>CM057450.1:514025526-515225526 GCA_016271365.2 Neoceratodus forsteri | reverse complement strand
TGACTGGGAGAACCAGAACTCAAGTATACAGTTAGGCTGAAAGAAGATAATTGGGCATGCTGAGAAAAGTCCTCAGCCAGACAGGGGGCTGGATTGGAGTTGCAGTGTTACCAAAGTGACTGAAACCAGCATTGGGAGAAGCCCACTGAATTCTCATTGCCTGGGGAACCAGAAAATGTTGAGGCCTACCACCTGAGAGTGTGGAAACCCTGTTGAGAGACTGTTCACCCCATCAGCCTGAGGGTAACTCAGATCCCAGCCTTCCCCCAATTCCTAGCTAGTTAATAATTATTGCTCTTTTGCCTTTCCTCCCTAGATCTCTTCAGGCCCCAAGCGGCTTCCATCACCTGTGGCACTGCAAATCTCTGCAGACTGCTGCCACCACTCCTGCCCACTAAAGTAATTTTTCATCTAGGTTGAATTTGGCACCTCCCGGAGCTGTATTGGATTGGCCACAGCACTGATAGCACAACTGGCATTCTCTCCCAATTCTGTCCTCACTCTGCTTCCCTTAGCCTGACTATGAGCATCTTAATTTACTTAACAAGCAGCACAATCATGCTCAGGGATTGTTCAGTCTTACCTTGCTCAGGTTTTTACAGTCAGCCAGGTTAGAATTTTAAAATTGGCTGAATTTAGCTTATTGCGGGGACTTATTAAGTAATAGCTGCTGCTCAGTCATTGCAGCTACCCAGTTCCATGTTAATATCATGAAAGTATAATCATGATTGCTTTAATGTCGAATAAAACCCAGCAACTCCACACAAATAGCACATGTACAAAATTATCGATGTAAAACACCCGATCTATAACTAAAACCAGCTACACTGTCACACTGTACCCTGCAGTGACTAGAGAGCCAACACTTCAGGTGTTATCAGCCACCTTAGGGCTTAGTGAAATGATACCAGCCTGCTATATGTGTGTAGAGGGCAAGTGGACATCCTTGGGGGCCAGCACATAATGGGAGACAGTCATACAGGGCAATGCTGCAGGAGAACCCATTCTCACTCTCTGTCTCTCTGATCTGCAGACACCGACCCATCCAACATTCCCAGGTGCTTCTAAGAGAAAAAGAGAGAGAGAGAGAGAGAGTGAGCATGCAGTACAGCCCCAGAAAGGTGGAACTAGTGTGGCAGAAAGAAGATGTCACTGGGGCATTCAGTAGTCCCTGTCGCCTTCTCTATCTCTTTCCTCAGTGGCTGCAGCACTACAAAGAGGGCACTTTTAGTCTCTGTGCCCTAATCTCACTCTGTGTCGGGGTGGGCGGGGGACTGCCTCTCACACTCTGTCATTCTGCTCAGCTTGTTACTTAATAAGTTTTTTAACTTTGTATCAGGCGAGGAATACCTGGTTCAACTCCCTCCTAGCTGCATCTCCAACTTGCCAAAACTGGCTTCTTCAAAACAGCCCTTCAGAACCATATCTTTAATACTTGCTGTTGTAGGGCAACTAATCCCTGTTGTAACCTGTGGTTCCCACCCACCTTGCCCCTTGCTCTGACAATGTCCACTGGACAGCCTCTCCTCCCCCAGACCTACCCCATCCCTACTAGGTCCAAACAGGGATGTAACCCGCTGTCTTCTCTGAGGACCTACTATATCCATGAGTGTAACTCACAATTTTGTAACATTATGTAACCTAAGTAACATACAAACTACTACATTTTGTAACCTAAGTGTATCTATGTTAAATGTTCCTTTTACTGCACCTGTAATGTTATCCTCTGTTTTAATCTGCACTGTAATAACTGTCTTGATGTCTGCCCCCCGCAATGAGGTGCCTTTGTAAATGAGTCTCTGACTCAAAGGTTGTAAACCTGATTTGTAATGAATAAATGGATAAATAAATACTGATTGCTGTTGTAGCATGCACTGTTTTTAGGCCACATTACTTGCTATTTAGCATTTGTGCTGTTATTATACGGTCACCAATTGCGATTTTGCTATCATTGGTTCGCTATTATTTAGTCATGATTTTTGACTCGCGATTATTACGGGATACCCAGCTATCTGCTGCCTGCTTGAATCTGAATTTGAAACTACTGCTGAAATTTACAGTTGACTTATCAATGCAGCCTGTTTATTGTCAGTAAATTATACCTATGCTTGCCTAACTTGTCTGTCAATTAGTTAGATGCATAGATACATAGAAATTGTCGGCAAATAAGGACTGCTAGGCCCATGTAGCCTGCCCGTAAGCCCTAAACTTGTATGCAGTCACTGACACTAAGTGATCAATGGCATTTCATCACTCCCTTCCCAACCAACGTTCCCTTTTGCCTGTCCCAGGAATGTTTAAACCTCTCCACTGTGTTTGCCCCCATCACCTCTTGTGGCAGACTATTCCAAGTGTCCACCACTCTCTCTGTGTAGAAAAATTCCTCACATCACTTCTTAATCTGTTCTGCTCCAATTTCATATTATGTCCCCTCGTTCCGATATCTTTTCTACATTGGAAAAGATCCCCCACCTACACATTGTTTCTGCCCTTGAGATACTTGAAAGTTTGATCATGTCCCCCCTTTCTCCTCTCTAGTGAGTACAAATTGAGGACTCTCAGTCTCTCCTCTCATGTTTTGTGATGCAAGCCATGCGCCATCTTTGTCGCCCTTCTCTGAATAGCCTCCACCCTGTCTATGTCCTTATGCATGTGTGATCTCCAGTGCTGCAAGCAGTACGGTAGGTGAGGCCTTACAAGTGTTTTATACAATGATATCAACACCTCTTGTCTCCTGCTAGTAATACCTCTGCGTATGCACCCCAGCATGCCACTGGCCCTCCCTGCAGCCTTTGTGCACTGCTTTGATATTTTAAGGTCATCAGATATGATAACCCCTAGGTCATTTTCCTCTTTGGTGACAGTCAGCACCTCCCCACCACTACTCTGTAGTTCTCCCAACATTCCCCCAACCTAGGTGCATTATCTTGCACTTTTTTGAATTGAAACTCAGTTGCCACACCTCAGACCATCTTTCAAGCTTCTCCAGGCCCCCCTTCATTTTCAGCACCCCTTCTGGAGTATCCTCTCTGTTGCAGGTTTTGGTGTTATCTGCAAAGAGGCAGCCCTTTCCTTCCAGCTCCTCTGCAATGTCACTAAAGAAGACAATAAACAGGACTGGTCCCAGTACTGATCTTTGTGGTAGTCTGCTGGTCACCTCTCTCTCCCCTGACTGATCCCATTTACCACCACCCTCTGTCTTCTGTCTGCTAGCCAGCTTCTAATCCAATGTAACACCTTATGCCCCATGCCCAGACTACTCATCTTGTTAACCAGCTTTTTTTGTGGGACGGTATCAAAGGCTTTGCTGAAATCTAGGTAAGCGATGTCCAACGCCCCTCTCTGATTCACTTCCCTAGTCACCCAATCAAAAAAAATCTATCAGATTTGTTTGACAATACCTTCCCGCTATGAATCCATGTTGCCTCAGACCCTGGGCACCATTGAATTCTAGGTGTGCCACTATCCTTTATTTCAGCAGTGTCTCTGTGATCTTGCCGAACACTGAGGTGAAGCTGACGGGTCTGTAATTCCTCCCTACTGCAACTTTTGTGCAGTGCGACTACATTCACCCTGCTACAGTGCTCTGGAGCGATGCTTGTGTTGAGTGACTCTGTGAACAGGGTGTCCAGAGGCACTGTTAGTTCCCTTCTCTGCTCCCCTAATATCCTCAGGTGTATGGTCTGGCCCCATGGCTTTATCCAACTTCAGCTTTATGAGTTCCTCCAGAACTCTCTCCATTGTGAATAGACTGATGTCCACTTCTCTCCCCATTGCCTCTTCTCTCCAAATGTGGTCCTTCACCCACTCCCTCCTTATGTAGTACTGAACAGAAGTATTTGTTTAGTATTTCTGCTTTGTCTAGATCCCCTCCTTACATTCTTTCTCCTCCCTTTGAGCCTCCTAACCCCCCAGTTTCTTCTATCATTGATGTACTTATAGAATGTCTTGCCTCCTTTTTCACAGTCCATGTTAAACCCTCCTCTGTCTCTACCTTGGTTCTCCTAACAGCTTTCCCTGCTTCCCTTAGACTTTAAACGTACACCTCCCTGTTCTCTTCCCTTTGGGTTCCCCTGTATTTCCTGAAACTTGCTCTTTTAGCCCTTATTTTGTCTGCTACCTCTTTACAGAACCATAGTGGTTTCCTTCTTCTTTTCTCTTTGGCCACTATCCTAAGGCATTGGTTAGCTAGCTCCACTATGGCCTCTTTTAGTTTCCCCCACTGTTCCTCCACTCCCTCTATTACCTCTCCCATTTCCAGTGCTGCTCTTAGACATCAACCCATTTCACTGAAATCTGCCCTCCTGAAATATAATACTTTTGCCCTTGTGTGGCTTAATTGACACCTTGTCTCCATGTCAAACCACACCATGTGGTGGTCGTTGGATCCCAGCTGCCCTTCCACTTGAACTCCTTTGACTCTGTTTCCATTGACCCATACCAGGTCCAGAATCGATTTGTCTCTGGTTAGCTCATGCACCAGCTGCCTGAGTCCAACCCCTGAAGGGATTCCAGGATGACCATGCTTCTGGCTGAAGCAGCTGCCTGGGTGGTCCAATCTACATGCAGGATATTGAAATCCCCCATCAGAAGGATTTCACCTTTAGCTGCTATGTCGTAAATTTCCTCCATTAGCACCCTGTCCACTTCCTCCATCTGTGCCGGAGGTCTGTAGATCATCCACATTGCCTCATCCTCCCCCTGTCTTCCCTGTACTTCTGTGGCCTTTATGCCATCTCTGATGTACAGTGCAACTCCCGCCCCCCCCCTTTTACCCTTCCTGTCCCTTCTGAACAAGTTCCCTGTTCTAATCCTGTTGAAGTAGTTAAATTTGCAATTCATACCAACTTAATTTACTCTGCTAGACTATATTGCTTGTGTTTGGATGTTTAGACCACACTGCTATGTTCTGTAACTGTTTACAGTGGTTACAGCTTCAGGTTTTAAGTGGGGCTGACTACTCCTGCTCTCTTCTTTTCAAATAATTTCCTGCTTCCCTAATTTACTTACTTTTCGCTATTCTGTCAATTATTTGTACATAATTGATTACAGGGAACCTCAGTTCCTGGTGAAGCTCCCTGTTCACACACACACACACACACACACACACACACACACGCTGCAAGGGTCTTTTCTCCCCACTCGTTTCTCTTTCTCTCCCCTGCCCCCACTTCTGAACTTCCCTCCCACCATTTATTGCCCTGTTTATCTCTCCTGCTCCTATCTGCTAGTCTGGCTTCTGAGCCCCCCGATTCCTAGCTAGTTTATAATTATTGCTCTTTTGCCTTTCCTCCTAGATCCCTTTAGGCCCCCAGAGTGTGCTTCCATTCCATGTAGTGCTGCTAATCTCTGCAGCCTCAGCCACCCCTCCTGTCTGCTAAGGTCATTTTTTCTTCCAGCTTGAATTTGGCACCTCCTGGAGCTGTGCTGATTGACCACAGGACTGATTATGCAACTGGCATTCTCTCCTGATTCCATCCTCACTCTGCTTCCCTTAGCCTGACTATGATCAACTTAATTTATTTAACAAGCAGCAGAATTGTGCTCAGGGATTGTTCAGTCTTACCTTGCTCAGGTTTTACAGTCAGCCAGGTCAAATTTTAAAATTGTCTGAATTTAGCTTATTGTTGGGACTTATTAAGCAGTAGTTGCTGCTCAGTCCTTGCAGCTACCAGCAGCCAGCGTAAATATTTGCCTGCCCCTTCCCCCACCCCAGGCACTCCTTAAATTGGTCTTTCTCCATTGAATTTCTGCCTCCTTTATACTCTACCAACCAATTACAGCTTTGTTGTTTGGTATCTCACCTCTTACTCCAGATGAACTCACAACTAGTGACCAAATGCTGCAACATTTTTTTCCCTTACTAGCCCATAAAATACAAATGGTTATAGGCACCCTGCCAGTCTTTTTGTGTTTCTAATAAACATCTTCAACTTTTGTTCCTCTTCCTAGCCTATAACAATTACATGAATAATAGCACTCTAGTAGCTTGCCTAACATTCCTGAGTGTATTTTTGTGACTTCCTGCAGGTTTGGTTAAGCATTACTTCTTTTCAAACCTCTAATTTAAGTTGTCTCTGTTTTTCTGTTTGCTCCCAACCTATCACTGCATCCTATCTTCTCAAGCGCAACCTGGTCCCTGGTCTTACTCATTCCTATCTCAGGTCCCACTACTCTGCACCCACATCCTTTAATAACCCTCCACACTCCTCTAACAGCTCTCCCTAGTGCCTTAACAACCATTCAAATCCTTAATCCTATAACCCTTAAAAATGACCTATATGTATGGTCCCACTTTCCTACCCTACCCTACCCTACCTATTGCCTCCATTATCTCATTCCCTAACTCCTATTCGCTATTATCACTACCAAAGCTACAATCACCGCCTTCCCAAATCTGCTACCACATCCCCCACTCCCTTGCATCCCTCCCATAGAATATAGAAACATAGAAGTTGACGGCAGATAAGGACCGCAAGGCCCATCCAGTCTGCCCATTTCTTTTTCTATCTTATAAATGTGCCATCGGCCTTTGCTCTGTCAGTGGCCTATCTATTCATACTCATTTGTATTGCTCCCTTATGCCTATCCCATGCCTGTTTGAAGCCCTGCACTGTATTCATAGCCACCACTTCTTGGGTAGGCCATTCCATGCATCCACCACCTTTCTGTGAAAAATAATTTCCTCACATTCCCCCTTAATCGCCCCCTCTAATCTCATGCTGTGTCCTCTTGTCCTGCTATTTTTCTTATATTTAAACATGTTAGACTCTTTCAACTTGTTAATGCCCTTAAGGTGTTTGAATGCCTCGATCATATCACCTCTCTCCCTCCTTTGCTCAAGGGTATACATATTGAGCTCTGTTAATCTGTCCTCATATGTCTTCTGATGCAGTCCCTGCACCATTTTGGTTGCCCTTCTCTGGACTGCCTCAATTTGGTTAATGTCCTTGTGAAGGTGTGGCCTCCAATACTGCACTCACTACTCCAGATGGGGCCTAACCAGTGTCTTGTAAAGAGGGATTATTACCTCCCTTTTATGACTTGTGATACCCCTACTAATACACCCTAACACCCCCCTAGCCTTACCTACTGCTTTAGAGAGGGTCTGGGTTTGGGTTGTTATGACCTTCACACCTTCTTGGCCTCTCACGCATTAGCTGGTGAGCTTTACGTCTTGGAGGATTTCAATCAAAACTGGACTGCTCCCTCTCTTACCAAACTCCATAATGATATAACTGCCATGGAATAAGCAACATAAATTTCACTATCTCATTACAACCTACTTACTCCTACTGTGCGGTGAAAACAACCCAAACCCAGGCCCTCACCCTACACACCCCATTCCCAGCTAACACAAACGTTGGTACTGCCCCTACTCTGGTTATTGCCCCCTCTAACTTCCCTACTCTCCCCATGGCCACAAGCTACTTCATGGAAATATTCATAGATTGCTACCAAAAATAGCCCAACTACAACCTCTGGCCATCTCTCTACCCCTGATATCCTTATACGGTCCGAATCTTGGCTAAACAACAAAATTGCAAATAATGATTTCCCTATTCCTGGATACTCCATTATCCAACAAGACCTGGCAAGACCGGCTGACAGAGTGGCTATGTATATCTCTGCATCATTCTGTGCTAGTGTCATTCTATCAGCATCAGTCCCAGCGTCTTATGAGGTACTTCTTATTAGACTCTCCTTACCATTTTCTGTCCCAATATTTATAGCTGGTGTTTATGGCATACCTGGCTTATCGCCATCTTCCATCTCTGAGCTTCTCACCTTCTTGGCCTCTCACACATTGAGCTTTACTTCTTGGAGGATTTCAATCAAAACTGGACTGCTCCCTCTCTTACCAAACTCCATAATGATATAACTGTCCTGAACCTCTCGCAGCAAATCCTAGAGCCAACTCGATTATATCACAAAACACAAAACCTATCACGCCGCGTGACCCGGTTCGGGAATGAACTGGGTCGCGGTGGTCGGCAGGGGAAGAAGAGGATTGAGCATCTGTAGGACTGCTCTCCTCTCCTGGGGTGGGTTACAGGGCCACTTCACTCTGCAGAAGTCCCCGGTGGAGACCAAGAGCACTGCAGAAGCGTCGCAATGTGGGAAGTGCCTGAAAAAGGAAAATCGCTCCAGATTGGCCGGATGACAGTATCCAGTTCACAGACACCCTCCAGGCTTCCAGCGGGCCAATTCATCTCAGCAGCACCCCAGAGGATGCAGGAAAATAAAGTGTGCTGGGTTGCCCCTACCAGTGCCTTCTCCCTCAGAGGAGCAGGACCCACTCGGCGAGAGGGTTTATCGCCAAGCTACCGCGGGGGTTGGCTGCAATATGAGGCAAGGGCTCAGGGGAGTTAATGGAGGAGTGCTGGTGACCTAGGCAGCCTGAAAGAGAGGCGGATCTGGAGCACGGTAGGAGGAAAAAATAGATAACTAAAAAAAAAAACCACATAACCACTCACTAATTGACTGGGCCCCTCACATCCCACCCCCACAGAGTTATAAAATTCTGGTCTCCTGCCAGACTCATTAAGTGATCATCACATGATTTTTATGGTCAGAAAAATTCACAGGCCCAAGATACCACATAAAATAATATACCCAAGGTCATTTAAATCACTTGAAATAAGCCAGTTACTCCTTAGTCTTGTGCATATTGACTGGACTCCCATCACCTCGGCCAACTCCGTTGATGATGCACTGGTATATTTTAAAGAAAAATTTATTGCCACCTGGAACAGCTATGCCCCTACTAGACGTGTTAGGGTTTGCGGCAACTATCTCCCCTGGATTACCCCAGAGTTGCTAGCATGTTACAGGGCTCGTGATCTAGCGTGGAAAAAGTACAAAGAATCAAAGATCCCAAATGATCATATGTTATACCACACCCTACATAACCAATGTACAAAAGCCACTAGACTGGCTAAGTTCTAAACATTTTAGAAATAACTTCAATCCAACATAGACAACTCTTCCAAATTCTGGAAGGTAGTCCATGCTTTATTCTCACCCCCAGTTAAACCACCTCCCCCACTTCTTAAGGTTAATAATGCCTTGCTCTCAGACCACCTTACAGTCGCCTCTGAATTCAACTCATATTTCAGTTCCTGTGTATCCTCACTCCTTGTCTCCCTCCCTCCTCTCTCACCCTAACAATCAAACATCACTACACCACAAAAAGAACCACTACCAGCTGTCACTTTCTCTTTCTCACAGGTATCCCCGCCAATGTTCTGACAGTCCTTCTAGTTCTAAACCCTACAAAAGGTGGCTCCTCTGATGGCCTGGACCCTAAACTTCTTTATCTCTCTGCACCAGCTATAGCCACCCCCTTGGCTGACATCCTAAAGCTTTCTTTCACTACAGCCACAGTTCCCAAAATCTGGAAGCATGCTGTTGTTCTACCACTTCCTAAAGGTGGTGACCCGCCTACCCCAAGTAACTATCACCCAATCTCTCTGCTCCTATTATGGCTAAACTACAGGAACACCTAATCCTTTCGCAACTCTCCTCCTATCTCTCAGACACTAACTTTTTACTCCTTACCAATCTGGTTTCAGGAAGCATCATCTACCACTACCTTCCTACTAAGGCTTACTGACCCCATCCCTCAGTGATGGATAGTGGCCTATTCCATCAGCCATCTTTGCCGACCTTGCAAAGGCTTTCGACATGGTATACCACAACATTCTCTAAATAACCTCCCATAGCTGGCCTGTCTGACACTGCTACCAAATGGTTCAGTGTCTTCCTTGTAAGTAGGCCTCAATCAGCCAGAATTGCGGATTCATTGTCCCCTCCCCTGCCTATTGACACTGGTGTCCCACAAGGATTTGCACTTGGCCCTATACTCTTCTCAATATTCCTAAATGATCTCCCATCAGTTTGTAAAAAAATATCAATACATATCTACTGTAGGCTGATGACACTGTCCTGTTCACCTCTGGCCATTACCTTTTTGATGTTGAATCCGGACTCCAAACGGACTTCAATAAGCTCCAGTTCTGGTTTAGTGCACATCAACTTTCCCTAAATGCCAAAAAGACTGCCTCCATGACCTTCTTGGCGCAAGACAGAGACTTTCCAGGCTCACCGCCCTATCTTCCTTTCGCACCCTAGATGGTACTTTACTGGAGGACACCTCCTCCTTTAGATACCTTGGGATCTGGCTTGACCAGCACACCTACTTTTCTGGATATGTGGATGCTCTTCTGAAAAAACTGTGCCCAAAGCTTGGCACGTTATTCAGGAACCTGAACTGTCTACCACTACCAGTTAGGAGTGAACTTGTCTGGAAAATGATTCTCCCTATCTTTGACTACTGTGATGTAGTTTACAGTGCTGCCTTAAGTCCACTTTAATCAGACTGGACTCCTTTTCAACTCTTTCTGTTGCTTTGCTCTTTCTGTTGTTTTGCTCTTCTTGTGCTCCTTGCACTCAACACTGTGATCTATACCACTCCTAGCATTCCCTTCGCTTATTGACAGTCGCCTCTTCCACACTGCTAAGTTCACCTCTAAATTCTGGTTCGACTCTCTACCCTCTTACTTCTCTTCTGCTATATCTAGCTCCTCACTCCCTTCACACTCACTTAAATCTTCTGACACCAAGACCCTGGCTATCCCCCGTAGACTCACCTTTGCTGGCCAGTCTGCTTTCTCCCACTACTTCCACAAACTCTGGAACTCATTACCATTACAAATCAGGCACTCATCATTGCCCCACTCTACCTCAACTGCCGTCTCAAATTTCTATTCCTCAAATTGCACATGCACCTGATGAGTACAGCTTATTCAAACAACGTGAAGTCTTGCTGTATTCTGACAGCAGCCAGCCCCAGCACCTGAACCGCAAGACTCCATTAGAAGAAAACACAATTACTAAGGTGAGTCATTTTCTTCCTGTGCATGTCTACTGCCCAATCTAAGGTTGCTGCAGTTGTCAATTGTACTGCAGTAGCCAGCACTGTTTACCCAATGTTGGCATAATTATCTCCTGCTTGATTTCGTCTCGGAAATGCTTCAATTACTGCGCAATTGACTGCCTCTCGTCTATATTTGGTCCTTTTATGTATTATTTATGTATATACAGTATGTATAACACACTGTAGAACTGATTGTAAGTGACCTTCATTATGTAATATAAGTTACTTGTTTTTATACGAATTGTACTACCACTATGAAATTTGTACTATGTATATACGTTCTCCATTTATCCTTTTTCCCCCAGGATGCACTGGGAGATGAGCAACTTGTTGTTCAGTGTGCTTTTCTGGTGAAACCTTGTGGTAAATAAACAAATAAATCTGCTTACATAGGTGCCTGTGTCTGTTGCTCGCAGAAAGTGAGAGACTTTATGAATTGGAGGTCTGGGAGGAGACTCTCTGTCAGACAGGATGGTCTGGGAAATTGACCAGGTATTGTCACCGCTAGCTAGTACCCATCATCTTCCCCTGGGATTTAGATGCCTTGGTGTGTGGGATAGGTGTGCTGCCCTGGTCCCTGGTACTGGCCTGATCCAGCATCCAACAAAAGACATCCCAGAAGGGGACAACTGCAACAGCGTACAGCAGCCCTGAAGGGGACAAGCTGCAACAGCGATAGCATCCCTGAAGGGACAAGCTGCAACAGCGCAAGCATCCCTGGAGGGACAAGCTGCAACAGCGACAGCAGCCCTGAAGGAGACAAGCTACAACAGCATACAGCAGCCCTGAAGGGACAAGCTGCAACAGCGTATTAGCATCCCTGAAGGGACAAGCTGCAAAGCATACAGTAGCCCTGAAGGGGACAAGATGCAACATGTGACAGCAGCCCTGAAGGGTGACAAGCTGCAGCAGCATACAGCAACCCTGAAGGGACAAGCTGCAACAGCGTACAGCAGCCCTGAAGGGGACAAGCTGCAACAGCATACAGCATCCCTGAAGGTGACAAGCTGCAACAGCATACAGCAGCCCTGAAGGGGACAAGCTGCAACAGCGTACAGCAGCCCTGAAGGGTGACAAGCTGCAACAGCGTACAGCAGCCCTGAAGGGGACAAGTTGCAACAGCGTACAGCAGCCCTGAAGGGGACAAGCTGCAACAGCGTACAGCAGCCCTGAAGGGGACAAGCTGCAACAGCGTACAGCAGCCCTGAAGGGGACAAGCTGCAACAGTGTACAGCAGCCCTGAAGGGGACAAGCTGCAACAGCGCACAGCAGCCCTGAAGGGGACAAGCTGCAACAGTGTACAGCAGCCCTGAAGGGTAAGCTGCAACAGCATACAGCAGCCCTGAAGGGACAAGCTGCAACAGCGCATAGCAGCCTTGAAGGGACAAGCTGCAACAGCATACAGCAGCCCTGAAGGGGACAAGCTGCAACAGCGTACAACAGCCCTGAAGGGGACAAGCTGCCAGACCATGCCACATCAAGGCAGCTGTCACCCTGCTTTTATAGCTTGAGGCTCCAGCTTGACTGACTGAATGTGCTAACTCTGTCAGACCCTGTGATACTGAACTGCAAAACTGAGAGTAATCATAGGATTCACCCTGACCTGGGGAGTTATACCAAACTAAGTTAAAGATCCATTTGTTGTCCAAAAAGTACTCCAATGGCAGCCAACTCATTCACTGTACAGGCCTGCAAGTCTACCTGGGTCCCCAAACTTACATTAGGAGCACTGGTACCAATAGGGGAGGTGGGTTTATGTGGTGCTACCAGGGTGGATCCTGTTCATGTTTTGTTATATGGTTTCACTTTTTATCAGATTTGCCAAACAGCCATTTATCTTTGTATTCCCTTTCCCTGTTAATAAACTGTTTATTGTTGATGTTCGTGTAGCTGGTGAGCATATTATTAGCAATAGCTTTTAATTGCATCCATAGTGAAAGAACAAGGTTGCTTATTCTGTGGGGGTTACTGTAAGGGGAGGTGGGTAGGGACAATATCCCAGGGAGTTGTATCACACCAACAACTGGCCAACTATATTTTACTCTTGGTTGAGGCACTACACTATTTATTTTATTCCTGGGACAGAACCCCCGTTACCATCAAAACAGAGCCCAGGCCCCTCAGCTTCATTTGAGCCCACCAGGCAGGGGCAGTAACCAAAAGTTACATGGCGATCTGGTTACATGTGTTTGTAGTTTTGTTTTGCTTCAATGTAGAAAACAGTGGGCTGGATTCACAAAACTCTTGAAAATCCTGCTGCTGCATGAAAAACTGGTCGCAAGTAGGTTGCCACTTGTGGAACCACGGTTTTTCCCACAGCTAATATTCTCAAAAGTGGAGCCAGTTTATGACTGACTCCATGGTTTGCAGCAGCTTGCAGGTGAAGTTGCCATGGAAATCCCCACGGTTGCATTAAAAGGTTACAGTCAGTGGGACTGGCCGTAACATCCACTACAGCTGCTACGAATGTGAGTAGCAATTTCCACAGCTGTGGAGATTTCAATCTGCAACTGGAGTTCCAGTGTGGGACTTAGTCCCTAAACCTTTTCAATCAATCAATCAATCAATCAATCAATCAAAATCTTTATTTAATCAGGCGAACATCATTGAGCATAGCTCATTTACAAGATGGACCTGAGTGGTCAAGAAGTGCAAGTGTTATTACATTGACAAGGGTAGCATAAACAGTAATACAATGACAGGGGTAACATAAACAGTAATACAATGACATAAGTGCTAATATATAACAATATACATATGTACAAGGCACATTAAAACTTTTAATCTGTGAGACAGAAGGTAATGGGCACATCAGGAGTAATATGTAGATTATAGGACCTAGCAGGCATTTTGAGGGTGAATCTTGGGACTGGAAAGCGGGAGTTTTATCAGCATATAGGAACAGGGGGTAGGTAGGGCGGGGTTTAGGCCTTGTGGAAGCAGTTGCAGAGTTCTAGGAATAGGGTGGTGAATAATCTTTTGAAGGATATTAGGGTAGGAGGTTATTAGCTTCATGGTTTTGGGTAATTCAAACAATTGCTAGTGAGTAGCTGATAGCAGCCCTCCCAAACTGGGTGCAGACATTGGGGACCTTAAGAATGATAATTTTGCTGATCCTTAGGTTGTATGGCGTAGAAGTAATTTGAGTAAAACAGTCTGAGATATAAGTAGGTAGCTTGCCTGATAAGGCTTTGAATATCCAAATTGCAGCATTCCTATTTCTTCTGTGTTGTAATGATGTCCAGTTAACTGCCTTATAAAGGGAGCAATGATGGGTGCTGAAGGGAAGGTCAGTAATGAATCTGATGGACCTGTGGTATAGGGTGTCCAGTTTATTTAAGAGGGGGAGTGAACAATGTCCGTACAGAAAGTCAGCATAGTCAATAAGGGATAGGAATGAAGCCTGGATTAGTCTTTTTTTGGAGTCTCTGTTGAGGTAGTGCTTTATTCTAAAAAATAAACCAAGCCTTTGTCTCAGTTTCTTTAGTAGCTCCTCAATATGGACAGAATAGTCAAGCTTGTTATCAATCCAGACTCCAAGGTATTTGAAGTTATCAACGAATTCCAGCTTCTCTCCAAGTAAGGTGGTTAGTTGTAGGGTGGTGGATGTGAATCCAACCAAGTTTATGCAGCTAATTTGGAACTCTGAAGTGAAAGGAAGCAGTCTGTCAAAAGTTAGTCAGAAAGAGAGAGAGAGAGACCAAAAAATTCAACAGCAGAAAGACAACAGCAGAGTGTAGACCTTCACTGAGTCTGGCATGCTTTTTGGTGGAAGACAGGCAGCATGAGCAGGATATGTGATAGAGCCCCAGCCATCCCTCCCACCATTTTGACTTGAGCTGTGATTTTTTTTTATTTGTAATAATTTTGCTTGCTGACTTGGTGTTACAGCAAGTATTATAATGCCCAAACCATCCCATGCACACCTGCCTGATTGGCCAATTATTTTTTTGCACTGTGTTTTGTAACTTTTTATCTGGTTGAACCTAGCCCCCACCACCCGGCATTGCAGTTTTTTGATATATCCTACAAGCTTCCACAAATAATAATTGCAGTCATTTACGGTAAATATATTTTAATAAAGCTGTTTGGCCCCAACCACCATCTACTCCTGCCATGAGGCCCACCTTCAAGTCACCAACCCGTTGTTACTCTCTCTGTCATCAAGTTGGCGGGGATCCGCACAGTGCAGGACCAAAGACTGCAGGAATTGACACTCACAGCAGCCGTGTGCAGTCAACTATGGTATAAAGAATACTTTGTTTTTATAGAGCTGCTTGGCCCCGACCACCACCTACTGCTGGCATGAAGCCCACCTGCCTATCCGGATACCCATTGTAACTTCCCTAACATCATCTCGGTGGGGATCCTCATGGTGCAGGATCTGAGGACTGCAGTGTCCAGCACTCACGGCGGCCATGCACATATTTTTTTTTTCCTTTGTGTCCCTTTTGGTGCTGCCCTCCACCCCAGACATCCAGCAATTCACTGCCTGTTAGTATTTTTAATTTGCTGACTATACAAATTAAACTCTACCTAGGTTCACACATTTAATGTGAAAAACACATACAACAATACATTTAATATACATCATGACCTCATGAGAAATAGCTTTTTTTACTTCTTTCCCTTAAGGTTGCTGACCTTTGCCATCTGAATTCAAAGAAATAATTAATTAAATATCGTCATCATTTTTAAACACTACCAAGGAAGCATCCTTATTATAAGATGCCTGTTGCAGCTGTTTGTTGTCATCATCATCTTCATCATCATTTTTGTTCCTGCCACTGTTAACTGAACTGGTAAGATAATTTGTTGAGACAGACTTTTAGGAAATATACACTATGCGTTTCAGTGGTAAGCCTTGTGTGGCTATCAGACACAACATTTCTAGCATGCTAAATATAAGCTCACAGTAAACCCTGGGGGTAGCAACTAATAAGCCTTATACCAAAGGTAGATCGTGCAGGCCAGATCTTGTCCTTTTCCAGCCAGTAACAGTGTCATCAGTAATATTAATAAGTGGTTCTCATAAATAGGCATTCACAATATCAGACAAAGACAAAGAAGATGGCTCCACAACATACACATCTGAATTATTAGTTTCCATGAGTTTCGACCGAAAAGCATGAGAATCGCCTGTGTGCTTTTCAAAATGACACGCCTTTTTCCAGGGCCGTGAAAGAGGACTTTGTGCAGCGCTACCTAATGCTAATGAAGGAATACATGGTAGCACTAAATAAAAATTATTGCTGTCACCACCAGTAGATGTTACATCATCAGATGCAGCATTCACATCATGCGATTCACTTGTATTGTCAACTGCAGTTGCTTGCTTTTGCTGTGTAATTGCTGAAATCAGTATGTTTTTGTATTCAAGATAAGAGTCACCAAGATCTGAAGGAGGCAGCTGTTGCAGCTTAAACCGAGGGTCGAGAAGAGTCAAAAGAAGAACATTTTTGTCTGTTGTGATATTGGTAAGTCTTCTGCAATTGTGAAATTGCTGTATCAGTTGGCCCATAAGGGATACACCAGATTTCTCTGCTTTTGGTTCAAAACCTCTACACAGCCTCCTGAGTTCCTTGTTCAATAAATTTATAATGGGAATAACCTGCTTAGAGTAGCATTCTCTTTGCCAATCTGTTGAGTTCTTTCTCAAAGGGAGTCAAGAGCAATGTTGAAGAAGAATCAGCATTTATATAGCTCTTTCCATACACAATGTATCCCAAAGTGCTTTACAAGCAATGTTAGACTGGTAGTGAAGTGACTGAATGTGTTATGGCAGCCATATTGTGCATCAACACCCACGCACAGCCTGGACATTGCATGAACCAGTTTATGGGAAGGGGATTGTTGTCCAGGTCACCGGGAATGTCCCCTACTCTTTGTGAAGAGTGTCCTGGGTTCTTTTACTTCACCCGGACACCCACCAGGATAACATCAGGATGGGTAGAAGAGACCTGGTTTAAAGTTTCATCCAAAGGACGCACACCCCAGCAGTACAGCACCCCCTAATATTGCAGTTGACGCCAGCATTTTAGGTGCAAGTCCAATCCCAGTGTGGGATGAGAACCCATGACCTTCTGGTCCAGAGGAGGATGTGCTATCAACTGAGCCATGCTGACAGATGTTCCATGAGGTCCCACTGGAATGAATTGAGCCCAACACCATCTGCTACATTGTGCTCCATGGTATATTCATGGACTGCCTTCTTTGTGTGAGAAGTCTCACACATGTAAAATGTTGAGTTTCATCTTATGGAACAGCTTGTTTTAGTTGCTGTATTGGCAAGCTGTTTTTTTTTTTCTTGAGGTCAGCCAAGATACCATGTGATTTTACAGAGTGACTTAAATAGCCACTCGGGGGCTCTAATCACTCAAAAAGTCTGTCACACAACTCTTCCAAAATACTGTCAGTGGTGTGATGCCTACCAAACATGCTAATGCAAAGAGATGCCATTCTTTGTCTTTCATCCTGTACAGTGCTGCTTGTAATGGAGTTTGAAGATGATTGAAACACCCAATGTGCTGTGGTGCACATGTAATCAGTGGTTTGAGAAGTTATCCACAAGGCTGTAATCAGGTGCACAGCACCATTCCTCTCTTTAAGATACATTTTGCTTTACCTGCAGGGGTGGGGTCCACTAGACCACCAGGGAACACTGTATGAACACTGTCATATATGGTCATATTGGGACTTGGGGGGACTGCTAGAATACCAGAGACTTTAATTTTTATAATTAATAAGTGGATGGGGCTGGGGCAGAGCTGCTTGACCACCATGGACAGTAATTATTATGTTAATAAGAGAATCTGGGCTGGGGGACCACTAGACCACTGGGGACATTATTTTATTATTATGGGGATCAGCTCTGGGAGGGAACTGTGGCACATTGGTGAAGGATGATAAAACCTCCTAGAGGAAATTTCTAAGTTAAGACCAGCCCTAGATGGTCTAATGGTACATAGAAAATTGCCCTCTGGGAGAGTTTTGAGAATCCTGTTTTGGGGGATTTGGCAGCCTGCCTCTGCCACAAACCTTAGTGCCATGCTACAGCCCATTACGGGCAGTGCAATCCCCCTTTGGTGCCCACAGCCTGCAGATGACCCAGGTTGCCTTTGACAATTGCTCCCGGTGCATTTTTTGGCACAAGGGACAATTTGTGCCATTCTTTGTGGTGCAAGTCCCTTACAACATGCTGGGAGCTTTGAGAATCGGACCTACAGAGTCTACGGCAGTATGACCTAGTAGTACTTCAGGCAGCGAGATGGGCAACACAGAGTCTGAGATGTGTTTGACTGCCCCCTCCTTCAATATCTGTATGGCACTGTGACCTAGTGTAGTTCAGGCACAGAGATGGGTAACACAGAGTCTACATCACTATGATCTAGTAGTACATCAGCCACAGAGTCTGAGACATGGGTGACATCCCCCTTTCAATATCTGTATGGTCTATGACCTAGTAGCAGTTCAGGCATAGAGATGGGCAACAGAGAGTCTACAATAGCATAAAATAGTAGTAGTTCAGGTGCAGAAATGGCAAACACAATGTCTGAGACATGACAACTCCCCTTCAAACATGGTAAGGCATTATGACCTTCCTACAGTAGTAGTAGGTTGGGCACAGAGATAGGCAACACAGAGTCTGAGACATGGTGACATCCCTTTCAATATCTGTATGGTCTATGACCTAGTAGCAGTTCAGGCATAGAGATGGGCAACAGAGAGTCTACATAGTTCAGGTGCAGAAATGGCTAACACAATGTCTGAGACATGACAACTCCCCTTCAAACATGGTAAGACATTATGACCTTCCTACAGTAGTAGTAGTCGGGCACAGAGATAGGCAACACAGAGTTTATGACACTGTGATCTTTCAGGGCAGCACAGAGATGGGCAACACAGAGTCTGAGATGTGGGTGACACCCTCCTTCAAAATCTATTCTGTATGGCACTATAAACTGTAAAGAATAGATTCTGGGTCCATTGCTGTTCTCTGTTTGTCAACCAGTTGCCAACAACAGTCTCCTCTTTTCCACACTGCTGTATACCAATGACATGGTGCTGTACAAGTCCCTTGGACATCGTGAGAAATTAACTTCAACCTGAATGCTGACTTTAGGGCACTGTACTCCTGGTTAAATCACAATAAACTACTCCTGGAGTCATGTGATACCTTCAGACTAGTAGGACGCCTGAATCTTGTCTCAGTATTTTCAGTGGTTTTACATTTAATTTATTGCTCTAGTTAGTGGCTGGTTTCTGTTTTTTGTCGGTTTTAGCACTGAATGTGATGGAGTCCGCAGAAATATTAACAGAAAGCACCAACTTACCAGTTCATTGGGAGTCTGAGGTTGCTGGTGAAATTCCTGCTGCACAATCTGTTTGGCCTCAGACTCCTCACAAGTGCCCCACACCTTATTCCCTGATGTGGATGAGGAGCCCAATAAATTAGATGATAAAATAACAGACATGGCAGGCATACAATTGACTCGCTAAAGTTATGGAGGACTTACAATTACTTAAACTGACTTTGGTATTCCACCTCAGATTGGGAGATGCCGAATCAAGAATTAGCTCAGTGGAGGACTCACAGGTCTGAGGAGATTGAGAGGTACAAAAGCTTAAAAATTGGGTAAGTAAGCTTGAACTCAAAATGGATGATTTAGAGGTGAGGAGTCACCAAAATACCCTGTTACTAGTTGACATACCCGAAGTGGCTGAAGGTCCTGACATGATGGCTTTTGTATTTGAAAATGTGTTTTCCTCACACTCCTCATGAACTGGGGCTACCCAGGAGGAGCTTCCCCTAATACAAGAAAACACACCAAAAAGGGGAAGACATGGAGGAGCAAAAAGAAGAACAAGGGGAAGAGGCAGGGGTCACACACCCAGAACCATTACTAATGGTAATCCGGAGAGCAGGATAACTGGCAGGAGCTAGAATTATATAAATGTGCATAAGAAGCAGGATTTATGGATAAAAGACAAAAAGAACTTTATTATACACTCATTAAATGCTTGTGAAATTTATGACATACATTTGAGAACACTAATGGTTGTGTGGAGTCACTATTTTTTGTGTTAGTGTTATTATTTAAATGGCATAAATTACTTGTGTTCTATGATTGGTTGTGATTACACTGGTGACTCTCTGTGCACATATAAATTAATTATTGTATTAAACTCTTCAGTCTGTAATGAAGCTCACACAGATGAGTGAAATGTAAGACAGTGGTCTTTCTTACCACTTCTCCCACTTTGTAACACGGTTACTATAATGGAGAAAACAAATTTCTTTGGCAAAGTATTGAAGTTATGAAGTGCCATTTTTGAGCTTGATTAGCAGGTGTGAGTGCTGAACTTATTAACTTGTGATATTGTAATTTTGCTTCAAAACAGCACCACCCCAGTGCTCTTCATTAATTTTGGATTGTCAAGCACATTTACTCTGTATTATGCATGGGGTTTCTTCAAACCTGCGAGAGCTATTTTGAAATTTACCTCCAGAAGAAAATGGCTGAGATGAATGCCGATGCAACCAGTGAAATACAGGTGAGAGATGACGAGATCTCCATTTTCTTTGGTCTCTTCCCGACTGCTCCAGACACCAATTTCATTCTCCTTAATAATGGCGATCCAAATTGACTATTTCCAGCTACTTCCTCAAACACAGATGTGGCATCAATACTTATTTCCGATGCAATCCGAGAAGCTTTCTTTGTGTTAGAAAAACTGGCAACTCGTAACTGAAGGCTCTTTTGGTAGAAACAGGCTATGGCCGTGTATCCCACTGTGCGATGAGCCCCACCCCCGTGGTCTGAGAATCCTTAAGTGACCGGCATTTAGAATTGAATGCCTGAATTTCATTAAGAAGTGGGAAGCAATATCAGACACAGCATCACAAGAACTTATTAAACTGATTATTGAGGATGGGGATGAAATGATGCTCGAACTGGAACAGGACATAGTGCAACAAGAATAAGTAGTAGCAGGATTTAAAGGACACCCGGACTTTAACAGATGCCATAAGATATTTACTGATTACCTTAAACAATATGACCATAGGATCAAGGCCCAGAAGGAAAGAAAGTTTTTCAAGACACAAATGACTACCTCAGAAACCAAATCTTGTGCTGGAAAAAGACCTCTGCAACGTTTGTCGTAAGTACATCTGATTCAGCTACTATCATGAATGCTATAAGCACACCAGGAAGTGGGGGTTCCGGGACTAATGTACAAGTCGAAACAGATGTAAATATTATCCCAAAATCAATATTGCAATGTACTGAACATGTTTCTGTGGACTACAGCACGGGAGATAGTAACTCAGAGGTAGAAAGCGAACCTGACAGGGGTCCTTTTTTAGGGGTAGCCCTTCCTGGGCACTTCAGCCCAAGAGGAGTGGAAGGAAAAACACATTTTCAAATACAAGAAAACACATCAACAAGGTGAAGATGTGGAGGAGCAAAAGGAGGAACAAGGGGAAGAGGCAGGGGTCACACACCCAAGAACCATTACTAATTGTAATCCGGAGAGCAGGATAACCGGCAGGAGCTAAAATTATATAAATGTGCTGAAGAAGCAGGTCTAATGGATAAAAGAAAGAACTTTATAATACATTCATTAAATGCTTGTGAAATTTATAACTTATACATATAAGAACACTAATGGTTGTGTGGAGTCACTATTTTTTGTGTTTGTGTTATTATTTAGATGGTAGAAATTACTTGTGTTCTATGATTGGTTGTGATTACACTGCTGACTCTCTGTGCATGTATAAATTAATAATTGTATTAAACTCTTCAGTGTCTGATGAAGCTCACATAGGTGAGTGAAACGTAAGACAGTGGTCTTTCTTACCACTTCTCCCACTCTGTACCACGGTTACTATAATGGAGAAAATAAATTTCTTTGGCAAAGCATTGAAGTTGTGAAGTGCCATTTCTGAGCTCGATTAGCAGGGGTGAGTGTTGAACGTATTGACTTGCACCTTATAATTAGTTAAAACTTATCATAATTCACAGCAACATAAATATTATAAAATAAGAGGTACAAATAAATTAGGTACATCAGTCACCAAATGCTTGATGCCAGTGGTATGTTTTTAACACTTGTTTGAATCCCTCCATAGTAGTGCACTCCCATAACTGACAGGGTAGAGAATTCCAAAGGGATGGGACCACATGCATAAATGCCCAGACCCCAAAAGATTTTAAAAACACCCTTAGAATCTCTAGCAACCCCTCATCAGCTGAGCAGAGTGATCGCTCAGGGCAGTAGATAACCAGAAGCTGTTTCAGATAGTCTGGGCCCTGTCTGTGTAGTGCTTTATAGGTCAAAAGACCAATTTTAAAGGTAATCCACCACTGTACTGGCAATCAGTGCAGATCATGCAGCACCAGGGAAATATGACAGGACTGAGAGGTTCCCATCAAAAGCCGGGCTGCAGCATTGCAAGTGGTGGATTTCCACCCCAGGTAGCTCTAGATACAGGGAGTTGCAATAATCCAGATGCGAGGACACAAAGGCATGGACCAATGTGGAATGATCACCAGACAGAACAAGGTGTTTAACCCTGAAAATGTTCCTCAGATGGTAAACTGAGGTCTTGATGATGGCCAACACTTGTGAAGTGTCAGCCCCTCATCAATAATTACTCCCAGGTTTCGCACCCATTCAGAGGTCGGGAGTCATAGGCCCCCAAGAAAAAGACCCGAGGGCAAACCTACCCCGGCCCCCCATCTGGCGTCTCAGGTCCACAACCAGCACCTCAGTCTTTTCTGAGTTCAACTTCAACCAATTCAAATCCATCCAGTCCTGGGTTTCTGTGAGGCAGTTATTAAAGACTGAGAGAGCTCTATCCTGGTCAGGTGCAAAAGAAAGGTAGAGCTGGGTATCATCAGCATAGCAGTGAAACCTCAGTCCATACTTTCTTACAGTGTCTCTGAGGGGCAGCATGTACACTGTGAACAACATGGGGGACATCACAGACCCCTGAGAGACCCAACATGACAGAGGGACTGGGTCTGATGAATAAACCCGGGACACCACCCTCTGAGTCCTTCCGGTGAGGAAAGATGTAAACCACTTGAAGACTGTACCTGACAGGCCACAGATGAACCTCAGGTGACTGAGCAGGACCTCATGGTCCACAGTGTCGAACGCTGATGAGAGATCAAGAAGAACTAGGATGGAATGGTTCTTCTGGTCCCAAGCCATTAGGAGATCATTGAGCACCCGAACCAGTGCCATCTCAGTATTGTGCCTCTTTCGAAAACCAGACTGGAGAGGTTCATAGATGTCATGGATGGTAAGATGATTCCCCAGTTGTATGGCCACAACCTTCTCAGCAACCTTCCCTAAAAAGGGGAAGTTAGAGATAGATCTGTAGTTCACATGGCAGTCTGGGTCCAAAGAAGCTTTCTTCAGGAGGGGTGTTACCACCGCCTCCTTCAGGGAGCTAGGAAACTCACCTGTTTCCAAGGAGCACCAGATAATCCATGCTAGGACTGGACTGATGGAATCAATATAACCCAAAACCAGAGAAGTTGGTCCTGGATCCAAACTACAGCACATAGGGCATGCACCCTGGACAATCCACATGACATCCATGAACTCCGGGTGGTCAAAGGTACTCCAGAATGCTGAGAGCTAGTGGCCAAGTGCTGGTCCAAAGCAATGCCCATAGAGTGTGCCAGTTGGAGTGCTGCCCTGATGTCAGCCACCTTAGTAACAAAGAATCAAGCAAGTTCATCACACTCTATTTGTGAAAAAGGTTTCTGAACTTGTAGACAGGCTGGGTTGCACAGTCTGTCCACAGTTCAGAAAAGCCGGGCTGGTCGATTCTGAGCTGCTGCAATCTCCCTGGACAGAAACTCTGCTTCTTATGGGTGATTGCAGATTGATAGACTTGATAATGGTCCATCAGTCTAAGATGGTTGGCATCAAGGGCAGATGTCCAACAACAACACTCTAACTTTCGTCCTAATTGCTGCATCTCCCTCAAAGTCCTATCAAACCATGGGGATTGAGGGCGAAGGGAGAGAGGACAAACTCAGACAGGAGCAACAAGATCCAGGGCTACCGAAATGACCGTGTTATAGGCTACCATTAGGGCCTCTGGGTCGCTGTTTGCCACTGGAATGTTCGCTAGATCAAGTCCCACCATTAGGCCTTCAGAACTAACATCTTGTAAAGGATAATACCTGACCATCTCCACAGGGGTAGGCCTACATAGGGGATGTCAAAATGGTGTAGTGATAGGACCATCCAACTAGTTCCACCCCCAAATCCAAGGTTTTGATCCCCAGGTGGAAGACTAAGTGAAGAGAGTGACCATATTTATGGGTAGCAGTAGTAACTATCTGTGTAAGGCCCAGGGATGTCATCAACTGGAGGAAGTGTTGTCCAAATTGCGAGAGTTCATCATTGACCCAGGCGTTAAAGTCACCAAGGACCATCAACCTGGGCAACTCAAATGCCATGTCGATGATGAAGTCTGCTACTTCCTGAAGGAACCGCTTCCCATACCCGGGTGGATGGTAGATGAGAGCGATCCTACAACCTACACCTGCTACCTCAGTACACTCAAATGACTCAGTCTTCTCAGCTGGTACACTCATGAGGCCCAATTCAGTCTTGAAACAGATCACAACCCCCCCCCGTGACCCAATATAGAGCGGTGGATCACTGAGTACCCAGCCAGAGTTGTGGCCTCTAATATGGGGCCAGAGTTCTCATCCAGCCAGGTCTCAGTGATGCAAGCCAGGTCCACCGATCTTATAAGATCTACAATAATTGCAGTCTTGTTTTTAATGGATCTGGCATTGCTTAACACCACTTGAGTTGGGTGAACTTCCAGGGCCACCTGAACCACCTGCCCACCAAAATTGGTGTTGCCCTTTGATATGGAGACCAGACATGGGGGACCATGGTCTGGGTTCCATTTCATCCCAGGGCATCTTCTGGATCTTATGACCCCGATGTAATGGCCCTGCTCATTCACCCTCCACCGTTCATAACCCCCATGCTCTACAGT
Source organism: Neoceratodus forsteri (assembly GCA_016271365.2). NCBI lineage: Eukaryota > Metazoa > Chordata > Ceratodontiformes > Ceratodontidae > Neoceratodus > Neoceratodus forsteri. The sequence goes on along the minus strand of CM057450.1, from coordinate 515,200,546 downwards.
GCTGGTAAGTCCCATACTGCAATGGGGGCAAAGGCCGGGAGGCTGGATAGCGATGACTGTGGGAGCAGGCCTCCAGCACATTCTGGTGACCAAATAACTACACTAAACCCAAAATAAAACAAAAACCCAACCCTATAACTTACACTTACAAGAACTATAAATATAAATAACACAAAAGCCAACCCAATACTAATCATTAAAAATAGACCCCCTATTTGAAACTCTCCTACTTTCTCTCATAAAGGAGAGAGATTCAAATAATGAAAGAATAAAACTAAAATATACACCCAATTTAAACAATAAACTATAATAAAATACCCTGATACACACAATAACAAAAATAAGTATTCCCATGCTACCCAACATTAAATACTAAAACAAGAGTTAAAATGAAATACACCCCCTCTGAAGCTGTATAGGTTTTCAGTCCAACACTCAAAGTCTCGGATAAGCACAGTCAGTCTAAAGTAAAAAAAAAATGAAGTAAAGTAAAATAAAATAATAACACTCCAGCAACCCCCACTCACTGGGTATGCAGGGGTCAAAAAAGAAAGAAATACAGCCTAGTGAAGTTCAGACCCCCAGTCCCTCTCACAGCCTGGGAGTATGAATAGTCAAGGCACTCTCACTGCCCATGATGAAATTCCAATAATCTCTTCTCACTGGTCATGCAGAAGCAGTAAATTAAGAATAGTACAGTTAGGATACGGGCCCTCTCACTGCCAGGAAGTACTAAAAATAGGACACTCTCACTGTCCAAAAGAAGGAAAAATTCAAGATCTGATCATGTTTTCCAGAGTAAATGGGGGACATTCTGAAGAGACGTAGTCCTGTACAGTTGATAATCCACACCTGGGAACCCTACTTGTGAAGGCCAGCCACCAAAAAAGAACTGCTCCACAGCTATGCCATTCCGCTCAAGTCAGCACACTGGCTGGCTTCACAAAGGGCCTAGGTAGACTGCACTCCCAGTGGCCAGCTCCCCGTCCCACCAGGCCCAGTCTGCCCAAGCAGAGCAGAATCTAGCAGCCAAACACCCGCAAAATGCAGGGTCCACAGTCCAAATGCAAAAAGATCCAATTCAGCTATTCAGCTGGATGAGCCAACACCCAGGAATACAGTCTCCACAGACTCCACATCATCAAAAATGAATCCACTCCTTTAAAAACTTTCCCCCTTTAAAAATCCGTCTGTCTTCTTGCAGTTTGCTTCATTCACCTCAATACACATCAGCTTAATCCAAGCTTCTCTCCCACTGTCTTCCTGACGAAAACATAAACTGGCAGACAGATCCACGTTCTCAATGTTCTCTTAGTACTCAAACTGTAAAAAAGTCCCAGGGCTCCCGCTAGCAATTGGGGTGGTATCAGGGCAAAATGGACAGTCTCAGTGCACACTTTGAGGCCATCAACAATGGCCCTGATAACACTCAGCAGCTCAGCAGCAATGAGCCCTTTCACCGCCACTATGTCTAATTCAAAAACGATCCACTCGGGGATGGCTAAGCGAGACAAAATCCACAGATTGAGGAGCAAAGTAAGGCAGATTCTAAAAGCAAATTCTAAGCAAACAGAAAACAAATGAAGGGACAAAACAGGGAACTGAGCTGGAAATTCACCACACTTCACAGCTCGCCCAGCTCGGTGACCTTCACCTTTTACATGACAGAGAATCCAGTGAATGTTCTCAGACATCTTGCCACATTTACACCAGAAGTGGTAATGTTACAAGAGACTCACATCATGCCCCACATTTTTTTGATGTTTCTGAGTGGGTTACTCCTTTGGTGTGGGTTCGAGTACTCGTAAAGTGGGTGTTTTGATTTTAGTATGAAAATATTTAGGGGCAGGATTCACAAAGCAGATGAGATGTGCACAAATGAAATGTGAAGGTGCAACTCAGAAATGCGCCATGTAGCCATTCACAGACAGCATAGATGCCTCTGGGCAACCTGGATGCACTGTGCCGAACAGGATGCATTGGCGATGGAAAGTAATGATATGCGGCCTGTAACTGCATATACAAAGCAGAGCCATTCACAGAGCAAAATGAATGCGTAAATAAGGAGCATCCGTCACAGAAGTACCAAATGCCCAAGTGGAGATAAGTATAAAAGAAGGAGACTAAAGTGCAAGCCCTCAGCAGGCTGAATGCAGGATAGCAGCAGCAAGCAGGAGTAGAGCAGCAGCAGAAGAAAAGAATGGATGGTGAACCATTCTTGATGGTGGGAATATTATTGGGGATGAGGAGATGGGTGAACCAGCACCATGGAGGTGGAAGGCACCATAGGCGCCCAGCCCCATAGCGGTATCATGCTAGACTGATGTTTGAACAGCTGATGGACACCAAAACAGTTGACCGATACTGCCTGAACAGGACTATTCTGGGGCAGTTCTGTGAGCTGTGCCATGATGAAATGCAGTCACCCACTAGAAGGGGTCATACCATATCAGTGGAGACCAAGATGACAGCAGCAATGTGCCTGGTCATCATGGAAACCTTCTAGAGGCCAGCTGGGGACGTCACTGGCATATCCCAGCAATCAACATCCCATCTCCTCACACAATTCCTCTCCACACTGCTCCCACATGCTTCAGAATGAATCCATTTCCCAAGCACACAGGAAGAGCAGACAGATGCCGTGTAGCAGTTCCACAGGGTGGTATGCATGCCAGGCATCATAGGGACCATTGACTGCACCCATATGGCAATCCGCACACCACCTTGCCAGGATGCTATGACATATGCGAACTGCAAGGGCTACCACTCAGTCAACTGCCAGGTGGTGTGCAATGCCACTGGATGCATCAGCAACATCTGTGCCACACACCCTGGGAGTACACACAATGCCTTCATAATGCACCAGTCCACCCTTTGCCACCGGTTTGATACTGGGAATATACCCAGCAGCCAACTTGTAGGTGGGTGGGGCAAGCAGAACTGCCCATGAACAGGCCATCATAGTGCAACAAATGAAGGGAGAGGGAGCAGGTGTGCGATTGTTATGGTGCAATATGTGCAGAGGGATGTGCACAGGTGGGACAATGGAAGGGGGGACACCGATGGAACCGCGCACACAGAGGGACAGTGCAGCAGAACAGCATAGCATGGGAGATGGGGTGCAGGGCAACAGCTGGCATGAGAGGCAGGGCAGAACACACCACACACAGCCATGCATGGTCCACTGCCGGGCAGTTGTAGGCAGACAATGTGGAAGGGAACATGGGTGGGCAGCCATAGCTGTGAACACAGGCAGGTACAGGCAGCTGTGTGCAGCCTGGCCAGGCTGTAGCAGTCACAAGAGGAATGTAGGCAGCCAGGAACGGTCGACACAGGGACTGGGGTGTACAGCTGGCAGTCATACCAGTGTACCATGGTGGAGGGGGGAAGGCACCATGCACAGGTAAGTAGTGGAATAACAGCCTGCACTTGCTCCCTACAGGTGATGCGGCATCCCTCCTCCAGCCCTGGTTACTGACACCCTTTGACCAACCTGGAACAGAGGTGGAGGAATGGTACAGTAAGGCGCACATCGCTATGTGCGCCATCATAGAGCATGTCTTTGGCATGCTGAAGATGCACCTCCAGTGACTGGATAGGTTGGGTGGTGCCCTACAGTATAGCCAAGAGAAGGCCTGTGGCATATTCCTGGCCTGTTGTATACTGCACAACATGGCCATTGACTGTGGAATAGCTGTCCAGGCCAAGGAGGGTGACAGTTCTGGGGAGGAGGATGCGGAGGGATATAAGGATGCAGTGATCCAGGGGTAGCGTGATGAAGCAATACTGCCATGGCGAGACCCACAGCTGGTTGCTAGAGCCTGGTGGCACAGGGCCACCATCATGGAGGAGCACTTCTGGGACATAGGTGAGTACCACAGGTGGGTAATACACGGCTGGCAGCCTACCCCACACACACACCCAAACACCCAGATGCACACCACAGGACACTCCACTGCAACAGTGCCACAGTGCAGTGCACCCGTGAGGGCAACAATACTGCACACACACACACACACACACACACACACACAGAGCAGTATCCAGATGTCCAGGGGGCAGAGTGTATGTGCTGAGGATGACATGGATCACTGTACTGCTGCTGGCACACATGCACAGCAGCTACAGGACCTCACTCATCACACCCATGCCACACAGCACAATAATTGCGCACCCAGACATGCATGTAGCACCACACAGTTGACCTTCACAGGTAACACACTGGGGCAGGTGTATGCCACCCATGCCACTGCAAGCACAGGTAGCCAGGTTAGTGGGCTGCAAAGGGTGCAGGCGATGGGGCCATGTGAGCTGTCACTTTGGCATCAGTGGGACACACCATGGCCACCATGGACACATGGTGGCCGCCCCCACAACCAGTGGTAACTGATACAGCACCACTGGCCACAGGGAGGGTAGACACAGGTGCTCACTGGTGTGTTGGCCCCGTGATCCATGTCAGATATGGGGATGGAGAGGAGTGGTGACGGCGTCTGCCTGGGCATGCGTGAGGCACTCCTGGGGGGTTGGCCGTAGGCCTGGTGGCCACGTGGTGCACTGGTTGCACATGTTGCCTTGGCAACCTGCACAACCTGCTCCAGAGCTACAGTCATACCCATGCACAGTAGGTGTGCCTCTGCCAACATCTGGGCATGTCACACTGCCAATGACTCATGTTCAACAGCCAGCAGTGTCTGAAGGCCCCTGAGCTCCACCCATAGGGATGCCTACCCCTCAATGGTGGTTTACAGAAGGCCTGCATAGCCCTCAGTCTTGTCGATGGGTGAAGGCTCATGATGATGGCACCAATGGGCAGGTGGTGTGCCAGCCTGCTGCTTCCCATCCTCTGCAGGTGGAGGCACCACAGCAGGCTGGGGTATGGGTGGGAACTGGGTTTGAGCAACCGCTACACGCCCAATGATGGCAGCATCACAGGCCACCACCACCACCTGCAGCAGAACCACAGCACCCTGCTGACCCATGCTGGAGGTCCCCACCACCACAGCAGCACCGGGCACAGAGCCCACAGCAACCACCACTGTGGGTGGCTGTGCAGGACCTGTGGTGTGCTAAGGGCCGCAGGACCACCAATGCCTGCTGGTGCCACCTGTGCATGCACCTGTGCGTCATGTGCTCCACTGTTGGCCATGCCCCCCCCCATATTTATGTGGTGTCAGAATCATCATCAACATAGCTGTATGCCCTCTGGAAGCCAGCACCAGCAGGGTATCGGTGATGTCCATCTTGTCCCCTGAGTCATCATCAGGCAAACCCAGGAACTCCTCCAACAAAGTGGCGTCACACTTGCCAGCCATGGCACCACTTGCCGAGGTGTTGGAAGGCCCTGTCACCAGTGGTTATGCATCTAGGGAAGCTGTAGTGTATGACAGGTCCGGGACAACACCATCCCCAGACCTGGTTGCTGCCCGGTGAGATGGACTGGCATTATCCTCTGCAGTGGCACTCTGCAGTGCACCAGAAATGGCTGCAGTTGTGAGGTGTGATGGAGCTGCAACAGAAATAAGGGATACATGGTTACAATCATGGGGGACAGTAGTGGTCAGACAGGCATGTACAGGTGGACATACATGTGTGCCAGTGGTGCGACTGACATGACCTGCGGATGACAGTCAACACTCATTCTGCTGATGCAGCCATGCACTGGCTATAGATAGACAGGCCCAGTGCCTGTACATGCCCCCTTGTTAATGTGTGTGACCATGACAACACCCTGGCCACCACTTACTGGGATGGCAACAATGGTATGCAGCGGAACACACCACCACATGTTGATCCCCCATAACATGCCTGGCCTGACAAGTGACTGCGCAATATGGTCCATTGATGGGACATATAGAACCATGGCACATGGTCAGATTGTCACACACAGCGGGGTTGTTAGGACACACATGGCACACACACACACACACACACACACACACACGGCACACACACACACATGGACAGGCACATGTCCTGGGCATGTATACTCACAGTGCTGCATTGGACTGCCACCCATCTAGAAGCCCCCTCCAGGAACACCCTGCACAGCTGCCCAGCCCATGCTGGCCACCAGCAGCTCCTCTGTGGGTGTTAGGCACACACCTGTCTGCAGCCCACCCCAAGTCCTACTCAGGAAGGCCTCTATGTGCGTCACCTTCTTCTTGGATCTCCTCCTCTCATCATTAGGGTGCTTTCTGCACTCCTGGGGCATACTGTTAAACTTCCTGATGCCATTGATATGCCATGCCACAGCCTCCCAGCCCTCATCCCGCAGCTGTCGACTGCCACCCCTGCCAGACAGGATGTCCTTGTGCAGCAGGTAAGCCTCGATTCATAGATTCATAGATTAAATCAAGTGTATGCTAGACTTACGTCCTTGGTGCTTGCCTTTTATAAATTAACTACACTTAAATTTAGCCTCATTACCCAAAGCCTGATCTAAACTGGTTTTAAAAGTATTCATATCTATGCTTTCAATCACTTCCAGTGGGAGACTATTGCAAACTGTAACCACCCTTTGGCTGTACCAGTTTTTTCTGGGTAGTAAGTTTCATTTCTCTAGGAGGAGTTGTTTAGGCTATCTCCTTCCACTAACTCTACCATAACTAAGCACAAGGCCAAATTCAGCTCTAAGGTTATCATCCCCCATTGCTCTATAAAGCATACACAAGTCCCCCACGTGTCTTCTGTAGTGTAGTGAATAAAGATTAAGTATTTTTAATCTTTCCTGATAGTGTGTCTCCTTTAATCCTGTAATAGACCTAGTCATTCTTCGCTCTACTGCTTCGACCCTTTTTATGTCTTCTTTACTATGGGAAGACCATATCTGGACACACTACTCCAGGTGGGGCCTAATGAATGCGACATATAGGGAGAGTATTACTTCCCTGGCTCAACTGGAAATATGCCCAAGAATACAGTTCAGTATCTGGTTGGCCTTTTTCCCTTGGTCCCTACAGTGTATATTAAATTTGAGGTCAGGGCTTATGGTCATTCCAAGGTCTTTTCCTCAGTGTGTTACAATTGAAGGTTCATTATTCAAACAATATTTATGCTGTTTATTTTGGTTGCCTAAGAGCATGACATTGCATTTTCTGATAGTCAGAGCCAGTTTACTGTGTTTAGTCCAAGGGAAGATGTGATCCAGTGCTTCCTGTAGAGTAGTAGTGTTGCCTAGTCCATGCACCACTGTTCCCAGATACATAGAAACATAGAAACATAGAAGTTGACGGCAGATAAGGACCGCAAGGCCCATCCAGTCTGCCCATTTCTTTTTCTACCTTATAAATGTGCCATCGGCCTTTGCTCTGTCAGTGACCTATCTATTCATAGTCATTTGTATTGCTCCTTATGCCTATCCCATGCCTGTTTGAAGCCTGCACTGTATTCATAGCCACCACTTCTTGTGGTAAGCTATTCCATGCATCTACCACCCTTCTGTGAAAAGAATTTCCTCACATTCCCCTCTAATCGGCCTCCTCTAATCTCATGCTGTGTCCTCTTGTCCTGCAATTTTTCTTATATTTAAACATATTTAGACTCTTTCACCTTGTTGTACCCTTAAGGTGTTTAAATGTCTCGATCATATCTCTCTCCTCCTTTGCTCAAGGGTATACATATTGAGCTCCGTTAATCTGTCCTCATATGTCTTCTGATGCAGTCCCTGCACCATTTGGTTGCCTTCTCTGGACTGCCTCAATTTTGTTAATGTCCTTGTGGAAGGTGTGGCTCCAATACTGCACGCAGTACTCCAGATGGGGCCTAACCAATGTCTTGTACAAAGGGATTATTACCTCCCTCCACGACTTGTGATACCCCTACTAATACACCCTAACACCCCCTAGCTCACCTACTGCTTTAGGAGGTCTGCTTGATGATTTTAGGTCATCAGTGATGATGATGCCCAAGTCCTTTCTTCCTTTGTGACTGCTAGCAACTCCTCCCAGCCTATAAGTGGCTTAGGGGTTTCTCTTCCCTATGTGCATGATTTTGCACTTCTTTGCATTAAATCCCAGTTGCCACTCTTCTGACCATTTTGCTAGTTTATCCAGATCTCTTCTCATTCTGCCCACCCCATCTGGATCATCTACTCTGTTGCAGATCTTGGTGTCATCTGCAAACAGACCAAACCTTACCCTCCCGTCCATCTCTTGAGGTCACTAATGAAGATGTTGAATAGGACTGGCCCCAGGACTGATCCCTGAGGTACCCCACTTGTGACCTGCATCTCTTCTGACTGTATACCATTTACCACCACTCTCTGTTTTCTGCCAGTCAACCAGTTTGCCACCCAGTTGACCAACTTCTGACCCACCCGAGCCTACCTAGCTTATTTATCAATCTTCTATGTGGAACAGTGTCAAAAGCTTTGCTGAAGTCAAGGTAGGCGACATCAACTGCTCCCCTTGGTCCACCACTCTGATTTGCCCAGTCAAAGAAATCTATGAGATTAGTTTGACAGGACCTTCCTTTGTAAACCCATGCTGTCTTGGATCCTGTGCCCCTATGGATTCCAGGTGTTGCACTATCCTTTCCTTAAGGGTGCCTCCATAATCTTGCCCACTACTGAGGTAAGACTGACTGGTCTGTAGTTCCCCGCCTCCTCCCTGCTACCACTCTTGTGGAGCGGGATCACATGAGCCCTTCTCCAGTCTTCTGGGACTCTCCTGTGCTCAGAGACTCACTAAACAATTCTGCTAATGGCTCTGCTAGTTCCTCCTTTAGCTCCTTAAGTACCCTGGGATGTATGCCATCAGGTCCCATTGCCTTATCCACCCTGAGCTTAGCAAGCTCTTGTAGGACCCTTTCTTTGTGAAGGAGTAGTGCTCACCTCCCTCCCCTGTTGTCCATGATGCTGAGCTGTGGGCCCTGCCCTACCTTCTCTTCAGTAATACTGAGCAAAAGTATCTATTTAGGATAGATGCCTTTACAGGGTCCTCCTCCTCACATGCTCCCTTTTCTCCATTAAGCTTAGCAATACCCCCTCTGGACTTTCTTTCACTAATGTATCTATAGAAAGTCTTGTCACCTTCTTTTACTGTTCGTGCTAGTGTTTCCTCAGTTTGGGACTTTGCCTGCCTTACTGCCTTCCCTGCTTCCCTTAGGGCAGTTTGGTATGCCTCCCTATCTTCATCCCGCTGTGTTCCCTTATATTTCCTGAAGGCCAGCCTTTTTGCTCTGACCTTTTCTGCTACTGTATTTTGAGAACCAAAGTGGTTTCCTTCTTCTTTGCACTTCCTTTTCTGTCTAACACAATGGGATGTTGCTTCAAGTATTGTATCCTTAATGCTTGCCCACTTTGCCTGTACCCCTCACCTGTGTTTCTTTTTGCCAGGCTAGCTTAACTCTGTTGGCCATCTTATCAAAGTCAGCTCCTCTGAAGTCCCATATTTTTGCCTTGGAATGGGATGATTTAGATGTAGTAGCCAAATTGAACCATACCATGTGATGGTCACTGGACCCCAGGTGACCTTCTACCTGGAGATCTGTGATCCCTTCTTTGTTAGTCAGTACTAGATCTAGGATAGCCCTGTCTCTTGTGGGTTGCTGTACCAGTTGTTTGAGGCCCTCCTGCAGGGAATCCACTATGAGTCTAGTTCTGGCAGATGTTCCTGCTGGTATTGACCAATCTATATCTGGCATGTTGAAGTCTCCCATTATCAGAACCTCCCTTTAGCTGTCATGTTTTGTATATCTTCTAACAGTAATGTGTCTATGTCCTCCCTCTGGTCTGGGGGCCTGTAGACAACCCCAGTTCTTATGGCTGTCCCATTTCCTGTTTCCAGGGTGACCCACAGTTCTTCTGGCTCCTTATGTGTATTCTGAATTTCTGTAGCTTTGATATTTTCATTAACATACAGGGCCTCCTCCCCCTTTTGCACCTCGGTCTCTTCTGAACAATACATAGCCAGGTACTGAAGTCTCCCAAGTGTGGTTACTGAGTAAACCACGTCTCACTAATTCTACTATGTCCAGTTTAGCCTCTGACATTATTGCCTGCAGGTCTGGGATCTTATTTCCCAGGCTGTGAGCATTTAGTGTACATGATTTTCCATTGGCCAGATTTTGGTGTGTTAGTTGTTGGGTGAAGTTTGGCATTACCCTGTGCATCTATGGGGAGACAGACCTTTTCTTCTGGTGATGCAAATGGACTAGCAACACATGGATTCCTGTTTGACCACTAGCTGAGGGGAGGGGTGCTTCTCCCATTCGGACGATGGGGTGCTGCACCCCTCCCCATTTGCTAGTTTAAATATTCTGCAAAGACGCCAAACTTCTGCCCCAATGCACTGACTCCCTCTTTAGTCAGATGCAGTCCATCAAATTAAAGAACTTTCGCTCCCAGAACTGTTGCCAGTTCCTACAAATCTGTGTCCTTTTCCTGGCACCAGTCCTTGAGCCACGTGGTTAGCTCCCCTATCTCTCCTTTCTCTGACCTTCCGTCCATCTGTTTCCTTCTCCCAGACTGGCAGGATCTCAGAGAAGGAGATGCCGGACGAAATAGATGATAGTTTGTCACCCAGCTTAGTCAGGTGTTCCTTGGTCTCCACAACTGACCGGCTGGCGATCATAGTCCCTATGTGTACTAGGACATCAATGTTTTCTCCTGCTTTGTGAATAATTTAGCAATGCGGGTCAGTGTCTCTCCATGCTGATGTACCTGGGAGACATCTGACCATCACCCTGGCTGAGATGGGTATCAACTCCCGAATCATGGAGTCTCCTATGATCAGAAGTTTTTGGATTTCCTTTGTGCTTGTTTAGTTTTGGTTTCTGATTTGGGTGAGTATTGTTGTTAGCTCCTGTGCTGAGTGTCCTGTTTCTGCAGTGTCTTCTGCCTCTTTATTTGATTTTCAGAGATAGAGGCAGATACCTGTTTGTAGCGTTATATGGTTTTTGGAGGTAATGTGTTGGAGAGCAGAGAGTGATGGGGCACCTGATTTGCTCTCCTAACCACCTGCCAACCTCCTGGACCAACTACCTTCTGCGGTCGAGTTTTTTCTGTTGGATGCTGGGGAAATGGCGGTGGTTCTTATAATGTATTTCCTCTTCAATATGAAATTTGAGAGTGCAATCTCTGCCCATATGCTGCCCGGAGCTGAGACCCAAGATCTCCAAGGCCCAGCATGTAGGACAGTGTCCTAATCCTGTAAGACTGTCCTTCTGAAAATTGTTCCACAGTACCTGCAGTTAATGAATCCATTCCAAATAAGTTGCTGGGTTTGTAACCTAGTCAGAGTAATTAGAAGGAAAAAAAAGGAAAAAATGCAAGTAATGGTTTAATTGTGCTTTGTTTAACTTGTTATAACAAGTTAAATTACTAGTGCCCTGTAAATGAGATCATCTTGTGGAGGCCCACTGATCCGCCTCCTTCCTGCTCTTGCCACAGGAAATGTCAAACTGTGGTACCCTATAAAAGGAGTGTAGCGGGGTGGTTGGGGATGGGGGTGGGTGGCTGGGCCCTTCCCCTGCCTAAAAAGAAGAACCACTGGACTAAGAACAAGGAGGTAAGAGCAGAAACAATCAGTCAACAACAAATGGAGTAACCCCTGAAAGCTTATCCTAATGTTAGATAAAACTGTAAAACCTGTAAAGCACCACCTGTATAATTTCAGAGAAGATATACCCTGTAAGAAACACTTTGCTCCAGAGAAAAATAAAGCAGTAACAGAAGATATACTTTGCAAAGACAATTTGAATCAGAAGATTACAGCAGTAATCTGTTAGCACACACCTGTAGGCACACCTTGTAATAATGCAGAAGAAGGTATACCAGCAACAACAATTTGAATCAGAGAAAATAAAAGCAATGAAATGTTAGCCACAAACAGTAGCAATCCCTGTGAGTAAAAAATCAAAACACCACCACACAGTAAATCTGGTTAGCCAAACTAAGTCTTAATTCTCTCCTTGCTCTGGTAAGTTTCTCTACTCTGCCTTTCAAGCAGTCTTGAAGGAAAGAGCTCAGGTGAAGCTAGGTGCCTTGGCCAGCAAACCAAGTCTTCTACCCACAAGATATCAACTAACCTGACTTTTAACCCTTCTTTCTGTTGGAAATTACTGATAGTTTGCCAGCTCCACTCCACATACACACCTAATCCTTTGGAAGAGCTGTGGGAGGAAGCAATTAGCTCCTTCAATGTGAGAAGGAGACTGAAACACCTCTGAGACAACAAACCTTTTCAACAAACAAGAATAAAATAAAACACAGTGTCAAACAGTAATTTTGCTTAGCCCAATGATAAAAAGTCACAAAATGTAAGCTCCACCTGTAATACTAGTAATTTCAGAGGAAGATATACCCTGTAAGAAAACACTTTGTCTAGAGAAAATTAAAGCAGTAACAGAAGATTACCTTGCAAAGACAATTTGAATCAGAAGATTACAGCAGTAATCTGTTAGCACCACCTGTAGGTACACCTTGTAATAATGCAGAAGAAGGTATACCAGCAACAAAAATTTGAATCAGAGAGAAAAATAAAGCAATGAAATGTTAGCCACAAACAGTAGCAATCCCTGTGAGTAAAAAATCAAAAACCACCACACAGTAAATCTGCTTAGCCAAACTAAGTCTTAATCCTTTCTCCCTTGCTCTGGTAAGTTTCTACTCTGCCTTTCAAGCAGTCTTAGAAGGAAAGAGCTCAGGTGAAGCTAGGTGCCTTGGCCAGCAAAACCAAGCCTCCTACCTACAAGATATCAACTAACCTGACTTTTTAACCCTTCTTTCTGTTGAAACATTGACAGTTTGCAGCTCCACCCCTACATACACACCTAATCCTTTGGAAGAGTTGTGGAGGAAGCAATTAGCTCCTTCAATGTGAGAAGGAGACTGAAACACCTCTGAGACAACAAACCTTTCAACAAACAAGAATAAAATAAAACACAGTGTCAAACAGTAATTTTGCTTAGCCTAATGATAAAAAGTCACAAAATATGTAAGCTCCACCTGTAATACAGTAATTTCAGAGAAGATATACCTTGTAAGAAACACTTTGCTCCAGAGAAAATAAAGCAGTAACAGAAGATATACCTTGCAAAGACAATTTAAATCAGAAGATTACAGCAGTAATCTGTTAGCACACACCTGTAGGCACACCTTGTAATAATGCAGAAGAGGTATACCAGCAACAACAATTTGAATCAGAGAAAAATAAAGCAATGAAATGTTAGCCACAAACAGTAGTAATCCCTGTGAGTAAAAATCAAAACACCACCACACAGTAAATCTGCTTAGCTAAACTAAGTCTTAATCCTTCTCCCTTGCTCTGTAAGTTTTCTACTCTGCCTTTCAAGCAGTCTTAGAAGGAAAGAGCTCAGGTGAAGCTAGGTGCCTTGGCCAGCAAACCAAGTCTTCTACCTCCAAGATATCAACTAACCTGACTTTTTAACCCTTCTTTCTGTTGGAAATTACTGACAGTTTGCCAGCTCCACCCCCACATACACACCTAATCCTTTTGAAGAGCTGTGGGAGGAAAAGCAATTAGCTCCTTCAATGTGAGAAGGAGACTGAAACACCTCTGAGACAACAAACCTTTTCAACAAACAAGAATAAAATAAAACACAGTGTCAAACAGTAATTTTGTTTAGCCCAATGATAAAAAAGTCACAAAAATGTAAGCTCCACCTGTAATACAGTAATTTCAGAGAAGATATACCCTGTAAGAAACACTTTGCTCCAGAGAAAAATAAAGCAGTAACAGAAGATATACTTTGCAAAAGACAATTTGAATCAGAAGATTACAGCAGTAATCTGTTAGCACACACCTGTAGGCACACCTTGTAATAATGCAGAAGAAGGTATACCAGCAACAACAATTTGAATCAGAGAAAAAATAAAGCAATGAAATGTTAGCTACAAACAGTAGCAATCCCTGTGAGTAAAAAATGAAAACACCACCACACAGTAAATCTGCTTAGCCAAACTAAGTCTTAATCCTTCTCCCTTGCTCTGGTAAGTTTCTCTACTCTGCCTTTCAAGCAGTCTTAGAAGGAAAGAGCTCAGGTGAAGCTAGGTGCCTTGGCCAGCAAACCAAGACTTCTACCTCCAAGATATCAACTAACCTGACTTTTAACCCTTCTTTCTGTTGGAATACTGACAGTTTGCCAGCTCCACCCCACATACACACCTAATCCTTTGGAAGAGCTGTGGAGGAAAAGCAATTAGCTCCTTCAATGTGAGAAGGAGACTGAAACACCTCTGAGACAACAAACCTTTTCAACAAACAAGAATAAAATAAAACACAGTGTCAAACAGTAATTTTGCTTAGCCCATGATAAAAAGTCACAAAATGTAAGCTCCACCTGTAATACAGTAATTTCAGAGAAGATATACCTTGTAAGAAACACTTTGCTCCAGAGAAAAATAAAGCAGTAACAGAAGATATACTTTGCAAAAGACAATTTGAATCAGAAGATTACAGCAGTAATCTGTTAGCACTACCTGTAGGCACACCTTGTAATAATGCAGAAGAAGGTATACCAGCAACAACAATTTGAATCAGAGAAAAATAAAGCAATGAAATGTTAGCCACAAACAGTAGCAATCCCTGTGAGTAAAAAATCAAAACACCACCACACAGTAAATCTGCTTAGCCAAACTAAGTCTTAATCCTTCTCCCTTGCTCTGGTAAGTTTCTCTACTCTGCCTTTCAAGCAGTCTTAGAAGGAAAGAGCTCAGGTGAAGCTAGGTGCCTTGGCCAGCAAACCAAGTCTTCTACCTACAAGATATCAACTAACCTGACTTTTAACCCTTCTTTCTGTTGGAAATTACTGACAGTTTGCCAGCTCCACCTCACATACACACCTAATCCTTTGAAGAGCTGTGGGAGGAAAAGCAATTAGCTCCTTCAATGTGAGAAGGAGACTGAAACACCTCTGAGACAACAAACCTTTTCAACAAACAAGAATAAAATAAAACACAGTGTCAAACAATAATTTTGTTAAGCCCAATGATAAAAAAGTCACAAAAATGTGAGCTCCACTTGTAATACAGTAATTTCAGAGAAGATATACGCTGTAAGAAACACTTTGCTACAGAGAAAAATAAAGCAGTAACAGAACATATACCTTGCAAAAGACAATTTGAATCAGAAGATTACAGCAGTAATCTGTTGCTACACCTGTAGGGCACACCTTGTAATAATGCAGAAGAAGGTATACCAGCAACAACAATTTGAATCAGAGAAAAAATAAAGCAATGAAATGTTAGCCACAAACAGTAGCAATCCCTGTGAGTAAAAAATCAAAACACCACCACACAGTAAATCTGCTTAGCCAAACTAAGTCTTAATCCTTCTCCCTTGCTCTGGTAAGTTTCTCTACTCTGCCTTTCAAGCAGTCTTAGAAGGAAAGAGCTCAGGTGAAGCTAGGTGCCTTGGCCAGCAAACCAAGTCTTCTACCTCAGATGACAGTCATCAGCAAATTTTGACAACCAGATGTTTGGTGAATTCAACTTTAGCAATGAAATATATATATTAAAAAAGATGGGACCCAGGACTGACGCCTGTGGAACATCACTAGTGATTGGCCCAATCTGAATATACACCATTAACCACCACTCGCTATTGGTGCCCCTCCAACCAATTGGCAAGTCTAGAAAAATAATATCAATGGGGTTTCTTCTGTCTATTTCCCTACTTACATTTTCATAGAAGGCTAGTAAATTAGTCTGACATGACCTATTTTAGTGAATCCATGTTGGTGGGGGTCAGTTAGCCCAAGTGTCTCTTGCTGGTGTTGTATATAATCCTTAATTATGCCCTCCAGTAGTTTACCCATTAAAGATGTCAAGCTGATCGGTCAAACGTTTTCTGGTTTAGTTTTGGGTCCTTTTTATGTTTGCTTGCGTGCATGCACAAGAAACAAGATGTGACAGCTTAGGAGAGAAGCGGGTTGTGGAGGCGTGGCACTGTTACAGCCAAGGGAGGCACTGCATTAGGGGGCTTGGCAATGGTGGACCAATGGAGGCACAGTGTGCGAATGACATTGGTCTCCAAAAGTGCACCAAGTTGTAACGTTTTCACTGCAGCAATCAGGGGCCGCCTTGTCATTGCAGCATCAGTCATTGTGCTGCAATGAGGGAGTGACTCATCATTGCAGGGCGGAATGTTAGCTAGCTTAATACTGTTTGTGAACATGGCGGGTGGCTTGCCACCATGTTCACAAACAATATTATGCTGCCCCCATGCTGAGGGGGTGCCCAATCCCCCTCGGCAGCAAGTATCCCCCCAGACAGTCTTTGTTTGCTGACGGGGGCCCCAATCCCCGCTGGCTTCAGTGAGCCAATCTCCACCCGATTTTGTTGTCTGCCGACGGGGAAGCCCACTCCCTGTCGGCATGATGAACTCCCCCAAGTTTTCTTGTGTGCTGACGGGAGTACCCAATCCCCCATCGGTGATAGCTCCCCCCCAAAAGACTCCATTGGCATGCTGGGAGCCCACCCCAGCGTGACAAATGCCCCTGTTAAATGGAAAACCGTCCAGTGTTGTCTGTTTTTTTTTCCCCCTGTAAATCAAAAACGGTCCTCTCGTGGTCTCCCAGCCCTCCATCCCGCAACCCACGCCCACCCACTGTGCACCCTACCTCCCCACACACACCCTCACCCCATACTTACCCTCCGGAGTCTGGCACGACAATCTTCGGTGGACCGGGAACACGTCTGCACTCTTCAAAGCTGACTGCAAACTGAGGAAATGCCGGTAAGCTGTATAATGGGATAGATAGGGTTTTTTCAACTTTGATGCATATCTCAGGCATTTTTGGGAATTTTGACACCAAATTTTCAACATGGGGTTTTTGGGACCCCTCCTCATGAATTCTGTCACTGTCATGGCGTTAATCGGGCCAGAAGGGTGATTTCGCAGTCACTGCGCAAAATCACCTTTGGAGACTGATTAATGAAATGACAGTGCCAGTGTTCATAAGGTGGGCTCTCAAAAAGGCTATGTTGCAAAGTTGGTGAAAAAATTCCTGAAAGTGACTGTTTTATGATGCATGCTCGTAAGTTCGCAAATTTTTGACATTTGCACTCCAGATTTTCAACATTGCCATTTTACCACATCTCCTTGTGAGCAGTACAGCTGTCATTTTTCACATCACGCCCAAAATGTGTTTCCGCACATGTAGCGTACAATGGCGCAGTCGGTGTGCAAAATCAATGTTTGGGACAGATTAAGAAAATCACAGTGACACTGTTCATGAGCAGAGGTCTTAAAATGGCCATGTTGAAAATTTGGTGAAAAAATTCCTAAAAATTACTGTTTTATGAGCATGCGTTGCGCAGTTCCTACACACGCTCATAAGTGTGCAAAGTTTTCATATTTGCACTCCAGATTTTCAATAATGCCATTTTACCACACCTCCTTATGAGCAGTACAGCTTTACTTTTGCACATCTCGCCCAAAATGTGTTTCCAGGCACGTAGCGCACAATGGCGCAGTAGGTGTGCGAAATCAATGTTTGGGACAGATTACGAAAATCACAGCATGTGGCACACAATGGCACAGTCGGTGTGTGAAATCAATGCCTGGGACAGATTAAGAAAATCACAGTGACACTGTTCATGAGCAGAGGTCTTAAAATGGCTATGTTGAAAATTTGGTGAAATAATTCCTAAAAATGACTGTTTTACGAGTGTGCGTTGCGCATTTCCTACGCACGCTCTTAAGTGCACAAATGTTTAATATTTGCACTCCAGATTTTCAACAATGCCATTTTAAAACACCTCCTTATGAGCAGTACAGCTTTAATTTTGCACATCTCGCTCAAAATGTGTTTCCAGGCATGTAGCGCACAATGACGCAGTAGGTGTGAAAAATCAATGTTTTGGACAGATTATGAAAATCACAGTGACACTGTTCATTAGCAGAGGTCCTAAAATGTCTATGTTGAAAATTTGGTGAGAAAAGTCCATAAAATGACTGTGTTATGAGCGTGCATTGCTCAGTTTTTACGTACACTTGTACCTTCGCACATTTGCAATATTTTCACTCCAGATTGTCAACACTGCCATTTGTCCTCACCTCCTTATGAACAATACAGCTGTCATTTTTCACATCCTGGCCCAAATGTGTTTTTGCACTTGCGGCGCAGACTATCTCGGTTGTTGTGGGAAATCCATGTTCGGGACACATTGGGAAAATCACACTGTTCATTAGCAGAGGTCCTAAAATGGCTATGTTGAAAATTTGGTGACAAAAGTCCATAAAATGATTGTGTTATGAGCGTGCAGTGCGCAGTTTCCATGCACGCTCGTAACTTCGCACATTTGCAATATTTTCACGCCATATTTTCAACATTGCCATTTTTCCTGCACCTCCTTATGAACAGTACAGCCGTCATTTTTCACATCCTGGCCGAAATGTGTTTTTGCACTGCCGGCAGAGAAACACTGTTCATTAGCAGAGGTTCTAAAATGCCTATGTTGAAAATTTGGTGATGAAAGTCCATAAAATGCCTGTGTTACGAGCATGCGTTGCACAATTTCTATGCATGCTTATAACTTTGCACGTTTGTAATATTTTCACTCCAGATTTTCAACACTGCCATTTTTCCACACCTCCTTATGAACAGTACAGTTGTAATTTCTCACATCCTGGTCGAAAAGTGTTTTTGCAGTTCCGGCGTAGACTACCGTGGTTGCTGTGGGAAATCAGTGTTCAGGACACAGTAACAAAATCATAGTGATGCTGTTCATGAGCACAGGTCGTTAAATGCCTATGGTGAAAATCTGGTGATGAAACTCCATAAAATGACTGTTACGTGCATGCGTTGTGCGGTTTCCACATATGTTCGGAACTGCAAGCATTTTTAATCTTCCACTACACATTTTCAACATTGCCATCTCTTCATGCCTCCCTATGGATGGTACAGCTGTCATTCTTCACATCTGGCCAGATCTGTGTTTTTGTACATGTGGTGCAGAATGGCACTGTCACTGTTGAAAGTCAGTTTTCAGGACACATTGACAAAATCACACTGCCACTGTTCGTGAGAAGAGGTCCCAAATGCTTTCATGAGGTGGGGTCACAAAAAGACCATGTTTAAAATTTGTACTGTGAATACCAACAAACACCCGAGGCATTATGGTTTCTAACCGTTACGTCCTACCCTGTACAGACAGACAGGCATCGGGATGTGCCTTTGGATTGCCGACTGTACTGATCATGCCATCCACCCCGCCCCCAGCCACTGACAGGTATTGAGGTGTACCTTGGACTTTTTCGTCCTAAGACTTCACCCCATTCTCCTATGCTGCACTCATTTCAATATATGTCCTTTTGAATGGGGTGACTGTGGAAGCCAAACACCCTAAGGCACAGCTTAACACGTGTCGGTGTCTGCAGAATAGGGTGAGGTGACATGGCTTGACCGTCATGGGTGATGACCCAAAAACTTACCCCACATCCTGTCCATCTCTACAGGATGGAGGTGCGGTTCATGTGAAGTTCAGTACTTCATTGCCATTCCTAGTCTGCATCTATCTAACTCCTGCATTTCTAATGCTAATACCAGCAAGCAAACATTCGGCATTGACAAATGCTTGTTTAAGAAGGGGCACCACAGTAGCGACTCTCCAGCCCAGTGATATATCACCAGAGTCCAAGGAATGCTGGAATATACTGTATGTGTCCAGGGGTAAGAATATATAATCAGCAAGTTCTTGTAAAACTCTAGGGTGTAAATCATCTGGTCCTGGGGATTTCTTAATAGCTTATTTTTTAAGTCTCTCGTGTACATCCGTTGGGTTAATCATTACTTATCCTGGTTTAGATATTAAGGTGTCCCCAGGTGTGTTGGCAGTATCATTGGTGAACACTGTACAACAATATTTGTTTTGGATATCTGCCATTTCTTTGTTACTAGCAGGTAACCCTGAACTATTGGTAAATGGGCCTACTGAGTTTGTGGTTCCTCTTAAACTGTTTATGTGAGAAAAGAAAGCTTTTTTGTTTTCTTTGACCCTATCATTAGTGAAATTGGGATGTCCATGTCCAGCAGCTGTGTCCTTTCCAGACATGTTGGTTTCTGTGGGTGAGGATACACAGCCATTAGCACGTGACAGGTAGCTACGTATATGTGCAGGCACAATGGCTGGCTGCTGCAGAGTCATAGCACCCTCTCTGCAGACCACACACCCGTCTGCCATGCATTGCTGGAAGAGGATCGGGGACTGTCAGGGACAGCTGGGCATTGGCATTATCAGTTCTGTAGCAGTGGTACATGTAGCAGCAATGTCGTGCACGTGAGTCTGGCATTGCTTGACATGTACCACCAGATGGTGGTCAGGACTGCAACACACATGTCATCTGTCTGTGGTTCCATGCTACACCACCCACCAGCAACACCCCCACCCAAGCCAGACCTAGTATGGACAGTGGGACACAATGAGGCACTCACCTGGATGTGGCTGTTGACCAAAAACAGGTGTGGACCATGGCTGTATGTCCTAGGTCTCACACTGTCCTTCTGTGTTGCCACACTGCCTTTGGAAGAATGTAAACAAACCTACCTTCAAGGATGCAATTCCTCTCAGTCACCTGAGCTCTGTGTGGGCACATTTAGGAGCATTTATGGCTCAGGATATACAAATGATGTTGGCAGCATCTGTAATAAGATGCTAAACAGGTGAGATGCCACTGAATATGGCAATGAGCTGATTTAGGTGCAGTGTCTGTGAATTGCATAATTGCCCCCAGCTCATCCCAATCAGCACGGTGCATCTGCTACATTGGGCACATCTCCATATGGAGCATCCGTAGTGCATGTGCATGGGACATAGGGCATTTCCTGAATACTGTGCATTTGTGACAGCGCATTGCCGCATGTGAATGGTGCTGGGTTAGTGGCTTGGCAGGTGTAGTGCAAACAGTTCGGTATTACTGACCACATGATCGCATCTGGCTGCGCATACATGTCAATATGTGCGATGACCGTGGTGCTGCCTGTCATGTTGTGTGCATCCATCATGCTCTGGGGTATCATTGCGCACCTGTGGATTAAAGCGCAACACCGGTAATGTGAGTGGCGACACTGCACTGTACACGACATTGCTTGCCAGTCACAAGATGGCAGCTCTACGTGGAGTACACATGCGTGACCCAGTCATATCTCTTGACCCCATGTTCCCACCCATGCAGAACACTGTGCGCGTGCGTGATGACACACTATTGGTGGCAACTGCACATTGCCATGCCATGCGCAGTGCATCGCACGATAACCATTTGTGCATGTGGCATGACTGTGCCTTTGCACAACAGCGACATTGTCCATGCACACCTGACCTGCTGACACTGAGGGTGATCATGCCACATACTAAGAGGACAGGCTCAAGGGCCATGAACTGGGGTGAGGTGGAGCTCCTCAACCTTGTAGCACTGGTGCTGCACGTTGTGGGATAGCTATTTGGGTCAGATGACCTCATGGAGTCATGCTCCACACTGTGAGCCAGTACTGCTGTGCAGCTGGTGCACAGGACAGGGCTTGCCCACACTGGGAAGCAATGCAGGCACCATTACTGTGATCTGAAGTGCAGGGACGCAGACAGGCTGGGAAGCCTACAGGACCGTGCACACAGGGGTGTGGTGCCACTCCCAGGTAAGTCACAGTACTATGCATGCACAGGGCCAGCATGGGGGTTGGGGGGGCGAGGTCATTGCTCACCACTACACACACACACACACACACACACACACACACGTGTGCACTGTGGGCCACACACAGCATGGGCAGTGTCCGTGTGACCACAGGGAGTGAGTGTGTGCAGCGTGAAGCAGGGGGGCAGGGCCACTGTGGCGTGCATGGTATGCCACGGCCATGGTATTGCATGTGTCCACCTGCACACATGGAGGGCATGGTCAGGGTTGCTGTGTGTGGACTCATGCAGCCAGGGGCCCCATCATTGGGGCACTGTGGTGGTGTTGCCTTCACTGCATGCTGGCACTGGTGTTGTTGTTGGGGGGTGGGCATGTCACACCTCCTGTCTCCTCACAGTGTTCTCTTCAATTATATGTCTTACAGGGCCAGCAGGCAGGTGGTAGGTTGCAGCTGTTGTGTAGGTCAGGCGCATTAGGGATGGTGTCGGTGCCCATGGACAGGGGCATGCAAGAGCACATGACTGTTTGTCTTGTGCATTCTCTGTGTGTTTGGGGGAGTGGGATGTACCCTCAACTGGCCATTGCAGGTGCATTATGCATGTCCATGTGCTGCTGGTTGTGCACATACATGGGGTGTGCATGGCAGCATGTGCTTGGGCCACATTGCACCTGGCCCCAGTGTGTACATCCACCATGTTTGCATGTTATGTGCAGCGTGGGCACCCTGTGGTGCTCCAGTGGTGTCCAGACAAGGCCTGCATGCTTGTGCTGCCTGCTGGTATGTGCACATGCTGTGTGGGGCATGGCAACATGCCCCTCGGCACATACCCTTGCATGCTCATGTGGGCCACATGCTTCCTGTGTAACATTGCATGATCACAGTGTGGCACTGAGTGCCAGCCTGTTGCAGGCATGCAGTGTGACTGGCAGGCTCTTGGCCACTGCATGGTGGATGCCTTCTGTGCACTCATGTGGTGGGAAGGAGGATTGGCCTTCTGGAACATGGCACTTGGTATCTGTTGTCTGTGTCCCCCAATGTAGATCCAAGGTGTGTATGGCCACGTGTCCATTCATTGGAGGCATCAGGGAATTCTGCAGGACTCCAGATCCAGAAGTCTGCATGTAGGATACTGCAGCCACTGTACAGGCATCAGGGACAGCTGCTGCACGCAGTGGTCAAGCTGGTCAGGTTGCAATGTACCAAGGGTCGGAAGCATGGGTGCCATGCTGCAGCACATCCCGTACATTAGGGATATGGACATTTCTGTTTTGCCAAATTCTCTTTTGCCTCCCATGCCTTCCATGTCCACACTGTTTGTTGCTGTACCCTGTTCCAACACACACACACACACACACACACACACACACACACACACACACACCTCTTCAGCCTCCTGCATACCTGTTTTGTACTTCTACAGTCCCCCACCCTCACCTTCCCTGTCCCTATGGGCTGTTGTTTTTGTAAATAGTTTCTTGTGTGCCATTACTGTTACTGAAACATGTTCTATTGCAAGCTGGCCTTGTGGCACTGAGGGTTGATGCACTGGATGCCACACCTCGTGCCACACCAGTGACCCAGGTATGGGAGTGAGCTCGAGCCATCGGGGTTGTCAACGGGGAGGAGAGGATTGAGTCTCTGATGGACTGCTCTCCTCTCCTGGGGAGGGAAAGGAGGATGTCCCATGCAGATAATGGCACCCAGTGAAGACTGGGTGCTCTGAAGACATTGGGACTCAGCTGGAGGAGGACGTTAGGTGGTCACTTTCTGGATGTGTGTGGGAAAGCGCACGTAGTGGGCTGGGCAGCATTGCATGACCCACGACTAGAGGGAAGAACAAAGAGAAAAAAAAACTCTCTCATCTGGTAGGTGAAGGCGGGCCCAGTGGTTCTGGCCCCACATCCACCACCGGGCGTTAGGACACTCGCTCCGGATCCCTCCCCCGTGACAGCTGCCCTTCGATACTATAGATAGGGCACCAGTAGAAGATGGTGGGCCATCTCCAGAGGACACACACCTGGGGAGGGGCTTGGGTAAGCTGCACAGGGAGTGAGGGGTTGGACCCCACCAGAGAACAGATGGACTACATTTCAGACTGGACGGGCAAAGCCACTGACTGAGATACCACACTGGAGAGAGGCCAGAGGTAAGAAAGTGCAGAAAAAAAGAGTTTGAAAAAAAAAAAAACATTTTTTATTGCAAGGGGTGTCTGTGGTCATTCACTGTACATTGTGCATGTGTTCTGTATTTTTCTGCTGCTGTCCACTGTCCCTTTGATGCCTTACACACATGTGCACCTGTATTACTGCACACACACACACACACACACACACACACATGCATCCTGCCCCCCTGCTGTCGTGGCCACACTGTGTGCCCTCCTTTTTGCCTGTGGCATGTGGGCAGGCGTTGTGTCATGCTTCCTTTCTCAGTACTCCTGTTATGTGTGTGGTGCATATGGTATGCTTCTGTTGTGCTGTTGCCCTGTTGTTGTGAGGCTCTGCCTGCGGTCCACATTGGTTGTGGGCATCTTATCCCCGTGTGGTGCACGGTACTCAGCCTGTCTGCCATTGTGCCTGTCCACTGGTGTGCCCCTGTGTGGCATCCCCTTTCTCCACTCCACTGGGTTCCTGTGCAGGGGGTCGTGCCTTGGGGACACCTCCCTGCTGCATGGTGCACCCAGCAGCTGTAGCACACCTTGACAGGCACCTCTGGGCTTGTCATATGTGCCAGTTGGGCTCCTGTGTGGGGTGTGTCAGGTGTTTCTCTATATGCTATGTCTGTACACCTCTTCTGTTGTGGCCACTGATGGGTCGTTTGGCACTCTGGCTGGTCCCTGCTGGTGTGTTTCCCTGTATCCTTTGTGCCACTGCTGGTTCCCTCTGTTGCTCCTTCATCCCTTGCTGACTTGCTCCATTTTCACTGTTCTGCTCCTCTATGTGCTTTGGGGCATCCCTGTTGTGCTGGGCATCTCATGTTCTGCCATTCCCATCTGTGCGATTCACAGTAGGGATGTGCACAGGGTATCTTGCGGTGCATCCTTCTGTGAATCAGACTGTCTGGGGTCAGCACATCCAGGTTGTGCCAACACATCTCATTTGCACCCAGCACATCTGCTTTTTGAATCCTGTCCCCAGTGTTTCTGGTTATTAAAGAGGCCGCAGATTCGGAAGGCTGTTATCTTTTTTTACAGGCTAAGGTGGGGATGCATGAGTTAGTTTTCCAATGCGTATATGGCCCTAATAGTGATTCACCTTCATTCTTTGTCCAATTGAGTGTTGTATTTAAAGTGTGCCCCCAGCATTCTTTAAATAAATTTCCCCCTCCCACCTGTTGTGCTATTTTGCCATTGATTGACCTAGGGACTGAGCTTTAGCTTAAAGGGTCCTCACTAGATTGATCTATTTCTGCTCTAAGCACTCTTGTTAGCACCCTCCCTTCCAATCATGCACCCTACCTCTTCTCTCCTTTTCATGGTTTTCCATTCATACTTTCTCTTCTCCTCCTCCTCCTCCTCCTCCTCCTCCTCCTCCTACCACACACCTCATGGCTGCTCTTACCCTCCCTTCCCCCTGCCTCTTTGACACCCCTCTAGCTGCATCACCATCTTACTCCCTCATTACCTTCTATTATCTCCTTTCCCACTCCATCCTACCTGATCTCTCCTAGCATTCTGCCTCCCCATATAAGCCTCTGCTTCACTCTAATTTGCTGCTCCAAGCACAATCCCTATGCCCTCAACACCACAAAAGGTAGAAAACTACCTGCCACATTCTCTGTACTCTTTTTCCTTTTGCTAATCGTGGGCGACATTGAAAGGAACCCTGGCCCTCTGAAACAAACACCACCTCACAAAGGCTTAAACAACATGCACATCAATGTTAGGAGTCTCCTCCCTAAGCTAGACCATTTAAATGGCTGGTTAACCCAGAACACCCCTGATATCCTAATCCTCTCAGAAACATGGCTATCTGCCAAAATCCTGGACTCTTTCATCTCCTTCCCAGGTTACCACATCATCCAGCAAGACCATGGCAAAAGAGGAGGGTTTATGGTCATGATCATTAGGCAACACCTCCCTTACTCAATGACGAAAAAAAGAATCATGCCTCGGATCCCATGAGTTGATCCTAACTCAGTTCTCCTTCCCACAAACTCTCCCCACTTTCACTGGGGTTGTCTATGCTTCTCCTTGACTCAGTCAAGGTGCCCTTACAGTGTGTATCTCTGTTCTCGCACCATGAACTCAATCCAGTGAACTTATACTACTTGGGGACTATAACCTCGACTGGCTGTCCCCCTCATCCAAATCCACAACATCCAGGGTAGAATCCTGAAATCTCACTCAGTTAATCAAGGAACCAATCCCTTACAACTCCCGCTCCTCTAATCACTCCCTCATAGATTGGGTTCTTTCTTCCCATTCCTACTGTGTATCCACAGCTGGAGTCCTCGACCCCACCTGAAGTGACCACTGCCGTACCTATTGCATTAGAAAAACACACCTGCCCAAATCCACACCTAAGTATATTGAAACTTGCCCTCTATCCACTGTAGATAGTAACTCCCTTCTCTCTGATTTACAGAATGCCAGTTGGGCACCAGTTTACTCTGCAACTACTGTCAATACTGTCCTAGCCCAGTTCATAAGTATCTTCACCAGTGTCTGGGACTTCTATGCCCCCCTCAGAAAAGCCAGAGTAAGGAAACATCACCACCACTGGATTATTGCTCCTATAGTCACCCTCTGCAAAGCCAGTGATAAAGTCTGGTTCTCCTTCAAGACCTCCTTGCCCCCTAGCTCAAGACACACATACAACACCACATGAAATGCTTGCACCAAGGCCATTTGTCATGCAAAGGCAGATTACTTTAATCGCCATCTCAGCACAGCCCACACCTCCTCCTTCTGGAATCTAGTTCACTCCTTAGTTGACCCTCCTCTGCTATCCAGCACCCCAACTCTTAAGTACAATGGCACTGTAATAACTGAACCTGTTCAAGTCGTTGACACCCTCAACATCTTCTTCACTACTTGTGCCTCCCCTATACCTACCTCTACTTCCCCACTTCTCTACAAACCTACTCCACAGCAAAGGCCAAAACATAACTTCTTTCTTGCCCCTGCTTCTATAAATGAAGTACTGCTCGCCCTCCTATCCCTCCACACGACAAACTCTAGCCCTGATGGCATGCATCCTAGTCTCCTGTGCCTTTCTGCCCTGCCATTGCTCTCCCCTCATCTACATCATACATTTGTCCTTTTCCTCTGGCACTGTTCTTAAGGCCTGGAAATCAGAGTGTGTTATCCCTATACACAAAGGTGGTGATCCTACCTCACTTGGAAACTACTGCCCTATCTTCCTGCTCCCTGCCTTGGCAAAACTACAGGAACATGTCATACAATCCAGGCTGAGTGAGTTCCTCACCTCTACAAACTTTTTATCCCCCTACCAATCCTGTTTCAGAAAAAAATCATTCCACTATATCCTCCCTTCTCTGTGTCACTGCTCACATTCAATCGGCCATTGACAAAAGCCATCTCACTGCCGTGGTTTTCATCGACCTGGCTAAAGACTTGACTTGGTATCTCACCCTCTTCTTCTGAACACACTTTAGGATGAGGGAATTGCCCCTCCTGCCCTACGGTGGTACAAGTCCTACCTCTATGACAGGCAACAGACTGTTAAAACCAGTAACTCCTCCTCTCTCTCTCTCTATATTACCAGGCATCCCTAAAGGCTCCATACTCAGTCCTATCCTGTTTTCTATTTTCAAAAATAACCTCCCACCTGCCTGTTCCACCTCTCTCACCCACATGTATGCAGATGATACCATTCTGTTTACTTCTGGCCCTGACCCTGGACTATCCACTCTGAGCTGCAAAAAGGTTTCCACTCGATTCAGTCCTGGTTCCAGTCGAAACAACTCAAACTTAACACATCAAAAACAGTCTCCATGAGCTTCGGATCCTCTCAAAAAATATCCAAAGCTATCACCACCCCTCCCATCACCTCTTTTGAAGGCACCCCACTAAATGTTGTCCCACCCTATAAGCACCTAGGCATCTGGCTGCACCCTTAATTAAATTTCTCAACTCATATTGACTACTTACCTACTAAACTTCACCCAAAACTTGGAGTCCTCTACAGGAATAGAGACTCTGTCTCACTCCCTGTTAGATGTGAACTTCTATTGAAAATGACTATGCCAGTTATTGACTACTCCGATATTGTATGCTGCACCACACCCTCTGCTTCTCTCTTGACTTGATTCCCTGTTCTCTGCTTTCTGTCATTTTGCCTCCAACTCTCCTTACACAACTCACCACTGTTCCCTGCTCTCCTGCCTTGACCTCCCTCTGGTCACAAACAGGCATCTAATTCATTCTATACCCTTCATCTCTAAATTCTGGTTCAACCTGCTCCCCTCTTACATCTCATCCCTCCTCTCTCCAGCCCCAGCCTCAACATATTCCCTTCACTCTAGGGATTCACGCTCCTTCTCACTCCCCACTCCATCTTCAACTGCCTTTACCTATCACCTCCTCTCTCTTTGGAACTTGCAAACTCCTCTCCTTTGCAACTCTCCCGTTCACTCCTCTATCAAATCGCTGCTTCGCCTCTTTCCCCTCCCTACCTGTCCCCATAACATCACATAGCACTTAAATGTGTGTTCTAGTAATCTTACAATGTACCATCAATCAATTGCATAGCCTGTTTTTGCTGCATTAGTTATCTTGCATTTATATTTGTTTTCATGTTGTAGACTTTTGTACTTGCTATTTTTTTTATCCTATACTCCCTGTCCCCTGGGTCACACCCGGAAATGAGCCTTAACTCAATGTGCCTTTCCAGGTCACCAAATGTTTAAATAAAAAATAAAAACAAATTAAAATAAGTTATTACAGAATTGTACTCCCGACCAAAATGTATTATGGTGGATTGGAATTTAGTTGTTGATGACACTTTGGACAGGTCAGGGGTTAACAGGAAAGGCCCTTCTCTGGCTCAGACAGCCCAGCGAGCAATGCTTGACCTGTGAGGTTTAGTAGACATTTGGAGGTTTTTAGACCCTTCTGAGCATGATTACACCTTCCATTCCCGGTTCATAATACCCACTGTTGGTTAGATTCTGTATTGATCAGTTTGAGTTATGTTCTGGATGTGAGATTCTGTGAAATTCATAGCAAGGTAATATCATATCATGCTCCAGTTTCTATTTCTCTTCACTTATCTCAGAGTGCTGTGGGAGATAAATGTTGTAAATTAAATAGCCATCTTCTAAAAGATGAATGGTACCTTAATAAAATTAGTCAAGCTATTCTGGATTATTTTCAGGTCAATTACTCTCCCTCTCAGCCTATGGTTTTGTATTGGAGTGTTTTTAAGTGCATTACTGGAGATGAATTGATCTGTTTGGCTACTCTAAGGGGTAAGTATAGTGCAGTGATTTAAGGCTCTGAGCTGCAAACCTGGAGGCCTGAGTTTGAATCCCACAGCCCGCACTTGCATACTGTGTGACACTGAGCAAGTCACTTAACTTTCTTGTGTTCCCAGGTTGCACCTGGAAACAAGCTTCGGCTTAGTGTGCCTTTCCTGTTTAAACAATTTCCCCTTTTCCTAAGTGAAGAGAAAAGCAATTACAAGATTCACTTCATTCTATCCGAGAGCTGGAAAAACAGGTGACACAATTTTCCTCAGAGCAGGACTGGATTCATCTTAATCAGGAGTGTGCCAAGTATGCAGACCTAAACCAGGAGCAGGTTGAGTATGATCTTTATTGAGCAAAGGCCAGTTATGAAATGTATGGTCAGAAACCCAGCAAGCTCTTTGCAGTGAGACTCAAACAGCAAGTAATGGCACGCCTGATTACGGACATCCGGTCTGCTTCCAAGAATGTCATTTTAACCTCTCCTAGGGATATAGCAGGGGAATTTAAGGCCTACTATGAACAGTTATATTTTGAAGCGTATCATAGCCTGCCACCGGAACGTACAATGCTGTATTTTCTTCAGCGAGCTAATATACCACATGTGGACCCTGGCTTAATTCTTGGCCTGACTGCTCCCATTTCTGTTAGTGAGGTAGAGAGTGCTATTTCATCACTTACTCCTGACAAATCTCCAGTCCCTGATGGGTTTTCCCCTAATTTCAATTTAACTTTTAAACTGGAATTGGCCCCCTACTTAGCTAATTTTTATAACTTTTGTTATCAGGATAATGCCTCTCACTTGATTTTCTAGATGCCCATATTACTCTCATCCCTAAACCAGAAAAGACCACTCTGAAGTTATTAATTTTTGGCTCATTTCTCTCCTGAATGTAGATACTAAATTACTATCCCACATTTTGGACTTGAAGATTGCATTGCTTTGCTTTGACAACCCCTAATTGCCCGGGAGCAAATGGGCTTCGTGCAGGACTGTTTGGTCTCTGACCATATGAGGAAGCTGCTTTGTTTGTTCTCGGAATTCCATTGCTCTGTCAGTGCTGGTTTTCCTGGATGCCATGAAGGAATTTGATAAGTTTTTTGGGTCTATTTGTTCCTTACATTGGCAGCTTTTGGTTTTCCAACAGATTTTGTTACATGGATCAGATTGTTATAGTCTACTCCCAGAGCACATAGCAGCTGTAATGGAGTTTTGTCTGAGTCTTTTTTCTTTCCTAGAGGTACATGGCAGGGGTCTCCTCTGTCCCCTTACCTATTTAATTTACATCTTGAGTTCCTTACTAGGACTATTATTCATAACACTCAGATTACTGGTGATTAGCCACATTATTTTACAATATCTATTTATGCGAACAATATTTTATTACATTAATAATTCATTTCATTTCTCTTCCAATGATTTTTCAGACCCTTAGAAATGTTGGGTCCTTTTCGGGTTATAAATTGAACATATCCAAAATGGTTAGTATGTTCCTGAACACTAAGACATTTAAACATCATTTACACATAGAATTCTGGAATTGCTGATCCGCTTCAGAACTTACATATTTAGGTATCAGGATAGCTCAGGGTTCTAACTCTTTAATTAAAAGGGACCTCTCTCCTCTGGTAAATACTCTTACAGTAGACCTGGCATGGTGGCAGACTCTCCCATTATTACTATCGGGTAAAATTTCAATTATTTGAATAAATGTTTTACCACAGATTCTCTATCCTGTTAGCATGATGGGAGTACCACTACCCAAAGTTTAGTTTACTTGAATACATGGTTTAATTACAGACTTTCTGTGGAAACATAAGAAGACCTGTTTTGCTTTGGTAAATTAACATTAGCTAAGTGTCATGGGGGTTGCAATTACCTAATTTGTTCTGGTATTATTTGGATACTAGGCAAGTACATTTTTGGCTTGGGGCTTGCCTGAGATGGGAAAAGAAGCTGGTACTTCTACCCCTTTTTGGAAATATATTGAGGCACACTTATGCAAAGTTCTTAATAATTCATAAAATTTCACCACAAGCTTTACCCCACATTTCTTGGTCTAGCTTATCCCCTCCTTTGCACTTTGGACATATAGGTTGGTCAGTGCGAATCAATTTACAGTTATGTCAGGTTTTAAGATTTAATCCACACAAAGGTACCTCCCCACCATTATGTCTTAACCCTAATTTCAGAATTTCTAATAAACCCATCCCCTGTTCTTTCTTACCTTCAGTGAAGTTAAATCATCTTTCGTGTTTATTGAAGGGTGATCAACTGCTTTTATTTGACCAGTTTCAATTGACAAACTCCCTACCCCCTGCAGCAGTTTTTGCTTACTTCCAGTTAACTCATTTGGTTAAAATTAGTCTGGGCCCTCATCCATGGCAATTTTCTGCGGATGCCTTCTGTAGAGATTTGTCTGCTTTGGTTAATAAGGCTCATGCTGTTTCCTTGCTTTACACATCTTTACAGGATATTGTGGGAAAGCTGATGAATCCTAAAAGTGTTTTTTGGGAGAAAGAATTTGTTGGGCAGTCAGATTTTTTTTCCGTCAGCCCCAAGGGACTATACATTGCGCTATACTAAGATTGTTAAGCTCTGACTTATACAATATAAGATTTTGCATAACTGTTATTATACACCTCAGAGATTACATAAATTTTGTCAGTTGCCTAGCCCAACTTGTTCAAGATTTAACACTGCTACTGACACTTTAAAACACCTATTGTGGGATTGCCCACCAATTTATAATTTTTGGATGCAAATCCAATCACATATTGATTCATTCATGGGTCTGCTGGAAGCCTTCACACTGGAAATCTGTCTTTCAAACAACATGAAGTCTTGCTATATTCTGACAGTAGCAGTGAGTCCCAACCTTTGAACTGCCCTGGAGATGAAAGAGTTAACTTTCCATGCCAGGCATGGAACGCTGAGCTCGAGCTCGGTTGAGACTCTGTCTGTTGTTCTTCAAACTCAAACCATCAGACTCTTTACTCCGCCTCACTGAACAGTCGCTCCAGAGATTTCTCCTTCTGCTCGGTTCAATTTGTCGGTTAAAGTACCGCTTTTTTCGTTTTTTGACCGAATTTAAACTGTAACCTGTCAGTTCAGTCTCTGTCTGTGGTATTTGTGAGTACTAGATAGGTTTTACTTTATTCTATTCTGTGTGGAACTTGTAAACGGTTTATCGGTTCGGTTTGAACCGATCAAGTTGTTTTAAAAAATCTGTAATTGTGCTTTTAGAGTGTGGTTACCGGTTATCAGTTCTAAAAAAAATGGATTCTATTACGGTTTTTTCCATGACCTGTGACACGGTTGGGAACCGATAAGAGGGTCTTGCCTGGCGGATTGCCATAAAAGGGTAAGTTTAGTTAGGACTGGCACTATGTCTGAGAAACCCAAAAGAAAACTGGACCCACTGGGTTTCAACACTGCAGTGTGTGTGGGGAAGTCTTTGCCAAGGCTGACCCCCCACACCACCTATGTTCTTTGTCTGGGGTTTGACCACCTCAATACAGACTACCAGATTTGCAAAAATTTCCCTGCAGCTACCCTAGAAAAGAGAGCTGGTAGGCTCAGGGAAAGGGAGGCCAAAAAGTCCGCTGATCCGGATGGCCAGCCCGGTTCGGTTCAAACCGAACCAGAAGGAGTGCCCTCTGACCAGGGCGAGACTTCTTTGGGCAAAAGGAGATCCGATACTGAGGAGTCGGTTCTGGCTAAAAGAACTAGAAAAGAAAAATCAGCTGGTGTGGAGCCAAAACTTTCCTCTCCAACCGCTGAAGAAATAGCCAAAGCGATCAAAATTATCCAGTCGCTTTCCCCAGTTCCGATCGAACCGGCACCATCAGGCAGGCACTCAGTTCGGTCAATTCCACTGGTTCAAGAGTATGATTTAGAGGAATTTTATGAACCGGAGGAGGAGGAGGAGGAAGAGGAGTATGAGGAAAGTGAATGTGGATTTGAAAGTCTGGATGTGCCCATTGGCCTGGACATCTCCCCAGACAGACCTTCAGGGGTGTCTCCTCCTAGGCTTTCTGAGTCCCCTTCCCATTTTATGTTTTATAAAAAAGTGGCTGAAACCCTCCAGCTTCCTGTGGAAGAAGCTGTGGATGATCAAGAGGAGCCTGACTATGTAGAAATGATGGATATCCCAGAGTCTAGGAGGCTGCCTATTCCCTTGCACAAATCTTTTGGGAAGCAGACATTTAAGATTTTAAAGACTCCTAACACTATTCCTCCTGTGGATAAAAGAATGGACAAGAGGTATACATTGTCAGGCTCAGACACGGAGTTCCTTACACAACAATGCAGCCATGTTGGAGTAGTGCAGGCTGCAGCCTGTGATAAGGCTAACATTCCCTTGGCTTCACATCCCCTGGACAAGGACTCCAGGAGGATTGGTGCCATGGCAAAGAAACAGTACATGGCAGCATCCTTGGGATTCAGACAGCCAATTATATGGCCTATACTGCTAGGTATCAAAAATCCAGAAGGGGCACTGTTATGACCTTAGCAAAACAGGTCCCTGTCCAGCTTGCCAAGGAGCTGGAGCAGGTGGCTGCTGATGTATTGAGGCATCCAAGGTGCAATTCCATGCTGCAGTAGACTTCAATGATGTGTCATCTAGAGTCATGGCTACATCTGTGGCACTTCGAAGAATGGCTTAGCTCAGATGTACTAGCCTGTCACAGGATACCCAGACTAAGGCCATGGATTTTCCTGTTGTGGGTAATTCTCTGTTTGGGGAGCAGACAGAGAATTACATGAAGAAAATGGATGAGTATAGGACCACCTATAGGAGTGCACAGGCCAAAGAAAGGCAGGCCACTCCTCAAAGGCAGCTTCCCAGGGGCAGGGGCAAGCCTTTTCATAGGCCTTTTTACCAAGCCCAGGCCTCCTCTTCTGCTTATGCCCAGAGGGGATTCTTTAGAGGGAGAAGCAGATGGGGTACTAGCAGGCCTGCTTCCACTCCTCAGCCCAAAGCCCCTGCCAAACAGGCACCCTGATGGGGTTGCCAGGGCCAATTCTCAGCTACCTGTAGGGAGCAGGCTGGCTTACTTCATCCAGGACTGGGAGTCTCTGACATCAGACAAATGGGTCCTGGAAGTAGTAAGCCAGGGACTGATTCTCAGCTTCAAAAAGTTCCCAAAGATGAGAACCAGATCCTTTTGACCTGCAAATCCATCAAAGGCACTTGCCTTGGAGGCAGAGGTCTCTTCCCTCCTAGCCCTCAGAGCTGTGGAAAGGGTTCCACCCCTACACCAGGGCAAAGGATTGTACTCCAGGTACTTTCTTACCCCATAAAAGACAGGAGAATGGTGGCCCATCCTGGATCTCAGATACTTAAACAGGCACCTTTTAAAACTAAAATTCAAAATGGTAACTCTGGGAATTATTCTACCCTCTCTAAGGCCAGGGGACTGGCTAGTGTTCCTGGACCTCAAGGTTGCCTACTTCCATATTCTCGTCAGAAGCTCCCATCGAAAGTACCTCAGGTTCGAGCTGCCCTCAGGCCATTACCAGTTCAGAGCAATGCCCTTTGGTCTCACCTCTGCTCCAAGGGTATTCACAAAATGCCTGGCAGTGGTAGTTGCTTCTCTAAGAAGGTAGAAGATTGCCATCTTCCCTTACCTGGATGACTGGCTCATAGTGGGCCAGTCCCCGGACCAAGTCAAGTTTCACTTACAGATAACAATGCAACTGCTCACTTCTTTGGGTTTCCTTCTAAATCTTCCAAAGTCAGTTCTAGAGCCTGTCCAGCTCCTCACCTTCATAGGTGCAGAACTAGACACAGAGAAGGCCAGAGCTTTCCTTCCCCTGGACAGGGCAAGGACCCTGGTCTCCCTGGCCTCCTCTTTCACCCTGCAGGTATCTCAACCAGCAAGGCATTTTCTACAGATCCTGGGGCACATGGCTGCTTCTACAGCAGTAGTGCAGGGAGCAAGATTTCAGATGAGGGACATTCAGTTTCATTTGAGAGCCTTTTGGTCTCAAAGGAAGGACCCTCTGACCAAATTGATCCCAGTAACTTGAACCCTGATCCAGGCCCTACAGTGGTGGCAGGATCAGAACAATCTGAGACAAGGGGTTCCCTTTGTCACTCAGTCTCACTCTTTAATTCTTACTGCAGATGCCTCCCTCTTGGGGTGGGGGGCTCACATGGGTGACCTCACCACCCGGGGCTGTGGTCCCCTCAGGAATCTCTGCTCCACATCAATCTGTTGGAACTCAGAGCAGTATTTCTAGCACTTCAAGCTTTTTTTCAAATCTGTTCAGAACAAAGTTGTACAGGTCAGAACAGACAACACCACCACAATGTGGTACATCAACAAGCAAGGAGGCACTCGGTCTATGGCCTTGTGCACCGAAGCAATGAAGTTGTGGTCTCTGGCTTACTCCCTGAACACCTCCCTCATGGCAGTTCACCTCCCAGGCAAGGACAATGTCCTGGCAGATGCTCTCAGCAGGATTTCCCAGGGCCATTATGAATGGTCACTGGACCCCCTGGTCATGGAGGTGATATTTTCCAGATGGGGCACCCTGCAGATAGATCTTTTTGCAACCCCAGACAATCACCAACTTCCCCTTTTTTGCTGCAGGCCCCCAGTGTTGGGCTAAGTCCCCCTGGATGCCTTATTTCTCAATTGGGAAGGGAAGTTTCTCTATGCTTCCCCCCCTTCCCTCTCCTGTTCAAAGTGCTAGTCAAAATCAGATCTCAACCCTGCAAGATGATCCTGATTGCTCCAGACTGGGCCAGACAGCCCTGGTATCCACTCCTACTGTCCTTAGCAGTCCATCTTCCCCTGTGTCTTCCCAGGAATTACAACCTGTTAACCTGTGCTCAGGGAGGGTTTGGTACCAGACCTCAAATCTCTCAATCTCAAGGCTTGGCTCTTGAAGAGTTAGAGTTTGCTGATTTACACCTCTCCCAAGGTGTAATGGATATCCTGAAGGCTTCTAGAAAACCTTCCACCAGGGCTACTTATAATTCCAAATGGAAAAGATTTTCCATATGGTGCTCAGGAAGCATATTTCCCAGAATCTGCTGATCTGCCCACAGTCCTTGATTATATGGTCCACTTAAATAGCTTGGGGCTGAGACCAGCTACACTGAAAGTGCATCTGGCAGCTGTGTCTGCTTTTATTTCAGCAGGTAAGCCTCTTCTCTTTCAGCTCACCCTGTATTCTCCAAGTTTTCAAGGGATTGTCTACACCAACCTCCATTCAGGGACCCTGCCCCTGCCTGAACCTTAATGTTTGCATTGCTCAGCTTATGCAACCCCCTTT
Organism: Neoceratodus forsteri; assembly: GCA_016271365.2. Taxonomy (NCBI): domain Eukaryota; kingdom Metazoa; phylum Chordata; order Ceratodontiformes; family Ceratodontidae; genus Neoceratodus; species Neoceratodus forsteri. Next base: position 515,164,227 of record CM057450.1, on the reverse strand, counting down.
TGAGCCTTTGTCTTCAGCAGACCTTAAGTACTTGACTTGGAAGACTGTGTTTCTGGTAGCCATCACTTCTGCCAGATGCATAAGTGAATTACAAGCTTTGTCAGTGGAGCCTGATTTTATCTCCTTTCATAGAGATAAGGTGGTCCTCAGGACTAACAGGAAGTTCTTGCCTAAGGTGGTTTCAGATTTCCACCTTAATCAATCTATGTCTCTTCCAGTGTACTTCACTGACCACTCCTCCTCTGGCGAGAGGAGGCTGCACAGTTTAGATGTGAAAAGAGCCCTTAGTTACTACATAGAGCGTACCAAGGGTCACAGGTTTGACTCCATCCAACTGTTCCTTACTTATGGTGAGGTTGGTAAAGGGAAACCTGCCACTAAAAGATCCATTGCCAGGTGGATTGTCTCTTGTATCCAATTTTGCTATGGAAAACTGGGTAAGGTTCCTCCCTCAGGCCTGAGAACTCACTCTACCAGAGGTACAGCTGCTTCCCTGGCTGCTGCCAGGGACATCCCTATTCTAGAGATATGTCAAGCAGCTACCTGGAAAACAGTTCACGCTTTTACCAAGCATTACTCCCTGGACATCCAGGCTAGGAGTGATGCTCGGTTTGGCACTGCTGTGCTTCAGAGCCTATTTCCTAAGTAGGTTCTGTCCCTCCTCCATGGAGGTACTGCTTTGTAGTCTGCTACTGTCAGAATATAGCAAGACTTCATGTTGTTTGAAGAAAAAATTACTCACTTTAGTAATGTTGTTTCTTCTAATGGAGTCTTGCTATATTCAGACCTCCCCCCCCAGCCTGCCCCTCTCAGAACCTCTGTTTTTGGGATGTGGGTGGGCAGTGCAGTGTTGGTACTTAGTAGGTGCCCGCCTTCTTGTTTTCACCCCTTCTTTCTTGGGGTGAGTTGGTGTTGTGTTTTTCATTTTTTGGGTCTCCTGACTTGAGTCTTTGTTTTGGGACCAAAAAATGTGTTTATGTTTAGTAGCCAGTTGGCTAGTGTAGGTTTACAGCTTCCACACAGGACCTTAGTGAGTTTAGCTCGTAAAGATCTGACGGTTTGAGTTTGAAGAACAACAGACAGAGTCTCAACCGAGCTCGAGCTCAGCGTTCCATGCCTGGCATGGAAAGTTAACTTTTTCATCTCCGGGGCAGTTCAAAGGTTGGGACTCACTGCTACTGTCAGAATATAGCAAGACTCCATTAGAAGAAACAACATTACTAAGGTGAGTAATTTTTTCTTTGGGGACAAGTGTGAATCAGCTGGTGGGGCCTCAAAGATATCATATCGTCTTGACAGCAGCCATGGTGAAGCTCATTATTCTACATCACTGGATTGATGATGCTCCTCCTACTTACTGGGAGTGGCATAGTGAAATGCTAACAATTCTTTTAATGGAGAAGCTGGTGGCTAGTATGCTGCATGCCAGTCCTTCTTTAAGTACTACACAGGAGAAACTTTTTACCCTCCTTTTGATTGCTTAATTTGATTACCATACACTTCCTGGAGTCTTGCAATATTTTTGTTCAGAGATGTTTTTTATTTTTCCAGAACTTTACTATTTGTTAGTCATCCACACCAGTTTTAACCCTTCCTCAGGGGTCAAGCTTCCCTTTGCTCAAATATAGCTGGTAGCCATGATAAGTTTAGAATGGCACTATTGTACACTCCATGCCCATTACTAGAAAGTTTTATGTATAATTTTACCACCCTGTCTGGACTGTATTGACTTTATGATGGATATTTTTGATTTGTTTCTTTTTGTTGTTTATAGTATTCTTCCTTTTTTTGTGTGTGTTTACCTTTTTTCCTATATTACTGTTAAACATTTTTCAATAAAGCGGCTTACATTTAAGAAAAACAATAAACTACTCCTTAATTCTAAAAAGACACTAGCCATGCTTTTTTGGTCTGGCCCCAGAATTTGAGGCAGTCCCCGCCCCTCTCCATCTACTGTTCTGCTAGTACCCCTCCTGTGAAGTCATTGACTCCTTCAAGTACCTCCGCATTAGTCAAGACCCAGCACTGGATTTTAACCTGCATATCATGACCACCTGTAAGGCTGTCAAACATTAAGCTTGGTCTTGGCTACAAAGTCAGGAACTATCTCCCAGCCATTGCCAGACTGGCCATTGCACAGTGTGTCCTTTGGCTAGGTCTCTCCTACAGCCTTATCTCCAACATGGGGGCAAACAAAATGGTCTTAAGTAAATGGAATACTTGCTACAATAACATCTGTCATTTGACTCTCTCCTCACCAAAGTTAACCCACCACAGTAACCTCTACTCGGGACTGGGATGGCTCTACCTTTCTGCTTACTATCAATACATGGCTGCCTGCAATATTGACAAAATCATTAGATTTGGCATGCCAGACACTCTGTTCAGCACGTTAATCCAACCCACACCCATCTATTTATTGAGATCCTCAGAAAGGTTGCTACTGGCTGTCCCCAAATGCACCACCAAAATAGGTGAGCAGGCATTTGCCATACTTTCACCTAAGCTCCGGAACTCCTTTCTTGTGTCACTTAGATACTCAGAGTTCCAACGGTCTTTTAAGAAAGAGCTTCACACATTCCTTGTGTCTACAGTTATGTGCACATGCAACTATTTAGCACAGTAATTTTTCCTCCACACTGTCCAGAGCATGCACTTAGTTGTTTTTGCCTTACTTGCTCACAGCTGTATTCCCTAATTGTTGTAAGTTGTATATTATACTAGATCATGTTGTATTTTTCCTGTACTTACAAAACACTGCAATTGTACTATTTGTGCCTTATCCAATTTTTGTTGTATCTTCCTTGATTTAGTCTTTTATACTTTCTGGATTATTGTATGTCTGTAACTCTCCTCGGTTGTGCCTAAAAATAGGCAATGTTTGTTTAGTGCACCTACCCAGTTAACAAAAACTAAACTAAATAAATAAATAGTTCTTATTTAGCATTTTTGTTGACAATTTTTTTTACAAAAATATTTTTCAAAAAGAATTATTGAGTTGTTGGATGTGGCACACTAGTGATATTTAAAAATCTTTTTCAATTTTGTTGATTTTGGAAGAAAAACAGACTAATTTAAACTATTACCTAACCTATACCTAACCTGTTCAGGCACAGAGGTGGGCGACACATAATTTGAGATGTGACACCCCAGCTTCAAAATCTGAACGGTACTATGACCAGTAAGTCTCACATCACCCATCTGTAAGATTTCTGAGAGTCTAATTAGGGATGTATTAACTCCTATACTGAATACTGCAGATTCTGAACAGCATGGTTTCAGAAAGGGTAGAGGATGCTTGTCTAACCTGTTAAGCTTTTATGAGAACATAAGCTCAGTGGTTGATGCTCATATTCCTTGTGATGTCATCTTCTTGGACTTTAGTAAAGCATTCAATGCTGTGCTACATTGGGCTTTAGAAGTCAAATTGCAGAAATTAAAGATAAATCCATATATAGTAATTTGGATTAACAACTGGTTATCAAACTGCTCTCAGAAAGTAAGTATCAATGGAAGTTTGTCAGATGTTGGCAGTGTCACTAGTGGAGTCCCTCAGGGCTCGGTGCTTGGACCTTGCTTATTCTAAGCTTTTGTTTCTGATCTGACATCAAATTGCTCTTCATTGACTATTAAATATGCAGACAATATTAAACTTGGTGGTCCATGTACCAGTGTATTGGATTCTGATGTTATACAATGAGCTCTACATAGGATTTCTGAATGGGTTAATGAATGGGTTATGAGGCTAAATAATTCCAAGTGTAAAGTTATGCACTTGGGTAACACCAGACCATCGAAAACATATACATTGGGATAATTTACTCTTAGTAAAACTACTGATGAAAAAGATCTGGGCATCATGATTCCAAATTATATGGATTTCTCTTACCATATTAATGCATCTATTAATAAAGCAAATAGGGTTGTTTGGTCTGTAAAATATAACATTACCTCTAGAGATCCCAAGATTTTAATGCCCTTGTTCAATGGTTGTGTTAGGTCTCATCTTGAATATGTATCACAGCTCTGGTGCCCCTATAAGTAATCTAACATTCAACAATTAGAAAAAGTCCAGTGTAGATTTACTAAACTTCTTAAGGGTATGAATCATTTGTCTTATGAGACTAGACTGTGTAATCTCAATCTATTTTCTTTAGAAACTCGTAGGGTACATGGTGATTTATTATACCTTCATGATATAGTTCAGGACCCTGCATTAATGGTAGACTTGGGAATACACTTTAAGGATTCATCCTATAATATTAGAGGCCACCCTCTCCAATTGTCATGTAAATCTTTCAACTTCATTAAAAGAAAATATTTTTATACTGTAAGAGTGATCAAACATTGGAATAAGTTGCCATTAAATGTTATAATAAGTAAGAATGAAGAAACTTTCAAAGCCAGATTGAATAATTATTTATTATCCATCAAACATTTAACCTATTATTAAACTTGGTTAGCATGTGAGCCTTTATGAGCTGTACAGCTTCCTTACTCACTTATCACCTTAGTATGAACCTTAGTAATAGTAGTTCAGGCACAGAGATGGGCAACACAGAGTCTGAGACATGGGTGACATCCCCCTTCAAAATCTGCATGGCACTATAAGCACCCTTCAAAATTAATGAGGCACTAGGACCTTCAAACAGAGTCCTCCTGTCCTATCTACTACTCTTCTTAATATTGTTTTAATTGTTTTACAAAAAACATATTTTTCAAAAAGACTTAAGTTGTTGGATGTTACAACCTAACTTTTGTTTTTTTGTTACTTTTTTATTGAGTTTGCAAGACAAACATAGTGAAACTAATACCTAACGTGCTATATTATGACTGGATGATTTCATGAGAACTGCGCCTTCCTCATGGCACTGCAGACTGCAGACCATGGTTTTTGTAGTACCCTAAAATCCCTTTCCTGTTTTCTTTACTTTTTCTAAAATTCAGCAAATGTCTGTATTTTGCTGTTGTCTGCGCTCTGCTGCTGAATTCCTTTGACTCTCTCTCTACTCTCTTCCTCTGTTTCTAATGAAATATTTTTTTTGTTTTGTTTTGTTACTGTGAAGTCTGCAATGTCTGCACTCTGCTGTTTTCTACACTGTACACTGCTGTTGTCTGCTGTTGAATTTGTTGGTCTTGCTCTCTCTCTCTGCTCTTTCTCGCTTTCTGACTAATAAAAAAATCTTTCCTTTTTTACGGCTTCTGCTTCTACTGAACATGGCTCTCAACTCTCTTTCATTGTCTCCATTGATGTCAGTGGTATGTTTGCGTCTGGCCCCTCCTCCACCCCTGCCTGCACTAGACTGCACTATTTCATTGCTGGGCTGGAAGTTTCAGTTAGCTACTTTGACTATTGCTGCATTTTAAACCATTTTAACAACCCCTTTAATGACTATGCCTGTTAAGAGAACTTTAGACAGTAATTGTTCTGATTGTCATTGAAATGCATATTCATCATTTTTAGAGCATGTAAGATAAATAGCTTTGTGGATAGTGCTAACTGCACTGATTTTCACAATGTAAGTATTTTGTTTAAATTAGGTCTCTTTCATATAGTAATTTGCTTTTGAAAATGTGAAGCTGTGAAACAGAGCATGCACATTACAGAACACTGAGGATGTCATAGCTCTGGGACATGCAAGCCCCATGAACCTTTGCAGCAGAAAGTGTCTACCAAAAGAGAGCAGAAAGAGTCTATCCTGCAACAGTGTGAACATTAACAACATTAAAAACAACATCAAGACACTCAGTTAGTTTAAACTAATGCATTTGCCCAGTGTGATCATACACACACGTTCTGTTCTGCTGCAGCATGCCACATCTAACCAGCCAGAGTGTGCACATCACTGTGAGCTGAATCAAATTGCAGAGCAGCTGAAGGAGCTTCCATTCCTATACAGAGCTCAATTATTCACAGCAAGCCGCTACAGTGTTGTTTTGTTGAAAAATATTTGTCTTTTAAACAAGATATTTATGTTAATTATTTGAGCCAGTGAAGCTGTATGCCTCATACTTTTTTTTCTATTGAAATTCTTACTGTGAGCTGTAGCTGCTGTTCAGTTCCTTTCTCGGTGTATGTCTCTGTGCATGAATGCTTTCATCATACACACCCCATTCTCACTTAGGAACAGAACTGAGATTTAACCATTGATTATCTTGGTAATTTATCTTCAGCCTTCTTGCAGCTTGTAATGGTATGCTTTTATTTGCATTTCCCTGCTAAGATCAGGCCTATATTAAAGGCACTGTATTTTTATAGAGTGGTCCTCACCTCTCTTATTTTATTATGCTGTTTAGTGTGCATGTCCACATATACTTTTTTATTTCTATTTGATCAAGCTTCACGTCCATTGGGCCAAGGTAGGAGGAAGCTTCACAACTGTATCTTTATAGTGCAATATACAGTATTTATCTAATTTCATTACCATGTTTTGTGTAGCTGCAGCAGCCTGCATATTCAGGGCCCAATCCTCAAATGGTTCACTGCTCCTCCACACATGCAGAGGTCCTTGAAAAGACATGGAACATCCCCTATGCACCACATGCACACCATCTGGATACTACACAAGATCAATAGTATTGATGTGTGCCTTTATGTACCCCATGCCTGACCAGCACCTCTCTATGCGGGTGAGTTGGACAGTGGCTTGCCAGGGAGCACAGGCCAGTATCCACCTGATCCTGCACACAAACTCCTCAAGGCATAGGGCCAGTGCAGGGGGTGATTAGCTGCCCCTACCTTAGGGAAGCTGTAGCAGCTATGTGGCCCCCTCTGTCTGTCCACAAACTGCATATCCTACCCTGTTTGGCCCTATCCTCTCCACCCCACAAGTCCTTTGAGCCTCTGCAGTGTACATGGGGTCCTCACTGGTACCAGGCAGTGTTCAAAGAAATTCTGTTTAATTTTCTGTGAGGATATAGCAGTCCAGGAAGACTGTACCCTCCTTAATCCCCCCACCAATAAAATGTTGTTTAAACACTTTGCAAATGGTAAGCACCCAATTGCATGTTTAACCTACCATTTATGCTCCCTCCAATCTCAGGTGTAGCTCTTCTTTGGGCTACTCCAAAGTACGAGACCTCTGTCACCTCTGACTGCAATATACCACTTCCATCAAGCCATGGCACTGCCCCACAGAAAGGGACAAGAGTGGGCAGCAACCTCCCCAAATCTCTAATTTTGCATCAAGCAGCATGGTGGGAGTGGTGTGGACTCCTCCAGATATACTGAGGTATCATCTCTGATTGCTGCTGGGGCAATTTCTTTGCTGTTTTCTCTCTGTCCATGGTCCATCCACACATGGGGCTCAGAGCTGCAGGGCACAAGGTCATTCTGCTGCAGGTTAAAACAGTGTGGCTAAAAATGCCACAGGCAAACAGTGCCTAATACATACAGAATTGGGCACAACACTAACCTATTGTGCACACTGTGCCCATTCAAAACAAAGGGCAGTTATGCTGATAGGCTATCTGACTGTGAATAGGGGATGGAGAGGGAAGCGGTAACCCAGGAAAAGCAGTGGAATACCCAGTTGTGCTGCTCCCACAGCCAGCCAGGAAAATGGCCCCTCAGTTAACAGTGCTCAGGTGTTAAAGTGCTATTCATGAAAGGATGGATGCAAATGTGCCCATTGGGCATGCAAGACAATAGTGGCCATTAGCATGCTCATTATGGGCTCATTTGCATGCCATTAATGTGGCAGGGCATGGCCCCCCCAATAGCCCAAGCTCCACGCAGCCGCATTCACCCATAGTGTAGTGGTGCCCTCCCCCACCCCAGTCACAGACCCAATGGTAAAACAAAATACATTTCCATAGTGTACTGTCTGACCCAGTCCCCAATTGCCCACCCAATAATAAAAAAAATCCCTTTCCATAGTGTAGGGTCTCACCCTGGTCAGCTGATCACCCAATTACCAACCTGTAAATAAAATACAGTAGTTTCCATACTGTAGTGGTCCCACCCCAATCCTGATCACATGAATTCCCACCCGGTAATAGAAATAATTAGTTTCCCTAGCATGGTGGTCCCACCCCAATCCCTGATCACCTGATCACCCACCCATAAGTGACAGAAATTATTTTCCACAGAGTAGAGTCCCATCTCATTTGCCCGATCTCTGACCTGATATGAAAAGCAATATATTTTCAAAGTGTAGTGGTCCCACCAACCCCCCCACCACACCGGTAAGCACATACCACCCTGCTCCCCCTGCACCAACACATCCACTGGTTGGCAAGCACCACAGCCCTCATCACACCTTCATGGCTGCCCAGCGACTAAACTTTCAGTGACAGCTTACAGTTATACACTACAATCCCATTTTATGAATGATGAATTTCCACCATTCGTTGATGAAATTCCACTGTTCGAAGGTGAAATTCCACCATTCATGGCAAAATTCTGCCATTCACAGGCAACAGTCTGCCGTTCCTGAATTCAGCAAACAGCAGCAGTTTTCTGCACCTCTTACAGTACAGTTGGAGGCAGGAACTGTGGCATTTAGGGGATAAAAGAATTAAAAGGAAGAAATAACATGGCATGAGTGAAGTCCTCATAAGTAAGGAAAACAACATGGTGGCAGGTTCGTGATTTTGTTTATTTATTTATTTAGTGATTTGGAAAAAACCTTTGAGCACAAGCACAAAACAAAGTACAGTAGGGAAAGCAAAGGTACATTACAATGAACGATACAGCTTGGCTTCAGAACTTACAGAATAACTCAAAACATAGGTACAAGTTAAATAACAAGAAAAAAATGTATGAGGATGGGGGGAATAAGCAGCCACAAAGTGCCTTGTCAGTAGTTTGGACGGACGGGGATAGCTGGCAGAGGGGTGAAGAAGGGAGGTATGAGAGAGGGAGAGGTAAGTACTGTGGTGGAGGTGAGAGGGTTGGGGAAGAGGGACGATAAGGTATAGGGAGAGATGGTGGGGTGAGGGGAGGCTGAGCGGAAAGGACATGCTAGAGTAAAATGGTGGGGTGTGAGGGGGCATGGTCAGGAAGCCAGCATTAGTAGTGACTGTTTGGGAAACTCAGGGGACTGTGAGTTGGGGGAGGGGGAGGGGAGTGGCAGGTGCCGAAGGAGCATGACGCAAACTGATTGCTGGGGCAAGTCATGAGAAAGGACAGAGGGAGGGGGTACCTGAGGCCTGCCTAGTGCTTGCTGGGGGGCACAGAGAGAGGGAGCAGGTTGGCTGGACTCAGGGGCAGGTGCACTTAGAGAGTGTTATTAGGTGCTGTTTCAGGTCAGTTTTGAATTGTGCCAGACAATTGGTGGCCAAGAGGTTCCCAGGAAGTTCATTCATCCATAGGGGGGGCCTGGTAGGCAAATACATGTTGCCTGAATGAAGTGTGATGGAAAGTGATCACCAAGGCCCCTCCAGTCCTCCCTCTGGTGACCTGTAATAAGTTGGAAGCCTTGATCAAACTGCCTACACAAGGTGGTGTTTTACCCAATAGAGCCTTCTTCCCTAGGATGCAAGTCTGGAAATTGACCCTGCTTCTTAATGACAGCCAGTTTGCATGTTCATACAGAGTACAGGTGTGAGTGCCAAGCTCAGCATCCAGGGTGAGTCTGCAGGCCTTGTTGAGTGCAGTCTGAATCCTCTTGAGTGCTGTATCCATTGCCACCCCATAGACCACTAGTCCATAGTCAAGAGTAGATATAATTGAGCTGTGTACTGAGAGGTGGAGGGGCCCAGATATAGATATTGCCTGTCCCTGTACAGGACACCAATCTTGGTATTGACTGTTCTGTCCAGAGAGTCAATATGTTGTGCAAACATGAGGGTATCATCTATTATGACCCCCAAATACTTGAACAAGTGAACTTGTTCCAGCGGCTCACTGCATGAGTTGGAAATGATGAGGGAGTGGTGCTTATTTTTGTTGGGGGGGCTGGACATAAGCAAGACCTTAGTCTTCTTGTAGTTAAGTAGCAACTTATGACTATAGAACCAGTGCTCGAGTTTGGAGAAGGAGTTCTGCAGCTCAGATTGTAGAACAGTCTGAGACGTACTGCTGCTCAGGAGCACAGCATCATCTGCATAGAGTATGAGTTTGGTGTCTTACGCTGACTGTGGGAAGGTCATTTAGGAAGAGACTGAAGAGTAGGAGCCCTAGTATTGATCCCTGGGGTACTCCTGATGATGCCTCTCTTGCGCTGGATACCGTTTGCCCAATTTTGACACATTGATTTCTCCATATCAGGTAGTCTTGGAACCAGCAAAGGGCATTGGGCGCCACACACATTTTTCGCAGTTGGGTCAGCAACAGGGGGTGGTTGACTGTATCAAAGGCTTTGGTGAGGTCAATAAAGACAGACCCCACCAGTTTACCTTCATCCAGGGCTTTATGTGCATAGTTTGTTTAGTCCAGTAGGGAGTGGTGGTACTGTGATTTTGTCTAAAGCCATGTTGGTTGGGGCATAGTAGATTATATTTATTGAGGTAGTCGACGAGTTGATCCACCACAATCTTTTCCAGTGCCTTGGAAAGGGTTTGGGAATCAAGACGGGTCTGTAGTTGGCTACCAGAGACTTGTCACCTCCTTTATGCACTGGCGTAACTAGGGCCTGCTTCCAAACCTCTGGGAATTGGTCCAGGGACCTTGTTGTACAGCATGGTAATGGGCACTATAAGAACATCCAGGGTGAGGGATAGAAGTTTCATACCTGTCCCGTCACTGCCCAGTCTGGTCTTACCTAGTATTTTCTTAACCACAGTGAGGGCCTCCTTCACCATCACCCTTTTAAAGTAGAAGGTCGGGTGAAAACACTGGGTAGATATGTTGTTAGAGTGGTTCAAGCCACGCTGAAAATAGGCAGGTGGTAGCACTGGAGTAAGAACGGTGAAGGCCTTACTGAAGGCTTCTACAATAGCTAGAGGTTCTGTAGTGGGGGTGTTACTGATACTGAGCAGCTCAGGGTGTTTCTTGTCCTCCTTTCCAAGGATGCTTTTGATGTTATCCCAGAAAAGTTTCCCATCACCCCAAGAATTGCAAAGCTGGGCCTTCTGATAGTTGGCTTTGGCGAGCCGGATTAGCTTGGTGCAGCAGTTCCTGGCTGTTCTGTAGCACTGGTAGTCATGCTTGCTACCTGTGTTTCTGGCCTTCTCCCAGAGTATGTCCCTTTCTTTCAAGTGGGAGAGGAGCTCCCCATCAATCCAGCCATTTGCCTGCCCCCGAATTTTTCTTTTCATGAGCGGGGCATAGATGTCGCAGATGGAGCTAAAGCCCTTAATGAAGTAACTGAGGGCCTGATCAAGGGTAGGTGCCAGGTCAATAGAAGTCCAGTCATGCAGGGCAAGGGCTGATTTGAGGGCTCCAAGTTTACCCTTCCTCAAGACCCTGCTTTCAATGAGGATGGGTGGGCTTTTGGTAAATTTATTAGACCGCAGGAAGGTGATTGGGGAGTGGTCACTTAGCGTGTCTGGGAGAACCTTGATCTCAGAGATCTGGAATGGTGAGCTTGCTAGGACCCAGTCAAGGAGGGTACTGTTTCCTGTCTTATAGTTCTGCCTGGTAGGGCAGGTGACATGTTGTGTCAGGTTGGAGGTGGCTATCAGATCCCTGAAAGGGGCAGCTTCCTTTCCATCCCAGTTTATGTTAAAGTCCCTGGTAATGACAATATCCATCCCCTTTGGAAGAGTGCCGATAACATCCATAATTGTGATTTTCAATCCAAATGGAGGATTACTATTGACTGGAATGGGGTCTGAGCTTCTACACGGGATTGGGTAGAATGACATGTCAATCAAGTTGTACTTCGGTGAATGGAGTGAATGCCAGTAACTACTGCACTGCAAATGCATTTGAAAATGCATTGCATGAACATTGGATGGGAACTGAAGGGAGTTTACAGTGACTGAAAACGAATTGCATATGGATTGCATGTGAGTTAATGATTAGTTGAAAAAGACTTTGTATTTTAAGCATTTAGAATTGCCACTGCATTGTCAGCACAAAAAAATAATGAAATAGCAGTGTGTTGGAAGAATGTGACTTGTACTGTATCTCAGTCTCAGTAGTCTTCATCCGGATCTATGTGATAATAGTGATTGCAGAATAGCAATCACTGTTAGGGTGAATGCACATCGCCGAAAAAATTTTTTCAGCAATGTAGTCCCTGGTGCACAGTAGAAGACTTGGTTTGCTGGCCAAGGCACCTAGCTTCACCTGAGCTCTTTCCTTCTAAGACTGAAAGGCAGAGTAGAGAAACTTACCAGAGCAAGGGAGAAGGATTAAGACTTAGTTTGGCTAAGCAGATTTACTGTGTGGTGGTGTTTTGATTTTTTACTCACAGGGATTGCTACTGTTTGTGGCTAACATTTCATTGCTTTAATTTTTCTCTGATTCAAATTGTTGTTGCTGGTATACCTTCTTCTGCATTATTACAAAGTGTGCCTACAAGTGTGTGCTAACAGATTACTGCTGTAATCTTCTGATTCAAATTGTCTTTTGCAAGGTATATCTTCTGTTACTGCTTTATTTTCTCTAGGAGCAAAGTGTTTCTTACAGGGTATATCTTCTCTGAAATTATACAGGTGGTGCTTTACAGGTTTTACAGTTTTATCTAACATTAGGATAAGCTTTCAAGGTTACTCCATTTGTTGTTGACTGATTGTTTCTGCTCTTACCTCCTTGTTCTTTCGTCCGTGGTTCTTCTTTTAGGCAGGGAAGGCCCAACCACCCACCCCATCCCCAACCACCCACGCTACCTCCTTTTATAAGGTACCACAGTTGTGACATTTCCTGTGGCAGAGCAGGAAGGAGCGGATCAGTGGGGCCTCCACAAGGTGATCTCATTTACAGGGCACTAGTAATTTAACTTGTTATAACAAGTTAAACAAACACAATTAAACCATTACTTGCTTTTTTTCTTTTTTCCTTCTAATTACTCTGACTAGGTTACAAACCCAGCAACTTATTTGGAATGGATTTCATTAACTGCAGGTACTGTGGAACAATTTTCAGAAGGACAGTCTTACAGGATTTAGGACACTGTCCTACATGCTGGAGCCTTTGGAGATCTTGGTCTCAGCTCCGGGCAGCATGGGCAGAGAGTTGCACGCCTCAAATTTCATATTGAAGAGAAATACATTATAAGAACCACCGCCATTTCCCCAGCATCCAACAGAAAAACCTCGACACCAGAGGGTAGTTGGTCCAGGAGGTTGGCAGGTGGTTAGGAGGGAACAAATCAGGTGCCCCATCACTCTCTGCTCTCCAACACATACCTCAAAAACCATATAAACGCTTACAAACAGGTATCTGCCTCTATCTCGAAATCAAATAAAGAGGCAGAAGACACTGCAGAGCAGGACACTGCGACACAGGAGCTAACACAACAATACTCACCCAAATCAAGACCAAAACTAAACAAGCACAAAGGAAATCCAAAAACTTCTGATCATAGGAGACTCCATGATTCGAGGAGTTGATACCCATCTCCAGCCAGGGTGATGGTCAGATGTCTCCAGGTACATCAGCATGGAGACACTAGCCGCATTGCTAAATTGTTCACAAAGCAGGAGAAAACATTGATGTCCTAGTACACATAGGGACTAATGATCTCGCCAGCCGGTCAGTTGTGAGACCAAGGAACACCTGACTAAGCTGGGTGACAAACTATCATCTATTTAGTCCGGCATCTCTCCTTCTCCGAGATCCTGCCAGTCTGGGAGAAGGAACAGATGGACGGAAGGTCAGAAGAAAGGAGATAAAGGGAGCTAAACACATTGGCTCAAGGACTGGTGCCAGGAAAAGGACACAGATTTGTAGGAACTGGCAACAGTTCTGGGAGCGAAAGTTCTTTAAATTTGATGGACTGCATCTGACTAAAGAGAGTCAGTGCATTGGGGCAAGTTTGGCGTCTTTGCAGAATATTTAAACTAGCAAATGGGGAGAGATGTGCAGCACCCCATACGTCGAATGGGAAGAACACCTCCCCTCAGCTAGTGGTCAAACAGGAATTCAGCGTGTTTGCCATTCATTTGCATCACCAGGTAAGAAAAAGGTTTGTCTCCCCATACGATGCACAGAGTAATGCCAAACTTCACCCAACAACTAACACACCAAAATCCGGGCCAATGGAAAATCATGTACAAATGCTCACAGCCTGGAAATAAGATCCCAGACCTGCAGGCAATAATGTCAGAGGCTAAACTGGACATAGTAGCAATTAGTGAGACGTGGTTTACCAGTAACCACCACAGGAGACTTCAGTACCTGGCTATGTATTGTTCAGAAGAGACCCGAGGTGCAAAAAGGGGAGGAGTGGCCCTGTATGTTAATAGAAATATCAAAGCTACAGAAATTCAGAATACACATAAGAAGCCAGAAGAACTGTGGGTCACCCTGGAAACAGGAAATGGGACAGCCATAAGAACTGGGTTGTCTACAGGCCCCAGACCAGAGGAGGACATAGACACATTACTGTTAGAAGATATACAAAACATGACAGCTAAAGGGAGGTTCTGATAATGGGAGACTTCAACATGCCAGATATAGATTGGTCAATACAGCAGGAACATCTGCCAGAACTAGACTCATAGTGGATTCCTGCAGGGAGGCCTCAAACAACTGGTACAGCAACCCACAAGAGACAGGGCTATCCTAGATCTAGTACTGACTAACAAAGAAGGGATCACAGATCTCAGGTAGAAGGTCACCTGGGGTCCAGTGACCATCACATGGTATGGTTCAATTTGGCTACTACATCTAAATCATCCCATTCCAAGGCAAAAATATGGGACTTCAGAGGAGCTGACTTTGATAAGATGGCCAACAGAGTTAAGCTAGCCCTGGCAAAAAGAAACACAGGTGAGGAGGTACAGGCAAAGTGGGCAAGCATTAAGGATACAATACTTGAAGCAACATCCCATTGTGTTAGACAGAAAAGGAAGTACAAAAGAAGAAGGAAACCACTTTGGTTCTCAAATACAGTAGCAGAAAAGGTCAGAGCCAAAGGCTGGCCTTCAGAAAATATAAGGGAACACAGCAGGGATGAAGATAGGAGGCATACCAAACTGCCCTAAGGGAAGCAGGTAAGGCAGTAAGGCAGGCAAAGTCCCAAACTGAGGAAACACTAGCACGAACAGTAAAGAAGGTGACAAGACTTTCTATAGATACATTAGTGAAAGGAGAAAGTCCAGAGGGTATTGCTAAGCTTAATGGAGAAAAGGGAGCATGTGAGGAGGAGGACCCTGTAAAGGCATCTATCCTAAATAGATACTTTGCTCAGTATTTACTGAAGAGAAGGTGAGGGCAGGCCCACAGCTCAGCATCATGGACACAGGGGAGGGAGGTGAGCACTACTCCCTTCACAAAAGAAAGGGTCCTACAAGAGCTTGCTAAGCTCAGGGTGGATAAGGCAATGGGACCTGATGGCATACATCCCAGGGTACTAAGGAGCTAAGGAGGAACTAGCAGAGCCATTAGCAGAATTGTTTAGTGAGTCTCTGAGCACAGAGGTCCCAGAAGACTGGAGAAGGGCTCATGTGATCCCGCCCACAAGAGTGGTAGCAGGGAGGAGGCGGGGGAACTACAGACCAGTCAGTCTTACCTCAGTAGTGGGCAAGATTATGGAGGCACTCCTTAAGGAAAGGATAGTGCAACACCTGGAATCCATAGGGGCACAGGATCCAAGACAGCATGGGTTTAAAAGGAAGGTCCTGTCAAACTAATCTCATAGATTTCTTTGACTCGGAAACCAGAGTGGTGGACCAAGGGGAGCAGTTGATGTCGCCTACCTGACTTCAGCAAAGCTTTGACACTGTTCCACATAGAAGATTGATAAATAAGCTAGGTAGGCTCAGGGTGGGTCAGAGTTGGTCAACTGGTGGCAAACTGGTTGACTGGCAGAAAACAGAGAGTGGTGGTAAATGGTATACAGTCAGAAGATGCAGGTCACAAGTGGGGTACTCAGGGATCAGTCCTGAGGCCAGTCCTATTCAACATCTTCATTAGTGACCTAGCAGATGGACTAGAGGTAAGGCTTGTCTGTTTGCAGATGACACCAAGATCTGCAACAGAGTAGATGATCCAGATGGGTGGGCAGAATGAGAAGAGATCTGGATAAACTAGCAAAATGGTCAGAAGAGTGGCAACTGGGATTTAATGCAAAGAAGTGCAAAATCATGCACATAGGGAAGAGAAACCGAAGCCACTTATAGGCTGGGAGGAGTTGCTAGCAGTCACAAAGGAAGAAAGAGACTTGGGCATCATCATCACTGATGACCTAAAATCATCCAAGCAGACCTCAAAGCAGTAGGTAAGGCTATAGGGGGTGTTAGGGTGTATTAGTAGGGGTATCAAAGTCGTGGAGAGGGAGGTAATAATCCTCTGTACAAGACATTGGTTAGGCCCCATCTGGAGTACTGCGTATTGGAGGCCACACCTTCACAAGGACATTAACCAAATTGAGGCAGTCCAGAGAGGGCAACCAAAATGGTGCAGGGACTGCATCAGAAGACATATGAGGACAGATTAACGGAGCTCAATATGTATACCCTTGAGCAAAGGAGGAGAGAGGTGATATGATCGAGACATTTAAACACCTTAAGGGCATAAACAAGGTGAAGAGTCTAACATGTTTAAATATAAGAAAAATTGGGACAAGAGGACACAGCATGAGATTAGAGGGCGCCGATTAAGGGGAATGTGAGGAAATCTTTTCACAGAAAGGGTGGTAGATGCATGGAATAGCTTACCACAAGAAGTGGTGGCTAGAATACAGTGCAGGGCTTCAAACAGGCATGGGATAGGCATAAGGGAGCAATACAAATGACTATGAATAGATAGGTCACTGACAGAGCAAAGGCCGATGGCACATTTATAAGGTAGAAAAAGAAATGGGCAGACTGGATGGGCCTTGCGGTCCTTATCTGCCGTCAACTTCTATGTAAATAGGCACAGGGGACCTACAATTCTAATGTTAACATGAGGGGCTGTGCCCACCACACCACCTACTGAAAGATTCTCAACTCCTAGGGAGGGTGCATGTGGGGGCAAAGAAAAAAACAACATTTCGGGCTAGGCACAAATAAAAGATACCTGTGCCCGGCCCTGAACTTGGCACCTGTGCAGCTCAGCCCTGTATCCACCCACCACACCACGGGAGCAGCTTATATTGATCACAGAAGCCACCACCCTCACAATCCCTCCCTCCCTCCCACCCCTCACTGTGCATGCTTGCTCCACCTCCCTCGCGCATATACATGTAGCGACAGGATGTGACTATATTCATTCACCCCCCATCCAGTCACCTCCCTCCTGGTCACTGCAATTAGAGGCACTGCGATTGAGTCCCCATTTTGGTGGGCACCCAAATGTGGTCACCCAAGTAACAGTATACCCTTCATCCCACATAAAAAACCCAGTTTTCAAAGAGGACTTAGATCGACCCAAGCTGTGGCAAACAACAGCTTACATTTAATGCTGATGTGTTAGAGACCTTGCATCTGATCTTAGTACAGGAGGGGTCCCAATGCCAAAGTCCATGGATTTGCTGCAACTGCTCCCAACAGCCAACCAAGTGGCACACAGGAAAGGTTTGACAGAGACTGCTGTCAACTCCTGGCATGTGAATTATGGCCCAGACCTGTGAAGCATGGCTGAGGCAGGGTGCCCAAGATAGCTGAATTTTGGGAGGCCTAGGCCCAAGGCAGCATGAAGTGGGAAAACACAACAGGGGCAATGTGGATGTGCCCCGTGGCAGAGCTCAAGACCTGTGGCAGCCTGCACCATCAGTAATGTTGGAGAGTGGGGCACCAGTTACTGGCAGAACCAATGACCATCACAGTGGCATGACCACTGCTGGATATGACCATAATGTTGTGAGTAACATAATCCAGATGCTGCCAAAATTTGATACAGTCTTGTGCAATTATAATAGCACATAGCAACAACATGATTGGGGCTCCAATGTAAAATCATAACTGAAGACTGGCACTCAAAGTATCATATGGGACAATGAGACCAGTGAGCATGTTCTGTGGCAAATGTATCCCAGTAAGGGTGTACATGTCACTACGTTCCCCAAATATAACACATGAGGATATGGTGATGCCACACTTGTGTCACGAAAGTATGCCTAATAGCAAACTAAGCAACACCAGTCCCAGTGCAGAGTACAATCCACTGACATGTGGGAGAGGAGCCAAATACTAGTAGGAGCCAAGAAAGGCTGGTTCCATTCATTGATATCAGCCATACCTACTGGGATGGATCGCAAATATTTCTCTTGTATCAGTAGCCCTGCCAGTCAGACTGGAAGCCAATATTCCCTGGCATTTTCTATGAGGTCAACCTGTCAGTCTGTTGAGTGGTACTATGGATCCCCATAATGAGGTCATCTCTGCAGTGTATTGTACAGGTCACAGGGGAAACTCCTGATGCCCTACATAGGGAGGGGGCACTTGACAAAAGGATTAGAGTAGTTCCATGGCCTAGAGTGACCATCTTTGTACAATAGTGCATCAACCATAAAAGATATTGGACTACACAATAATCTCCCTACCTGGTTGTGTACCCCAGGACTCCAGTGCCATGACACAGTTGGATGGGGATGGTGTTCAAGTGGGCTCCCAGGTTTCACACAGTGCAGTGTACTTCTCCCACCACCTCCTGTCCAGCACTCTGATGTGCTGGGCACAATGCCTCCAACACTCATATCACAATCAGGACCAGGGGCTTCCCTGAAGGACACCGCAGACCCAACTGCACTTCTCTACTATGGGCTCCCTGGCCATCCTGCATCTCCTGCTGGTGTCTGCACATGGGGCATTAGAATAGCTCTAGCTAACTTAACTTCTGGGGGGCAGGCAGCCGGCCTTTCAGAATCCCAATTACAGGAATGCTAGTGTCATGAAGTGCATCATGTCCCCATTTGCCATGCTGAAGTTGTGCATCTGGCACAGGGATGAAGCAAGACCAACTGGTGCAGGTGGCCCCCATGTGGTGCAGGCCATGTCTGAAAATCAGGAATGGTACACAGTGTAGCGCAATGTGACCCTTGTGTTATACCTTGTTGACGT
Organism: Neoceratodus forsteri; assembly: GCA_016271365.2. Classification (NCBI taxonomy): domain Eukaryota; kingdom Metazoa; phylum Chordata; order Ceratodontiformes; family Ceratodontidae; genus Neoceratodus; species Neoceratodus forsteri. Next base: position 515,145,189 of record CM057450.1, on the reverse strand, counting down.
AAGTACCATTCCAAACCTTCTGAAATTGGGCCACAGGTATTTTATCTACACCATTTAGTAAGGGACTTTTCCTTGTCTCCTGCCTCACAGGAGAATAATTGGTAAATTGGCTGAATGACCGAGGAACTTTGCACTCATGCAGGCTGTACTCTGAAATAGATTTTTGGCTCTGGCTGGGACACACACATTTTTAGGTAGCTGCCTGACAAATTCAGTATTTTGACTGTTGGACTTAATGCCCCATGCAGTAACAAGTTACAGGTGGCTGTTCATGTTTAAACACACTACTGAGCTTTATCCTTCAGCTCCAGATGGATGCTGATTCACCTCTCCCCAACTGAATCTCTCAGAAAAGTTCTCACAAATCTCCAACATAAATCCAGAATCTTTCTTGTATCAATTTATATCACACAGTCCCAGCCTCTAGATTGACCAGGTCTTCATAGGAGTGGCCTGAATACCCAAATCAAGTTCTTCAGTTGGATTGTATCCACAGGTTTTTCTCATTGACTTTAGTTCCACAGTCCCACTTCTGGATTCCTTACCAACACTATCAGGTGGCATGAAGATTGACTGGCAGCACTGTTCCTGGGAATGCTTTCCAGTGGCATCCTACCCCTCTCCCAGAATTTCTGAGGAACAAGGGACAGGAACAATTGACACAGTCATATGTGTTAACATCAGCCAAATGGAGGCAGCTCTGACCACTGGTCAGAATGTGCCTTGTGGTGGTGTTTCCAAATTGTAAGGTTCCTTGCCACAAGCAACAAGCCAGATGTTTTTTCCCACATGTCAGCATCACTCAGTTGGTAGCACATTTGTCTCTGGACTAGAAGGTCATGGGTTCACGTCCCACACTGGGATTGAACTTGCACGTAAAATGCTGGCATCCAAGTGCAGTATTAGGGGGTGTTATATTACTGGGGTGTGCCATCCTTTGGATGGGACATTAAACTGAGGTCCCTTCTACCCATCCTGGTATTGTCCTGGTGGGTGTCCAGGTGGAAGCAAAAGAACCCAGGGCACTGTTTGCAAAGAGTAGGGGACATTCTGGGTGTCCTGGCCAACATTCCCCTTCCCATAAACTGGTTCATGCAATTGTCCAGGCTGTGTATGGGTGTTGATGCACAATATGGCTGCCACAACACATTCAGTCACTTCACTACCAGTCTAACATTGCTTGCAAAGCACTTTGGGATATACTGTGTATGAAAAAGCACTATATAAATGCTGATTCTTTTTCTTCTTCTTCTTATTGGTGGCACATAGCCACAGTATCAATGTAGGACCAGCAAGCATGAATATACCTAGTGTCACTGCTATCCTGCTGCTTCCTGATCCCCCTGCAGGAATGTGCAGTGGCTGGGTGAATAGTTGCAAGTGCATTTTAGCAGTATAGCAGTTGAGAGGAGTCTCTGGAGAGCCCAAAAAGGTAAGCCCCCAAATGGCAGTGGGTTTCCTTTATAGTATAACTTGATATTAAAGTGCATTTGCATATTTTTACATAAGGTTTCTGTCATGCTGCCACCACCTGCACAGGTGAAGGCTACCCATGCATCACAGCTGACAAGACAAACTGCTCCTTCTGTCGTACAGGTGACTGAAAACCTATCCCTGTTGTCTATCCTTTTTTATGTTTACCTGGTGGTATAACCAAAGTACAGAAGCTATTGTTCTCTATAACTTTAAAGCATAGGATTTATTTTTTAGGCAGAACATTTTTAGCATAATTTCTTTAAAAGTCTATGACAAGGGTATGCCCAATGTCTTGGTGGTAGCAAATTGTACTACCATGAAGGCCACCTGGATCTATGAGCAAACCTGGCAGGTCCACCCTTGGGAGACCTGGTTTGAGGAATGCTGCCACTGACTGAGCAACTTTGTCTGGTGGAAGGAGGGAGCTGTGGTCCACTGTCACAGCAACCTCTGTTGTTGGCACAGGAGCTTGTTCTTCTACAAGGACGTGTAGCATGTGTACACATGAAGCTTTGATGAGGCCTGTGCAACATCAGAAACTGAGGGAAAGGTGGGAGAAAACCAAAGGAGGAAAACCCCATCCAGGAAGATGATACCCCAGGGCACTGTCAGGCCCTCTCCCCTACCAACAAGGTTCTAGTGAGTGGTTATTGCAGTTCAGAGGTTGCCAAAAAAGTGACCAAAGGGGGCATGGTTGGTGAAGGGGGAATACCTAGATCTCGTTCCTGTTTGGTGGATTCCAGTTTAATACCTCCTATGAGGTATTTGATTCAGCAAAGCCTTCAACATCATTCCACTTAAAAGGCTGGTCAATAAATTGAGTAGTCTGGGTATGGACACAAGGTGGTAAACTGGGTTAGGAACTGGCTAATGGAGAGGAAGCAGAGGGTGGTGGTAAATGGAATCCAATCTGGGAAAAGGGGGGTGACCAGCGGGGTACGACAGGGATCAGTCCTTGGACCAATCCTGTTTAATGTCTTCATTAGTGACATTGCAGAATGACTGGAGGGAAAGGTCTACCTGTTTACAGATGACACCAAGATCTTCAACAGGGTGGATACTCCAGATGGGGTGGAGAGAATGAGGAGGGACCTGGAGAAACTTGAAAAATGATCTGAAGTGTGGCAACTAAGGTTCAATTCCAAGAAGTGCAAAATAATGAACTTGGGAAGAAGAAACCCTGGGGAGAGCCATAGGATTGGGGGGTGGGGTTGTTGACTATCACCAAAGAAGAAAGGGATTTAGCGGTTATCATTTTGGATGACCTAAAGGTGTCTAAGCAGAGCACAAAGGCTGAAGGAAGGGCTAGTGTCATGCTGGGGTGCACAGGCAGAGATATCACTATCAGAAGGTGGGAGGTGGTGATGCCATTGTACAAAACACTAGTGAGGCCTCACCTAGAGTACTGTGTGCAATTCTGGAAGCTGCACCATTGTAAGGACAATGACAGGGTGGCGGCGATCCAGAGAAGAGTGACTAAGATTGTACCGGGCTTGCACCAGAAAACATGAGGAAAGACTAAAGGACGTCAATATGTACTCGCTGGAGAACAGGAGGGATCAGGGGGACATGATAGAAACATTCAAGTACTGTACCTTAACGGCATTAACAAGGTGCAAAGGGGAGACATCTTCCAGTATAAGAGATGTACAAGAATGAGAGGGCATGATATGAAATTGGAAGGTGGCAGGCTGAGGGGAAATGTGAGGAAGTTTTTCTTCACAGAGAGGGTGGTGGACACATAGGATAGACTGTCACAGAAAGTGGTGGGGTGAGCACAGTGGAGGGTTTTAAATATACATGGGACAGGCATAAGGGTACCTTACAGGTGGGAAGAAGGGGTGAAAAGCCATTGACCAGGTAGGGTCAGAGGCCACAAACTAATGTAGGGCTTTCGGGCAGACTGGATGGGCCTGGCAGTCCTTATCTCCAACAATTTCTATGTTTCTAGATCTTGTGCAATAAGCTCAAGTATTCTTTAAACATAGAAAATATAGAAACATAGACGTTGATGGCAGATAAAGACCGCAAGGCCCATCCAGTCTGCCCATGTTTTCTACCTATGAATGTGCTATAGCCCTTTACTCTGTCAATGGCCTATGTATTCATACACATCTGTATTGCTCCTATGCCTATCCCATGCCTGTTTGAAGCCCTGCACTGTATTCATATCCACCACTTCCTGAGGTAAGCCATTCCATGCATCCACCACCCTATCTGTGAAAAAGAACTTCCTCACATTACCCCTTAATCGGCCTCCCTCTAATCTCATGCTGTGTCCTCTTGTCCTGCTATTTTTCTTATATTGAAACATGTTAGACTCTTTCACCTTGTTAATGCTCTGAAGATGTTTGAATGTTTCAATCATATCACTTCTCTCCCTCCTTTGTTCAGGGGTATACATATTGATTTCCGTTAATCTGTCCTCATATGTTTTCTGATGCAGTCCCTGCACCATTTTGGTTGCCCTTTTCTGGACTGCCTCCATTTTGTTAATGACCTTGTGCAGGTGTGGTCTCCAGTACTGCACACAGTACTCCAGATGGGGCCTAACCAGTGTCTTGTAAAGAGAGATTATTACTTCACTCTTATGACTTGTGATACCCCGTTAATACACCCCAACATCCCCCTAGCCTTACCTACTACTTTAGTGGTCTGCTTCGATGGTTTCTGGTCATCTGTGATGATGCTGCCCAAGTCTCTTTCTTCCCTCGTGATTGCCAGCAACTCCCCTCCCAACCTCTAGGTGGTTTCAGGGTTTCTCTATGTGTATGATCTTGCACTTCTTTGCATTAAACCCTAGTTGCCACTCTTCTGATCATTTTGCCAGTTTATCCAGCTCTCTTCTCATTCTGCCCACCCCATCTAGATCATCTACTCCATTACAGATCTTGGTGTCATCTGCAAACAGACAAACCTTACCCTACAGTCCATCTGCAATGTCACTGATGAAGACATTGAAGAGGACTAGCCCCATAACTAATCCCTGAGGTACCCCACTTGTGACTTGCATCTGTTCTGACTGTATACCATTTACCACCACTCTCTGTGTTCTTCCTGCCAACCAGTTTTCCACCCAGTTGACCAATCTCTGGCCCAGCCCACGCCTAGTCAGCTTATTAATCAATCTTCTATGTGGAACAGTATCAAAAGCTTTGCTGAAATCAAGGTAGGCAACATCAACTGCAACCCTCTTGGTCCACCACTCTGGTTATCCAGTCAAACAAATCTATGAGATTGGTTTGACAGGACCTTCCTGTTGTAAACCCATGCTGTCTTTGATCTTGTGCTGCTATGGATTCTAGGTATTGCACTATCCTTTCCTTAAGGAGTGCCTCCATAATCTTGCCCACTACTGAGGTAAGACTGACTGGTCTGTAGATCTCTGCCTCCTCCCTGCTACCACTGTTATGGAGCAGGATCACATGAGCCCTTTTCCAGTCTTCTGGGACTTCTCCTGTGCACATAAACTCACTAAACAGTTCTGATAATGGCTCTGCTAGTTCCACCCTTAGCTCCTTTAGTACCCTGGGATGTATGCCATCTGGTCCCATTGTCTTGTTCATCCTGAGCTTAGCGAGCTCTTGTAGGACACCTCCTCCCCCCCCCCGTCCATGCTGCTGAGCTGTGGGCCCTTCCCTACCTCTTCCTCAGTAAATACTGAGCAGAAGTATCTATTTAAGACAGATGCTTTTCATTGGTCCTCCTCCACACAGTCCCCCTTATCCCCTTTGATCATTGCAATACCCCCTCTGGACTTTCTCCTTTCACTAATGTTTCTATAGAAAGTCTTGTCCCCTTCTTTTATTGTTTGTGCAAGTGTTTCCTCGGTTTGGGCCTTTGCCTGCCTTACTGCCTTCCCTGCTTCCCTTAGGGAAGTTTGGTGTGCCTCCCTATCTTCATTGCACCTGCGCTCTTTATAGTTCCTGAAAGCCAACCTTTTGGCTCTGACTGCAGAAAAATTAAAGACTGCAATTTTAGAACTCAAGGTCATACAGTATGAATTAATTCACCAGTGAAACACTCCTTCTCAGCCATTACCCTCTGTATTGTACTGGCAGGAGCCTTTGCCTCATCATACTCACATATCTCTCTTCTGGCTTCAGCAACTTCCTAGAAATGTTGCCCCACTGCTGTCTTGGCCACCTTTGAATCCACAGATGCCCTTTTAAAGAGCAGCTATAGGTTCTATAGGTAAGACCCATATTCCACTCACCAAGGGCTAGTACACTAAGGGTTGCTGTCATATTTTTCTGAGGTTCTGCCAGTTTGGGTCAGGGGGAGGATTTTTCTGATTGCTTGCTTCAATGGATTCCTGAAGGAGTTATTCAGGGAGGAGGAGGAAGGAGGTATTTGGGAGATTGGGGCCACTCTTGGAGGAATAGAAGGCTATTTAAGTGTATGGCCTTCACCCTCTAAAGACAGCACCAGGATACAAGCACACAAGTTTAAAGAGTGCACTGAGGTGCCTTTAAGCTAGGTAAAGTAGGAAGCAGATCAGATGCAGATAGATGCATCTACTCAATTGACAGAGGCATGGATGGCTTCCCCCAGTGCTGGAAACCATAGGTGGAACAATGTGGAATAACAAGTATGGAGACAGAGGGAGGTTGGGATAAGTTGTAGGAGAGTGCTGGTAGAAAGAGGCATGGGCAAGGCTGGAGATGATTCCAGGGAGGGAAGGGCTGGGGTCAAAAGTGGAGGTGCAGGTGACCTTAAGGGCTATGTGCATGAACACCAGGTGCACCTGGAACAAAACCAGTGATCTGGAAACACTAGTGGCATAAGCACACTTGGACCTGGCTGAGATCATAGAGATGTAGGCAACATATATTATGACAGGGATTTGACCATACCAGGGCATGCATTATTACTCATGAAGGATAAAGAGGGAAGAAGTGGCAGGATAGCACTATATGTAAGACAGAGTTTGAAGGCTACTGAGCTTGATGATATGGGGAAAAACAAGTACATGGAGACAATGTGCATACAGGTAATGATGAAAGATCAAGCTACAGAAATATAGAAGTGGTACGGTATATAGTCTACCATGCTAAAAAGAGGAAGCTGACAGGGAGCTAGGCCATTAAGAGGGTATCAGGGCAGGAGGAAGTTCAGCTAAATGGTGACTTCTACAAGCCTGATGTATGGGAATCCCAACAGAAGCAAGAAGTCAACAGCTAGCAGAGATTTTTCAGGAAACAGTTCTAGTGCAGTGGATGAATGAACCTCAAGAGTGGCAGCTATCCTCTGTTTAGTCCATTGAAACAAAAATAGTATTGGGGATGTCACAGTGTTGGATCCACTGAGAGCCAGTGACCTCTAGACAGTATGGCCCAACATCAAGCTTGATGCAGAGAGAAATCAGTTCCAAATAAAAGTCTTGGATTTTAGGAGGCCAGTTTTTGATAGGATGAGGGAGCTGTTGTAGGGGAAACAAAATGAGGTGAGCATGGCAAAAAGGGTGGAAATGAAAAGGAAAATGATAAAAAAGTGGGATATTAGTGGTCATAGTTCTTTGTGTCAGGGTAAAATGGAAGAATAAAAGGCATGAGACACCATCATGGTTCAGGAGAGAGAGATGGGAGCAACTGTGAGGGTAGGAAAAAGGTTTTTTTAAAAAAATACAAAATCAGCCAAACAGAGTGTGATAGGAAGAGTTTAACACCAAGATGAAAGAGGATAAGGCTGACATAAAGCTGAAGATAGTTAAGAGAGTAAAGAAGGAAGTTGACACCCACTTTCATCACATACAGGAGAAATGAAAAAATTAAGAAGGGACTAGTCATAATGAAGAAGAGAGATGTGTGGAAGAAAGCAAATAAAGGAAAGGAAAGGTGAACAACATGAACAAATATATCTATTCAGTGTTCACAGCAGAGGAAAAGAGGCCATTGCCTGACCATGTCATTAGGGCACAGGAATGGGGAAGGGGTATAAATGAGGATCTAGTTTAGGTGAACAAACTACTAGAGGGTTTAAAGGCACTGAAGGAGGATGAGTCTGTGGGTCCGAAAGAGCTGTATCCCTGTGTACTGAAAGAGATGGGGCAGATCCTAACTAAGCCACTGGCTAAGCACTTCAACAGCTCACTGAGGTCAGCAACAAAGCATGGGTCTAATTAGAGAAGAAGGACAAGAGCAACCAATAAATGGGGCTTATAAAAGCATTGAAAACAAATAAGTGCTGGAAATAAGAATTGAACAGGATTTGTTGTGGAAACAGTCTAAAAGAAGGAAATAATTATCTGGAGTACCAATTAAGATGTTTTGTAAAGGCACCTCCTGAGGAAGCCAATATTTATTGATGAAATGTAGAGGATTTGGGCCAGAAAATAAAATAAAGAAATAAGAATTTGGAACAGCTAAGATCTGTCTACTTGTGTGATATTCTTTATTGTTCCCCCCTCCCCTATTTTGGGAAAGGAAAGAATTTGTCTTGTGGAACACATCAGGAGAGGTAGCACAACAAAGGACTAAACCTAATATAAATACATTTCCCATGGACTACCTGGACTTTGTCCAGGAACATTTTATAGCATCAGACAGAGTACCCAGGAACAAAAGATCACATGGTTTCGGGGGGGAGGGGCAGTCATATCAGACAAATTTGATTTCTTTCTGTGATTGGATGATAAATGTAGTGGACATGGAGAGGTGGTAGACTTAATATACCTTGCCTCAGTAAAGTCTTCAACTCTGCCCCTCATGGATGGTTGTTAAAAAAGATGGGGATGAGGGACATAGTCACAAGATGGGCTAGAAATTGGTTGAGTGGCAGAACCAAGAGGATAGCATATATTTGGGAAATTGGGGGGGGGATCAGGGGGTAACTATTGGAGTACCAAAGGAACTGGTCCTGAGGATGATCTCCTTCTACATCTTCATCTGCGACATGAAATTAGGGATACAAGGTGCAATATGCCTCTTAGTACAGTATACAAAGATCTGTAGTCAGGTGGATAAAGCGGATGGTGTCAGAATGATGAATGTTCTGGGTAGACTACAGAAGTGGTCAAATATATTGCAGTTAAATTGTAATACCAGGAGGTGCAGGGTGTTGCATATGGGGTAAAAATGAAATGAAAACTGAATACAGAATAGGGAAGTAGGACTAAAAAGCACAACAGTGGAGACGGACTTGAAGGTAATCATTTCTGATAGTCAGAAAACCACAGCATGATGTATCAGGACAGTGGGAATGGCAAATAGGATTTTGGGGTGCATAGGAAGGGGGATCAGCAGCTTGAGAAGAGTTTCTACCACTATAAGTCATTGGTCCATCTTCATTTCTTGGAATATTGTGATCAGTTTTAGAGACTTCTTAGTACTGGATAATGACCTCATCCAAGGAATGGTGATGCCTGGTCAAAACTGGAAAGTAAAGTTAGTGTTTTTTTTTGGTTTTGTTTGCTCCCCCTCCTCACAGCTCTCATCTCTTCGGGAGTCACCTACGGCCTTTTCAGCCCTCGCTCACCTACCTGGTGACCAGTGCAGTCCATCTCCCATGGAGCCATGGTTATGCCCCCCAGGCGGAGTATGGGGTGGGGGCCCATACACCCTGATGTGTCAATCTTTTCATCAGGATGCTGTCCCTGGGCAGATATGGACATTGAGGGTTGGGGTCTGGTGCTCCGTCCACTGCAAGGCTGCAAGGTGCTTTTTCCAGTGTTCTCATGATGTACCATGTCCCCTGACGTCAAGGCGCTTGAGTGCCGATGTCTGGCACATCGCCCCCCCTGTTTAAGCATTGGGCTTGTTGTACCTTGGGTCTCCACCTGGGGCCAGACAAGAGCCGAGCTCTGGTTCCCTCCTCTCCCTGGAGAGGACGAGCAGTCCCTGGGATGCTCAAGCCCTCTCCCCCTGGCCAGCCATCCAGCTCCCGGGCTCATTCCTGAACCTGGGTCACTGGCGTCGCAAGCGGAAATCCAACTGCTGCGCTGGCAGGCTGGCTAAAGTTAGTGTTGGTGACTGGCACACACTTAAAGGCACACTGCTGTGTTGCTCCTGTAAGAACCAATATGGACACCAAAAGATATCACTAAAAAGTGTTTCAGCTTTAATTCAAAGTGCTAAGAAGTGCAAAGAAACATCAATGCAGGACAGAATCAATCACTTACTCACACATATAATGTCCAATACACTGTAAATACATTTGATGTAGTAACGTCCAAGGTTCAACACAAAAAACTCAAAGCAGGCCCAGTTAAGTGCCAGTCTGTAATTTGTTACAGCAGCATAGGGTGGAGGGGTCCACCTTCTGATGTCATCTGATGTGCTTCATAATGATGGGGCCTCCCCAAGGGATGGAGGTAGAACATTCCACAAGACTGGACCAACAACATTGAAAGTGCGGTCACTGGAAGTTCTTACTTTAGTCCTGGGAACATAGAGGAGGCACTTGGTCAGGGAATGGAGGGAGTGAGCTGGTAGTAGGGTGTTAGAAACTCAGCCAGGTAACCAGGACCTAGACTGTGTAGGGCCTTATGGGTGAGAAGGTTCACCGTGAAGATAACTCTCCACCTGCCTGGCAGCAAGTGCAAACCATGCAACACTGAGGTCACATGACTGGATCTCAAAAGGCAGTCAGTAACCTGGAGGCAGCATACTGCACCAGCTGCAGCTGGTGAAATGTACCTCCCGGGACCCCGAAGTAAGAGAGTATTACAGTAGTCGAGTCTGGAAGTCATGAAGGCATGTACCTGCATAGGCAGATCTTTAGATGGAACTAAGGGTTTGATCCTAGTGATATTTCACAAGTGGTAGAAACCACTTTTGACAACAACTGACACCTGAGCTTCAAGCATCAGTCTGTTGTTGAGGAACATGCCAAGAACTCGTACCCTAGCAGAGGCCAACAATGACAACGGACCCAGATGCAAACCTGGCATTCCAGCATAGATGACACTTCCATCACGCCCTCAACCTAACTCAATCACTAGTATCTCTGTCTTATCTGGGTTCAGTTGCAACCAGCTGGAGGACATCCATTGATCACTGCCAAGCAGTTGTTAAGCACTTCTAAGGCATCCGATGTTCCAGGGGCAAAAGACATATACAGTTGGGCATGATCTGCATAGTGGTAAAAATCCACACTGTAACATCCAATGAGCTCACCCAGGGGCAGCATATACACTGCCAACAACACTGGTGACAAGATCAACTCCTGAGGCAATCCACATGACAGGAGCTTCGGAGAGAAAGATAAATTCTCCATTACCCTCCGTTGCTTCCTGCCAGAGAGGAAGGACTCAAACCAGCAGATGACAGTGCAGGCAAGTCCATGTCCACAATATTCTCTGAGGTGATCGAGCAGCACAATGTGATCAACAGTGTCAAAAGCTGAGGAGAGATCAAGGAGAACCAGAATTGACTTGTCTCCCCTATCTCTTGCCCTGAGAAGATCATTATGCACCATCACTAACACCGTTTCAGTGCTATGCTTAGCTCTGAAACCTGATTGGAATGGCTTATAGATGTCAAAGCCATGAGGTGCTCCTTGAGCTGTTGTGCCACAATTTTCTTGACAACCTTATTCAAAATAGGGAGGTTGGAGATAGGGTGGTAATTCACTAAAATGTCAGCGTCAAGAGATGGTTTCTTTAGAAGAGGCCTCACAAGAGCCTATTTCAAGATTTCTGGAAATAACCTCTCTGATAACAAACACCTGACCATTTCAGTGAACACTGGGCCAATGGAACCAACACATCTCATCAAGAAACAAGTTGGTGGCGGGTCCAGTTCACAATATGTGTGCTTCAGCTCTAAGATAACCCCTAAGACCTCAGCCACCTCTACCAGTTTAAACTCCTCCCAAACCAAGGGAGCACTTCCTCCCATCCCCCCAAGCTGACCACTGTGAATTGAAGTACAGTCAACTGGCGGTATCCCTGTGTGGATGGAGGACACCCTATCAGAGAAGAAATGAACAAACTCCTCACATAGTGACTGAAAATGCTTTATTTGGTTGTTGACAGACTGGATGCAGAAGTCTGTCTACTATCCCAAAAAGTTGAGCAGGTTGGTTCTTCCTTGCAGCAATTTCCCTGGACAGGAACTCTGCCTTCTTATGGTTGATTTTTCTCTGGTACTCACAATATTGAACATGCAGTTAGTTTATCTCCATCTGACTAGGTCATCTGCCAGCAATGATCCAGCTTCCAACCTTTGATCTTCATTGCCTTGAGATCCCCATCAAACCATGGAGATTCTAAGTGAGAAGATCTGGGTCATACATGGACCAGTGCAATGGCATCAAGCCCCTGGAGACTACCCTATTATAAGCGACCACCACCTCCCCCGTGCCAACTGCACATACAGTGACTACACTAGATAAATTAGCCACCACCAATTGTCCCTCCAGGGATACTCCCCTTAAAGAGCAGTAGCTAATCATTTCAACAGGGGAGGGACTTTCATCGGGCCCCGAACATGAACTCCACTGTGCAGTGATCAGACCATATGACCTGATTAATCTTGAGGTTAGTTACCTCACGCTCCAGTGAGAACACCAAGTCCAATGTGTGGCAGCGGTGATGGGTCACAGAAGTAACCACTTGTGCCAGGCTAAGTGATGACATCAGCCAGAGGAGGTTTGACTCAAGTAACTAGGATTCTTTGTCAACCCAGGCATTGAAGTCCCCCAGGATTAAACATCTAGGGAACTCCAACACCTCATCAACAATGAAGTCTGCAACCTCTTGCAGGAATTCTCTCCCCACTACCCCAGGAGAGCTGTAAATGAGGAGAATCCTTCAGCCTGCCCCTGGACCCCAAGGCACCACTGCACACTTAAAGGACCTCATTGTCCCCATTGGGTGCACAGAGAAATTCAGGCAGTATCTAATGCAGATGGTTACTCCCCCACCCCTGCATTCCCTAATCATGCAATGTACCACAGAGTACCTGGTGGGGATAGCTGACTCCAGAACTTGCCCAGCATAATCTCCAAACCAAGTATCCATGATGCAAGCCAGATCAACCCAGGAAATCAAGTCTGCCATAATTGCGGACTTGTTCCTCATCGATTTGGCATTGCATAACACTGCCCAAAGGAGACTGGCAGATGCTGCAGCTCCTCTGGCTACCTGCCCACTCAGTCTGGTGGGAATCCTGGGGGATGGAGACCAAACACATTGGGCATCTTTCTAGGCTCTGTCTAAACCCAGGGCATCTTCCACACCTCACTACCCTGATACCCTTCACCGCCAACTGGCTCAAACAACCTTGGGGCCACCAGCTACCCCTACCCCTTACAATGCCAACCTCCTGACAGTGTCTCACTGTCATAGTTGACACAGGGTGGTCAGCAAAGGGGTGGAGGTGATGTAGCTGGGTAGCCCCATAGGTGAGCCATGGGTGTCTCGGGCCCCAACACATCCTGCGCTAACCAGCACAATACTTCCACACCAAAGTAATTCAACTAAAACTTTCCCACCCACACAAACTAATAGCCTCAATCAAACTCTCATATTACACCTAATACATAAATAGTCTAAATCACATCCATATACTCCCACACCCTTGATACCCTACAGGTACACAGAAATACTTTTTGTTCTATAAGGAGAGCAATTTAAAAGTCACAGATTCACTAAAAATACCACCAACAGCTTAATCTGGTTCAAGGTCAGTTGGCATTCATCTGTATCCCACGGGTCGTGCCTGAAAATAGGCAGAATTTTTCTAGTGCACTTACCCGGTCAACAAAAACTAAATTAAATTAAAAAAAAAACAGGTAAATAAGCCCAAATAAGGGCAATATTCAGCAAATTAAATGGTCAGATGAAGTAAAATAGTTAGTGATGGTAACATAGAATCTTCAAGAAACAGAAACCAAACAAGGGACGCTCTCACCACCCTTAGTTCACAGCCAGAGGATCAGGCTGAAAGTATATGACCCAGCTTGAGAAAGGTTCATCAGAAGAGGTCAAGGTTTTATGAAAGTGGTCAGCATTTCCTCTTACAAGATCTGACCAGAGTCATTAAAATATCACAGAGGTCACAAAATGACAGGGCAATCACCAAGTCAGCAGAAGGGCAAATGTTATCCAGCACCACTCTCACCGATGCAAAAACTATTCACCAGGAGAAACTTGCAGTATGTAAATTCAGAAAATTCCATGACTCAAATGTCAACTGGGTCCAGAGAGGAACAGAACCAGACAGACAATGCAGCAAAAGTATGAAGGCAGTTCTGAAACATGTTTCGAAACAAGCCACCAAAACTGACGGCCACCAGTCAGCATGGACCATGAGAACTCAAAGGCACAGAGTGATCACACTGCTAAACACTTTCTTGAGAGTGATCCAAAAAGTGGTATGGAAAAGCCAACAATCCCTTGTATCACCTGAGGGCAACAAACATCTGGGATGGTACCGCATCAGCAAGATGAAACAGCAGGCCCAGTCCTATCCAATAAGTCCTGAATTGCACTCATAGTATCTGAATCTCTGATGCAGCTGGAATCTTCCTTAATCCTAACTCCTAAGAAATTGCCTTACAGACCCATCCCTCACTTCCACTCAACCCTATGCCTTACCTCTAACTAAAATCAACTTAAAATGTAGGACTAGAGCCACCAAGGAAGCTACAAACTCTTGGACAAACAAATCAAGCTCTCCTACAATAAACTTTTTAATAGGTAACAGCAAATAAAAGAGAGTAGATAAATTAGTGCTCTCTCTCTCTCTTTAGAGAGCTTGCAGGGAGCAGTACAGCATGGCTGACATCTTGCTGTCTTTAGGCAAGCATCCTAAAAAAAGGTGGAGTTCTGGAGTCATTTTGGGATCACATCACTGTAGGAGAAAAGTGAAACTGATTGACATGTTCTCCTACAGTGATGCGGTCTGCTGTCCTCAGTGCTGAAGTCAGTGGTGGTTTGTCCTCCATGGATGCAACTCCCCTTCGGGGTGCTCACCTCCTCCATGCACTACTTTCCACAACTGTGGAAGTGATGTAGTGACTTTGACTCAAACTGTGCATGCGCGAGTATTGTGCATGCACAGGTCTGTCAGAGCTGTCATCTTGTGCATGGCAGGAGGCTCTGATTCATGGCAGGGTACATAGACTTATACTGGCAGGCTCAAGTATGGCAAGAGCTCTGAGCTTTTACAAGCTCTCTTCACACAGTGCACACATTCTCCAGTGTGATTTTTAGCAGCTGTATTGGCTCTGACCTGAATTTGTTTTCAAAAGGATCTCTCTCATTCTGATTCTGCAGAAAAATCTTTTGAAAACAAAGCTAATGCTTTCTCCCTTGTTTTGGCTGGTCTTGGTGAAGTCACTCAGTTGTGCTACAGATTCACTTTTACATTCTTTAAAGAAAGACGACAGCTAAAGTCACAAAAGACATATGATTGTAAGCTATATAGTAGAAATGTGAAAAAGACAAACAATAAACAAGACACCATGATATGGATCTCAGACAAATCCAAACCTTCATGGATGTCTCACAAACAGAAAACATTGTAATGGGTTCTGCCCAGCATAAAACAGATTTCAGAAAACCATCAACCATCTCAGACATCCACTGTTATTTTAAATCCCCACTCATCCCAAACTACATGGAAATTATCAGCCTTTCACAGTATTTCCCCAGATGCCTAGAAGTATTTCTTCCCAAGATATCACCTCAATAGACAAAATTACAAATATTATCCACACACATGTTACTCAACACCTACCATTTCTTTGTTGCTTTTAAAATGCCATAAGTTTTTCCATGAAGGGGTTAATATTAATGAAGAGAAAGCTCATTCCCTGTGGAAACAGATTATTCACATCACTCTCTTTACTGATAGAGAGGTACAGTGTATAACAAACCAAAGGCTACAGACTGCAGCCTTTGAAATGAAAAAAAATGATGTGTTCGTTCTTTGCTTGTGCCCCTGAACAAGTGGGACATGAGAGTACTGTTTTTCTGGGTCATGATTTGAGGTTCGGAACTTGTTTCAGAATCTCAATATTTTTTACTCTGATTTGAGCATCAGATCTGGCTTGTTTACTCGTCTATCAGTTTCACACATATTCACAATAAAGTGCATGATTCTTTCACAGATTTAATTGATGATGAGTAGGGTGTTATTTTTTCTCATGACAAAAAGTGGATGATTACATGGCACCATTACAGGTAAAAATCTGTTATTTCACAGCACATTGTAAAACCGTGATTAAAAAAAAGTATTCTTAATTCATATTAATACCTTGCCTACTCATATTTGTGTTTTATTTAAAATCCTGAGCTGTCTCCCAGAGCTCATGCTGCAGTTTGTACTGCTGTCTACCCTTTGAAAGTGGAGGAGAAAGAACCGCTGAAAGTGACAAGAGAAAAGTGCCGTCTCTCTCTTGCCCCCACCTGAAAGTGTCCCTGAGCTGTCTCCCAGAGCTCATGCTGTAGCTTGTACTACTGTTTATCCTCTAAAAGTAGAGTGGAGAGAGCAACTGAAATTGACAAGAGAAAAGTACGGTCTCTGTCTCTCTCTCCCCCCACTTGAAAGTGTTTCCATGGCCAAAGTCAGCATTAACAAATAGGGCCATATAAAATGTATTTTATTTTTTATTTATTTATTGAATAAATTGGAATTACAATCCTTTGAGTCATTGACCCCTTTGCAAAGGCTCCATGTCAGTAAGAAATAGAAAGGAAACTACACAGAGGTAACACATGTAAATTACTGGAACGTAAGCATTTGGTACAGAACTTAACATTTAACTTAACATTTTACATGGTACAAACTGAAACAATTGGTACAAAACTTAAAACATTAGGTACAGTGTACAATGAAGGGTTACGTCAGCAGGGATCATAAGAAGGTCCCGGGTCAACACTTATGCACATATTGAATAGTAGTTCAGTTACGGAGGGTCTTACAAAATAGGCCCAGAGTCATGATATATTACATTGAGAAATTGAGGATCCAAAGCTTGGGACAAGAGAAGAGCAAGTCCCTATGCTGGGGCTACCTAATTGCTGTAGCGCTGGATCCTGCTTGTAACAAGGTATTGTATGCATGAAGCAGCTCTAAAAAAAAGTTATATACAGTCACATGCTGCAGAGTTGAGGAGTGACTTGAAGCCAGTTTTAAACTGACCCAAACTGGATGTATGGGAGATTGTGGGTGGTAAGTTGTTTAGCCACAGAGGAGCATGATAATGGAAAGACCACTGCCCAAGGGAGGTTCTACAGTGGGGTACTAGCAGGGAGGTATTAGAAGGGTGTCTTGGTGCACCCCTTTGATAAGCTGTTTGAATAAGAGGGTGGAGGCTTATCGGTGCTAGTTTGTGTAGTATCTTTTTTGCTAGAAGGCAGGTGTGATATTTAACCCTATCTTGGAAGTTTAGTCAGCCTGTAGATTGTAAAACTCACAAGTATGGGTTAGCCTGTTACAATTTGAGACCAGACGGCAGGCTTTTTTGAGGGCGAGGTTGATGCTGCACAGGGCAGTATGGTCAGCAGACCCTAAAATTACTATGCCATAGTTCACCAAGGGCAGTATTGAGGAGGACACTGCCAGATGCAATGCCTGTGGAGGAATGCAGTGCCTATATCTGTATAGGATCTCCAACCTGGTGTTGACAGAGACGGACACTTGTTGAATGTGAGCGTGATATGTGAGGGAGGTGCCCAACATGACTCCCAGGTATTTGAAGCAGAAGACCTGCTTCAGTGCAGTGCCACGGGAGTTTGAGATGATTAGTGGTGCATTACAGAGTGGGTTTTGTTGGTGGGTGAAAATCATTGATTTAGTTTTCTTATAGTTAAGTACTAGGCGGCGTTCAGAGAACCAGGTTTCGAGTTCTTTAAAGAAACCCTGTAGGGTAGATTGAAGGATGTCGAGATGGTGATGTTTCCAGAAGACCACAGCATCATCAGCGTAGAGCAGTAGCTTCCCACCACAGGATTGGGGGAGGGAGTTCAGAAAGAGGATGAATAGCAATGGGCCTAGAAGAGATCCTTGAGGAACCCCTGTTAGGACTGGCTTACTGGAGGATAAGTTTTCATTGATTTTTACCTGTTGGGTCCTGCCTGTAAGATAGTCTTTGATCCAGGAGGAAGCCTCTGGGGAGATATTCAGTGATGGCTGGGAGTGGAGAAGAAGCGCATGACTGACCGTGTCAAACGCTTTGGTCAGATCAATATAGAGAGCCCCCACAACTAAGCCGTGATCTAGGGCCTCATGTATATATGAGGTAAATTCAACAAGGACAGTAGAGGTGCTGTGAGCCCTCTGGAACCTATGTTGTTCGTGACAGAGCAGATTGTGTTTGGTCAGGTAGTCAGCGGGCTGGTCAGCCATGATTTTTTCAAGGGCCTTTGGGGGGACAGGATGGATATAGGCCTATAATTACTCATGGAAGTGGGGTCACCACTCTTTAATATGGGGGTTATAACTGCTCTTTTCCAGGAGGTGGGAAACTGGCTGTGGCATAGGGATAAGTTAAGTATTTTGGTGAGATGGGGCAGGGTCACATCCATAGTATGCCGGACGAGCTTGAGGTCCAAGCCGTCATTACTATAGCGAGAGTTTGCCAGTGCTTTGTTAAGGTAGCGCTTGGCCTCAGTGCAGGAGATGATACATAGCCGGAAGAGAAGTTGTTTGAAGGTGGTAGGCGAGTTTGTGGGGCAGTTACTGATCGGATCAAAGAAATCTGGGGGAAGAATATGGCTGAGGTCTGTGAAGGCAGTATTTAGGGCATCAGAGATAGATTTTGGGTCCTGGGAGATAAACCCATCAATATGAAGCTGCACAGGAGTAGGAGATACATTTTTCCCAGTTAGTTCCTTAACGTTTCTCCAGAAATTGCTGTCAGAGCCAAATATAAACAAGTAATGCTCCCACAAGGAAAAAGAAACACCCTTTTTGGGATTGGGAAGTAGCGAGGAGAGAGACACTTTGTCTAAAAAGGCAAAGTACCATTTTCATGCCATCGGTGTAATTTAATGGAATTCGTAAATTCCGTGACACCCGTGAAAATAATATAGCCCTAATGATGAGATACAAATAACAGTCTTAATACAATTTTGGAAGAGATCTGATAATTATACCTTTGGAATGGTGTATCCTCTGAACTTGGTGTCTCGTATCACATTATGTGGGACATTCATGGGAACAAGATCAATGAAGCGTTGGATCTCATGAAGCACTGCATCTGTATATGGCATCTTCATTCTGTCTCCCACAGTTGGGCAGTGGTTGTGACCAATCACACGGTCTATTTCCTCCTGAACTTTTTCTAACAAGAAAACAATGGCATTTAAAGCAGTTGAAAAACATCTGAAAAACATATTTAGTTTCCTTATATCATTATTTAAGTTTGGATAGAGGAAAATCAGTTCTCAATGTCTGGTTTTCTACAATCATAATGCATTCCTCATGGCATACTATAATTCACAGCAGTTAATAGTCTGAATAACCACTGGCAAGACAGTTTAAATGGCCTAGCAGAATGTACTCAGTACAAGCAACATACAATGAGTTTTTCATTTTCAGTCCCTTGCAGTGTTGTGGTTTGTTATTAATTGCAATTAGGTATTAAATATACATGAGTGAGGAAATTCAAAATGCCAGCTTTATTGTTGCTGCAAAAATTAAAGCCATTGCCATTAATGGAAAATAACAAACTTTATTTACTAACCATTTCAAACTTTGTAAAAAGGGCTCTAAAAGTCCTACAATGTCATTGGCCAACTTGTGCCAAATGACAGAAATAAGAACACATAACATCTGTGGGATACTTTTCTGACACCCATATCTGACAAACCAAACCTCAGGACACAAACAAAATCACTACACAACACCCACAGCTAACATATGTAACAATGAAACAGTTTTCTATCAGTATTATCCTCTTTCAGGACTTCTCTCTTTCAAAAACTCTCTTTCAGTATCTCTCTCAATACTTACTGATTTGGTAGACAACTGCCCTTCCTGGCTATCACCGGGAGGATGATTACCCAGTGACCACTGGTCCAGCCCCAGAGCCCAACCTTCCCGGATGAAATGACCCAGAAAGGTTGGGCCAGTGGCCTTTGATGCTACCCACAGGTGGGCTCTGTAAAGCTTCAGGGTGGGTGGGGTCAGAACATACATAAACTCCAGACAGAAAAGGTCAGCCTCTTTCTGTCTGCAAAAATGGAGGACAAAGCAATGAAGGAAGCCACCTGATACAGCACAGCATTGAACAAGCAAAAAAGGCCAATAAAAATTAGTCCTGATAAGTCCTGGGGTCTCCAGTGGTGAAGGTGCCCCCTATGTGTTTAAGGGGGAACCTGGTGCCATGAAGTCTGAATTAATTTTGTAATATATTGTAGGTCTGGCAGTCCAACCAGTCAGTCAGAGCTGGCGGGCCTGCATAATGGAGACCATATGGTTGGACCCCCCCCCCTTCCAATGTACAGCCTCAAGATTATTGACTCCCAGAGTGGCTAAGTGACATGGAGGGGTCTGATCCAGATTGGGGTTCATGGGAGTTTTCAGAGGTAAGCCAGGGCTGGTCACAAGCCAGGTCAGCCAGGTCAGAGCATGCAGTATATTAGAGGGCTGCAGATGCCAATAGATAGAGAAAGAGGTGGCAGTCTGTATCTGGTTGTGAACAGCAGTTTCTGTGGGAAAGCTAGAGTGGGTGGTGTGGTGGTCACAGCTGAATAACTGGAAACTCTAAATTCCCTTTGGGAACGTGTGGTATGGCTGGCCAGGACAGGTCCTGCAGGCTGAAGCTGCAGATGCCGTAACATTCCAGAACACCTCCCAATAATGGAGGGGGCTCTGGTTCCAAACAAATAAAGGATCTGTGGCTTAGGGCTTGAAATGTGACTGGGGGGGGGTGCATTTAGAGGATCTGAAGCTGCAGTACTTAAATCCACTCAGCAACCACATGGTCCAGTTTCCTATGGATAGGAGCGGGGGGGGCAGGGTGGCCCCCTTTGAACTATTCAGCTTCTTTCAGGACAGGTGGTGAGTTATGAGTTATATCACCAGGGCTAGATGGAGTGGAGCAATATTCTTGGGAGCAAGCATGAGGCTGTGACTGTAAAGACATGGTGATCTGGGTTTGAAACCAGCAGCTGCCACTAGCATATTGTGAATCCCCAAGCAACTAACATGACCACCTGGATCTCTCACAATGCAGATGGAATTAACCTTCAGCACAGTATGCAGTGCCGGGAAAGAACAGCAACAAAAAAATGCTACTAGTTCTCCTTTTGGGATACAGTGAAGAGGGTGGGGTGCCTGCTTGCTTGGTCGGGGGCCAGAGAGGTTTGGATTCCCAGTTCCCTGGTTCCCAGTGCCCATGAAAGGGAAGAAAAAAAATGTAGTGCAGCCCTGACTACAGCCTTGAAGGGTGGGGCTGGCGGGTAACAGGGGAAGTGGCATCAGGCACCAGGACTAGGAGGGGGATGGGCAGGGACCAGCAGAGGTGAGAAGGGGAAGGCTGTGGGGCACATTCACTTGGAGATGGTTGACCTCCAAAAAAGGAAAACCTAACACAAATCAGGAATAAAGTAATAAATACATAAAGAATGGGTAAACATGATTTGGGGCACGTAGCTACAGGAGGTCCCAGGGCCTACAGGTTAACATTACAGGCTGAGCGGGTAGGGTCACTTTCCCATCAGAAGGGTGAGGACATAGCTGGGTGGTGACTGGGATGTTCAGGTGCCCACAAGATATCCTCCTTGGCTGCTCTTAGGTAGTCTGCATGGGTGTTAGCTACCATGTTTATGTTTATTTCCCCACTTGTCATTGACCCAGGCACCTCAGTGCAAAGGATCACAATGCAAGTACAAGGATAAGGAAGTATCTTGGGGTCAAATATGAATGCAAAGGGCACGTCAACAAGTTGGGGATGCAGTGAGGTGGCAGCTTCACTGGGTCCTGAACAGGAGACTGAATGCAGCACTGAATTCAGGGAGGCATTGCAGTGTCTGGTGGAGTTGGAGGGCCCCAACTGACTGCAATCTGCAATGCAAGAAGCACCTGGAAGGCAGCTGGAGGCTTCTGGCCCACTGCACTCTCCAAAGAGGGTAAGGAAGTCCTTCAGGAGGTTGGCATTGGTGGAGGCACTGATGTTGCAGCCAGGGACAAAAAAGAAGAAAGAAGCAAGGAATGGCACAGGAGGGACAGATGAGAAAATGGCACCTGAAAAACCAGGAGAGGCTGGCTGGCACACCAGTAGGTCAGCTAGGGACAGTGCAGCAGTTGGGAGGAAGGATGGGCCCATGCCAGGGCCCACACACCTGGAAACAGATGATGAGTATGACTATAGAATGTACTGATAGTGGGGTGGCAGGACAGTGCACTGGAATATGTTGATAGTGGGGTGGCAGGGCAGTGCACGGTGGAGGTGGGGTCAGCCTCTCCAGTGGAGGGAGAGGCTGGCATTGCGAAAATGAGGGGCAGGAACACAGAAGAAAGGGGAGCTACCTCGATCAGTGCCTGTATGCCAAGGCCCTCAAGAGAACTCTAGGTCAACAGTGAAGGCATGCTACAACCACAGTAACAGCCGAGACAGGAGAGGTAGAGGTAGTAAAAGGAGAACCACAGATGAGCTTGCTGGTGCATCCAGGTGGCCCTGATGGTGGAGCTGGCCCTGGCTGGTTACCAATACCTTACCCATGGATCCCACAGTATTTTCTTGGGCCTTCTCAAGTGGAGGCAGAAAACTCGACTGCTGGTGACCCAATTCTATACATCTATTACACGCCAGTGGTGGCCCATACTGGGAAGTGCAGCAGTTTATTGAGGGGCAACACTGCAAACAATGTTGCCATTAATCATGGTGTGCCACTCTTCCAGATCTTGGAGGGTAGGCTAAGGGGTGCCGATGGTGGGGCATTACAAGGTTGTGGTGGCTCAGAAGTGACAAGGACCCCAGGAAAACAAGACCAGCAGTGACCAGATGCCCCCCCGGTGGGTGTGCCATCTGGTGTAGCAGGGCTGATAAATAGGGCAGCACGGTGGCAAGCAGTGCTTGTTGGGGCACCAAGTGCAACTGGTGGAGTGCAAGTTGAGCAAGCAGTGGGGCAGATTTTGGCACTTGTGAACCTCGGTAGTGGGCACATGGGTGCAGAGGTAGGTCAGGCAGTGACACAGGGTGTGTCTGTGTCACAGCTGCAGGCATAGGATGGCCACAGCCCCAGTGCAATGCAGACAGCAGCAGCAATGGCATGTGGTGAGTACTAGGCTTACCTGGGGGTTGATGATCCCATGGGCACCCAATTATCGCCTGCCATGAGGGAAAAAATATGGAAAGGGAAGTATGTTGAGATGTTTGAGTTCTTACACAGGGAGATACTTGACTCAGATGATAAGAAGAAGGTCCCAAAGGAAAAGTTGCATAGAGTGAAGGTATTACCGACCTTTGAGAATTGGGCAGCTACATTTTATATTTTCATAACGATTTATTGTGGGTGATTTACTTAGATGATAGTGCAACTCATTAAATAAAAGACAACATTAAGACAGCCCACTTGGCATATCATGGAATATTTAGCCATGATGGTTAAGATGGGAAGGTGGGAGGATGTGTGATGGGATAAGATAGACCATGATTTATGGTCCCAGTACATGACATGGACCAAACTGGCCAATGTGACCTCCAGGGCCAGTGGGCATATGGTGCCCAGGATGCCATGGGTAGGTCAGCCAAGGATGTGCTACCAGTTTAGTGTAGGGAGGTGTTTTTGAGACTTCTGTAAGTTCAAGCATGAATACAGTAACTGCAGGGAAAGCACAAGAGGTCAGCCTACCATGTAGGCTGTGGTTATAAAAAGGGGAGGGCAGCAGTATGAGGGAAAGCAAGGGGACAAAGCTGCCTAGAAGGCTAATGAGGTGTCCCATAGATATTGAACACCTCCAGCCTTGGCTTGACCAATGTACCTGTGACAACGACTTGCATTATTTGGCTGATAGCTTCAGAAACTGTATCACTAGTCCTTACCACAGCCTAAGTGTATCTACCATGGCCTGTAATGTAAAATAAATCTACCCACTGAGGCATGTGGTTGCAGCTATGCTGCAAAGAGAGGTAGAGGTGGCAAGGGTGGCTGGACCCTTTAACGAGCCACCCATGGATCTACTTAGTGTTTCACCTGTGAGGGTAGTTCCCAAAAAGGTACCTGGAGAGGGTATCATGTGAAAAGCGTGAGTTTATTTGAGCAAACACATTTGGGCAACTCCATAAGGGTGACAGCAATAATGGCTACTGCAACATAATAGCGCACAGCTGCAATGAGTGACTGCATTGATTCTGTGATACCTCACCATCCAATTGTGGCATGGAGTGAGAATCCTAGAACTAGGACAGGGTTTGGGTGGCATAGCCCCTACATATTACCATCTGCACCTCTGATACAAGACCAGATGCAGGAGAAACAATATGGAGAAACAGGCAGAGATGGTATATGTAATCCGAGGAAAGGTTTTGGAGAGAGAGAGAGAGAGTGGGAATCAGGAGAGGTGAGAGAAACAGAGACACAGGTGTCAGCATGATGTACGGGGAGGGGACACATGGACTGGGGGATAGAGAATAGCAAGGGGTACATGTGTGATGCTATTGGGCGTAACCGTTATGTTCGTCTCCCACATTGGTAAGCACTGTTATTGTGCTTGCTGTTATTTCTTCACCCTAATGAATTTCACCCTTATAACCTCGCAGTTATGACATGGAACCCCATGAGAGTACAGGCTAATACAGCACCTATCATAGCCTAATGGCTTCTTGGCAAATGACTGTATCAGCTATACTGGGCTGTCAGTATAGCCTAGAGGTTAAGAGTAATGAGCTGTGAATGAGTTTGGTACCTGCAGACCTGGGTTTGATTCCCACAGCCTCTACTTGCATACTGTGTGACTCTGAGTAAGTCACGTAACTAGCTCAAAGCTCCCTGGTCACACCTGAAAACAGGCACTTGTGCCAAGTGGGTCTTACCAGGATAACAAAGGATAAAGATAAGCATGCTCCCCTAAAACACGCAGGATTAAGGGTGTCAAGGCCCCATGGCTCAATAAGGACCTCAGGATGCTTATGTCCTCCTGTGACCATGCTTGGCGGACATACAAAAAAAGTGGTCTGTCTTCTGACTGGCAATTATACAGGCAACTCAGAAATAAATGCAAAAACTCCCTACATAAAGCAAAACACTACCACTACTAGTCACTGCAGACTGAACACCTTTGCAGCCCAAAAGCTTTCTGGAGACAGATCAAATCCTTGGTCAAAGGGAAAGCTGCTGAGCTCCCGAGTTCCCAGACTGCTCAGGGCACTACCCATATTGACCCCCTATCAATAGTCACTGCATTTAATGAGTTCTTCATGGACCTTGACAGATACACCTCTCTCTTCAATGACCCCCATTGCCTCACTCATCCTCAATCACCCCAAGTACCTAGGGACTCACCCCTCTTTGCACCTGAAGCTGGCCACCAACAAGGAGGTCCAGAGGTTTTTAACTAATTTGAAGGCTGAGAGCTCACCTGGTCATGACACCCTTGAACCGAAGTTCCTCAAGCTTGGTGCACCTGCCCTTGCTCACCTAGTACATGACCTTTTTTATCGTTCCTTCCTTTCAAGTACTGTCCCTGACAAGTGAAAGGCAGCGATAGTTGTATCTGTGCATAAGGGGAGACTCAACTCAATAGCTGAAAACTTTAGACCAACATCCATCCTGTGCCTCCTGGCCAAAATTCAGAAACGTACAGTTTATAATCATCGCAGAGATATCTGGAACACCACAATCTACTCTCTCCCTACCAGCATGGATTCAGGAAGAATCACAGTACTCTCACAGCCTTAATTAATGTAACCACAGACATAATCCAGGCCATGGATTAAGGTTCTGCAATGGGTGCCACCTTTGTTGACTTGACAAAAGCATCTGATGTAGCAAATAATGGTCTTCTGCTACAAAGGCTTCATAATCTTCATAATAGTGTCCTGGGTTGGGTCTGCAGCTATTTGTCCTGCCGAACTCAAAGGGTTAAGTGGCTGGTTCCTTATCCACCCTCAGACCTGTAACTCACGGGGTGCTGCAGGACTCTATTCTTGGGCCTGGTTTACCTATACCAAGGCGACAGCATCGTTGTTGACATTCGGCATAGCAAGATCCCCAATGTCGACAGGTGAAATTTTGCCTGTCCGACATTGGGGTGTTTCTGTCAGGGTACTGCGCCCCTGAACCTTCATGTGGGATGCTGCAACCCCCATACCCTACCTACTAAATGATTATCAACTCCGAGTAGGAGTTGATTTGAAGTGGGGGAACACATGGAGAAAGGGCAAAATTTCGCCCGCAGGTCCCCCACATCTACAATTTCGGAACCTGTAAAAATTGTCACAGTGGGGGATTTCATCATAGGGGGTTCAACCTTCCATCGGTACACCAAAGGGCCTATATTGTTCTCCCTGTTTATTAATCACTTGCCTACTAACTGTAGTGGTGCATCTGTGCACCTATATGCAGATGATGCAATTATTTACTGCTCGTCTCCTGATGTCAATCAATAAAAAGTGACCTTGCCTCTCAGTTCTCTGACCTAGAAGGTTGGTTCAGGTGTAATCATCTTGCACTGAACACAAAAAAAATGAATTGTATGTTATTCTTACATCCAACCTCCTCCCTTAGTACCCTCCCCCTACTTAATATTTCATCTCTGAATGGGGATCCCCTTGAATCCGTCCAGACTTTTAAATACATTGGCATCGCATTCAACTGCTCTCTTTCTTTTAATAGCCATGCAACTAATATACTGTAGTTAAATCCCTGAACCAAAAGTTAGGTCTTCTTTTCTGTATCCATCCCTTCCTCACCTCTGCCTCTTGCTTTAAAATAGCTTCCTCATTCCTCCTCCCTCTCTTGACCTATGTTGCTCCCTTATTGCTATCCACCAATGTCACTACTATGTCTCTCCTGGCTCAGGCTTATCATAGAATAGGTAGGTTTGCCCTGGGGGTCAATGCCTGTCATCACCACTGTGATGTCCTTTCTTCCTTAGGATGGCTACCATATGAATCAAAACTGAGGTATATCATTCTGAGTCTCCTGCATAAGTTTGTCCATAAATTTGCCCCACCCTGCCTCAGTAAGATTGTCCACCATAGACAAGCCCCTTGAGCTCTCAGATCTGCCTCCTTCCTCCTTCTCCTGCGGCCTAACCTGTGACTAGCTAAAGCTTGTAAGTCCTTCACTTTTGCAGCAGTATCTGATTGGAACTCACTTCCTCCTTCTGTCCTATCATGCCTCTCTCTTCCCATGTTCCAATCCAATTTGCTCACCACTCTCTCTGCTGCTGCTACGTGCTCCTGATTCAAATGACTCACCTTTTTACCATTTGGTATCTGTACATGATTATGTATAATAATCTGCTAAACTTTATGTGCCTAGCCTGTTAAATATTTTATATGGTTTGCCACTGCTGCATTTTTGTTGTGTTGATGATAATTATTCTTCTGCTATGCTCTGTGTTTCTGCTGTAATTATCTTCCAATGAAACTGTACTGTATTTGGAATTTTCTCCCTGTGAATTTGTTGAAATTATTCTGAACTGTACTTCTCTGTCACTTTCCTGGATCATCCCTGAAAATGGGACTGCATTGTCTCGGTGTACTTACCCGTTTACCAAAATTCAAATAAATAAATAAATATTAGTGCAGATGAAAGCATGGTCTGCTAGGTGTCCCTCAACATAGTGGTCAAGCTTACCCAGCAGATGGGCAGGGGTACCTTGCTTGCCAAGGGTGACATAACGTCAGCCTTCAGCTTATTGTTGGTCAGGCCAAGAGATTTTGATCTACTGGTGTTTTCTTTTTGATGGCCAGTACTATTATGACATGGCCATGCTAATGGGTTGTGCCATCTCATGCACAACATTTGAAGCATTTAGCCATATTCTGGAATAGGCAATGAAGACCTATTTGGGGAAGAGGTGGATAACACATTACAGTGCTCCCTCACTATAACGAATGAGTTGGGAGCCATAATGTCCATTTGTTCCATTTGTTGTAGTGGCCTGTTTGTTATAATGAGGGATCAAAGAATGAGTGAATTACATACATGGTGACTCCGGTGGGACTACTTAGAAACCTGTACCCTTGGTCAATAACCAGCTCTGGAACTTGTGCTTCAAAGGTCGCCTGAAGATAAAGCTATCCGGGGATTTTTGGAAAAAGAGAGTAAAACAGTGATTTTTTTTTATAGGTCCCTACAGCCACCATTATTCCATGAGCAGGATGGCCAGCTGATAAGATTTGGAATCTACTATGGCTAGGAGAGAAAGAGAGGCCTGGTATCCTGCTATGTGATCCACCTCAGTCATCCCCACCCTCATGTTGGATTCCTGGCCAGGTTGGAACTGTCCTCTGCTGCTATTCCCTTTTCTTTCTTTCTTTTTACACCCTGTGAACCCAGAACTACCAAAGAGAGCATACCAGTACTCTGCAGTCCTTAAGCTTCTGAAGCAGGTGTTCCCACACCAAGGACTCCCTCCATGACCTGTGAAGCTCCAGGCAGTCCACTCTTGGCAGTCACTCACAGTCAGTTCATGGCACTGCTGTCCCTACCTCAAGTAGCGTAGTAGTAGTGCTTTACCATAACTGCCTGTGGAACCCACTGGAGCCATTGGAACCACAGGGCACAGAGAAACCTTGGGCAGTCTCAGACCACCGAAGCCAGATGAATGGCTGAGTGCCTAGGGCCCAATTTACAAAGACCCCTTAGAGCGACATGACTCGCATCATTCTAAGGGTTGCAGCAAACTCTGGTTGCAGCAGGCACCTTGCACTAGATTTTGTATCAGCAGGGTGCCTGCACGAAACTGCTCAGGTGTGCCACAGAAGTCAAGATGTGCCAAATACCTGGCTGCATCTGTGTGATGTGGCACAGGTATCTGGCACCCCCCACCCAGTGCAACACTAGAGGAGCCGGGATGGCGGGTAGTGGGGAGACTCAGTTGGCCAGGATAGGTGCCAGGGGTGTAACATGGCCTGGGAGATGGCAGTGTGGGTGTCAGTGAGAACTGTATAGTATCTGTGAGCACCCGTTGGGGTGCTGGTGCATGCTGTATAATACATCACAGTAACAAGCATTACACATCACAGTATATAATTACCCCGATTCCCCAATGTCACCCTGAAGTGATCAGAACCCCAGCCCTGGTCTTGGTGTGTATTATTCGAATGTTACTGAGTATTGCAAATTACTTTTAAAATCGGGCCGAATCTCGAGCATGCTAAGAGTGGCACGCCCCGCGCATGCATGGGATCTTTTGATCATGCCAATCTTGTGTGATTTCGGCAATTTTTTAAAAAGTAATTTGCAGTGCTTTCAGTGCTCAGTTTCAGTTCATACACACCAAGAACAGTTCAGTATATTATGATGTACAGGAGCAATTTGAGTTTTTGCATCACATGTCAAAAAATCACACTTGGTACCACGTTCGTGGCAGAAACGCATTCTCATCCAGGATATGCTTCTGGTAGGCGGGTGAGTTAAAGTCGGTCTGAGCAACCAACTAAATATACAAAAATAAGCAAAACTGGTAAAATGGCTTACATTCCAGATGTATGGGGCATATTATTTCTGCTTATTGCTGACTAGCATATCCCGTCTTGCTGACTAGCATATCCTGTCTTGCTAAGGCACCGTTTTACTTGAAAATTGTACTACAAATTACTGAACTGTGACTGATTTGCCAAAAAACTGTGTTTATTGTCTAAAAATGTTCCCAGCAACCAAGTGTTACAGTCCCTTCATGACTTTGTAGCTCTCTCCAGACTGCAAGGCTCCAAGGAAATCACAGGCTTTTCAGTTGCTAATTGAGCTGTTTTCTCTCAGACTGCTAGCCTTTGTGTTGCCCCACTATTAATTTGAGCTCCTCTCTCCTTTCTCTAGCCAAGAACCTGCTAGAGATCCCAGCTCAGACGCCCTCCGCGTGGGCTGCGGACACTGGGCAGACGGTGCTTCCGAAGCCACCGCCCGAGACCTCCTCATCGGACTCCACCGCTTGAGAGGTACGGCAAAGCCGCAATTTTTCGCCCACCCCGCTCATCTCCCCTCCTGTGTGCTTTTATATAGACCCATTAGCACTGCCCACTCCCATCCCTGATGAATCTCCTGCCTTCTCTTTCTTACTAAAACAATTTGTTACTGCCAGGGTTCCACCAGGGAAATCCTGCAAACAGCAGCCGGCTAGCTACCCTTGTTATCAAAATTCCCTCATTTACCCAACAACTGCAATTATGGCAGCCTCGTGGGAATTACTCCTCTTGACTGCACTGTGTATCATACTGGCTTATTATCTGAAAGATTTGAGACTGGGGGTACACCACATCCTCATCCTGAAGACTGCTCACCCAATCTGACTCTACACAGCACACGTTATGCCAAGGCTCCTTGCCAACTGATCCAGGTGGACTACCTTACTCGATGAGCAACTATTACAGGTTTGTCTACGTCTCCTTCCTTATCTCTAATTAATTCCAGTTACTCCCACTGGCATTACACAGCCAGAGTATTAGCCTCAGTGTCCTTAGGCTTGCATAAATTAAAAAATAAAGCTTGGCACCCTGGTTCCGCCTCCATGCTAGTCGAAAAGCCTCAAGCTCATTGCCTTCACTTGAATCCTGAAAAATTGCTACTCCTCCTCTTACTCTGCTCTGGCAATGTCGAGCTTAATCCAGGGCCCATAAAAAAACTTACCTCCCCTTCTGAGTCACTATCTCTTAAAGGTATTAGTTTTATGCACATTAACGTGTGCAGCCTGCTGAAAACATTCACCCTTATCCAGGCCTGGACTGCCCATACAATGCCAGATGTGCTTGTTATCTCAGAATCCTGGCTTTGGCACTTTACGCCAAACAGCGTGATTAATATACCTAACTACCAGATCTTTAGATGCGATAGGCAATCCAGAGGAGAAGATAGAATTACGTGTTGATGCCACAAATCTAACTCATTGGTAGTGGGATTTGAGTGACTGGACATAAAAATTGACCTATCCCCATCATTAGCACTCCGAGTCATAGGATGCTATAGACCACCATCTGCCGGTACTCAGTTTTTGTCTTATCTTACAGCTGTCTTGGACACTAGCCCCCGCAAACAATTATTCTCGGGGATCTAAACTACGATTGGCTGTCAGAAGCCGGTCACCCTCTTAAATCTTTCTGTGACTCCCTTGGTTTCACCCTACTTAACGAAGAACCCACCCGTATCAACAAAAAGAATACAGCCAAAAGTACCCTTCTGGATGTCCTGCTTGTGAATAAACCCCATTCCTTTTCCCACGTTCGAACCTTTGACGCGGATATTAGTGACCATTGCCTAATAGCTGGAGTTTGGGCAGCCAACAAAGTACCAACTATGGCCAAATTCTCCACCAAAAGGTCAACCAGGTCATGCGATCCAAAGGCATACCTACTTGACCTAAAAAAATTCCCTTTGTGGCAGAGTTTTTACCTTGCTAAAACAGTGGAAACTGCATATTCTATACTACATGAAATCATTACCTACGCAATGAATCTACATGCACCTCTGTCAAAGATACGCATAAAGGCTAGGAAATGCCGTTGGTTCACTCAAGATCTCAAGGCTGCACTACTGTCCAGGGATAAACTCTGGAAAGCTGCCCAGAAATCCCCAAAAGAGGAAGATTGGCACCTCTTTAGAACAGCCAGAAATCACTGCACCAAACTGATTAGGGAAGGTAAAGCCTGCTATTACCAAGCAGAACTAGATACTGCAGCCAGTTGTCCCTCCTAATTCTGGGCCACAGTCAAAGAACTGGCGGGAGCTACGTCACAAAATATACTCCCTACAAAGATTACCTCTGACAATACAGTATTCAATGACAAAAAAGAGATACTGCAGGCATTCAACACACTTTGCCACAGCAGACTTAGCCTTCGATAACTCGCCTGCATATAGCCTGCGCACCCAACTTGGCATGACCCCACCAAATGTTGGCTCCGTTAGTCAACATTTCTCATTCTCATCGGTTTCCCTCAAGGAAGTGGAAGACTTGATTCTCCATCTGGATACTAAGAAAAGTGCCGGGCGCAGATGCACTTGAACCATACTTCCTAAAGATAGGCATGCCGATCTAGGCAGTGCCTATTACTCATTTATTCAACCTGTCCTTGACACAAGGTACCCTCCCTCAAATATGGAAGATCGCACGTATCCCACTATTTAAATCTGGAGGCCCTTGATAACTATAATAACTATAGGCCAATTTCTTCCTACCCACACTTTCAGCTACTGGAAAAATAGTAAATGGCCAACTAAGATCCTTCATCGACAGAGAAAAATTACTAAACCCCTTCAATCCAGATTCAGAGCCAACCACAGTACAGTCTCGGCATTAGCTAAAGCAACCAATGACTGGCAACTGGAGTTGGAGCACAAAAAGTCAGTATGTGCTGTGTTTCTTGACCTCAGCAAAGCATTCGACACAGTCGACCATGACCTGCTCCTTGACTCACTAAAAACACTAGGATTGGATGCTACTTCTCTAAACTGGTTCTCTGAATATCTGACAGACAGATACCAACAGATGAAAGCAGATGACAAACTATCTGCCCTAAAACTCTTACAAAGAGGTGTCCCTCAGGGATACATATTAGGTTCCCTCCTCTTCATAGTGTATATCAACAACATTGATGAGGGAATCAAGTATGCAAGTATTCACTTATTCGTGGATGACACAGTGCTGTACCTGAGTCGTCCCACACCAAAAGAAGCTTATACTGACCTACAAAAAGATTTCAACCTCTTGCAACTCCAACCAATCAATAAAAAACTCCTATTAAATGCTAAGAAAACCAAAGCCATGTTATTTTCCCCCGCAAACTACACAAGCGCTACTGACTCCCTCCCCCCAATAACCACAATGCTGTAAGAGTGCTTAGAGTACATTCCGAAATTCAGATATCTTGTGGTCTAGATCAACTGTAAACTCTCCTTCACTGACCACCTGGAAGACTTGCTGAAAAAATTAAGGCAAAGACTTGGCCTTTTTTACAGGATAAGAAGACTTCTTACAGCAGATGCTAAGAAACGACTAGTCCAAGCCACGTTCCTGTCCTTAATTGACTACGCAGACTTCATATACAGTAGCTGTGCGGCTTCCTATCTTGGAAAATTGGATACACTCTACCACAGAGCTATACGCGTCATCACTGACCTCCCCTCCTCTACCCATCATTGCGCACTATATGCCACCACGGGCTGGACCTCACTTCACTATAGGCACAACTTTAATGCAGCACTCTGGACACTTAGAGCCCCAGTGGCAGACTCCCTCAATACATCATTGACTGTCTGTCTCTGATTGTGCCCAGGAATTATTCCCTTAGAAGCTGCTCACAACTCCTGCTAAATATACCCAGGGCACTCACACGAGTTGGGAGAGCCACCTTTGGATTCACACTCCCATCAATATGAAATAAGACCCCAAAAATACTTAAGCTGAAAACCCCAGTAAGTACCCTTTTGTTCAAAAGGCTTTACTGTGATGGCATTATGGAAATTTGCAACTGCTTTACTAGACACTAACTAACCTCCCTCCCTCAAATGGCAGCCCGCAAATGGTGCTCCCCCCCAGCTGAAATGTGTGCCTCTGCCTCTAGCATGCCCACCAATAAACCCACAGGATTTATTACCGAACTCCCATATCTTATTCTTTAATGCTCTGAACAGCTGCAGCCTGATTCTAGCACATGCTACAGCACTTGGGGATAATTATCGTCTTTCGCCCAAAAAAAAATATTCAGTCCCTCATCCATCCAACACCTCCCTCTGCCCCAACCTCCAGGACCCAACCAGTTATGCCCCTGCTACTATATTCCTCCTCTTGCACTTAGTACAACTGCAGCTTTTCTCCTCCATATGTCGCCACGTTTTGGGGCAAAAATCACTTTGTCGCCTTTTGTGCAGTCCTCTGCCCTCCCAATCCCTCACTCTGCTTTAACAATGTATTCTCTTTGCTTGCACCCCCTATTCCCCACCTCTTCCTACATTATGCACTTGATATCTTCTATCTGGTATGCCTACCCTCTCCCTAACATTTCCCACTACAAAATGCACAGTTTTGGGGCTTGGATCCAGCACAAGTTCATTATCCATGACTCCTTGTAGTTCTATGTTCAATGTATATTACCTGTAAATGTGCATTTTTACTATAATAGCAGCTATTTTTACTGTTTGTACTATTGTAACTTGTCTTTCTGTATTATTACTGCAGGACCACAGGTTCACCTTGTAAATGAGCTTACTCAATGGTGCCCACCTGGATAAGTAAAGATATTGATTGATTGATTGATTGATTGATTGATTGATTGATATTATGGTCAATCTTTGATAGGCGTGTGACAAAAGACACACTGCTCACATGTAACAAAAAATGGAGGGCAAAGCTGACAGTGCCCCTTTAACTCTCTAGCTCTTCCTTTGCCTGAGCACCCTATTGTACTATTTTCTATCTTATTGAGCTCTGTCTTTTCTTGTTACTGAGATGGCTATGCTCTGGGAGGGAGGGTGGGAGGATATGTGTTGGGGAAGGGGGACTAGGGGGTATGTTTGGTGTTTCTTTTTTTTTGGAGCTGTGTTATTTTGTTTGTTGTTCTTGGTTTGTTGAATCTTTTTTTCATTGATATTTATTAGAAAATTGGCTTTTTATTTCCTGACATCCGATTGTCTATTACCCTTGCCACCCCCACTTCAGTCCTTAGCCTAGGCAGTAGACCCAGTAACGTGTAATTTTAAAAATGACACCAGTAGAAATAGAAAACAAATAAAAAAATGTTTTTCCTGTTGTTCTTTTTCTTCCACTCGATGATGGAGCGATAGATCATGCGTGCCCATTCCTCAGCACATGCCTCCCCGACAGTACTATCCCTCGATCTCCCCACCTGTTTAAAAAAGCAAAATAAAAAACTTCTCATACAAAAACACTCCCTAACATTTTAGATCTTCGGTCAGGTCTATTTCTTTTTCCAGCTCCTCCAGGTTCCTACCTCCATAGACAGGCTGAATAGCAGCAGCAAATGGTGCTCCTCTTCACACTACCGATCCTCAGGGCAGGCAGCGAGGACTGTGAACCAGAAAACAGCAACAACAAAAAAAAGAAAGAAAAAAACAGCAGTAGCTGAGTCCCGGTCTTCAGGGTAGGCAGCGAGGACCAGCAAACTCATAAAAAAAGCATTACTTAAAATCCCTAGGACAAGCAGCATACCACGGAATACATTTTCTGCTTTTATGTGCAGGGTCAAATAAGGTTGCGCTCTTCCTAACTGCCTCAAGTTCCAAAGCTGAAAAAAAAAAATGTTTACATAATGGCACAAAACAGATGGCTGCTTGTGTTTTCCTATACAGTAATGAGGACAGCAGTCTGCTGGCTGGGAAAACATGTTCTAGAGGTGGTAGTAGGAGGAGGGCAAAAGTACAAGAGAATGTCTCTATACAGGGGAAGACAAGAAGAGATGGACTACCATAGAAACATGGGACTACTTTACAACCAAGTAACTTAAAGTTCATTATTTTTTTATGTTTTTATTTTTTCCCTTAACTTTTTAAAATCCCACATAAAACCACCACGGGTAGCTCATTTTCTAAGCACAATAATACCCTCCAGGGTGGGCGGTATGGGCCATACCAGACCTTCCAGGGACTATAAGGCTCTCCGCCTGTGGTGTCAGGCCTCATTACACCCCTGGCTGGTCCGGTATTGCCCAATACCACCCACCCTGTCTAGTATTATTGCTTGCATAAAGTATATTTAAATTTAAAAAATTAAAAGCAACAATCTCTTCAATACTCTCCTTTTCTGCTTCTTGTCTGAATGCGTAATATAATTTTCTTGTGAGACCTAAGAACCTATCTCTCCACCAGTCCCACAGTTCTCCCCCTCCTGCTATTTCACTGTTTTCACTTAATGTTTCTATCTGTTTTGTTTCTTCCTCCTTTTCTATCTGTGGTTATAAAAATATATGTGAAATGGTGTGAAACTGGGATCCCTTGGTTTGAAAATGTATATAGCTGTATTGTTTACATGATTCCAAAAAGCTATGTAGAACTCAGGGGATTAACCTTGAGATGCAGTTTGACTTCCACAATCTAAGTTACAGAGTTGTCAACAGGAGATTAGTTCTGGGACACAGTGTTCTTATTTTGTTGCACCTACAAGGCCAGAAACTGACAAAGTTCTGATACATTTTGTGAGAAACAGGATGTCTCTCAATGAGCTCAGGATGCAGAAATTAATTACCAGGTTACTTCTTATAAAAAGAGCAGCAATGTTTTTACTGGAGAGAGAGAGTGGCTGAAGTTTCGAATTAGAGACAGCCTCAGAGGAAGGCCTTTATTTTGTTTGAACTGCCTTTACAAAAGCTATTCTGCACTATGTTCCCTTTTATTATATTATTGATAAAAAAAAATCACTTGCAGGTTTTACAGCTGCTCCTGATTTTGCTGTGCTTCCTGACCTTTACCTTGATGACATGCTGTCTGCAGCCTAATCTCACATTTAAGGTTAAGCATGTATTGAGGAAAACCAAATGCCATCACAGATGCATTGTCTCACCTACAGTTTGAATGCTTTCACCAGGTTGCCCAAGCAGAAGATGTGAACCCAGCCCAAAGTGCCTCCATGCTTATGGTAGGTGACGACCCTTAAACAGTTGAATTGGTACAGCAACCTATGGCCCCAGGGATATGGTATAAATATGAGGCACATGTAAGTGCATTTCAGAATTTTGATAGGTAGCATGTGCAGTGGTCAGACATACAGAGCCCAAAGTTGGTGCAACATGTCCATTCACTCATAAAGGGCAGCAGATTACCACTTACATACAGAGTCATCTGTCAGTTGTAGGTGGTTTTGCAAAGATGCAGGGACTCAGGGATGTTCTTGGCTAATTTATCTTATGGAAAATGGTAGATGGTTGGGCATGTTTGAGGGGTAATCACAAAGATGCTAGGAAACTGGTTGATAACTCATTGCTGGGTGAGATTCTGGGCTGCTTGTGATATGTTTGCTCCTCCATGAATGAGGCATGGCTCTTCACTGCACTTATCACTTGTGCCTTTTTGGGGGGGGGGTTCAGGTGTCACAGTTGGTGGCAGACTCAGTGGTTTTAGCAGGATGTAACATCCAGTTCAGGGACCTGGAGCTGCTAAAAAAAACTGCATGATGATAACTTTGTGGCAATCAAAGACAACCCAGCTGGGAATCATACAGCTGGTGACCCTGCTCTGAGCACCAGAGCACAAGCTGTACCCTTTGGGTCTAGTTGAAGACTATCTGGCACACAGACCACATGAGTGGATTGATTTTATCATAT
The DNA here is from genome assembly GCA_016271365.2 of Neoceratodus forsteri. NCBI lineage: Eukaryota > Metazoa > Chordata > Ceratodontiformes > Ceratodontidae > Neoceratodus > Neoceratodus forsteri. The sequence continues at coordinate 515,108,376 of CM057450.1, read as the reverse complement.
ACAATAATGGGAGGCCAGTAACTAGGTACCAGTTTTCTACAGTACTATAGAAAAAGAATTAAGGATATGGGCAGAAACTCCAGGGAGTATAACATGTAGTTGTTCAGGATTGGGGACACCACTGAGGTGGGTCAAATGGGTTGTCAGGAGCAAAAGATAATGGATATTGACAAGAGGACATCACAGGTGTACAAGAGGTACCTCCGGCCCGAGCATATGGGTGGCAGCTCAGGACAAATGGCCAGGGAAGTGACAGATGTTATTTTTGATTATTGTTTCAGGTCCAGTTCCTGCAGTCAAAAAGATATGTGCTGGGACATTCACATGTCAGAAGAGCTCCCAAATGGGCAGCATGATGGGATAAGAACACAGCAGGGTATACCTCCTGAGAAGGTAGTGGTGTAATGGTACAGAAAATGGGGCATGCAGTAGCAAGAATTGATTCCCCCCAGGTGAATAAGCTGGGTCTGCTCAACTCTCCCTAGGTGATCTGGTTATCCACCTAGATGGCAATGACCTAGGTCATGGGTCCTCCACATATGTGGTCCAGATAATCACAACTGGTCTGGGCTGGCTCTGGCAGGAGATGCCAAACACATCACTGGCATGGTCCAGAATAGTACCTCACATTAAATGTTGGATGGTCAGGACTGCAAAGCCATTACTCATGGCCTGCAGGGAGGTATATTGAGAGGTGTCTCAATTCTGTCTTTCTGTGAGGATCCAAGTTGTGTATCATCATCACCTTAAATGCTGCTATGGTCTAGCAAGTCTGGAATCCATCTTAAGTTGAACTGGTCAGTGGCAGGCAGGCCCAGTGGGGGTTTCTCAGATGCTTTTGGCCACAACTGGATGGTGGCGATATGGTTTGATTTTGACAAACCTGAATTAATTGACTGCTCCAGGGGAATACTCTCCAGCATTATGTAATATTTTGATGGTCCTGATAAATGAGAGCTTTGTATACAATCATTGTGACAAAATGAATGATCATGTACTGTATATGAAGATATTTGTTGTTGAGTAAATATTGGCCTTTTCCCACAGTATGCGTCTGGTGTCTGTCTTTGTTTGGGATTTGGAAGTGGTTTTATCTGGGCACTGCTCCTCCTGGCTATCACTGGGAGGATGTGTGCCTAGTGGCCACTGGTCCAATCCCAGAGCCCAACCTTCCAGGGTAAAATGACCTGGGCAGGTCATGCTAATGGCCTTTAACCCTACCTACAGGTGGGTCAGGAATAGCAGCAGAGTGGGTGGGGTCAGGGGGCATACATAAGGTCCAGACAGAAAAGGGTCAGCCTCTTTCTGTCTGGACAAGCAGAGGACAAAGCATGCCCTCCTGTTCTCCCTTAGAGGGTGATAGGCTGATGGAAAATTGCTGGGTTTGGTGGATGAGTAAGTAAACAAGCATTTGTCGATGCCAAATGTTGTCTTGCTGGCATTGGCAATGGCATTGGTAGTGTGGGAGTTAGAGATGCATAATAGGAATGGCAGTGAAATATTGAACTGATGCCAACCCCACCCCCAACCTGCAGAGACTGTCTAATGGGGTGTGCCTTTGGGTAATCAGCTATAACGCTCATGCCATTTTACCTCAGCCTACCCTGTAGACACTGATAAGTGTTGTGGTGTGTGTTGGGGTCTTTGGGCCTTATACTTACCCCATTCCATAAGGAAATATGCTGAGATGGGTACAGTATGGAGAATGGGGTGAACTTTAGAGCTGAACACTCCAAGGCACACCTTGATGCCTGTCACTGGCTGCAGGGTGGGGGTGGGGTGGAATGGTGTGAGCATTGCAGCCAATAAGCCCAAGTCACACCCCTGATGCCTGTCAGTCTCTACAGGGTGGGGTGTTACAGTTGGAAACCCTAACACCATAGGCATTTGTTGGTATTTTCACTCCAAATTTGCAACATGGGCTTTTTGTGACACCACCTTATGAAGAGCGGCACTATCAGTTTGGTAGCCGAAAGGTGGTTTTGCACAGCAACTATGCCATTTGGCACCACAGGCATGAAAACATATTTTGGGCAGGATGTGAAAAATGACAACTGTATTGTTCATGAGGAGGTGTAAAAAAATGGCAACATTAGAAATCTGGACTGAAAATATGAAAAATTGGTGAAGTCATGAGCATGCATAGAAACTGCACAACACACGCCCATAACCCAATTATTTGGGGGACTTTTTTAACCACATTTTCAACATAGGCATTTTGGGACCTCCCCTCATGAACAGTGGCACTGTGATTTTGTTAATCTGTCCCAAAAGTTGATTTCCCACAGTGACCACGCCATAGTGCACCACATGTGCAAAAACACATTTTGGGCAGCATGTGAAACATGACAGCTGTACTGTTCATAAGGAGGTGTGAAAAAATGCCAGTGTTGAAAATGTGGCATGAAAATATTGCAAATTTGCAAAGTTACAAGGGTGCATGGAAACTGCGCAATGCATGCTTGTAACACAGTCATTTTTATGGACTTTCATCACCAAATTTTCAACATAGGCATTTTAGGACTTCTGCTCATGAACAGTGTCACTGTCATTTTCTTAATCTGTCCCTAAAACTGATTTCCCATAGTGACCATGCTAATCTGCGCCGGAAATACGAAGACGCATTTTGGCCAGGATATGTAAAATGACAGCTGTACTGTTCTAAAAGAGGAGTGGAAAAATGCCAATGTTGAAAATCTGGAGTGAAAATATTATGAATTCATGAAGTTACGAGCGTGCATGAAAACTGCGCAATGCACGCTCATAAAACAGTCATTTTTTTGATTTGTTTCACCAATTTGCAACATAGGCTTCTTGAGAGCCCTCCTCATGAACAGTGGCACTAACGTTTTGTTAATCGGTCCCAAAAGGTGATTCCATGCAGTGACCGCAAAATCACCTTTCTGGACCAAATAATGCTATGATAGTGACTGAATTCATGAGGGGGGTCCCAATAACACCATGTTGAACATTTGGTGCCAAAATTCCCAAAAATGTCCGAGGTATGCACAAAAGTTTAAAAAACCCTCTTTATGCCATTATACAGCTTACCAGCATTTATTCTGTTCTCGGGCAGCTTTGAAGAGTGCAGATGTGTTCCTGGTCCAACGAAGATCGTCACTCCAGGCTCTGGAGGTAAGCATGGGGTGAAGGAGGTGTGGGGAGGCAGGGTACGCAGAGTGTGGGTGCGGGTTGGGGGAAGGGGCAGGAGAGACCACGAGGGACTGTTTTACAGGGAAAAAAAAAGACAATGAGGGTCAGTTTTCTTTTGTTGCAGGTGTTGCTTGGTACACTGGGGGGATCTCAGTGTACCACCTGCATTAAGGGGAAGGGGACTGCAACTGATGGAGACTTTGCCCCATCAGCACATAAATGGGTGGAGAGGCATGCATGATGCTGAGGGGGATTGGGCACCCCCTCGGCACACAGCACAAATTGGGGGTTGGGGACATTATGCTGATGGGGAGTTGGCTCACCCATCTGCAAATTAAACTGAGCAGGGGGGACTGAAGCTGATGGGGATTGGGCCCCCATCAGCAAAGAAAGGCTGTTGGGGGCGCATGATGCCAAGGGATTGGGCACCACTTGGCACACAATTGGAATGGGAGGGCATTATGCCAATGGGGAGTGCCCCTATCGGCAAATTATGTGGGTCGGGGCATGCTGAAAGGGGGATTGGGCACCCCTGAAGTCAGTGGCAGCAGTCAGTGCCGCCATGTTTGGTGAAAAACTTCACCAGTAAAGGCACATCAGGAGGTGTGTAATTGTGCCGCTGCATGACGAGCTTGCCTCTCATTGCAGCAGCACTTTTGTTAGATCTGGTGGCCACTTTATGTACTGCTGGTGTTGGTGTCTGCATGCTGGCTTATTGGGGAATGAGGGATGCACCTACTGATGTGTGCCCTGCATTCTCCCACAGTGACTGCACCTCCAAATCTGCTACTACTGCAATATGTTGGCTGGCATGCAAGTGCGAGCCAACATAAAAAGGGGTTGGTAGGTGATTTGGACTAGTAAAGAAAATAAAAAGGTGGAAAGTGATGAGAGGGGGTAGCCTTGTGAGGACACACACAGAAATGGGTCACTATTGCATTGGTAACGCAGGGCAGAGCATGTGACCACAAGACGATGGGCGAAGGGCAGGACAAATGAGGCTCTGTGAGATCAGCACCACACTGCTATGGCCTAGCAAGTCTTGAATCCATCATAAGTCAAGCGGATCTGTGAGCGGCAGGCACAGTGAGGGTTTGCCATGTTCTCTTGGCTACAGCTGAATGGTAGTGATATGATTTGGTTTGATTAGGCTGATTTCATCAGCTGCTCTGGGGGAATACCCTTTAGTGTTATGCAATTTTGTAATGTGCCTCATAAATGTGAGCTTTGTATATAATCATTGTGACAAAATAAATAATCATGTATGGAAAGATATGTTTTGTCTCGTAAACATTGGCCTTTCCCACAGTATGAGTCTAGGGTCTGTCTTTGGTTGGGATTGAGAAGTGGCTTTATTTGGTCACTCTCTCTTCCTGTCTCTCACAATGTAGTTATTCCCCCCCACCCCCAGTGTGCAGCCAGCTTCCTTGCATAACCTTTAACAACTCAGTGGGGGTTGAGCTCTGCAATCAGCATGCCTAGTACAAAATAATTACTTGAGTGCTACTAGTCTTGGAGATATTATCCTGTTACTGAAACTCAAAATAATTCTGAAAATGATTAACCTTTACATGAGATACAGTAACAAAATAGTTATGAGTCATAAAATGTTTAGCAGTACATCACAGTGGCAGGTACATTTAAATTTTTTATTTTTCAGTGGAACTGTTTTCTCTTGTAACACTACAGCCACTATGGCAAATGCTGTCTTTTTCTTGCTTAAACATACCTTTTTGTTATCACCCAATGTTTCATTTTATAATTGCAGTAGACCACTCCAGAGATTGTGGGTTAATGCTCTAGTAACCCACTCTGTGGTTGATTGAAGCCACTTGGCATTGCCTTGATGCTCCAACATACCTATAGAGTGGTTTATTATGGGACATCCCACCCCTGTCTCCTGGTCTATTACTTACATGATTCATAATTATGTTGCATTTTCTGTCATCAGAAACTGTTATCTAGTGACATACATACTGAGACTAATATGAGACTCATTACTGAAACAAAATAGAGGTTGAAGCTGAGGTTCTCATACGGGGAAAAATATTTTTAAATGGTAGGTCTGATGCATAGCCAAGGGCATGTAACAGTTCAGTCTTACTACTATTGTAAACCTCTCATTAAAGAAAATATTTCCCTTTTGGTATTAAAATCTTGTGGGTTTTTTAAGTTGAAAGTTCTAAAATGTGTAAAGACTTCCTAGCTGAACAAATAAAGCAAACTTGCAACTAAGTTTAAAGTTATTTGTGCATGTGTCATACTTAAAATCAGAGAACAACAGCAGAGATGGGTGTTTATATAAATGTAAAATTCTGTTTATACTTAAGGTCCTTTATAGTGAGATACGGGTCTGTAGGCACAATGCTTTGTTCTATGCTTAACATTTGGTGAAGTTTATAATAGCTGAATACTGTATGTACATGTAGTTTAGCTTGAAAATACCTGTTATTCTGAAATGTCATATAACATTGAGAAAACGAAATGCATTAAAAGGGAGTTGTTGGTTAGTTACTGAACTTCAATAGGCAGGTTCGTTGTAGCATCTGGTTACCTGGCCACAGGATAGAACAGTGCAAGGTATGACATCAGTATGTTCCCACCTCTGTCTTTTCTTTAATCGTTATTGATTTTACATTTGTTTGCTCTCTCCCTTTCACTCCCTCACATAAATCTACACACAGTACTACACACACACACATATACACACCACTCAATTCATATCACACTAGATAGTTTAGCTAGGTAATGGCGGTGACCAGCCTTAGGGCTTGCATTTAGTAGCAGACCTGGAGCCAGGTCCTGTTTATTACAAGTCAACTGGATACTCAAACAATTCCCTTAGCCTTAGTGTTCTATCATTCTATAGTAGCACTGTGTCCTAAACCTTTTTAATGTGTATTCTTTCAGCTTGGAGCATGACACATAAAGTTTTGAACTGTATAACACAAGACCACTGCTTCAGTTCTGCCAGTGGAGAAACTAACTAGAAACAGGACTTCACATTCCAATTCATGAGTTTATTTTGTGTTTGTTTTTGTTGATCATGAAAGGACTGCCAGGTATAATATTCTTTTTTCAGCCTTGTCCCAGGGTGGGGGTGGGGGTGGGATCTGACTGAAATATAGAAACATAAAAAATGTTGACAGAAGCAGACCTTCGGTCTCTCTAGTCTTCCCAGTTTTACTGTACCCTACCCCATGGCCTATTGTCTAGATGGAGTTTTCACCTTCTCCCCTCACTCCCTGCTTTACTGCTAACATCTGAGTCACTGTTAATCTTGTTACTCTGTCTCAGCCATGCTTGAATCCCTTAATGTTTTTTTAGCCCTCCACCTCTGCAAGCAGGCAGGCTGCTTCATGGCTCAATCAGTCTTTCCATAAAGTATAACTTCCTTATATCCCTCCTGAATCTCCCCCTTCCCTCAACCACTTTCATTCATGTTCCCTTGTTTTCCACCCTACATTCCTGCTAAATAGTTCTTGCAGTATACTTGTTTATTCCTTTCAGGAACTTGAAAGTCTCTATCATGTTGCCTCTCACCCTTATGGCCTCCAACAAGTACATGTTCCGTGCCCTTACATAATCCTCAAAGGATCTGCCCAGTCTGCATTGAATAATTTTGGTTACTCTATGCTGCACCATCTCTAACTTGTCTATGTCTTTTCTCACATGGAGACACCAGAACTAGGCACATTATTCCTGATGGGATGTTGCCAGTGACCGATAGAGAGGTAGTATTACCTCTTTCCTCCTGCTATTGAAACTCTTTCCAGTACACCTCAACATACTAGTTGCCTTGCAGTAGGACTTATTACATTGGCTAGTTTGTTTTAAGGAGCCATTTATGATGACCGACAGGTCCCTTTCCTCTATAGTAGTGACCAGCTGAACCTGTCCTATCCAATATTCCTTCTCGGGGTTCTTGTTCCCTATGTGCATCACCTTGAACTTTTCGACATTGAATTTCAGCAGCCAGACCTTGGATCACCTCTTTAACATTTGCAGGTCCCTCTGCAACTCCCTCTCCCCCTCCTCTCTGCCTACCCTCCCAAAAAGCTTAGTATCATCTGCAAAGAGACACAGCTTGTCCTGTATTCTTTCTTCTATGTCACTGATGAACATGTTAAAAAGGACTGGTCACAGGACTGACCCCTGCAGTACCCTGCACGTAACCTCCCTCTTCCTAGATTTGACCCCATTTAACATCACCTTCTGTTGTCTCCCTTCTAACCAACCTCCCACCCATCTAACAAGATCACTCTGCCATGAACCTGTACTGGTCACTATCCTGAAGCCCATTTCTGTCCTGATATTCCACTAGGTCATTTTTATAATGGCTTACTGCACAGGTGAAAGCCAACATCTTGAGGCAGTAGCAGATTTCAGAGGTGTGTCAGTGTGGATGAATGCAGGGCATGCTTTAGTAAATGCAACCCTCATTCAACAATAAACCAGCATGCAGGCACTGACACAACAAATATGTAAAGTAGACAAAACTTGTAAAGCATGTGCTGCTGCAATCAGGGACAAGCTCATCATGCTGCAGCACAACAACATGCTTCCTGACATGTCTGCTTTCCTGGTGAAGCATTGGAATAAACCTGGCAGCAGCATCTGCTGCCATCTCTTGCATTAACCATATAAAGCCAACTTCGGGGGTGTCCAATCCCTCTATCAGCATGTTAAATAATCCTCCCCAAAGATTGCATGGCACACTGGGAGCCCAACCCAGTGTGCCTCTGTTTTATAAAAGCAGTCTACCATCAGCATGTTCCTGCCACCTCCTCACCTGCATTGTGTGCTACACTGGGAGCCCACACCAGTGTGGCCAACATCACCACCCCAAGTCACCCAGTGTGCCCAACATTGTTGTCATACCTGAAAAAAAGAAAACGGTACATGATACTTTTATTTTATTTATTTTTTTATTCTGAAACAAAGAAAACAGTCCCTCATTGAGTTTGGTGCCCCTCCCCAACCCGCATCCACCCTCTGCACACCCTGCCTCCCCAGACACCCTCTAACTCCATACTTACCTCTGGAGTCTGGCATGGCAATCTTCGGTGGAGCGGGAACACGTTTGCACTCTTCAAAGCCAACCGCGAACTGAAGAAATGCCGGTATGCTGTATAATTACATATATGGGGCGTTTCAGCTTAGGGGGCTCTCTCAGCCATTTTTTGGGATTTTTGCTCCACATTTTCAGCATGGGGTGCTTGGGACCCCACCTCATGAACATATGCACTGTCATCTTGTTACTCAGCCCCGAAAGGTCATTTTGCGGTCACTGCACAAAATCACCTTTCAGGACTGATTAATGAAATGACAATGCCACTGTTCATGAGGTGGGATCCCAAAAACCCTATCTTGCAAAGTTGGTGGAAAAATAAAAAAAAATAACTGTGATACGAGTGTGCATTGTGCAGTTTCAATGCACGCTCATAACTTTGACAATTAATAATATTTTCTCTTTAGATTTTCAACATTGCCATTTGTTCACACCTCCTTATGAACAGTACAGCTGCCATTTTTCACATCCTGCCCAAAATGTGTTTTCACACATGTAGCGCACAATGGTGCAGTCACTGTGCGAAATCAATGTTCAGGACAAATTAACAGTGACACTATTATATGCAGTGTCAGTGGCTCAGTAGGTAGCACACTCGCCTCTGAGGCCAGGAGATCAGAGGGCTGTAGGTTCAGTTCCCACATCTGGCACTTGGGTTAATATCCCAGTACTGACACTGTAGTGCAGCATGAGAGGGGTGCTGCACTTCTGAAGAGCCATCTTTCCGATGAGACGTTAAACCGAGGTCCCATCTGCCTGGATTGGTGGTAGTTCAGGTGGATGTTAAAGATCCCATGGCACTTATCGAAAAGAGTAGGGGAAGGTTTTTATTAATAAACAGAACAATAAATCAGAAAAACAGTAATACAATTCATGGAAAATAAGAAAAAAAAACATAACAAAGAGAATATCAGCAATACTCAATTCTCTTACAGGATAATGATTCAACCTATTTTGTCTTTCAAAAAAGGAACCTCTTTCCACCTCATAAGTCAGACATTTTTGGACAAACATTTGTGTTCAGAATCACAGTGTAACAACAAATCATGTTCAACATGTTGAAGAACTTCAAGTGGTGAGTGATATAACTGTCGTAGAGTAAGGTGACATCTGGCTTGTCATAAATGAAACTTGTACATAGCGAACAGCAGCCGTACTACACCTGCATCCAACAAAGTATTATGTAACAAAAAACCTCCCACGACTTCCAGATATGTAACAGCCTGCCAGAAAGGCTGGTTCCAATGGGCAGAAAGGATCATCCAAAATTCTTGCACAAAGGGGCAGGAAACAAAAAAATAGGACATTGTTTCCTCCTGATTAATGTAAGTATCCCTCAGACAAGTATGTTCAGTAACTATTTTATGCTTTAAAGTCCCCCGGACACTGAGTCGTCCATGACAACTAAGCCATAAAACATCTCATAATCTAGGTGGAATCCATTTATCTACCGAACTTTTAAGGAGGTTATCAACATGACCATCTGGTACATCCTTAAAAATGGGGACTATGGAATGTGCTTTAGATTGTAGGACATCATAAATATATTTGCGCAATTTGCAATACACATGGGCCGGAAGTAACTTCCATCTATTAAGTTTCGATATCACAGGTCTGACATAAATCAGATAACTAGAAGTGTGTACATTTTTTTGGCTCAAACCTGGCCACTCTGAGGACAATCTAGATAACCAACCATATGCATAAATCACCCATAACACAGAGTGTGGATGACTAAGGTCTAGTAAATTCCAATGAAAAAAAATACTATAGTAAAAAGTAATCAGATTCACACAATTCAAACCACCCTGTGCAATAGAAAGATACAACACATCTCTTTTAATGGGATTTAGGTGACTCCCCCAAATAATAAAAAAAAAAAGACCCAATAAAGTGGCTTCCAAACCAGAAGGAATGGGGTATTCTGCACTAAGATATAAAAATTGAGGGAGAAGTAAAGATTTAGTATTGATAACCTTTTTCTGTTTAGTTTGTTGCCATGACTTCCATAATCTGATTCTGGATTGAACTGCCTCAATTTTAGCTGACCAATTAAGAACGTATTATCACCGTTACCAAAATCAATACCTAAAATCCGGACCGGGCCCAGTATAACAGGAACGCCTTGCAACTCCGTAACCTCAGGAATAGCAGTATGCAGAGGATAAAAAAAGCTCTTAGATTTATTAAGGGAAGAACCTGCAACATCTGAAAATTAGAAAAATTATGTAACACCTTATCTCCAGAGGTCAAATCAGCAACAAAGACACAGACATCATCAGCATAAGCCAAAATTTTGGCCTCAAGAGTACTATGAGGGGAAGCAATACCAAGAATCTGCACATCTTGGGCAATTGTACATAAAAGCGGATCCAAACTAAAAACATAAAGCAATGGACTCAGGGGCAGCCTTGTCTCACCCCCGACAAATAGGTATATAGGAACCCAAATAACCATTTACAAGGGCATAGCATAAGCATGACTATAAAGCAAAGCAATCCAGGTTATAAAGTGGTCAAAAACTCCATAGGTTCGTAAAACCTGAAACAAATAACTATGCGGGGACCTGATCAAAGGCCCTTTGTTGATCCATGGACATAAGAAAACCCTTTATAACATCAACTTTACCAAGCTCTATTAGTTCCTGAAGCAAAAGGTGATTATTAAAGATAGATCTGCCCGGTACTGAACAGGATTGGTGTAGGAAAATCAAGTGTGGAGCTATGGACAACAATCTGGTATTCAATATTTTCATTAAAATTTTAAAATCTGTATTAAGGAGACTTAAAGACCTCCAATTGGAAAGTAAAGTTCTATCACCCTTCTTATATAACAAAATCTGAATTAAAGTACAAAAATGGAAATCGAGAGTGTGATATTGCAAAACCCAATTAAACACTACTGTGAGCACATCACAAACCAAAGGACTTCAGGTTTTATAAAATTCTGCAGGCAAGCCATCAATACCAGGTGCCGTGTTATTCTGTAAATGGGAAATTTCCCTTTTAACCTCCTCAACACTAGTCGGAGCAACTAAAGCCTGTAATAGTATATCAGAACAAGGGGCAATATGGAGAGAGGAAATAAAGTGTTCTACACCAGCGCTATCCACTGGCAATGCAGCATATAAATCTGAAAAATGCGAGGAGACTGCTCACAAGATATCCTGAAATGCAGTGTAACTATTACCAGCAGTATCCACAACTTCAGTCAGAAGGTGATCCACAGAACGCCTATGACTACAATCCAAAACATCCCCCAAAGCAGATTTAGTAGCAGAACAAACCCTATGTTCATGTAACAGGGAAGTAGCTCCAGTATACTGTAGTGCAGCCATTTCTTTCTTTACATTCTGTATCTGTGCTGTCAAAGATAACCCTTGTGAGTGTATAGCTGAATATAAAGTTTCCAACTGCATACATAAAGACAAATATCTCTTATATTTAATCACTGCAGCATATTTAGACATCCTCCTAGCCAAAGTAGAGATTTCAGATTTAGTGAGTAGCCACCAATCTAACATATCTTCAGAAAGTCCAGATAGTGACATACGAGCTTTCAACAAATCATGAACTTGGGCCAAAAACCTGTTATCAAGTAGCAGTAAAGAATTCAGTTTCCAATATCCCTGCCCCAGTTTAGCATAAGGGCCTACCCCTAATGTGGCAGTTACCACATTATGGCCTGAAATCTCCACTGGAATGGTTTGAGCCTTAGTCACCCTTAAAGCTGCAGAGACAAAAAGAAAATCAATCCTAGTGGATAAGGAGCCCTTAAAAAAAGTACGTCCACCAGTAGGATGACAAACCCTATAAACATCCTGTAAATGACCCTGGACAATAATGTGATTGAGACAATATGTATCACAGAAATCCTTATCAGTCCATGCCCCCCGATCTGATTTATGCACTACACAATTAAAGTCACCATCCCATATGAGAAAGCGTGACGTGAACAAAAAAGGCTGCACCTCATGAAAGGGATCCACTCAACCTTTCTCCGTAACTGGTGCATAAGTCACAATTAATCTCCAAGTGTAATGTAAATAAGTAAAATCCAATATTAAGTCCCGTCCCATATGCAGTTCAACCAACTTGGTAACATGAAATCCATCACCTCTAAACAACACCCCAACACCACTACATGTGTCTAATCCCAAAGAAAAAAAAGAAGGACCCCATCGCCAAAGCTTTTTGGCCATATTAACCAAAGAAAGGGTATTGAGATGGGTATCCTGAATAAGGCAAATATCACATGCCAAATCACTTAAAAGTTGAAAAGTAATCAGGCACCTATGAGCATTTTTCACACTGTTCACATTAAGGGTGGCTACAGTGAGATGAAATGCCATGGCCATGAAAGAGAATCAGATAAAGGGTCAAAATAAAAATAAGTCAACATCAAGTAACCCTTCCCTTTCTAGTACTTCTCGGGGGTCTCACCCCTGACCGCGCGGGTCGAGTATCCATAGGCAACTCCTTTGATTTATCATTCTCAGAATCAGAGGATACCACAGGTTGTGAGGAGGTGTCAGAATCAGCTTCCATATTGGAAGACTGAGTGTGACAGGATAGGACCTCAAATTTATTACTTAAGGGAACAGAGCCACCAGGAGAAGATGCTTTAGCCAATTTGGCCCTACCTGTAGTCTGTTTTTGAGCCCGTTTCTTTGCCTGAACACTAGGCTCAGAAGGGGACATAATAATATTATCCAGAGGATTGTCAGGGACAGGCACAGGTTCAGCAGGAACTGGAGAAACAACAGAAAGAGGGGGAGGAGGAGGGGGCATAGAGGAATGGTCCTGTACAACTGGTCATGGAACTTCCTGTAAAGGAGGCTCAGAGGAAGGTTCAGATATTGAAACCACTGACTAGGAAGCAGGCACTGCAATATCAGGGCATAAAGGGGGATCAGTGACTACTGTAACATGCGAAGAAAGGGATTGCACCATAGTAATATCCTTTTTCTGGGCATTAAGAAGGATCACATCCTGATCCGGGCTATCTTCCCTCTTATGGGAAGTCCAAGGACAGGATCTAAAACCATGACCTAATTCTTCACACAGGTTACACATTAGTTCAGAATTACAATCTGTACTAACATAGCCAAAAGATAAACAAAGGGAACATAGTAGTCTATCACAGGCAGCACTGAGATGGGAAGGGGAGCCACATTTAAAACAGGTACGAGGCTGCCGTACATAGAAGTAATGCCCCCGTTCCCTATCTAAAAACAAACTATTAGGCAAGTGTATGGGACCCACATTCATATTTCTAAGTCTTACCCTATAACGCCAACCACCAGTCCACAAGTGTTCAGAGTCAAATATAGGCTGTGGCAACCCCAAGACATCACAGCGATTAGCTAACCAATGCGTCATATCACTAGCTGCTACATTCTCATTTCTAAACAAAATGGTGACATTTTTAATAGAACATCTAGTAAGTGGGATAGCCCGAAATGGCAGCCACAACTCAATGTATTTAAGAGTATCATACTTTGTCCAGAATCGATCTAATCCCCTAGGGCTTTGAAAACTAACGTCATATAAGGAAGAACCTGATACATGAATCAATGCAAATATTTCATTTGTAAAAAAAAACAAAGATCCTTTCAAAAGTGACTTTCCCACATAGAGATGGACTGGAGCTACATCAAGACCCCCAATATACTGAAGGCGGACCGCATTCCGTCATTGGGGGGGGAGTTCCTAAATGTATCCCTTCTATGAAATTCTTCCCAAGTAGATTTAGCTTTGTCCCCAGGGTCAGGAGAAGGGCCCAGAGGAGGGTCAGGGATCGAGACATCCATGTCCATTCTATCACCCCACACTGGTCTCCTAGAGCTAGGGCTTTCATCACCCGAAGAGGAGGGAGGCAAAGAAGGAACTTCAGCCAGCACAGTAGTATCCAATGCAGGATGCTGAACATCCTCAGCACGCAAATCCAAATGTGGGCTACCAGGCAAAGGTGGAGGCATATCTATCAAGGGGGACTGTTGTCCTCCACAACCAGGTATCAGGCTATGGGCAGGGTCAGGTATCCAATGCCCCGAAATGCCTGGTGTCCAACCCGCATTTCACAGGGAGGCCTCTAAAGAGACAGGTAGTGGGCTAGAACAAGGCAACAGAGCAGGAGGAGCCAAAACAGGTGAGACAGTCTGCACATTATGAGGTGAAACACACAGTCTAGGTTGCATAGTACTCATAAGTTCACCAGACAAAGGTGCCGCTGAGTTCAAAGGTGGAGAAGACACTGCTCGATTTGTAGGAACTGAAAACTCCAATGGATCATGGTGCAACACTGGTAGGACTGGTGCAACAGAAGATTGTTGCCGACTCTGCAGCTCCAAGGAGCCCGAAGGTACTACATCCATAATGAAAGCAGAAAGAGCCTCCACATCCCCAGGTTCTGGTGACAGAGTCCGTGTCCCAGGAGAGGCTGACTCAAAAGGGCTAACAGCATCAACAACAGCAAGTACCTGGTCCTGATGTGCAGCAAGGAGGGATTTCAACCAAAGTTCATCCACAGGCAAAAAATCTGACGATGCAGAGGCAGACTGCGCAGGTAAAGATTCATCTGGTACAGCAAGACCCACAAGCATATCAACAAAATGGTCAGACATCCTCAGTATTTCAGGCTCCAAAGCTGGACCTGCAGGAGCAGAGCTCTGCTCTCCTGCAGGTACACCAGCAGAATGACTGGGTCCCACGAACTAATCCATGGTCCAACAGCGCCCCCACACAGAGTAGGGGAATTTCCCTGGTGTCCTGGCCAAATTTCTCTCATTCACTAAAAAACAATACCACCAATAGCTTAATCTGGTTCAAGGACAGTTGGCATTCATCTGTATGCCCCTCCCCTGGGTCATGCCTGAAAATAGGCAGATTTGTCTAGTGCACTTACCCGGTCAACAAAAACTAAATAAATAAATAAAAATCACAGTGACACTGTTCATGAGTGGAGGTCCCAAAATGCTTATGTTGTAAATTTGGTAAAAATATCCCTCAAATAATTGCGTTACAGGTATGCATTGCGCAGTTTCTATACACACTTGTAACGTCACCAATTTTTAATATTTTCACTCTAGATTTTCACCATTGTTATTTTTGTACACCACCTTATGAACAGTACAGCTGTAATTTTTAACATCCTGCCTGAAATGTGTTTTCAGACATGTGTCACACAATGGTGCGGTCGCTGTGGGAAATCAATGTTTGGGACAGATTAACAAAATCACAGTGACACTGTTCATGACTGGAGTTACCAAAATGCCTATGTTGAAAATGTGGTTAAAAAAATCCCCAAAATAGTTGTGTTAAGGGCGTGCATTGCACAGTTTTCATGCACGCTTGTGACGTTACCAATTTTTCATATTTTCACTCCAGATTTTCAACAATGCCGTTTTTTTACACCTCCTCATTAACAGTGCAGCTGTCATTTTTCACATCCTACCCAAAATGTGTTTTTGCATCTGTGGCACCAAATGCACAGTTGCTGCACAGAATCAGCCAAACTAACTTATAGTGCCACTGTTCATGTGGTGGCATCACAAATGGCCCATGTTGAACATTTGGAGTGAGAATATCAACAAATGCCAGGGGTATTAGGGTTTCCAACTGTAATGCCCCACCCTGTAGAGACTGACAGGCATCGGGGTGTGACTTGGCATTCCCGGCTGTAATGCTCATGCCATTCCACTCCCACCCTATATCCAGTGATAGGCGTTGAAGTGTGCCTTGGACTCTTCAGCCCCAAAGTTCACCCCATTCTCCTATACTGCACCCATATCAGCATTTTTCCTTATGGAATGGGGTGAGTGTAAGGCCCGAAGACCTCAAGGCACAACACTGTCAGTGTCTGTGGGGTAGAGTGAGGTGAAATGGTATGAGCGTTATGGCTGATGACCTAAAGGCACACCCCAGTGCCTGTTACTCTCTGGAGGGTGGGACTGGGGTCAACATCAGTTCACTACTTCACTGTCAATCCTATTGTGCATCTCTCTAACTCCTGCACTACCAATGCCAGTGAGAGTAAGCTAACATTTTGCATTGACAAATGCTTGCTGACTAGTGTCTCCATCAGTTTACCTACAATGTAGGTATGACTAAGGGGCCTTTAATTTCCTGATTCCTCCCTATCTCCTCCCATGTGGTTAAGCCCCTTGTTTGCTTTCCTCCAATCTCTCAAAATCACCTCTGACTGTAGTGAGCTATTGAATAGCCTTGCCAGGAGTTCAGCCAGTTCCTAAGCCAATCTACTAAGCACCCTTGGGTGCATCCAGTCTTGTCATAGAGCTCTATTTTCAAGGCTACAAATCCTTTTCTAACCCTTTCACTGATAATTACCCCTTCCTCATTTCTGGGATACGCCCTTGCAGCAACATGTATGCCACTTTCTGACGGAGATCCACTATCCTGCACTGTGAATACTGAGCAGAAGAAGTAATTCAGATTGTTGCTTTTTGCTTGTCCTCCTCTACTACTCTGCCCCACACCATCAGCTTAACATTTCCTCTATCATCATCCTTCTTTCCCTTATGTACCTGAAGAAATTGTTTTTTCCTTCTCTTGACCCCCTCCGCAGTATGCAGCACTTTGTCCACTTTTGCATCCTTGGCTGTCTTCTTGGTATCTTTCATCTTTGCCTGATGTTTGCTTTACTCTTTACCCCCCCCCTTCAAAGAGAACCAGATTGGTCTCTTGTGCCTAATAGCCTTGATAACTATTTTCAAGCATTAATTGATTGCTTTGAAAATGGTCCCAACAGCCATCCTGATGGTGTAAAGGGCTGAGGCACTGACGTCTTACCATGCACCACACTGGCAACCCGGGTTCGGGAATGGATTCGGGTTCCAGAGGGTTGGCAGGGGAAGGAGTAGGATTGAGCATCCAGACAGCTGCTCTCCTTTCCTGGGGTGGGTTGGGGAATGGTGTTGCTCTGTAGCAGGCCCCAGTGGAGACATGTGGAAGCTCAGTTGCGACGCGAGTAGGTGAATTGGAGGAAAAACTTAAAAATGGCATCTCATCCTACTGGATAATGGTTGCCCAGACCAGTGCCTCCCTGAGCTCTGCAACAGCTGACTTGGCCACAGCAGCACCAGGGCCAGTGCCTAAGCCAATAGGCCATTTCTTCTCGAAAGAGGAGGACTCACCCGACAAAGGGTCACGTGGGGTTACCCTGAGGTGGCTGCAATGTGGGGTCGAGATCGGTGGCGGTGACGGGAGAGGTGAGATTCCTTATGGCAACTGGCCTGAAGGAGCGGTAAGTGAGGGTCACAGGAGAGATAAACAGATAAAGCAAAAAAAAAAAAAAAAATAGAAAATAGCCCCTTTTAATTGCTACCCACCTCTCTGCTACTCCCGAACCTATTCCACTTCAATCAACTTACTCTTGACTTATTCTCTTATTTATTTTATTTTATTTTATTTATTTAGTTATTGTTGACCGGGTAAGCACACTAGACACTTTCTTGCCTATTTTCAGGCATGACCTTGGGGGAAGGGGGATACAGATGAATGCCAACTGACCTTGAACCAGATCAAGCTGTTGGTGGTATTTTCTTAGTGATCTCTCTTCTGAACAATGTCTACTCATCTGGAATCAGGAACCACAACCTTTGATAAGGGCATACTAATACTCATGACCACTTTAAACCATATTGTTTTCATGGTCACTAGGCCCCCCCCAGTGAGTCACCAACCTACACTCCACCTACCATTTCTGAGTTTGCAAGTACTATGTCAAAAATGGCAGCCAGTCTCTTAGGAGCCCTGATTAGCTGCCCCATCAGGCAGTCCCACAACATGTCTAGTATGGCCTGATTTCTGATGCTCTTCTCTGCTAGAACATCCAAATCTAAGTCTGTTAGAATGAGATCCCCCACAATAACTAATTGCTCCTTTGCAGACCGCTTCTCAGTTCCTCACCTAATTCCCTATCCCCCTTGTTTCCCTGGTCTGGTGGTCTACAGATTAACCCCATGTGCAACTTCTTTCCTGATGCTATCAATGAGTTATTACTAAGGTGATTCTGTCTCCCCTTTTCTTTCCCTGGTGCACCCATCATTTACCTCCTTCATGCCTTCTTTGATATAGATGGCTACTCCAGCTCCCTTTCCCTTTCAGTATCAACAAATGATACAAGAACTAAATGTGACACCCTCTCAATCTGTGTCAATAATATGATAGATTTAGTTATTTATTTCATTTTTGTTGACCGGGTAAGTGCACAAGACAATTCCTGCCTATTTTCAGGCACGACCCGGGGGAGGGGGATACAGATGAATGCCAACTGACTTTGAACCAGATTAAGCTGTTGGTGGTATTTTTAGTGAATGAGGGAAATTTGGCCAGGACACTGGGGAAATTCCCCTACTCAGTAGGGTGGAGTTTCCGTTCGCTGACAACATGGAGGAGTCAGGTAGAGCTCTGGCTGACTGTGTTACCGACTTCTTGATTTCTTTCTTACCAATGACTCCGATACAACTATTCCCAAGGATAAGGACACTAACACTGACCGTTCCACGATTCAAGCACCACAGCAGGATGTATCGCAGACTGGAGTCTCTCAAGCGGATCTTTCTCGTAGTGAAGCAGACAACTCAGTTTCTATCTGCACTGATCCAATCCATCTGCTGGAACAAGTTTCACGGGGTGCAGTGGGAGTAACACCGCTCCTTCCCCCAATGCTTTCCAGTTCTCCCTCACAGCAAGTCGGAGGGCGTTGCGACCAAGAATCTGCACCCATATCAGACTCTGCAATAGATTTCAATGTTTCCTCACAAATTACTACACCCAGCCGTATGACTGTTCCAGTTCACAAGACTCCTACTACAACGGACCTACTATGTTCACGTTTTGGATTGCAACCGAGAAGGTAGTTTCGGGACTTCCTGGTCTGTTTCGACGCTATCCACTGCAGGATGGACTCAATCACCGATAGGACCTGATACCAGACCTAACTTGGAACAAATCCACACAGGGTGTTTTATTCTCTACCAACAGGCCTGCAACGAATTTGAGCTCCAACGAGGTACCACATATTAATAAAATGACTGTAAAAGACTCTAAGATAGTGAAACCTAATTCTGTCACACCTACACATTCTTGGGGGGATATAATGGATACTATTGATCAAGGGATTAGTCAGACACCATGAGAGGATACTGATATGCCTTTAATATCTCTGCATATACCACCAGTAGCCCCCACCCCCGGTCCCTCAACCTCGAGACTATTCCGTCTCAAGAACCTGCTGTCTCCCCCTCACTTACTTTATTAGACTCTGGACCAAACAACACTCCTTTCCTGGAAGACCCTAAACCAGGTACATCTACCACACTAACCCTTAATAGAGATAAAACCCCCGCTACACAGATACCTGGTCGATCTCCAATACTTTCAGACCTTTTTAAAAATAAGCTTGAACCAGCTCCTTGCAGGAACGTGGTTCGTCTTCGCTATAGGGGGGGACTTCCTGAATTTCCTGATCGATACTATGTAGCTAGGACTCTTCTCAAAAGCGCACTACATTTCACAGCCTCTGACATTTACGCCCTGATATATATTTCAGGAGAGGAAACCTTTGATGTCAGTTTTAAGACCTCTGCAGGATTAGACCGTTTCTGGCATTTATATACTCTGCAGAAAAATGATCCCATATGGACCCCCTTTCTGTTATACCTTTATCTAAGCCCATTCGAACCGTGACTATTATGTTCAGGAATGAAGGTGTCAGCGTCCAGTGATATATACCATTGGTTGCAAAATCACTGCAATGTCCTTTCCCTCCTGAAGCTATCCTAGACGATGACAGTCTATGGACTGGTGGCTGGAGATTTAAGGTAAAATTATTTCAGGCTAATTCAGAAGTTGTACACCTACCAAACAGTTTTTTTCTTGATAAAGATAGGGGGGTTTGTTTTTATGGAGGCCAACCTAAAGCCTGCTATAAATGCGGTGCTACCACACTTCTAAGTAGTACCTGTGATCTACTTAAATGTAGTTTCTCTTGGGGATATGGACATCCAGCATGTCTTGTATGAATGTGTTTAAATGTAACTTGTGCAATGAAACAGGACATGCTTATCACCAATGTCCGTGGGCAAGTAGAAACAGATCTGAAGGTTGGAATTCCGATACCCTAGTACAAAAGCACTAAAGTGCAAGAACATACTCCTCCTGCCCACTGCCTCCGACCTCCCTTGCCCCTCCTCTGAGCCGATTATTTCAGTCTCACTGGAACATCAAGCCCCTACCACAACAGGACCAGGTTCCCCATGTGAAGGTTTCCACTGAACCCCTCCCTGAACCTTTGTCCACCATACCTTCCTCTTCCACTACTATTGACAAAGAAGGCTTTCAGCCCATTAAACGAGTTACTAGGGCTGCTGCTCGAAAGTCACTTACACCTCCAGATATCCCCGTGTCTAATACCTTTGATTGCCTGAAAGGAGACAGAGAGGTTTCAGACGGGGATTCAGATGTGTCTATAGTACCCTCTGATGTAGATACCCCCACTATTAAACCTCCTGATGTTTTCAGGAAGAAATTAGCGAAAACAAAAAAAGGTGGGAAAAAACGGAAAAATATGACAGTAACTGATGGAAGTGGCTAACATAGAATTTATCAATGAATCTTCATATTGCTTCTCTGAATGTATGCAGCCTTAAAGGCTATAAGAAGAGAATGCTTTTTTTACATTATGCAAACTCTCTGGCACTAGATATTCTATTATTGCAAGAAACCCATGTTTCAAATATCTGTGATATTCAACAATTAAAGCGTGAATGGTACAAGGGCCCCTCTTATTGGACATTTGGAGTTGATTCCGCTGATGGTATAGGTATTCTTTTCTATTCTCCCCAATTTTCAATTACCTGCATTATTGATATACTTCCAGGAAGAGCACTCATCATAGATTTCACTAAACACACTTTACCATTTAGGGTGATAGTGATTTATAGTCCACAAACTAAAGCAGCTCGAATAGCATTACTGGATTCAATCAAACCATTCTTATGTACACGCAAATATATTTTTTGGGGTTGAGATTTTAACTGTTCTATTGACATACAAAGCAGGGTCTATTCAGGGAAAAAAATATATTGTGATTCCACAGCTTTATCCACTTTGGTAAAAAATGCTGGATTAGTTGATGCATATGGCTCTTTACACTCAGATGCAGGATATACATACTATAGATCAATATTTCATGCCAGAATAGACTATTTTTTTGTTTCTCATCAATGCACTCCACTTTCTATTTCCGTAATCCCAAATGAGATCTCAGACCATTGCCTTCTGATTGGTCATTTTTCCATCAATTCCCCTAATACACCCATATTGCACCATTCCCTATGGAAATTAAATAATTCTTTATTTTATTCACAATCTTCCCAATCTCATGTGTATAGTCTTTTACAAGCACGTCTTTCAGTTATGATTTGTTACGATTCTCTGTGGGACTGGTGGTATGACACAAAGGTGGACTTGGCTTTTTATTTCAAGACTTTAGGAAAAAAAACTGCCTGGGAAAGTTACCTTACATATCTAATGTATCGTAATCAACTGTACAAACTAATGTCTCTCCAATCCACATCCACAATAGATTATTCATCACAAATTTCCAAAATAAAAACCAGTATGCTCTCCCACCAATATGATAGAGCCCGGTCATTAGATTTCATTATGAAAACTGGCACTTCTACTTCTCCATCTGTTGATCCTTTTATTGCTTTTAAAGACAGACTTCACTCCACGATTATGCATGGTTTAAAAGATGCTCATGGTACTGTATTGACCTCTATCCCTGACATGATATCAGTTATGTCTGAATATTTACAGACCCATTTTTGTACTGTCCCTAACTATCCTACTGATATATCCCCGTATTCGTCAACCCAGTTCCCTCAACTTCCAAAACATTGCATTCCTAAACTAATCAGTCGGATTTCACAGGAGGAAGTTGCCAATGCTATCTCTTGTTTACAGTTAAAAGTTTCCCCTGGGCCAGATGGTCTGACACATGAATTCTACAAAATGTTTCAAAAACACCTATTGGAAATTTTAATACAGGTCTTTAATTATCTTCTAGATACAATGGATAAAACATCAGGTTTTGGTTTATCTGTCTTGAAATTCCTATATAAAAGGAGATGTAACTTCCTAGCAAATTGGAGACCTCTACATCTCCTAAATACAGATTACAAGATTTTTCCAAAATTGTTTGTTCTCAATATACACTGGTTGCACCAGATTTAATTGATACTGCTCAAACCTGTGCTATACCTGGTAGAACCATCCACACAAATCTCTTTCTGTTACGTGAAATTTTTGGAAAAAAAACACATAATAAAATATCTGGTTACCTCTTTGCTTTAGATCAGTCAAAAGCATTTGATTCGGTACATCACAATTTTTTATTAAATATACTATCATTGTATGGCATCCCTGGCCGGTTTATATCATGGATTTCATACATGTTATCATCGGCACTTTTCTTTCCAATGATAAATGGATTTTGTGGTCAGACCCTTTTACAACGAATTGGGCTACATCAAGGCTGCCCTTTTAGTACTATGGGAATTGGCGGACATACTGGCTGCACCCCTGGCGGAGCTTTTCAACAGGTCACTTGAGACAGGGAGGGTACCTAGGGATTGGCGAGAGGCACATGTGGTACCAATCCATAAAGGGGGGTCGAAGGAAGTACCAGGAAACTATAGACCCATCAGTTTAACCTCGGTGGTGGGAAAATTAATGGAGAGTATACTAAAGGAACGATTGGGGGTTTACTTGGAGGAGGTGGAGGTCTGGATAGTCGGCAGCATGGGTTTGTGCCAGGTAGATCATGTCAAACCAACCTTGTGGAGTTCTATGAATGGGTAACATCAGAACTGGACAGGGGTAAGCCTGTGGATGTATTATTCTTGGACTTCAGCAAGGCGTTTGACTCTGTCCCCACAATGGTCTGGTGGAGAAACTGATGGGGTTAGGGTAGGCCTTTGATGGTCAGATGGATTGAAAACTGGATAGCTGGACGCACTCAGAGAGTAGTGGTCTGTGGGGAGCTCTCAAACCCTACAGAGGTTGGTAGTGGGGTACCACAGGGCTCGTCCTGGGTCCAATCCTGTTTAATGCATACATATCAGACATCAGGGATGGTATAGGGTGTGAAATGAGTCTCTTCGGGATGACTCCAAGATGGGAGCAGTAGTTGAGGGAGAAGAGGGAGGTTGGCCCTGCAAGGACCTGGACACCCTGGAAAGCTGGGCTCACACATAGGAAATTAAATTTCAATATCACCAAGTGCAAGGTGTTGCATCTTGGTCGGGAAACCAAACACATGTACACTCTGGGAGGGAGGTGCTGGAAGCCTCAACAGGGAAAAAGACCTAGGGGTCATGGTGGATACATGTATGAATAACACTGAGCAGTGCAGGAGAGCAGCTAGCAAGGCAAACAGGATGTTGGGATGCATCAGGAGGGGATCACCTCTAGGAGCAAGGAAGTGATTCTGCCACTGTACAATGGACTGGTTAGACCACACCTTGAGTACTGTGTACAGTACTGGAGACCACACTTGAAGAGGGACATACAGCTCCTGGAGAGGGTACAGAGGAGGGCAACAAAGATGATACGAGGGCTAGGGGATTTGACTTATGAGGACAGACTTGAGGAGCTCTGCCTGTTTTCATTGGAGGAGATGAGAGACAGGGGGGACATGATTGAGGTCTTCAAGTACCTCAAGGGAATAAATAGGGTAAACATGGAGGGGATCTTTAGACTAAAGCAGGGAGGTATCACCAGAGGGCATGGTTTGAAGTTGGAAGGTGGAAGGGTGAGGGGGGAAAAGAGGAGGAGGTTTTTCACTGAGAGGGTGGTGGACCCTTGGAATGCTTTGCCTGGTGAGCTGGTTCAGAGATCCACAGTGGAGAGCTTTAAGAGAGGGTGGGACAGACACAGAAAGTGGATGTATCAGATGATGGCCTGTCCCGGGGTGGGATGGATGATAGGGTTTCTGGAGCACAAGGGATGGGAGGGTCTCGGCACCCAACTAAGGATCTAGGTTCGAGCAGACTTGATAGACCATAAGGCCTAATCTGCTGGGAAATAGTATGTTAGTATGTTAGTATTATTATACGTTTTTTCACTAGATCCCATCATTCGGCAGATACAATGGAATCCAAACATTATAGGTATTGCTCCTCACCCCAGTTTACCTTCCATTAAAATATCTGCTTATGCAGATGATGTAGTCTTATTGTGCTCTGACCTTCCCTCGAGTGCTAAAGTTATTCAGACATTTCAATCTTTCACATCAATATCTGGAAATAAACTAAATTTAGAAAAAAGTGTATGTATTCCCTTACACCACATCACAAATGATACAACAATAATATATGGGATTAGAGTCTGCACTACCCCACAGAAAATACTAGGGATATGTTTCAATACATCAAATAATTCAGCTTATAACTGGGACAAACAATTAACTTTAGGAGAAAATAAGGTGCGTATTTGGAAAACATGGAAATTAAGTAAGAAGAAGTGGGTAGTGGTGGTAAAAAATTTTTTATCCCTGATTTTTTTTAATTTTAAGTCATGTTTTTTGGCCACCGAAACATTTGGAATCTAGGTTATTTAGTCTTTTTTTTCAAATGATATGGGGTAGTCGCCTAAACCCTGTGAAGAGACAGGTCACATACTTACCCCCTACTCAAGTGGCTTAGGAATGATAAACCCTCTATTCTTTTTTCTCTCCTTTTTCTTACACCATATTTTGCAAAGTCATACCTATACATTAAAAATATGTGATTCCTGGGTATCGAAAGCAATAGGTTCTTTAATGTCAGCATGGACTGATCTTCCACCCATAGCCTCTCGCATACCTTCTACTCCATCCTATATTATCGATAGTTTTCGCATCCTCTGATTCTGGAAAGTGACTAAATCTTCTATTTTAGGCCTAACTAGAAAACAGTTATATACCTATTTACTACACCTTGATGACCCAATATTAAGCTTTCCACTGTGCCCTCCATCTCATATAACGTCTGCACTTAAAATCCTCAAAGATAAAAGAATACCAGCTCACACGTGGGATGTCTCCTGGTTATGCTGTCATGGTAGGTTGCAAGTTCGTGGTAATTTAAAACACAAATCAGCACAAGACAGATTTTGTCCCAAACCATCTTGTATTAATATTGAAGAGTCCATGGAACATTTTTTTTTACCTGTGCAGATGCCCTCTTATTTTGGAAAACTTTAGCAAATAAGCGGAAATGGCCTTTTTTAAGCAGGATAACATATTCTATCCTGATTTTAGGAATTTTTCCTAGTGTCTGGGATACATTCTACCCTAGTACATTGAGGGTGTTTTTCGCAGCTTGCAAATACTATATGTGGCAGACTAGATGCAAAAACATCCTACAGCAGACACCAACCTGTCCACTAGTCATTATTCAATATATTGAATCAACACTATTGAACCTACAGAACTTGGAATCAAAATATCTTTCTCCTACCCAATTTACATCTTACTGGGCTGGTATTACTTTTTAATTTCATTAGATATGCTAATTTATGTTTGGAGTTAGTTTTTTTTTCTTCCCCCTTTATCTTAGTGATATTGCATTATACTCATGATTTTAAATGTATCAAGTATATGCTTGTATATTTGTTATTTGTCTTTATGTTCATACACTTGATGTTACGTAGTTCTCAATAAAAAATTCCCCTACTCTTTTCGATAAGTGCCATGGGATCTTTAACATACACCTGAACTACCACCAATCCAGGCAGATGGGACCTCGATTTAACGTCTCATCTGAAACGCGGCACCTCAGGAGTGTTGCACCCCTCTCCTGCTGCACTACAGAGTCAGTACTGGGATATTAACCCAAGTGCCAGATGTGGGAACTGAACCCACAGCTCTCTGATCTCCCGGCCTCAGAGGCGAGTGTGCTACCTACTGAGCCACTGACACTGCTAGACAGACAGACAGACAGACAGACAGACAGATAATGTAGATAGATAGATAGAGAGAGAGATAGATAGATGGATGGATGGATAGGCAAATGGAACTTTATTTATATAGCACCTTTTCAGAGCTTAAAGTGTTTCACAATCAACAAATATTGTAAATATCAAAATAATATACATCTAAGATCAGTTATAATTGGCAATATTAAATCACCATTATCCATCAATCACAAGAGAAAGCCTGTCTTGCCACATCTTCAGTTTAGATGTGAAACTTTCAACTGAAGGGACAGAATGATCGAACTTGGAATGGTGTTTAATAATCTAGCGACCGCAGCAGAGAATACTCAGCCCAAGCAGATTTATATGTCACCGAGGGGACAAGTAATAGTGGGATTCCAAGCAAAGGACTCTACTGCTCCTAGAAACTTCCTGGCATGTTGCCAGTAGCTCACATATGTAGAGGGGGCCCAGCCATTTATGGCCTTATAAATCAGGAGAAGAATTTTTAAACTCAGAACACTATCTTACTGGCAGCCAGTGCAACCCTTTGCAACACGTGAATAATATGGTCAAATCTTGTTCCTGTTGACAACCTGGCTGCTGAATTTTGAAGCAGTTGGAACAAGCAATACTGAGTAGTCAACTTGTGAGATAAAGAATGCTTTCCATAGTGTTCACAGTTCACTATGGCCAAGGAGTGGATGCAATCTAGCTATATTCTTTAAGTGATAAAAACCACTATGAATGACAGCAGGAATTTGGGAAGTTAAAAGATTGTATGCAATGGTTTTTACATATTGTTAATAAAAACTTGAAAAAGCTGTGTCATGATTAGTGTTTCCTGAAAATTCCATAAAGTTTGGTTTTGTGGTCTTCTTTAAATCAGAATTTGTTAACTTGCTGTACAGTGGCTGAAAACAGTGGAGTTATTTCTGTCCCTCTCAGTCAGACTTGGAGAGTGATAACATCATCTTGGAGTAGTAGCTTGCAGCTTCAGATTCCTGATTGGAGCAGTCTGTACAGTTAGTGATTTGATCTCAGGACTGAGGGGTTCTAGCTGGTGAGTTTGTGACTGTGTGTTTGTAACTGAGCTTGAGGTCTTTTCTTAATTGCCATTTCAGTGTCCTTTTCCATTTAGTTTGGACAGGATCAAAGGATTCTAGCTGATAGGTTTGTGACTGTGTGTTTGTAATTGGCTGTGTCTGGAACATGGTGAGTGGAGTGAGGAGCCACGGCCAGAGAACTCCTTGGCTGATTGTTTTTGGACACAGACTATGGTGTAGTTCCACCCTCCCACCCCATTGCCTTACATTTATAGGGTGGATCCCATAGGGTTTTGAAGCATCCTGCATCCATACAGGAAGTAGCGAAGAGAGAAAGCATGACAAAAAATAAAAGAAAAACACAAATAGTTGGGAGATAACAAATCGCCGTCTTAAGCAGGCAGTAGATTGAGGAGGGAAACAGACATGATGGGAGTGGTGCAGTGCAATGGTTGTGGAGCAGCTGTCTTCAGGGAGATGTTCTGGAGGCTGTGATGCTGCACTATCTGCAGGCACCTCTCTGGGCTGAGGGAGGAGGTTGCCCATCTCTGAGTAGAGCTGGCCAAGCTGAAGGTGGCATCCATCCCCACCCAGAGACCACCGGGTCCACAACCTGTACCTCAAAGGATGCCAGGAAAGAGGAGTGATTGGACTACAGTAGGCTCAGGGAAGGTGAGGGAGGGGGGTCAAAAGCACATCCCCCAGCCAGTCCTGCTTAGTAACTTCTACACTGTTTTGAAGGAATGGGAAAGCCCCACTCAGGAACCCGAGGCTGGGACCAAGGAGGATAGGAGGGTCCCCCAGGATGCAGTCCCATGAAATGGAGGCTGGGGACCCCAGAGGAGAGGGAAGCTTCTCCTAGTGAGGGATTCCATTGTCCAGGGAGTAGAGCTAGAGACAACTAGCAGGGGAGAGAGGGAGGTCAAGGGCCTCCTAGGAAGTGCTGTGTGGAGGGATGGGAAATGGATCCATAGGATCACTATGGCAATAGCCAGGAGGGAGTGGCTGGATGTCATTGTCCACCTGGGGACCAATGACCTGGTGAAGAGAAGAGTGGTGTTAGCTAGAGACCAGGAGGATTTCAGGAAGCTGGGGGGAACCTGAAACAAATAGCATGCTCCATCTCATTCTCGGAGGTGTTAACTGTCCAGAACACAGGGGAAGCTAGGGCACTACACATATGTACATTCAACTCCTGGTTGAAGGATTAATGTGGAAGGGAGGGTTTTGGCTTCACAGGGGACTGGGGACTGACCTGGGCAGATGCAAGCTTATATAAGGAGGACCACCTGCATCTGTCCAAGAAGGGGACTTTGGTCCTTTGAGAAAAGTTTAAATGCTTCAGCTGTGAGCATTTAAACTGGCCAAGGGGAGAGCCAGGAGGGTCAGGAGGCTTAGGAACACCCCCATGGGATCATGCAGGAACACTAGTTGACTACAGGAAAAGATAAAGCAGGCAGGGAGGGGCAGGAAGGTGAAGAATGTATAATGAGTAATACGGGGGTGTGAGCACAGAAGAAAGGACACTGGGATGAGGGGAAGATGCTGGAGAAGGAGAACAAGAACAGAGGGAGGGCAGACTGTAACACATGGAAGGTCATGCTGACAAATGCCCATAGCCTAAGAAATAAGGTTCCAGACCTGGAGGCCTTGTTGGTAGATGCAGGCCTTGATATTACAGCAATAACACAGACATGGTACTAGGCTAATCATGACTGGGAAGTCAGTGTGCCAGGCTATACACTGTTCAGGAGGGACAGGGATGGTAAAAAAGGGTGTGGGAGTGGCCCTGTACATCAGAGATAGTATAAAGCTCACAGAAGTTTGGGGAAGACAGGAGGAGACTGAGGTAATATGGGTCACCCTGGAGCCAGGGAATGGAACAGCAATACACACAGAAGTGATCACTACAGACCTCCAGCACAGAGGGAGGAAGTACACAGGGAACTAGTAGAGAACATACACAACATGGCAGCTAATGGCCAAATCCTACTACTGGAGGATTTCAAAATGCCGGATGTGGATTGGGCCACACAAGTGGCTGATTTAGCCAGAAGCACAGCCATCCTAGAATCCCTGAAGGGGGTTGGACTCAGGTAGCTGGTGCATTAGCAAACGAGAGACAAGTCAATTCTGGACTTGGTATGGACCAATGGGAACAGAATTGAAGAAATACAGGTGGAAGGGCAGCTGGGGTCCAGTGACCACCACATAGTGTGGTTCAGCATGGAGACATGGATTTAGTTAAGCCACACATGGGCAAGAGTATTAGATTTCAGGAGGGCAGATTTCACTGAAATTGGTAGATGTATACAAGCAGTCCTGGGGAAGGGAAGGGTAATAGAGAGGGTTGAAGAACAATGGGAGAAACTGAAAGGAGCCATAGTGGAGATAAACTATTGCATTAGGATAGTGACCAAAGGGAAAAGAAGAAGAAAAACACTATGGAACTCCAAAGAGGTTGGGGACCAAATCAGGGCTAAAAGACTGAGTTTCAGGAAATATAAGGGGAGCCGAAGGGAGGAGGACAGGGAGGTGTACCTTGAATGTCTAAGGGAAGCAGGGAAGGCTGTTATGAGGGTGAAGGCACAGAAAGAAGAGGGTTTAGCACAATCTGTAAACAAAGGGGATAAGGCATTTTATAGCTACATCACTAAAAGAAGTAAAACCAGGGGGGATTGTGAGGCTCAAACGGGAGAAGGGAGAGTGTAAGGAAGGGGATCTAGACAAGGTAGAAATACTGAACAAATGCTTTTATTCAGTATTCACTTAGAAGGGGGAGGGTCAAGGACCACAGTTGGGTTGCAGAAGCAATGGGGCAGGGAGCAACGGATACCAGTCCATTCACAGTGGAGAGATTTCTGAAAGAACTCACAAAGCTGAAGGTGGATAAGGCCATGGGGTCAGATGGCATCCTGCCGAGGATATTAAAGGAGCTGCAAAAGGAACTAGCAGTGCCTCTGGCAGCCCTGTTCACAGAGTCACTAAGCACGGGTGTCATTCCAGATGACTGGAGGAGGGCACATGTAGTCCCACTGCACAAAAGCAGCAGTAGAGAGGAGGCAGGGAACTACAGGTCAGTCAGCCTCACCTCAATGGTGGGAAAGATAGTGGAGACACTGCTGAAAGAAAGGATAAAGGCACATATGGAATCCAGCTGTGCTCAGCATCTGAGGCAACACGGATTCACAGCAGCACAGTTATGTCAAATTAATCTAATAGATTTTTTTGATTGGGTGACTAGGGAAATAAATCAGGGAGGGGTGGTAGACATTGCCTACCTAGATTTCAGCAAAGTCTTCAACACCATCCCACATAGAAGGCTGATTAACAAGATGTGTAGTCTGGGCATGGGAGATATGGTGGTGAACTGGGTTAGGAACTTGTTAACAGACAGGAGACAGATGGTGCTGGTAAATGGACTACAATCTGGAGAGAAGGGGGTGACCAGTGGGGTACCACAGGGATCAGTACTAGGACCAGTCCTGTTCAATGTCTTCATTAGTGACATTGCAGAGGGACTGGAAGGAAAGGGGTGCCTGTTTGCAGATGACACCAAGATCTGCAACAAGATGGATACTCCAGAAGGGGTGCAGAAAATGAAGAGGGACCTGGAGAAGCTTGAATGATGGTCGGAGATATGGCAACTAAGGTTCAATGCAAAGAAGTGCAAAATAATGCAACTGGGTAGAGGGAACCCTGGGGAGAGCTACAGGTTGGGGGGCAGAAGCTGACTGTCACCAAAGAGGAAAGGGACCTAGGAGTTATCATCTCTGATGACCTTAAGGTATCAAAGCAGTGCACAAAGATGACAGAGAAGGTCAGTGGCATGCTGGGGTGTATAGGCAAGGGTATCACTAGCAGGAGGCAGGAGGTGGTGATGCCATTGTATAAAACATTGGTAAGGCCTCACCCAGAGTACTGTGTGCAGTTGTGGAGGCCACACCTGTGCAGGGACATAGATAAGGTGGAGACTATCCAGAGAAAGGCAACCAAGATGGTGCAGGACTTGCACCACAAAACATATGAGGAGAGACTAAGAGACCACAGTATGTATTCACTGGAGGAGAGGAGACAATGGGGGGACATGATTGAAACATTCAAGTACCTCAAGGGTATAAACAAGGTACAGGTGTGGGACCTTTTCCAATGTAGAAAAAGTACTAGAACAAGTGGGCACAATATGAAATTGGAAGGGGTAGATTAAGAGGTAACATGAGGAAGTTTTTCTACACAGAAAGGATAGTCGACATTTGGAATAATCTGCCATAGGAGGTAGTGGGGGCAAGCACAGTGGATGGGTTTATGCATGACTGGGACAAGCACAAGGGAAGCTTGAGAGGGGAAGGAGTGATGAAAAGCCATTGATCACATAGAGTCAGTGGCCATATACAATGTATAGGGCCTACGGGCAGACTGGATGGGCCTAGCAGTCCTTATCTGCTGACAGTTTCTATGTTTCTATGTGTCTTTTTAATTTTTCAACTTTCTTTAGGCCCCCTTTCTAAACCTCTCTCCAGTGTGGACACACTGGAACTGACTTCTCTACCGCACACCTGAAATCCCCAATTGGGCTTCCTGATCTGGGCCCATCTCCACTCTCACTCCTCTGGCCACTCGACCCCCTAGCTCTGAGTCCCTTGGGCAAAGGACTGCTGACTCCTACTGGTGTTATATCTATTATCTAGATGAGCAACCAGGGAGTAGAGGGGGAAAAAGGAGCCAATCAGAGGATCCGGTGTTGTGCATGGGGGCCATCCCAGTGGTGCCAACATCACCTGTCAAGCAACTGGGGCTTTTCATTTTTCTGTCCACCCTTTGACCTGGCAGTGTGATGCACACCAGTGCAGTGCATGCATGCTCCTGCATACGCCCACAGGTGCGCCGCCACACAAATCCCAAAGCTTGAATCCCAACTGTTATGGTACCCCATTCTCTACTGAGAGTCACCAGACAGTGGGATTTACTGCCCCCTCCCTTCCAGGGAATGAGAGTAGTCCTCTGGATACTCAATCCTTTCCTCTCCCAATGACCCCTGATGACCCGTGTCTGCTCATGAACCTGGGTCACCCGCATGGGACGAGGTGTGGCATCCAGCACCTGAACCCTCAGCACCACCAGGCCGGCTGATTTCCAGGTTCTTGCAAACTCAGTCTCTGGTTTGTGTTTAGAGAGATTAGCTTAAAATCTACCATTCTCTTCTTATAAAAAGCTGGTAATTTGAGTTTCAGTGCTGAATTGAAAGAGTGGAAATCTTTCTCTGTGAGAAATCAGCTTATCTGTATCACAGCTGTCAGTTCTTTCTTATCAAAACTCAGATTTTTTATAACTATATAACACAGGGTTGTTTAATGAATATAACATACATCTAAATTTTGTTTATTCATAGAAGTAGTTTTTCTTTTATGTAGCCTTCAGAAATACATTCATACAAGAACACGGGGAGGCAGTATAGTGCAGTGGTTTAAGGCTCTGAGCTGCAAATCTGGTGATATCCAGCAGACCAAACCTGGGTTTAAATCTCACAGCTTCCACTTGCATACTGTGAGACCCTGAGCAAGTCACTTAACTTGCTTGTGCTGCCAGGTCACACCTGTGAAAAAGCTTTCATCTTAGTGTGCTACTCCTGGTTAAACAACTAAATAAAAAAAAAATGTCATGTCAGATTGACACTCAGGTCACACTTTGCTATTGGTGACTATATATTTAGCTGGTGTCTTGAAAGTGTGTGATTGCACTTGGTAGTGAGAGCTTTTTAGCATAAAACTATACTTATTTTATTTTAACTGCTCTGATGATACTATTAATTGGGAGCCTTGGTTACGTCTGACGTTATGTCTGACCAGGAAGAGAGAGACGGTAGTTCAGTGCATGAGAAGCTGAACTACAATAGTCTAGGATTTGCAACTTAATCACTTTTAATCACTGAGGGCACTGCTCCTTACTGAGTCACGTATGAGAGGCTCAGTGGGGTGTTGTTTTCACCACAAGTAAACATTTTTATTGCTCTCGATGAACTGGGAGTTAACCTCTGCCACAAGGTTTCCGGGTCAAGGCTCGCTATTTAGATTCACTCGCTATGAGCAGGGCGAACAGAGCAGGGAGCGTGTTCTGCAAAGGGAGATGTGCAGAGAGACACGTGCATCTTGTGTGTGTCAACTGTGTCTGCTGGTAACGCTGGCACACTGGTCTGGGAGGGCACTAAGCAGT
Organism: Neoceratodus forsteri; assembly: GCA_016271365.2. Classification (NCBI taxonomy): domain Eukaryota; kingdom Metazoa; phylum Chordata; order Ceratodontiformes; family Ceratodontidae; genus Neoceratodus; species Neoceratodus forsteri. The sequence continues at coordinate 515,074,909 of CM057450.1, read as the reverse complement.
GGGTAAGCAAATTTATGTTTAACTAGGGACTGTTATATTAGTGGGTTGATTACACCTATTTAATGAGCACAATGTTCCAAGGGAAGAGCAAACGGGGAAAAGCTAAGAAAATGTGTTCAGTTTGTAAGATGCATACAGAGGAGCCTTGTAGTAAAGAGTTTACCTGTGACAAATGTTTGCTAGTCACGTCATTGCAGGAGGAAATTAGGTAATTATTAGCTAGACCGGAGACCAAAATAGAAATAAGTATTTTGGAAGAATACATAGATGGAGTGGCCAAAAGTGCCCTAGAGCCATCAGGGTTTGAGGATGATAAGGCTAATGATCCACTGCTGGTGAATGAAATAAGAGATGATAAGGAGCAATGTGTGCAAACAAAGTACAATAAAGTGAAAGTATGCCCTATAAGCTCCCCTATACCACTGCACAATAAATTTGAACCACTCACTCATGAACATTTAGTTGAAACAGATGATTGTTTGAATGTTGTACAGCATGCTTCGAATTTAAAAAGACTGAGTGGGGATGATTTTAGAGGTATACAAAATAGGGATATTGTGGTCATTGGAGATTCCATTACTAGGGGCATTGATTTGGCAGTGTGCTATGGACGTAAAGCTAATACAACAGTTAGCACTCTCCCTGGGGCTAGAATGTGCGACATTCCAAGATTACTGGAGGGGCTTCTGGAAGGCATAAACACTCCCCTGGTAGTTTTACACATGGGCATAAACAATGTTACTACACCTGATTTTAATTTGTTTCAGACTAGTTTAACTGAGATAGTTAGCAGGATTGATACGTAGATACATAGACAGTGTCGGCAGATAAGGGCCTATGGCCCACCCAGTCTGCCCATTTGAGCTTGTAAGTTCAGTTTGTTTTCCTAAAAGTCTGTTGCCCCTTACCCCTGACCTCCAGAATTCCTTTATGTCTATCCCATGCATTCTTAAATCCCGTGATTGTTTCAGCCCCCACCACTTCCTCTGGCAGGGTGTTCCACTTGTCCACCACCCGTTCTGTGAAGAAATTCTTTCTCATGTTTCCTCTGAATCATCCTCCCTCCAACTTCATCCCATGCCCTCTAGTCCTGGAACATCTTTTTCGCTTAAAAATAGTGTTTTCCTGCACCCTGTTCCTCCCTGTAAGATACTTGTATGTCTCTATCATATCCCTCCTCTCCTCCAGGGAGTACATGTTCAGTTCCTTCAACCTGTCTTCATAGGACTTGTGATGCAATCCATGCACCATCTTTGTTGCCCTCCTCTGAACCTTCTCTACCCTGTCTATGTCCTTACGTAGGTATGGTCTCCAGAACTGTACACTGTACTCCAGGTGGGGCCTCACTAGTGTCTTGTATGACGGAATTATGACCTCCCTTTTCCTGCTGGTGATGCCCTGCCTATACATCCCAGCATTCTATTTGCTTTACCTGCTGCCTTGTCACACTGTTTCCCTACCTTGAGGTCATCAGAGATGATAACCCCAAGATCCCTTTCCTGCTTGGTGCATGCTATATCCTCACCCCCCAACTGATATATTGTGCCAGGGTTTTTGTGCCCCATATGCATTATCTTGCACTTCTTTGCATTGAATTTCAACTGCCAAACCCCTGACCATTCTTCAAGTTTCTGCAGGTCGCTTCTCATTCTGTCTACACCCTCTGGTGTGTCTACTCTGTTACAGAGCTTTGTGTCATCAGCGAACAGTGAAATTCTGCCTTCTAGGTCCTGCACAATGTCACTGATGAAGATGTTGAATAGGACCGGTATAGCACTGATCCCTGTGGTACCCCACTGGTCACTCTTCCCTCTGTGGAGTGACAGCCATTTACCACCACCCTCTGTGTCCTGCCACCCAGCCAGTTACCTACCCACCACACTACTGTCCTGCCCACACTCATATTCCCCAGTTTGTGTAATAGTCTTCTATGTGGCACAGTGTCAAAGGCCTTGCTGAAGTCCAGATAGGCCATGTCCACTGCCCTCCCCTGATCCACCTCCCTAGTCACCCAGTCAAAACATTCACGAGGTTGGTCTGACATGACCTCCCCCTGGTGAAACCATGCTGCCTTGGGTCCTGTAGTCCATTGACAACCAGATGTTTCACCAATCTCTCCTTCAGTAGTGCTTCCATGATCTTCCCCACTACCGAGGTGAGGCTGACTGGTCTGTAGTTCCCTGCTTCCTCTTTGTTCCCACTTTTGTATAAGGGGACTACATCTGCTATCCTCCAGTCTTTGGGTACCTCCCCTGTTTCCAGTTATCGGCTAAACAAGATAGCCAGAGGTTCAGCCACCACCTCTCTAGTTCTTTAAGGACCCTGGGGTGCACCCCATCTGGCCCCATTGCTTTATCAACTCTTATTACTTCCAGTTCCTTCAGGACCCTTTCTTGTGTAAAGGGACTTGTGTCCATTTCTGCACCATTCTCACCCCTTGTACTCCCTTCAGACCCATTACCCTCCTCTTCCTCAGTAAAGACTGAGCAGAAATACCTGTTCAATATGTCAGCTTTACTGTTGTCATCCTCCACGCGGCCCCCATCCTCCCCCTTCAGTCTCACTATCCCTCCCTTTGTCTTTCTTTTTTCACTTATGTACCTGTAAAAGGTTTTGTCCCCTCTACCCACTGATTTTGCAATGTGTTCTTCTGTCTGAGCTTTGGCTTCTCTTACTGACCTCTCTGCCTCCCTTTGCTTCTCCTGGTACTTCTCCCTATCCCTTCTGCCTGTGTCTTTTTGTATTGCCTGAATGCAATCTTTTTGGCTTTCACTTTCTTTGCTACCTCTTTGGAAACCATAATGGTCTCCTCTTCCTTTTCCTCTTGCTAACCTGCTTAATGCATAATTCTGTTGTTCTTGTAATCCCCATTTTAAATACTGCCCACTGTTCCTCAACCCTGATTCCTGTCCTATTCCCCTTAATGCCTCTTTCAAGTATCTCCCCATTTTCCCAAAGTCTGCCCCCCTAAAATCCAGGATACGTGTTTTTGTGTGGTTTGGTTCTGCTCTTTCTGTGATTTCAAACCACAATGACTGGTGGTCACTGTTTCCCAGGTGCTCCCCCACTGTTACCCCCATCACACTGTCCCTGTTTGTGAGCACAAGGTCCAGTATTGCCTTCTGCCGAGTTGGTTCCATGACCAGTTGCTTGAGGAAGGCACCCTGAAGGGAGTCCAGGATAAATCTGCTCCTAGTTGATGCTGCTGCTGGGATGTTCCAGTCCACGTCTGGAATATTGAAGTCTCCAACCAGTACCTCACCACTTGTCTGCCATCCTTTGGATGGCTAGCATCAACTCCCTATCTGTTTCTTCCTCCTGGGCTGGTGGTCTATAGACCACACCTGTGCGGATGGCTGTCCCCATTTTCCTTTCCAGCTTAACCCACAGTATCTCTCCCCCATTTTGTTCCTCCTGGATCTCTGTGGCCCTTATGTCATTTTTCACATACAACGCCACTCCTCCTCCCTTGCTGCCTGCTCTGTCTCTTCTGAATATGTTGTAGCCAGGTATGGCCATCTCCCAGTCGTGGTTATCATTACATATTGGGCAAATGAAAGGCGAGATTATAATTTCAGGTATCCTACCAACATTTTTATACCATGTTTACAAAAATGTGGCAATAGTGGGAATCAATAAATGGTGTAGACATTTCTGTGCAACTGAAAAGATAGGCTTTATGGATAATTCCATTACTTTCAACAGGAAACCCCTATTTAAATGTGATGGGCTCCATTTAAGTTATACTGGAACTAGAATCTGAAGTAAAAAGATGAATGAGGTTATTCAGTTCTGTTTTAAACTGGCGAATGGGGGGTATGGTGACAGATTGTAATCATATCGCTAATTGCCCTTTTGGTGCTAAAAATCCTTCTGAATGGAAGGGGTTCTTATAAATGCCAGAAGCCTTGTCAATAAATTTGAGGAGTTTAAGTACTGTTGATTTCCCAGAATATCCAACTTGCTTTGATTACTGAAATCTGGTAGGATGAAAATGACTCTGGGGTAAATTCAATACATGGGTAAAAATGATATTCCAAGTCTAGAGCACATAGGAAGGGTGGTGGTGTGGCTATTTATATACACAAATCTATAGCTAGTGTGGAATTATATAAAGAAGGGGTGGACTTGGAAATCCTATGGGTCAAACTACTTCCATGCGATGGAGCTAAAATTATTATGGGGTTAATTTATTGACCTCCTTCTAGTTCAGAAGCCTATGATATGGCCTTGATGAAACAAATAATTAGTCTAGACCCAGCTGACAAAATTCTAATTTTAGGGGATATGAACTTGCTCAATATTGATTGGAAATCATGGCAGGGTACCAGTAAAACAGACAAATCCTTTTTGGATGTGCTAGACCAAATTGGTCTAGAACAGAAAGAAGGTGAAAACACTAGAGATGATAACATCTTGGATGTTATTCTATCTAAAATGGGGAATACTACTGATGATGTCTGTGTGAATCCTCCTTTGGGCAATAGTGACCATTGTATAGTTCAGTTTTACATTAGGGAGCCTCATATTATTAAGGAATCAGGTACAACTAAACTTAATTTTAGTAAGGCTAACTTTACCTAGTTTAGAATGGAATTCTCCTGCTGGGATTGGGGTGCTGATTTTCATAATTGCACTGTTAATGAGATGTGGGACTTATTAATGGTTCAACTCAACGCCCAACTTATTAATTGTTCAACTCAAAGCCCTCATTGATAAATATATACCCACTGGTAACAAATATATCATAGGTAACAGAAAACCATGTTGGCTCAGTTCTTTCATTAAGAGATTGATTAATAAGATGAACAAAATGTATAAAAAATACAAAAGGGCCAAAACAGAGTCCAACTACCAGGCTTTCAGAAAAATTACTGCTAATGTGAAATCAGCAATTAGAAAAGCAAAAGCACAATTCGAGGTATCATTAGCCTCCGGAGTTAAAGATAATAAAAAATCCTTCTTTTCCTATATAAATAGTGTAAGAAAGAGTTCGGATACTATAGATCCTTTTAAGGATAATATGGGCCAGTCTGTGATAGAAAAGGACATGGTAGACATCCAAAATAAATATTTTTGCTCTGTGTTTAATATCATTGCCCCATCTCAAGTTAGTTATAGTGATTTGCCATCTCCAGGTGCTATACTAATTGATCCCAGAGAGGTTTTGGATAAACTATGTAATATGGACATTAGTAAATCTCCTGGGCCAGATAATGTTCATCCTAGAGTCATACGTGAACTGTCTGATCTTCTGGTAGCACCCCTTACTCATACTTTTCAGGTGTCCTTAGATAGGGGAGAAGTTCCTAGGGATTGGAAAGTTGCAACTGTTGTTCCTATTTTAAAAAAAGGGCCTAGAACTATACCTTCCAACTTTCGGCCAGTCAGCCTGACGTCACTTATGGGGAAGATACTAGAAAGTATATTGAAGGATAAAATCTTGGCCTCACTGGAGGAACATAAATTGACAGACTCACTACAGCATGGTTTTATCAAGTTTAGGTCATGTAAGACTAACCTTCTGACTTTTTATGAGAAAGTTAATCGGGAACTTGATATGGGTAATTCAGTTGATGCTGTTTTTATGGATTTTGCTAAAGCCTTTGATAAATTGCCACATAGTGAGTTAATGGCTGTTTTGAGGGTGTTTAAACTAGAGACTAATGTAATATGTTGGATTTCAGACTGGTTGCAGGGTAGGAAACAGAGTGTGGCAGTTAAAGGGGCTTTGTCAGATTGGGATCCTGTAACAAGTGGGATGCCCCAGGGCTCGGTTTTGGGTCCGTGTTTGTTTAACATTTATATCTCCACTTTAAAATGAAATGTCCCTAACGTTTGGCTATCTAAGTTTGCAGATGACTGCAGATTGGGAGCAGTTGTTAATAATCAGTCTGATGCAGTATCCTTACAAATAGCTATTGATAACATTTTAACATGGACTGAGTCAAATCAATTGGATTGAATTTCGCAAAGTGTAAGATTATGCACTTGGGAAACAAAAATAATAGGGTGGGGTGGCTGACAAAATCAGGAAGGATATGTTAACTGTTGCCCAGCAAGATAAGGATTTGGGAATTATGTTTACCCCTGACTTTAAATTTAGTCATCACTGCTCTATTCAGATAAGAAAGGTGAATCACAATTGAAACAGTATCCTAAGGCACATATCTAGTAGAGAAGCAAAAGTTCTGATTCCGTTGTATAGTGCCCTGGTTAGACCTCATTTGGAGTATTGTGCTCAGATGTGGTCACCATATAAGAAGGAAGATATAATTAGATTGGAGGGTGTTCAAAGAAGAGCTACTAAAGCCATAACAGAGCTTAGGACTAGATCATATAAGGAAAAGGCTGGAAACTCTGGACCTGTATTCACTTTATTACAGAAGGCTTAGAGGAGATATGTGTATGCTTGACAAAGCAATTGGAGACTGTACATTACGTGAGTAGCTGGGGATTACATTTAAAACTGGCCGGAGTAGCACTAGGAAACATTGCAACAACTTTTTCAGTCTAGGTGGAATTTAAAAATGAGAAAATATTGGTTCAGCCAAAGAGTAGTTTCATCTTGGAATGATCTCCCTTCATTAGTAGTGGAAAGCCCTAATATGGATACCTTTCAATCAATCGATCAATCAATCAAAATCTTTATTTATCCAGGTGGACACTGTTGAGCAAGCTCATTTGCAAGGTGGACCTGCATCTCACAAATCATAAATGATACACATATAATCATGCATCAATACAGAAAATGCGACAATACATGGTAATACATGAGAAAAAAATAACAGTGTAATGGGCAGAGAACGAATACATAGTACATGTAGTCACACATAGTTGCATGCAATGAGGAAATACATATGGGTAAAAAAGAAAGAGAACCAGAACAAGCACATAAATAAGTGGGAAGTGCAGCCCTGTGATCCAAAGGGCTCAGGTTGAATAACTAGTTATATACAAAACAGGGTGGTGGGGTAGGTGAGGGAAGGGAGAACAGGTGGGGTCTAGAGGTGTAGGGTACTAAAGTGGGGAGGGTGTGGCAGAGCAAATGTTCTAGTTGTAGCACTGAGCTGACTACTCTTTATTTCATTATATCTGAGAGATGTAAGGGTTGAAGGCTTATTGTGTCTCAGACTATCCATAAGTATTAGTGATTTGGGAAGACTGGAACGCTCGCAGAAGGAGATGACTTCAGGTATGGCTTAGCAAACGTTGAGCGCTCGAGCGCTGGAAGCAGCTTCTAGTTGGTGACTGCTGATGCCCGTGTCCTTTGCTGCTTGGGGTGAGAGAGGTGCAGTCATCGATGCTAGATCAACTTCTGGGTCAAAGACCGCTGGTGGCCATGTGCTTGACTGCTTGAAATGAGTGAGTTGTAGTCACAGCACTCAGGGAGCAGCATGCAGTCGATGGTTTCTGAAGTGGCGGCCCTGAAGGTACCTGCTACGTCCAGGCTAGGGTGCTAAGACTACTCGGAACCAAGGGAGCGTAATCCAAGTGTGTGTTCTTGAATGGCTTCAGGGACATTGACCGCTGGTGGTCGAGGTCATAAGACATCTGCACTGGGTAATTAAGTGGTTGTTTAGCACAACTGGGTGCTAAATAGAGGCAAGGGGTAGAGGTGGGGGAGAAGAGGGTGGAATATAGGACCAAACGATGTGTACTCGGCAAAGACGCTCATGCTCCAATGGCTTTATGGCTTTACCGCGCCTCTACGGGGCTTGGATCCAGTTTAGTGGACTCGGGCATCGGTTTCAGGGGCGCCGCTGACCGGTGAATGCATATTGTGTGGCGGTTGGGCAAAGAGACCTGGAAGGGTGTGGAGCCATAGTTCATAGACGGTAGAAGCAGTGGCAAACCTCTTTGATTAATTTTGCATATAAGGTTTTAAATGCTGTGACACTTACTGGAGATTTTAGTTTCAGTGATTTCTGTATTTCATTCCAGAGAGTTGGCAGCAAGAAGCTCATGGCCACTCTCCCAAGGCACGTGTGGATCCTGGGTATCTTTAGAGAAATTAGTGAGCAAATCCTTAAGGCGTAGGTTTGAAGTTTGCTTAGAGACAATAGGTCGGAGATGTAGTGTGGTAATTTGGAGGTAATAGCTTTTAAGATCCAAACTGCGGCGTTTCTGATCGCCTGTATTGTAGGGAGGTCCATCCCACAGCAGTGTATAGGGAGCAGTGGTGGGTAGAGGAGGGGAGGCCGGTGATGAAGCGTAACGCTCTGTGGTATAAGACATCCAGTTTGTCCAGGAGAGAGGTATTGCAGTGGCTATAGATGAAGTCAGCGTAATCTAGTAAGGAGATGAACGCGGTCTGAACGAGCTGTTTTTTTGCTTCAGGCATCAGGAGGCGGTTTATTTGGTAGAAGAGCCCCAGCCTCCGCTTTAGCTTTTTTACCATGTCCTCCAGGTGTTCCCCAAAGGAAAGTTTGTGGTCTAACCAAACTCCCAAATATTTGAATTTGGGGACGAACTCCAAGTTTTCCCCCAGTAAGGTGGTGATAGGGGGTAAAGTGCCAATAGACGAGTATGGCTGAGTGTTGCCGGGGGAAAGAATCATTGCCTTGGTTTTTTTAGCATTGAGGAGTAGCTTTTTATTAAGTAGCTGATACTGTAGGATGTCAAAGTCGTGTTGCAAATCTGTGTGTGCAGTTTCTGGGGTTGACCGGCTTAGGTATAGAACTGTGTCATCCATGAACAGGTGGATTCTGGCTTTTTTTATGCCAAGGTCTATGCTGTTGATGTATATGGTGAAGAGTATTGGGCCCAAGATGGAGCCTTGGGGGACACCTCTTACTACTGGTTTAGAGAGTGATGGCTCCCTATCTGCTTTAACCTGATGGAGCCTGTCCGTGAGGTAGTCCTGGAACCATCCAAGGGAAGTAGAGTCTAGACCTAGGGCTTTTAAAAAGGATAAGAGTAGGGAGTGATTGACCGTGTTGAAGGCCTTACTTAGGTCAAGGAAGACAGTGCAGATTAATTTTTTGTTTTCAAGGTCATTTTGCCAATCATTTGTTACCTTGGCCAACGCTGTAACTGTACTGTGTTTTGATCGGAAGTCTGACTGTAACAGATTTAGGAAGTTTGAGTTTTCCAGGAAGGCTCGTAGCTGAGCATTCACTATTTTTTCTAACAGTTTAGATAGTTTAGGGAGTAATGAAATTGGCCTGTAGTTGTTTAAATCACAGGGATCCCCATATCTAAATTATTTATTTATTAAATTTTGATAACCGGGTGAGTCCACTGGGCCCTGAAGGTCCCTTTTTCAGGGATGACCTGGGGTTTACATGGTATAGCATACAGCATAAATACATTACAAAAGACACATCAAGACATAATACAGGGTAATACATAGTTGCACTTCAGCAGGTTACATATGCTGAGTTAGCCATATAGGTTAGTGTAGTCATTGTAGGTACTTCCCTGGAAGGGAGGGGTGTAGGGGGGTGAGGCCCCCTGTGCGTGTTGTGCTCTGATATGTTAGGCTTACACTTGGGGTCCCCTTTCCTTTAGCAATTGCACTTGGAGGTGGCCATCATATGTGCCTTAAGCCTTGTGCAGAAGCTGTTGATGGAGGTAGCTTCCTAGACTCCTGGGGGCAGGGAGTTCCATAGTGTGGGGGTGGTGAGGACAAATGACTTGCCAACCTCCTTGGTTCTAACCCTAGGCACTGCAAGGAGTGTCCGGTCCATCATGCGGAGGAGCCTAGGGTTACTCTTTAAGGTGATGAGCCTGGAGAGGCTGGAAGGAGGGGAGGGGCTGAGTAATTTAAAGGTTTGGCAGAGTAGGGGGTATTGGAGCCGGGCATCCCAGGAGGGCCAGTTTAGTTGGGACAGTGCATCACAGTGGTGGGTCCTGGGGCTGGATTGTATGGAAAACCGAGCCACCTTATGATAGAGAACTTGAAGTCTGTTCATCTCTTATCTGGCTACTCCCTGGACCACTGGGGCCGCATAGGTAATGGTTGGAAATAGGACGCTGGTGGTGATGGAAGCCCTGGCAGCTGGTATCAACTGGTCTTTCAACCTGTATAGAGTCCCAAGTTTAGCATGAATATTTTTGGTTACCTGGTCTACGTGTTCCTTGAGGGTGAAGCCCTGATCCAGGGTAAGGCCAAGGTATTTTATTGATTCGACCACCTCTAGTCTGTTGCCTGACGTGGTAGTCAGTTGGAGGTGTTGGCTTCTATCGCAACCGAGGGCTCTTGGGCCAAACAGCATGGCCTTGGTCTTGTTAGAATTAATGATCATTCTATTGGTGACAAGCCATTGCTCTAGGGATCTCAGGTCATCTTGTAGGCTGGAACTGAGATCTCCCAGATTAGAGAAGGGGCGGTAAATGACGGCATCATCTGCATACTGTACCACAGAGCTCTCACCACAGTGTTTACTGAGATCATTGGTGAAGAGAGAGAGAAGAGAAGGGGGCCAAGGATAGACCCTTGGGGCACCCCCTCTGTTAATGGGAGAGGCTCCGACAGGGAGTCTTTCCATTTTACCCTCTGTGACATCCCGGTAAGGTAGCTGTTGAACCACGACAGGGAGTGGCTGTCTAGCCCAACATGGTTCAGCTTGGTAAGCAGCAGGTTATGGTTGACAAGGTCAAATGCCTTGGATAGGTCAATGAAGACCACTCCAGTGGGGGTACCCTTGTCCAGTTCTCTGAGAACATCTGTGGAGAACTTGATAAGCACGATGTCGGTCCAATGTTTGGTTCTGAATCCATGCTGGGAGGGAGCTAGTAGTTGATGGAGCTCTAAGTAGTCACGGAGTTGGCCGTATATCAATCTCTCTTGTATCCTTGCTAGGCTGCAGAGTAGGGAGATTGGCCTGTAGTTGTTGGTTGACTCCCTCAAGCCTCTCTTGTGGACAGGGACTACATGAGCCAGTTTCCATTGTTCAGGGATGGCACCTTCAATTAGGGATCGATTGAAGAGCCAGGTCAGGGGCCTGGCTAGTGCATGGGACCCTTCCTTTAGTATCCGGGGGTGAATTCCATCTGGTCCCACAGATCCAGATGTTTTGAGGGACTTTAATAATGGGAGAACTTCGTTGGGTTTTACTAGTCTAATGTGGAAGGTTGGGCGGTCCAATCTGTGGAGAGGGCGAACATTCAGAACCAGGGGAGGAGTGGTAGTTCCTCTTTGAACTGGTCCAGGTTCGTGAATTGGTGGTTGAGAGCCATAGCAATGCTAGGGTCATCATTTGTTAGTTGACCATTTACCTCGATGGGGCCGTGTATGGTCCTGCCACTCTCCTTTATTAACCCATTTATATGTGCCCAGAAGAGTCTAGGGTTGCCTAGATTCTTTTTCTGTAGATGGGTGACATACTCTCTTTTGGCCACTTTAATGGCCAGTTTGCACCTATTTCTAAGAGTTTTATAGCACATTAGGTCAGCAGGTAGGGAGGAGAGCTTGTAGTTCTTCCAAGCTGTGTCCCAGTTTTTCATAAGGGATTTCACATGGTGGGTGATCCACTTGTAGCAGCTCCCCTTGGTGTGAAGTTTCTTCATAGGGGCAAGGTGGTTGGCCACCGTAGTGATAGTTCGCTGAAAGATAAATAACAGAATAATGTGGGCAGTTTTCCATACATTAGGGAGAGTTCCCTGGGATAGTGATAAGTTGAACAAATGCATAATGGGCACTGCCAATACATGCCAGGCCACCTTTATGAAGTAGGGGTCTAACGAGTCCACCCATGCGCTTTTCTTGTTATCCATGTGAGGGATTAACTCTTTGACTCCTTTCAGAGTAGCAGGTGAGAAGAAGAAGGTAAAATTTGTTAGATTTGGTTCAGGTGGCAGTGCAGGTATATGACAGCACAGGTTGCAGACAGGTGAGTTATTGAAAGCTAGTCCAGCTGAGGCGAAGTGGTTGTTAAATGCTTGCAAAATTTCCTTTTTGTCATTGAGAAGAACATTGTTAGAGATTTTAGAGGAGAGTGCGCTTACTGACGTGTGACCAGAGAGGTATTTTATTGTGGACCAGAATTTGATTGGACCAGTTAAGGCAGCATCTAGCTCTGTACGATAGAAGTTGGACTTGGCCTCTCTGATTAACCTTGTGCAGGAGTTCCTGGCAGCTCTGAAAAGACACCAGTCTTTGGCAAGTTGTGATTTATGAGTGATTTTCCACAGTTTATCTCTTTTTAGCAATGCAGCTTTAAGTTCTGGGGTAAACCAGCAATGAGTTCTGGGCTTTATATGGGTTTTGACCAGTGGAGCATGGGTGTTGAGGGCATGAGTTAAAATTTCTTGGAATATGATATATGCATCGTTCACTAGTTTGGTGAGGTAGAAACTCTGCCAGAGTGGAAAGTCCTTAAGATCATTGGAATAGGCATGTGGGTCGAAGTTTCGCTTTGATCTCTTAGTAGAGAATTTCAAAGTAGTTTTGGGCATATGATTTGTTCTCACTCCAGCAATAAAACAGTGGTCACTGACGTAGGCATGGAAGATACCAGCATGTGATTACAGGTGTGGTTTGTTTACTAATAGGACATCTAGAAGGGTACTATTTGCTGGGTTTTCTTATTAATGCATGTTGGTTCATTAATAAGCTGTGAGAGTCCATGGGAGTCACAGAGGGATTTGAGAGGTAGTGAGGCACTGCATAGCCAGTTGTAATTAAGGTCTCCCAGTATTATAGTTTCTAGGTTGCTGGAGTCCAGCATGGAAGATAGATAAGTCAGGAGCTGGGGTCCAGCTGAGGGTGGCCTGTAGCAGTCGATTCAAATGGCTGACGCAAGAGTAATTTCAATTTTTAAGGATAAGCATTTGTAAGCGCCAGCATATGAGGAGGAATCAAGTATAGAGACTGAGAGTTTGTCCTTGATATAGATGATGTCTCTGCCACCTCTGGTTTGTCTGTCAGTTCTGAATAGTAGGTAGTTAGGTATTCCAATCTCCAAATCAGGTGTGACTGGCCATAGCCAAGACTCTGAAATAACAAGCATGTCAGGATCAGTGTGGGAGATCCAAGCCTGGATGGAGGAGAATTTTATTAGAGGGCTACATGCATTAACATGCATGAAGCTAATTCCTTTTATTTTGGAGAGTTCTGATGGTGAGGTGATGTCGATCATGGGTCCAGGATTGAGCTCTACGTTGCCTGAACATAGTAATAGCAGAAGTACAAGTTTTCTTAGGACCACAAGGGAAGTTTTGAAAATTTTTGACCTTTTCTGGGTAGATGTAGTATCTGGGTAGGTTTGCGTGGACATACTATTAGTCTTTTGTTGGCCTAGCATCATGTAGCATAGAACCCTTGCTGTGAGGTACCACGATGTATTATTACTGTGGGAAGGTAGCTGGTACCTTTCGGCTGAAGTTTGGCTGCTTGGTGCACACCCGATATGCCACCCGATTTGGTAAGGGTGTAAAGGTACAGAGGTGTTGCAGGAGCTGAGTATGTGCCTGATGTGTGAACATTGTATGGACTCAGGATCAACTTTCCTCACCAAAGTAGGTCCAGTCAAGTGGATTTCCTAATATAGGCAGAATACATAGAGCAATAAGGAACTTTTAAGTCTAGACTAGATGTAGTTTTTAGGGACAGAACCTATGGCTTCTAAATAGTTGGGTTAAGGCAAGCTATAAGGATGAAAGTCCATAATGTTTGAATTTTTTCCTATGATTCCTATGATTTCAAGCATGTGTACTATCTGAACTCACAAATTTCAGTTCGTTGGTGGTTTCTGTGTGAAAATACAGTGGAGGTTACAGAAAAGTGTATCGGTACCCCAGCATGATGAGGTAGATGTGTCAGCATTAGAGGTAAGGTAGCAGTAAGTTAGGGGTATGTGGTATGCAGTAGTTCTGTCACAAGTCACCTAATTGTCATACGAAAATATGTACATATGAATATACGAAAATGCCAGCAGAAACAGGCCTCATGGTATATTGAGTATGCCCAATTGTGCAGCTAGCCCCTCAACTTGCAGCTGCCCCCCACCCCTCTTCATCCTTAACGCCCCTCACTCTGCCCCATCCTCTCTTAAAACCATCCACTGTTCTACAGCATACCACCTCCTTGGGCAGAACATTCCATTTGTCTACAACCCATTCTGTGAAAAAGGTCTCCTGATTTCAATCCTGAATCTTCCTCCCTCAAGTCTCAGCTGGTGCCCTCTCAAATGCCTCCCTCTTCTAATTTGGAAAATACCATCTGTATCAGTCTTATTTATCCCCTTTAAGTATTTAAAGGTTTCAATCATATCCCTCTATCTCGCCTGTGCTTCAGGGACTACAGGTTCAGCTCACCCAGCCTATCCTCGTAGGACTTTTTCTTCCAATCCCTGGATCATCTTTGTCACCCTGCGTTGCACTCCCTCTAATAATCTGACATCCTTCTTCAGGAATGGGCACCAGTTCTGCACGCAGTCTGACCAGTGACCTGTACCCGGGAAGGATCACCTCCCTATTTCTGGAGGAGATTCCTCTTGCTATACACCCCAGCATCTTGTTGGCTTTTGCTGATGCCTTCCTGCACTGATCTAAGTTGTTCATACTCCCCGTTATAAGCACCTCTAGATACTTTTCCTCCTCTATGCTCTCCAGCTGTACCCCTCCCATATGATAGCTCCTCCCCTGATTCCTAACCCTAAAGTGCAGTACCTTGCACTTCTTGACATTGAATCCCAACTGCCATGTTCCTGACCATATCTGTAGTTTGATCAGGTCTTTCTGCAGCCCCCTCCAATCCTCAATGTCATCTACCACAGTGTCCATCTTTGTATCATCTGCAAACAGACTGATTTTACTCCAGATCCTGAGTGAGATATTAGCTATGAATATCCCAAACATCACCAGTCCCAGTATCGATCTCTGTGGTACCCTGCTCATTACCACCTTCGGGGATGAGAGTTATCCCCCCCACTACCACCCTTTGTTCCTTCCATTGAGTCAGTTATTGATCCATTTCACCATCTTTGTTCCCACCCCTATGTACTCCAGCTTCCCCCAGCCTCCCATGTGGCATGGAATCAAAGGCCTTGCTGAAGTCTAAATACAGGACATCCACTGCATGGCTCTTGTCCAGCTCTCTGTTCACCCAGTTGAAATACTTAATTAGGTTTGTCTAGCAGGATCTGCCAGAGACAAACCCATGCTGTTGACCATTATCCTCCAAAAAGGTCACCAGCCTTTCTTTTAGAATTGTCTCCATCAGCTTACCCACCATTGACGTGAGGCTCACCAGTCTGTAGTTGCCTGATCCATCCTTAGGGCCACTTTTTTGAATGGGCACCATGTGGGCCATCCTCCAGTCCTGTGGTATGCATCCTGTGTCCAGGGAGGTATTGAACAGGTCAGCCAGTTGTCCTGCCAGGATCTCTTCCTTAAGTACCCTAGGGTGAATCCTGTCTGGTCCTGGCGCCATGTCCAACCTTAATGCCCTTAATCCTTCAAGGACTCTGTCCTCTGTAATCCCTGTATCAGTCACCCCCTCCCCCCACAGCCCACTCTACCCATCTTTTGTGGTATCTGCCCCCTTTCTCCTCCTTGAGCACAGAACAGAAGTATTTATTTAATGCATCTGCCTGATCCACTCCCTTCTCCACCCACCCTCCATCTTTCCTAATCTTCACAATTTGGTCTTTGTTCTTCCCTCTCTTTCTCATGTATCTGAGGAAGTCCTTTTCTCCATCCTTAATACCCTGTGCCCCCTTAGTAACGATACCGATCTCTGGAGAAACTCTTGGCAAAATATATACAAATTTATTAAACAAGATAGAATGCATCTAATACAGTTTTACATAATGCATAATCTGTATTTTACACCAATTAAACTCCATAAGTTGGGTTATCTGCCATCTTCCAACTGCCCTAAATGTTCCTGTCCCCCTGGATCTTTGCATCACATGTTATTCAGACTTTCTGGCAATCTATTAAGCAAACTTTGGACCCACTTTTGGGCCTCAATTTGCTCTCTTCTCCAGAGGTCTGTTTGTTGCACCTTTTTCTCAAGGGTACCCTGAATAGTAGGAAAGCCCATTTGGCACTGATCTCCTCCACAGCTAAACTGATTATTATGAGGCATTGGATAGACAACTCTACATTGTCTGTTATAGAGTTGCATAAGGAACTGTTACTTGCCCTACAATTGGAGAAACATATCCTAACCATGGGTAACCGGTTGCATCTGTATCAGACCAGATGGGGACCCTTAGATGCTTTGATCTCTATTTGGAAACCTTAACTGTCATAAAATAATACTGGTCTCCTTATTTGTTTATTAATTGAATGGAACTGATATGCACTTGATTGAGGGTGGGTTAGGGAGGTTTTATTGGGGAGGGGGAGTACAATATTAGAGTTCTTAAGTTTCAGTTGAATGTATATGTACTTACCTGCTTGACACCCGTCTTATGTTGCAAATGTATGTGTTACGAAAAAGAAAATGTGAATAAAGTTCATTGAATTACAAAAAAATACCCTGTGCCAGTCTTAGCTCTCTTGAAGCCTTGGCTGTTCTAACTAGCCTGGTAACCTCCCTGGACTTCTTCGTATACTTACCCTTGTCATCTTCCCCTTCCGATTTCTTGAATCTCCAAAATGCTTTTCTCTTGGCCCTCACCCCGTCCATGATCTCTTGAGTCAACCAGCTGGGCTTCTTTGCCTTCCCTTCTTACTTCATGTCCTTGTACATGTCCCAGTAACCTCCTCTAACCTTTTTCTAAAAACGTCCCAATTTTGACTAGCATCCATGCTTGGTTGAAATCCCTTCAGATGCCTACCCCAAATGTGCCCCATCCTTTTAAAATCATCACCCTTAAATTCAATCACCCTGGTTCCTGTATCCCCTGTCTCCCTACCCATACTGAGCATGAACCACACCAAGTGGTGGTCATGCCCAGCCAGAGGGTTCTATACCCCCAGATCCCTTACAGACTCCCCATTTGATTGTACCAGGTCCAAAGTGTTTTCCAATCTAGTTGACTTGTGGACCAACTGTACCAGGAAGCTGTCCTGAAATGCTTCTAATATGACTTGCTCCTTCACACTTGTGGTAGCCGGGGTGCTCCACTCTACCCCGGATGGTAGTAGTAGTAGTAGTAGCAGTAAATTTTTATTTTTTTAACAGGAAGTTCTTATTGCACATAATTAGGTCAATGACCCATTTTCAAGATGGTCCTGTTGCATGACTTACATTTGTGACATACAAGTATAAAATACCAATACTATATAAACTTAATTTCCTATAAAATACATAAACTCATACAGACAACACTTAGTTTATGCAAGCAACAGTTAGTAGAGATAGACAGACAATAAATATATACATTTGATTCAAACAAAATTTCATTCCAGATATGGAAACTTTACTGTACTTAAAATGGTTTATAAAGAGCAGGTTTCCTTTGTGAGTTTGACTTTAATCATAACATGTACATCTCAAATCTAAATCATGTTTTATACAGTTTATGAAATGTTTTGTACTTTGGACTACTTGTTTCCAGCTAAAATGTAAAGGTTCCCATATGAGTACAAGTTTTGCAAAGGTCATATTCCCAAATTTATTATGTAACTTTACTCAAGTATATTTATTATTTGAATCTTTCAAGTTATATTTATATTTTTTTATTATCAGTTTTTGAAATAAATATGAAGTTTTTTTTTACCACATATCACTGCGTGGATCTGGCCCAAACACTTCACTCTCCTTTTCTGTTCTAATGGTATCCACTGAAGGGAATTTAGCATTTCACAAAGGTGTTTACAATAATCACATTTCAATACAAATCTGGCAAGGTTGTTATAAATAACATCTATTTTTTTTAACTTGTTTTACCCACCATTCCGTAAATGTGGCTCCCATAGTCTAAACATGGGGGTGATTAACTGATTACCTATGTTTAGCCTCATTTTTTTATTGGTACAAAATCCTGATCTCTGGAAGGCTCCAGGTTTTTTGTTTGTATTTTTGCCAGTTTGTTTATATGGATATCAAATTTCAGATCTTCATCTAGCCAAATACCAAAATACTTACAACATTTTTCTCTACAGGATTTCTTTTTTTAAGGTTTTTGTTTGAATATCTGACTGTAAACTTCTTTTTAAATCTATTTTTGGATTGAAAACCATAGTTTTTTGTTTTCTTACTGTTTAGTACTAACTTCGAATTGTATAACCATTGTTCCAAATTTGTGAAATCCAATTGCAGTTTATATTCCATTTTTTGAATGGTTTTACCATATGCCAATAGGACTGTATCATCTGTGTAGAGCCTCACACTTGTGTGGGCTGCCACGCTTACCAACTCATGTATATATATATATATATATATATATATACATATATAAAGGAATAAGGTGGATCCTATAACTGAGCCTTGTCGGACTCCTCTCTGAACTAAAGTTGGCTTTGACAAGGCACTGCCCACCTATACTTGTTGGAACCTAAGAGTTAAATAGGATTGTAACCAGGGAAGAGTTTCTTCATCCATTCCATATTTTTTAGCCTACATAGTTGTGTTTTGTGGTCCATGGTGTTGAAGACTTTAGAGAGGTCCACGAACACTGCGTCCATCGACCCAGCCCCATTCAACTGTGTAGCTATGTTATCTGCCAGGTTGGTGAGTGCGGTGTCCATGGAGTGGCCCTTATGGAAACCAGACTGGTGACCAGTCAGCAAAGAGTACTTCTCCAAAAATGTGCACAGTTGCCTCTATACCAGCCTCTCTGCCACCTTCAACACCATGGACAACAAGGCTATCAGTCTATTGTTAGTAGGTTCGGAGGACAAACCCCCTTTATGTATCAGTATTTTGTTAGCTTTTTTCCATAATTTAAGGAATTTCTTCTCTGTTAAACTTCAGTTGAATATTTTAGTTAGAACAGGTGCTATTATTTCTAATGAGTCCCACAAAAATTTATTTTCTACTTTATCTAATTCATGGGCTTTATGCAGTTTCAAGTTTCCTAGCTCTGTTTTAACCTCTTTAGAAGTGATTAGCTTAAATCTAAAATTCAGTGTTCCTAAGATTTTCTTGTTTGGTGTAATTTGCTCCCCTTGGGGTCCCCCTTTTGGGATGTCAATATCTGAAAGTGTGGTAAAGTATTTATTAAATTTTTCTGCTGACTTTAAAGGGGACAATAATATCCCATTCTCCTCAATCTGAGTTGGTGTTTTATTATTTACTGGCTTCTCAAGTGACCTTATCAGGTCCCAATATTTCTGGGATCTTTGTTTTCTTTCACTTTTCTATTATAAAATATTTTTTTAGCATTTCTAATTTTAATCTTTAAATTATTTTGAGCTTTCTTGTAGGTGTTCCAGTCTTCTGTGTCTAAGGTTTTGTTGGCTTTCTTCCATAAATGATTCTTTACTCTGATGTACTTTTTTCATTTTTCAGTAATCCATAGCATATGAGATTTTTTTGTTTTAATGTTTCTAAATGGGGCTACATGATTACACACTTCTAGGAACATCTTAGTAAATTCATTTATGGCCAAATCTAAGTCAGGTATCAAAAAAGGCTATCCGTTCTGATATTGACTAGTTTATGAATTAGTTGTTCCTTGCTATAATTTTTAAAACACCTGTTTACTTTTTGGCAGACCCCCTTTAGGTGATCCCCCTTCAGTTGGATTTAATTCTCAGGTGCAAGTAACAGAGCAATGATCCCCCAATATGGGGTCTTTCACCTGGACAGAAATTGCATTAATATTATCAGAAGTAAAAATTTAATCTAAGATGTTACCAAGACTGTTTGGGTTGGTTTTTCTGGTAGGAATAGCAATTATTTGTTTTAAAGCCATGGGGTGCAGGCTGTTGTTTAATGCATTTTCCCTGGGCTTATTCCAGGCAGAGTTGAAATCTCCTAATAACAAGAGATCAGTCAACATAGTGTACTGTTGTATTGTCTGTGATAGTCCATTGAAGTCTGAGGTTTTAACTTTATGTGGGGAGTATACTAGGCCTATTGTTAGATGTATCTTTTTTAATTGTACCAGAGTACATTTAATTGTCCTTATCTCTCCAGGTAGGTTGAAGTCCCCCACCACCACTGTGTTCCCCTTTCTACAGATCCTTCTAATTTTCTCAGCTAACTCTTTATCCAGGTCATCCCCTTGACTAAGTTGGTGGTCTGTATACTACCCCCATCCTATGTGTCCTACATTTTGGGCCTTGAAACTGAATCCAAAGGGTCTCTGTTCTACCTTCCTCTCCCTCCTCTCTTATACACCTTATCCCCTCCCATACATAGATTGCCATGCCCACACCTTTCCTCTTACCCCTATCCTTCCTGAATATCATATACCCAGGGATCAATATATCCCAGTCCCGGTACTGGGTGGCCCACATTTCCATGATCACAGCAATGTACACCCTCTGTGCTGCCAAGAGGGCCTGCCACTCAGCCGACTTGTTACCTAGGCTTCTTGCATTCAGTGAGACCACCCTCCACCCTGTTTCCTTCCCTACCCTTTCCTGCTTTTCCCCAACCCTAATCCCCTCAGTGCCACTACCCTGATTCCTTCTCCTTTTGCTTGGGAGGTAAGCTCATTTGGCTCCCCTCCATGGGATCTCTACCTACCAGCTGTACACTCACCACCCCCACCTAGTTTTAATCCACCTTTGCTGCTATGTACTCCCCTATCTTCTGCTTTAATACCCCCTTCCTATCCCCATTCAAGTGTAGCCTGTCCCTTGCATATAGATCATTATTGTTCCAGGTTCTGACCCAGCAACCCACCAACATGTACCCCATGGATCGACAGCATTCCCACGTCATGTGTTGAACTCCCCAATCCTCCCTTTCCTCACTGTACTTGTGCAGGGCACTGGGACCACCTTTGAGAATGTCACCAATTACCCCAACTCCTTGCACAGCCTTCCCAGTTACTTGAACCTCTTCCTTACTACTTCCACCATCTCCCCTGCCAGATTGTTTGTATCCACATGCACCATGAGATGCAGTTTCATCCAGCTCCACTTTACTCACTTAAGAATTGACTGTCCGGCCCTGACTGCCGTTAACCCAGGTATGAACTCCACCCATATGTGACTATGCCTTTCCCACTCATTACCCCATCTGATTCCTTTTAGTATGGAATCCCCCAGCACCAGTAAACCCTCCTCTTCATTTCTCATCTCTGCCCCACCCTAATACCTAGGTACCTATCCCTCGACTCTGCCACATTCATAGCTCCACCCTTCTCCCTGCAGCTCCCCTCCACACTTGACCCACCTCCTCCCCCTCACTGTTCTCTCACTATCCTCTGCATTCTTTCATTTAACCCTTGCACCATCCTCTGTTATGCCCTGGTAATCCTCTCTATTTGCCCTGCTCCTGTCCCCTGTATCCTTGCTCCCTTTGACCATCCCTCCAGCTATGCCCCTCCTCATCACCCCTGCCACCCTCCTCTGATCGACAACTGTCCCTTGTGTATTAGCTCCCTTTCCTGCCCTGTCTGGAGATTCTTCACCCCTTCTCCTCCCCCAATGTCACCAGCACTGCAAACTTATTACCTGCCCCCTCTTCAATACTGTGCGTTGGCTCCTACCTGCTGACCAGAGCCTTCCCTTCAGTGTCAGGCCTCTTGCTCATTTTGCGCCCCCACCGCCTCCCTATCCCCTTCCTTGATCCGATGTTCCTTCCATGTCATGTCCTCATGTTACTCCCCATCCCGTCCCTCAATCTGATGTTATTTACCTTAAATGCCCTCATGTTGCTCCTTGAGGGAGGCCCTCCTGCCCCAGCTTCCCCCAACCCCTCATCCTCTCCAACTCTCTACCAAGCCACAGTACCTCTTCCTCAAGTCTTTTCAGCCTATGAAAGACTGGACACCCCCCTGCCTTCACAATATGTTCATCCAAACTGCCGCCCCACATCCGTTACAGTCCATTATCCTACCCATGATACCAGTACAAACTACAAAAAAAGTTCTATATATAAGTTTCTAACCAGTCCAGTCCCTACTTATAAACACAATACCAACTCCACTTGCAGAGAAGCATAAAACACTACTATGATATCATATTATCTGTAAGTTTCCAAGAAAAATACAGCTTGAGCTGCTACAAGTACAAAACACAGTACTATTTATAAGTTTTCCATTTTTACCTCTTTAACCAGAGCTACATATCACTCTATAACATTATAAAGACCAATCCCTTCTGTTAGGACATGTTAGTGGATGCATCTGGTAGTGCTGTCGATCAGTTCCAATGCAGCCCCACCCCAAATAAGTGTGGATAAACTGGGGGTGGGAGGGATAGGGATGGTGGGATTTTGGCCCACTGCCAACCCATGAGAGTCAATCAGCCTCTTACACAACTGCGCACCTCATCCCCTTTCCTCAGGCAGGAGCAAACACAACCCTGTAGTTCATGCTTCTTCAGCGTCCAGCTCCAAATGGTATCACTTTAAGTAAAATGGGTTTTCGCTAATCTTTTGCCCCTCCACCAGGTCTACTTCTGCTTGCAGTTTCATGACTGTCAACTGGCACAAAACGGAACTCTAAATTATAGCCCTAATACAAACAGCACTGTTTAAACACCCAAAATGCAGCCCTAATGCGACAACACTGTTTAAACACCCAAATACATATCCCTCTCCCAGTACAAGCTATCCAAACCAAAGCAAATTTAGGGAAAAATTACTTCCCTTTAGTTCAGCCTCACACAGACACCAGGACACCCCATGCAGTACATGCTTCTTCATCTTTCAGCTCCAAAATGAATCACATTAACTAAAATGGTTCTTGGCTGATCTCTTGCCCCTCCCCCAGTCTACCTCTGCTTGCAGTTTCCTGTCTTTCAACTGGCACAGAAATTAACTCCAAAATACAGCCCTAATCCAAACAGAACTGTTTACACACCCAGAATACATTCCTAATCCAGCAGCACTGTTTAAACACCCAATACAAATGCCTCTCCCAGTACAAGCTATTTGAAACAATGCAAATTTAGAGAAAAATTTACTTCCCTTTAGTTCAGCCACACACAAACACCAGGGCACCCCTGCAGTATGTGTTTCTTCAGCTTCCAGGTTGTCATTTTATTCCCTCCAGCTTGATTGCACCAGGTGGCACTGTATTCATGTAACTGTCCCTATTACATTTGGTTTTGCCTGCAGGTGTCCCCTTAAGCCAAGCAAGATGAAATAGATAGTGTGAAGCCATGGTAGTCTAGCAGCCCCCTTCCCGGCCTACTTTACAATACTGTATATTGTGAAAAATTCCTTTATGCCCCCCTTTTTCTTGTGTAGAAAAATGCAGTGTCTGCTGCTATGCTGAGAGGGGTGCCACATTTCTACAGTACATCCCAAAACTAGAAAGACAATTTCTTCTACAGTAAATGAATTTGTTGGTTGCCAAACTGCATTCCACAAACCACATTCATAGTGCATGGGCCTGGTGTGAATGTGGCATGCTTTATGTTGGTCACACAACTTCCCCACTTAAAAAGTCTCCTCCTGGCAATGAGTGGTTTTAAAACATGCTCTAAGACTTCTTTTATTTATTTATTTTTTGTTGACATGGAAGAAGGACTAGACCATTTTTTGCCTATTTTCAGCCTCATCCCAGGGGGAAGGGGATACAGATGGATGGCAACTAAAATTGAACCAGATTTTAAGCAGTTGGAGGTATTTTTAGTGAATGGGGGGGAAATTTGGCCAAGACACCAAAGAAATTCCCCTGCTCTTTTTTTCAAGACATGCCATGGGCTCTTTAACATCCACCTAAACTACTACCATAACAGGCAGATGGGACCTCAGTTTAACATCTCATTTGAAAGATGGCACCTCAGGCGTGCAGGACCCCCCCCTCATGCTGCACTGCAGTGTCAATATTAAGATTTAACCCAAGTGCCTGGAGTGGGGCTAGAACCCACAGCCTTCTGATATTCTGGCCTCACAGGTGAGTGTGCAACCTGCTGAGCCACTGACACTGACTTAGCCCAGCAAGGGCATAGGAATAATAAACATGCCAGGTCTGAGCAGAGCTGATTATAGGAGCAGCTGTGTGATATAAAGAAATACTGTACTTTATACCACCCGACTGATCCGTGTAGGTAATCATGTTATGGAGATGGTCCTAAAGCAGTAGAACATGTGGGCAGGGAGTCAACATTTGAAAATGGTTACAAATCTGACCATATCTTTCTGAGGAGCTGCTAAGCTGATAACTAAAAGTGAACTTCATAGTATAGCCATTTCCCTTTGCATTCGCACAGCACTCACATTCAGCTTTCTCAAAATAAAATAGTGGTGATACTAACATTGTGAGCAGTGCCCTACTGTTCCAGTTCCTCCATACATGTACCATTCCAATTTGTCCTAAAAGAATCAGAATAAAAATAAAAACAAAGCATTCCTTGTGTCTTTCAAAAGAGAAATACATTGAGTCTGGAAGTCATATTTTCCCCACTGATGGCACTTGCCACTTTCATTAAGGAGAGATACAGTACTTATCCTCATTTGTCAAATCATGGTAAAGGGGGTGATTACAAGCCACCTCATTAACTGTTTTATTTTGCCAGTCAGTAATCATTATAGGAACCTAAAAAATTGTACATTTTCAAAACTACTATTATTCCTGCATAGTGGAGGCCATTAGGGAAAAAGCAAGAAGCTATAAACCACCCTGGAGCCCCCCAAAAAAAAAATTACACAAATTACAGCTATTGCAATTATATAAAAAAAAAGCTGTAAACCAAATCTCCCATTCTGTATCAAACTATACATAGCTCCTGGAGTGTACAGTAGGTGTGGTAAGATTATCTACACAGTAAACCTTATCATGTGGAGTTATGCAGAGAACAGATTTAGTTTGCAATGAAAATATGGGGGAAGGTTAATGATCATGGATTTTATAAAAAAAAAAAAAATCTGATAGTGTAGGTCACCCCTCCCTAACCAGACCCTCGACATGATGTGTAAAAAATCCCTGGTAGTCTACTGTGCATAGAAGAAAGATGAGGGATAGATTTTGTTTTTACCAGGGCCAGATTCTTGGCTGGGATGGGTGTTATGCATATCTTCTCTCTATGCTGGTCTTCTGCCTTGTAAGCGGATGGAATGCATGTGCAATCACTACTTTAAAAAAATCCTGGCAGTCAAGTGGTCCCCCCTTCCCTAACCCGATCTTCTGAACAGTGTAAAAGAAATATCTGGTAGTGTAGGTAGTTGAGTACACCCACCCTCTCCCTCCCCCCAAAGCATCCAAACGTTTGTGCCACAGCAAACAGTAACTTGCTTCTGTAAAGCAGAAAAATGTCCACACTGATCCATAAGTACTGGGTGGTTGCATGATTGAACTGATTATATTTTTGCTTATAGTAAAACCTGACTGGCTGTGCCTCAGTCAGTCATGCTTTACTATAGGCAAAAATGCCATTCATTCATTCATTCATGCTATTTCCTGACCAGCATGATTCAGGTCTGTACGAAGGACAGAAAGATGCTTCAGTGTTTTTCCTTTTTAATTAAAGCAACAATAAAATAAAAAAAGCACTGAATCTGGCACAAAGTGTTTGGGATTCCATGTTATAGTACGTTGCCGTATCTCTCAGCCGCCCCTGATTTTGCCTCAAAATCTTTACTCTGTCTCTCATAAATTTTGTATTTCTGTGATTAAACAGTGGAGATTCTGGATTCTAAGCTGAAAATAATGTCAGACATTAATGTTTTGGACTTGTTCTACTTTTGAAAATGCATTTAACACTAAACTCTTTAGTCCATGTTAGTAGCCTAGTGATTTGTTTTAGAAGGGTGTATTTAAATATCTAGCTACAACTATTATTAACATTCCTAAGGTGGCCTCTCGCCATGCTACTCTCGGTATGGTGGGCAGATTTTTTTCAGACACTACAGTATTTAACAGGACTATGACAAATCCCTACTGGGAAGGAAAATGTAACAAGTGTTATAATAGCTCTACTATTGAAAACATGTATCTATTGTTTTAGTTTATCAAGTTGGTATACTAGACAAAAATGCTTATTTTCCAGCACATTCTATTATATTTTTATATATTTGCCTACATGCAATCTTCCTGGCATAACTCTAATTGTTTTTTGCTGCATATACTGTATAATGTATGATAAGAAGGATAATGAGCATTTTATTAGCAGGACATAACTGTATGGGGTCATCCCTGCCATAAGGAGATTTAAGCAATAAGGCACAACAGGGTGTGGGTTATTGGGCGATTTACCCACACCTTGTGTGGTGTGTCATGAACTGGCTGGTGGCTTGTAACACACAAGTGGGTAAAATCTACTTGCCCATCCTGGAGTCTTATTATGATATTATAATGGACCCATGTGTAAAATAAATTTTAAATGTGTTTAAGTATGTTTTTTTATAAATGCCATTTCTCAGCCGTGGGTTATTACAGGATATACCGTGGTCATGTGATGTGTTTTGACCAATGAGGTTACAAGATTTTCATACTTCATTGTATAATATTATTTATAGGTAACATACTATTGATAAAAATGAATACCATTTAGCATTATTAGCATTCAGAAATCAATGGCCCCTTATGACGTGTTTGGAGTTATATACTGCTGTATTACTCTGATCAATTGTACTGTAGATTTTATGTGTCTTTTCTGATAAATTGTAATAACATTTTGTCACAGAAAAAAGAAGCAACTAGTAGAACAGTACTTAGAGTAAAAATGTGTTTTATTTAGGTGCAATGTACACACATCTTTTCTGTCGCAGGTTGGTCTAGTCTAGTTACTGTTGGCCAGTCCCACCATACTCGTGGCATCTAATTTTGCTTGCTTTGTGTGTTCTTCCAGGCAGCGCAAGTTCTCCCACTTTGCTACTAATTAATACTGTATGTCATCTAAGCATGAGAGCATATGTAGCACCAGACATATTGAAGATGCATACATGACTTGTTTTAAAGGGAAGGGGATAGCAACCCCTGCTTAGCAATAATATCATTGCCCCAGAATTGTCTGTATTTAACAAGAATGTTGCCCATGATATACTGTACAAGCCTTTTTTTTAACTCCATGATGAATGTGATCAGGCACAAGTATGGTAAAAAAGTACCGGGGGAAATTAATCTTTTTTTTTTCCTGGAGATGAATCTAGCCAAAAAACAGGCATAGGGTCACCACATTTAGTTGAGGTTAAAACCAGATGCTAAATCACACCCCAAACTCTGCCTCTGGCTACACCCCTTTTTATGACTGAAGAGTATGTCGCTCCTCCTCCAATGCCATTTGTAATGTCAGAATATACATTAATAGTGATGGGAAATCATTTTTATACTGTTATTTTATTTATTTATTTATTTTTATTCTATGGCAGCCAGGTTAACTCCCATAGGCCACATGACCCATTTTGCAGGAGTGACCCAGGAGCACAGGAAGGTTAAGTGACTTGCTCAGAGTCACACAGTACACAAGTGGAGACTGTGGGAATCAAACTCAGATCTGCTGGATGTGCCAAGCTCATTCACAGCTTATTGCTCAAACCTCTGTTACATAGAAACATAGACTTTGATAGCAGATATGGACCGCTTGGCCCACCTAGTCTGCCCATTTCCCTACCTATAGGATAAGCTGCAGATCCTAGTTAACCAAAAGCCTATTTCTTCCTACCCCTCACAAGAATTGCCCCCAGGACACCAACGCTTACGCTGCTCTGTATCCAGATCCAACTTTAGAGGCAGCTGCATCATCTACTGGCTGAGTACATCTAGCTGCATAAGCTTACTTTTCTTTTTCTTAGGATGGCATTGTCAAGCTGTATTCCCTTAAAAGGGTTGTAGGGACTAACTTTGAAGGTCCACTCTAGGTCCGGTCTGTAAGGGAGAAAGGAGCACAGACACAGATCCTAACAACTTGTATTCCTTTACCTCTTGTTGAGTCATTTTGCAGAAATTTAGGACACCAGCACACTGCTATGGACTAGATCATTTATAATTTGAAAATGAAAACCTTATAATTGCGTTCATTCACACTTTGCCAATTAGCAGCAGGGTCTAGCCAGTCATTATATATTTTCTCAAATTTTATTTTATTTTCCAGTTTTGGGTACACAATTTTAAACTAATACTAGGTGTGTTTAGCAGAGCTGATTCTGATGGGTTGAGTAAGTGATGGGGAGGGGGTCAGATGGTGGGTCTTTCCTTTTTTCTCGGGGGGCTCCTGGTGGGGTGGGGCAGCCAGAGGGGTCCAGCTGTGTCCAGGAGTCAATGGCTCCAGTTGTGGAGGGGCACTGTCATTGAGCCCTGGGATAGTTAGACCCACCTCAGTCCCTGTGGCCCTTTGCCTGACCCTTCATGTGGACACACTTTACAAGCAGAAGGGAGAGTTAGGCAGCCCCTTGAGGATGCCGTTCTTCCCCATGATAAGACTTTGAAAGGTTGTTGTGTTGGACTTTTTATGTCAGGCTAGAATATCTGGAATGGAATAACATCTTAAGAGGAAATGGAAGAGGAGTGCGGAAGGGTGCCCCTTAACATCCCTCGTTAATTCAGACTAAACCAATTAAGAACAGATATAGCCTGAGAAAGTCAGAGGGTGGTGTCCAATGGGAGATCAGTCTCCTTCTGGTCAAGATATTCAGCAATGGTTAGCTTGGAGTCCAGAGTGTGTTTGCAGGAGAGTGGGTGGGGCACAGTGGGGGTTATAGGGTTCTTCCTCGGGTGAGGGATGGTTGGTTCCCCCTTGCAGTGAGGGTGGGTGCACACCAGATTTGCTGACAGCATTTCATTTTTAACTTTAAA
Source organism: Neoceratodus forsteri (assembly GCA_016271365.2). Classification (NCBI taxonomy): domain Eukaryota; kingdom Metazoa; phylum Chordata; order Ceratodontiformes; family Ceratodontidae; genus Neoceratodus; species Neoceratodus forsteri. The sequence continues at coordinate 515,046,206 of CM057450.1, read as the reverse complement.
GAGCATATAGTGGAAAGCCGCTTGGTTGCCTTGGGCCACCCCGTGGTGCTATGGGGCTCCGTTCTCGCTTGGGGTGGGAGGCGCTGCATGTTCTGGTTTCCCAATACCATCATATCAACAGTTCTCTTTTTTTCTCCAATGAAATCACTTAGTCAGACCCCAGTGGTGAGCTGCTTAGTGTTCTCAGTGGAAACAAGACACAGCCCAGCTGGGACACACCACAACTTCTATTGTGGAATAATCCTGGCAGGGAGGCTAGAAATTTAGTCTCCTACTGTACCTCGTAGAAGCTTCCAGAGGTGAGGCTTAGGGTATATACATACCTTGAAGTTAAATAATGCTTATTCTGCTACTTGGGTGGCAGTGTGTATATAGTTGGAATCAGTTTATATTGTTTGGAGTTCATGTCCAAGTAGTTGGATTAATTTCACAGGCACACAGATATTTGAAGAAGATTTGGTATGGATATAATAGTTTATCATGGCGGACTTATAATTAGTTTCTTGGAATGTAAGGGGCATAAATAGTCCAATTAAGAGGATGAGGATTATCCAAGAACTACAACGGCAACATGCCACAATAGCGTATTTGCAAGAAACCCACTTAAATATGATTGAGCACAGAAAGTTGCGCAGGGGCTGGGTAGGGGAAGTGTTTGCTGCTGAGACTCTCCAACAAACCAATTGAAGGGGAACTGCTATATTGATCAGAAGGGATGTCCCCCTTACGATCTCTCAAGCAGACTTGGATCCAGAGGGAAAATATGAGAGATTGGTGGGAGAATATAGGGACCAGAAATCTGTCTTTCTGAATGTGTATTCTCCGAATGAGGAGCAGGATAGCATACCTTTCCTAACTGAAACACTCACAGACTGTGTCCAGGACCCTAACAGTTTGATTTTTATTGGAGGGGACTTCAACTCGGTACTAGATCTGGGCCTGGACAGAGTGGGATCTAAAACTACAGGCCCAGCGAGGACCAGTAGAGTGCTCTCTAGATTATGCTCAGAATTATCATTAGTGGATCCTTGGAGATTCATAAGCTCTAAAGAAAGAGACTATACATTTTATTCCCATAAATATAAGATTTATTCCAGAATAGATTACTTTTTTGATATCAACCAACACCTTACACTATCAAACTGGAGCAAACATTGGTAATATCTTTTTATCAGATCACGCCTATGTATCCTTGGAGTTGGCATTGGTCCATTTGGTGTCTTAATGTCATCCTGCTGAACCATGTAGATTTTAAACAATTAATACAGGAGTCAATTAAACAATTTCTAGAACTTAATCCAGCGGAGGATACGGAGGCAGGGGTCAGATGGGACACCCTTAAATGTTACTTGAGGGGCACTATAATCCATATGCCTCAAGGTATAAGAAGACCAAAATTAAGGAGTGCCTAGACCTAGAAAGGAAGATCACCCAGTTAGAGGAGACCCATAAAATGTCTTTAGACCAGCTTACTAATGCAGAGCTAGACAGGGCTAAAGACAAACTGAATAAAATTCTGGATTTGCAGGTCGAAGGACAACTCCGTTATGCAAAATAAAAATATTATGAACAAGGTAATAGGGCTGGGAAACTTTTATCGTTTCAGCTCCACAAGGAGAGAACCTCTTGGGCAGTGCCTAAACTTAGATTGGAAGGTGATGGTGAAATGATCCTGTCCCCTACTCTTATTACAACCTGATTTCAAAAATTCTACATTTCTTTATATCAGGCAGAGAGAGGCCAGGGTCACTTGGAATCAATTACAACTTATTAAGATAAACTCCAATTCCCTACACTATCAGAAGAGCAGAAATTAGGACTAGAAATGTCCCATCTCTAATATAGAAATAACACAGAAAATCAAACAACTAAAGAATGGTAAAGCCCCAGGGATGGATGGATATGTGGCAGAATTTTATAAAGTGTTTCTGGATCCCCCCTTGCCTGTATTATCAAATGCCTTTAATGAGTTGTTGGGGGGCAGCCCCAAGGTGTTGGAATTAGGCCCAGAACTCTGTTATTCACAAACCTGGGAAAGACTCTGAAGATTGTAAATCCTACCGACCAATCTCCTTACTCCCAGCAGATTTAAAAATGTTCACAGGAATTATGGCAGACCGGCTTCAATTAGTAGTTGGGTCTCTGGTCCATAGGCACCAAACGGGTTTTATTTCAGGCCACTACCTACAGGACAACATTCGACATCTGCTCAATGTAATCTCGTCCCAAAAGAATATCAAGGACCTGCAACTAGCTGTAAGTATGGATGCCAAAAAGGCATTCCACAGGGTTGACTGGGTGTTTTGGGGGGAGACATTGAGGAGATTTGGATTAGGGGATAAATTCTTAACAGTTATCCGAGCTTTATACAATGCTCCAGAAGCCAGAATGGCCATCTATCAGAGAGGATTTCCCTATCGTGGGGAACAAGGCAGGGCTGTCCCCTCACTCCTCTTCTCTTCGCCCTATCCTTAGAACCAATGGTGATAGATATCAGAACAAATCCTCAGATTCAGGGAGTGGAGGTTGAGGGCCACGCACAAAAAACTGCTCTATATTCAGATAATTCCCACTTTTTCATCTCCAATCCAGAAACTTCAGTTCCAGAACTTCTTAAGATGCTTGAGGTATATGGTGTTCTTGCCAGTTATAAGATTAACTCTACCAAATCAGAGACCCTGGTTTTAAGTGGGCTCCCTTCCAGTGCATATAAAAGAACCTTTCCTTTTGCGTGAGTGAGAAAAAACACGATCTGTTATCTTGGTATCAGTGTTTCGATAGGCCTGGCCTACCTTTACAAAAATAACTATTTTAAACTACTTCAAAACCCTTAGGTAGATATGGCCAGTTGGCAGCTATTATCCTTAACACTATATGGGAGATCACAAGTACTTAAAATGAACACCTTACCAAGGCTCTTTTTCTTTTTCAGAGCCTCCTCTTACAACCCCTAAGAGAGTTCTGGACAGCGCTGCAGAGGTTGACCAGGAAATTCCTTTGGAACAACAAGCATCCTAGACTTGCCAGGAACACTCTCCAGGCTCCACGAGATAAGGGCGGTATAGCTCTTCCTCATTTTGATTTGTATTTCTTGGCAGCCCATGGGGCACAATTATGCACTTGGGCCAAATGGAGGGAAGGTTCGGGATGGTACCCCCTAGAGGAAGCTTCTCTTAAGGAATGAGCCCTTTGGACCCTGCCCACTAACAACATCCCATTAAGTGTACTAAGCTCAGCAATGAACCCATAGATTAATCATTCTTTATTAATACTCAAAAAACTCAGAAAGCTCACTCAGACTCAGGAGGGCCCAGGCCCCTTATCTCTGAAAAGATTTGAGCCTTCTTTTATCTCACCCAGGTTGGACTCGGGTTATCGTTATTGGGCCATACAGCATCTCTCAACATTTGCACAATGTATAATCAATGGCAATTGCATGTCTTTTGCACAGTTGAAAGACAAATTCCAGCTCCGTAGGAAGGACCATTTCAGATATCTTCAAATTCCCCATTATATATTATCTGCCAACAGATTACAAATGATAAGTAGGGATAGAACACAACTTGAAAATTATTTTTATTTTATTATTACAATTGAAGACAGTACCTGACTCCTCTCTCAACTTTATAAAATATTGATCAACATCAACAAAACAGGCATAGAACAAGTGAAGCATAGATGGGAGGAAGAGCTGACTATTTCAATATCTCCTAATCTCTGGGAGAGAAGAATGAGCCAGGGCTGGCAGGTATCCAGCTCTCCAACCCGGTGAGAATTTCACTGGAAGATACTTTTACATTACTTTCTCACACCCACTATGGTGAAGCATTTTGGACCTCATCAGTCGGAGTTGTGCTGGAGGAATGTCGAGTCAAAGGGCCGCAAATGCAAATATTCTGGGAATGTCCAGTGTTAGTACCATTTTGGATGGAAGTACATGCCCATATACAATCCATAACAGGTCTACAGGTCCAGTTTACAGGATCTGATCTGATTTTGGGACTTCTGACCTTGCTTTCTGGAACTAGACAGTCCACTAAACTGGCCCACATGATGAGGGTGGCAGCACTGAAGTGCATTACGTCTAGGTGGTTATCCACACACACACCAACGATCAATGACTGGAGGTCCAGAATGATTCGACTAGAATCTATGGAACAGATCACCTATACCCTGTGACTACAAAGTGAAAATTTTATTAATATATGGGCACCATGGCACCAATATTTACAATGGACATCTGATGCCCTCTAAGGAGACCTATGAATACTGTACCAGGTTGGATAAGATAAAAGGTTAGGAAAGTAATTCAGTGTTGCCTGTGTTTCTTTTATTTATTAGAAGTCAGGCATACATGGTACTGTTGTTTTTTCCTTTTTAGTATTAGTCTATAGATGAAACATTTATTAGGAGAACATATAGTAGAGGAATATGGATATTTAGAGACTGAATTCTTAGCTATTATAATTTGAACTGTATCTGTATTTTCCATTGTTGAGTCATGTTTGCCAATCAGATGGAAATTTTGTAACTTAAAAAATTTAAAGTGATGTTAATTTCATCTGATATACAATAAACTTGAAGTTTAAAAAAAAAGGAGCGATTCCATCATTTTCTCTACCACAGCGGTCAAACTGACAGGTCTGTAGTTTCCTGCCTCTGTCTTGCTCCCACTTTTGTGAAGTTGAATCACATCCACCTTCCTCCAGTCCTCAGGTACCACACCATCCTCCCATGATTTGTTAAAAATGGTAGTTAGTGGTGTCACTAGTTCTCCCCTTAATTCTTTTAGAATTCCAGGGTGAATTCCATCAGGCCCAATTGCTTTGTCCACCTTCAGTTTTAGGAGTTCTTTCAAAACCCTTTCTTCTGTGAAAGGACTGGGATCGACCCCCCTATCCAGCGTGCTTCTATTAATTGGATTAGGCACCTTCCCCTCCTCCTCTTTTGTGAATACTGAGCAGAAGTATTCATTCAGTATCCCTGCTTTTTCACTGTCTCTCTCTGCCCACCCACTGTCCATTCTATTCAGCCTCACTATCCCTCCCTTTGTCTTTCTACGCTCCCTGATGTACCTATAAAAGGTTTTATCCCCCTTCTTAACCGAGTTGACTATCTTTTCCTCAGTTTGGGCCTTTGCTATTCTGACTTCCCTCCCTGCTTCCTTCTGCCTTAACTGGTACAGTTATCTGTCCTGCTCCTTCTGTGTTTCCTTATACTTCCTAAATGCTATCTTTTTCTCCCTAACCTTCCCTGCCACCTCTTTTGAGAACCATAGTGGCTTTTTCTTTCATTTTGATTTGTTTATTTGCTTCACACAAAGGCTTGTTGCCTCTGTGATGGCAGTTTTGATGTTTCCCCATTGTTGCTCCACCCCTCCTTCTACCCTGTTTGCTAGAACTTTTCTAAGGTGCTCTCCCATCTTGCCAAAGTCAGCCCTCCTGAAGTCCTGTACCCTCACTTTGTATGGCTTTACTCTGTAGCTGAGTTTATCATGAACCACACTGTTTGGTGGTCACTTGTTCCCAGATGGCTACCCACTTCTAGATTTGAGATCCTCTCACTGTCCCCATTTGAGAGTATGAGGTCTAAGATTGCTCCCTCACAAGTGGGTTCCAAAACTAGCTGTCTGAGGCATGCCACCTGTAGGGCATCGAGAATGGCCCTGCTCTTTGATGTGGCTACAGCAAAGGTTCTCCAGTTAACATCTGGCATATTCAGGTCCCCCCTCAACAGTATCTCCCCTTTCTCTGCCATCCTAAGGATGCCTTCTATCATATCCTTTTCCATTCCCTCTCCCTGACATGGGGATCTGTATACAACCCCTGTGCAGATTGTGGTGCCATTTACAGTCTCTAAGGTGACCCACAGTGCCTCCTCGCCTCCCTGTTTACTGTTTTGTACCATTGCTTTTATCCCTTCCCTTACATAGAGAGCTACTCCTCCCCCTCTTCTACCCTCCTTGTCTCTCCTGTAGGTTGTGTATCTTGGTATGTTAACATCCCAGTCATAATTCTCTGTGTACCATGTTTCTATGACTGCTACAATATCCAGGCATCCCTCTTCCATCAAGGCCACAAGTTCAGGGAGCTTGTTGCCCAGACTATGGGCATTGGTACTCATTACCCTCCATTTCTTGATGGCCTTACCCCTTTTAGTCCAATCTCTGTCCTTATTGCCTTTGCCATTTTCTCCATTTACCCCTGTGCTTCTCCCTATTGACATCTGTATCTTGGTGTTTACTCACTTACTACCCTGAATTTTAGAGGGGACTAGGATTTCCCTGCTCCTTTCCAGTGCCCCCCTTGGCTAATTTAAAGGCTTGCCAATGAAGCATTTAAACCTATTACCTAGGGTCCTGGTTCCCCTCCTGGACAGATGCAGACCATCACACCAGTATAGGCCTGCATCACTCCAGGTGGACCCCCAGTCCCCAATGAAGCCAAATCCCTGAGATCTTCACCAGTATTTCAACCACTGATTGAATCCCATGTTGTGGAGCACCCTAGCCTCATCCATGCCATAGACAGGCAGCACATCTGAGAAGGTTACCGTGTGTTCTACTTGTCTAAGACCCCTCCCCAACTTCACAAACTCTAGGATGGTGAGTCTGTTAAACACTCTCCCATTTTCCTTTCCATGCCAGCCTTGTATTCTGATATGCTTTGACCAATTTTTGATAACTTAATTATTGATGCTTGTGGTACCCTCAATACTGCATTGTGTTCCCTTTACCTCAGCAGCTACTGCTGTTTCTTTTCATATTTCTAAGACATTCTACAATTTCATACACACCATGCATGCTGTTTATCTGAATGGCCTGTAAAAGTGTAACTAATATCATGGAATGTTCAGGTAGTACAAAAAATTAGAACAGTAACTGTTGAGGACCCAGGAGAGAAGTAATCAATGCAGTCATAATGGCAATAAAAACTAGATAATTAATTTAACAAAAAATTGGGCTGAAACATACAGAAACATAGAAACATAGAAATTGTTGGCAGATAAGGCCCATCCAGTCTGCCCAAAGGCCCTATACATTGTATGTAGCCACTGACCCTATGTGATCAATTGCTTTTCATCACTCCCTCCCCTCTCAAGCTTCCCTTGTGCCTGACTTATATATCAGAATATAGGACAAACAAAAAGAACACAAGAGCATATAAAGGTGTAAAAGCTGTTTCTTTTCATAGCAGTTAAAGATCATACTTAAAATTTAAAGTGGAAAAGATTAGGCTGATTTACTGCTAATGGTCTTAATGGCCATACTTTACACCTCCCAGACAGACTGGTTTTACAAACAAAGGCAGGTATATATGACATCAGAACTTCTTTGTGACCTGAAAATGCAATGCAGCCAAAACAGTGAATGATTTTATACAACAGTTTAAGAGTATATGAGCACTCAAAATGGCCCCAAAAAAGACGACATAGGACACAGTAGGCTGTTGGTTAACTAGGATCTGCAGCTTATCCATTAGGTAGGGAAATGGTCAGACTAGGTGGGCCAAGTGGTCCTTATCTGCAATCAAATTCTATGTTTCTATGTTTCTATCTTACATTTAATCAAATTCAGATGACAGGATAAGGACCCTAAATACAGGATTATCCAGTCTAAAACATGATAGGTGGCAACCACAAACTGGCATCAAGTATGGTAAACAATTCTGGGGAAACAAATCTTTTTTTTGCTGAAGATGAATCTAGCCAAAAAACAAACTATGAGAAAACTACTGAGGGAATGAGTATTTTTATTTTATAACAACCATGATGAATGTAGTCAAGAACCAGTTATTAAAAATGGCATAATCCTAAAACTCTTAGGGGATGAAACGTCCTCATTCAAACCATTAGCTGCATTCTAGAAAGCATTGTTTCCCAAGCTACAGTAGATTGTTAATGCACAGCTCTGATTTACATTTTCTGAAGTCAGTTTGACTAGTTTATGGTACAAAACATATTAAACACACACACATACACACACAACAAAAAAATATCTTATAACACTGATAAAGTGCTTCATGATTATAGATCAAGATATGTTTTAAAACAGCAATCAAAACAATTTATAGGCTCTAACAGTTGTTGAACAGATTAATTTGGAGCTACACCGAATAACAGTAAAAAAATAAGTACTCATTTATCATTCTCTGTGACACAAGTCTGGATATAATTTGTTATAATTTGAGAAATATGCTTGTCTCAGGCAAGGACACAACTGCAGGATGACCACTGAAAGAATGGAGCAAAGCTTCCTAATCTGTTAGAAATAAAGTACTTCATGTGGCTGTTTGCACTTACTTTTAATGGGACCATAATTAATTCCTTAAATATCTCAGATGTGCACAGGTGTCCATCCAGCAGAGTCAAGAGATTTGATGGGAGCTTATTGTTACTGCTCATTTTATCCTGCAATGGGCAGCGGCAGTCTGCTAAGCAGGTGTGAAAAGCAGGTTCAATTCCCTAAAGAACAATTTAATCATTCAATAGCCACTTAATTTCTTTAGTGCTTCTGCCCTTCCATAGCTGTATACTGTAATTGGGTAGAGGCAGGACACTGATGAATTTTAACTTTATCAGCTATAAACAAATATTATGTTTCCATATATACCAAAAATGACAATAAAAGTAGGATGAATGAAAGTAGGGAGAGAAAGAGATGGGAGGGGGAGTGAGGAACATTATTATCTGCAAAAAGGTGAAAAAAAAAACTAACTTAAAAAAAAACCTGAAGCCAAAATAGCTAGGGTTTTGTGATACATTGCACTCTAGTTTATATGTAATGTCTGGACTGTAAGGACTGTGTGTGCTTAATTCTTCAAACTTTGTAGTTCTTCACACTGGCACAGAGGCAACTGTATTCCCAACAGTGTAGGAAGGGATAAGAGGTATAAAATACACCCATCCCCAACTAACTGTCAGTGTCAGTGGCTCAATAGGTAGCACACTTGCCTCTGAGGGTGGGAGATCAGAGGGCTGTGGGTTCAGTTCCCACATCTGGCATTTGGGTTAATATCCTAGTACTGACACTGTAGTGCAGCATGATAGGGGTGCTGCACTTCTGAGGTGCTGTCTTTTGGATGAGATGTTAAACAGAGGTCCCATCTGCCTGGATTGGTGGCAGTTCAGGTGGGTGTTAAAAATTCCATGGCACTTCTCAAAAAGAGTAGGGGAATTTTTTATTATTATAACATCAAAAAACATAAAGGGCTGGATATTCAAACTGTGCTATTCTTAGGCGCAAGCCCTTGTGCTGAGCAAAATAGTTGCGCAAGGGTGTGGCCGGGGCGATATTCAAAGGAGTTGTGCAATTGAACAACTCCTTTGAATATCACCCCCCGGCCACAGCCACTGTGCATGGCGCAGTGGAACTTGTGCCACTGCAAGTGGTCAGAGTGGAGTATTCAAGTTGTGGTGGCACAAGTACCATTGTGCCATGTGCAAATTTCCGATATTCAAAAGGTGACATGCAAATGGGGCCATAATTCATGCAAGGTGCAGGGGTCACCATTTGCATCTATTTATGGCCCCATTTGCATGCCATTAGCATGCAGGTGCACCGATCCCCGAGGACTTGCGCCTGGCACCCTGCCAGGCAGCAGCCATCGGGGACTGATGCCCCCTGCAGCCCGATTGCGGGCCAAAGTGTAAAACATCCCCCCACCCCCCTGACTGGCCTGATCATGGGAAGATGCTTAATAACACCCCCACCAGCCCGATGGGCAGCAAAGTGTGCCCCCGAACATATCCCTGGTGGTCCAGTGGACCGCTAATCCTGATCACGGCTGAAGAAGTTTAACCCCCGAACATATCCCTGGTGGTCCAGTGGACTGCTAAGCCCGATCGCAGGCTGCATAATGGCAACACAACCCCCAAAACCACATCACTGGTGATCTAGTGTCCCCCACCCCACCCACCACCCACTAAGCCCCACCACCCCGCCCCCGGCAGCTGGCGGGTGGCAGAATTCACCTGCCTGCCACCCTGCCGCACCAACTGACTGCCTGGAATGAAGCTTGTGATGCTCATTGTGCAGAGCAAGAGCTTAGGGTGTGTAGCCATAAGCCAGACAGGCAGTTCAGATATGTGAATGAATTCTTCATTCACATATCTGACTGTTTTATACAGTATGGGCTGCATGCCCATTGACTCTGCTCTGCACCAATGGTGCAGTCTTACCGGAGTCAGTCAGCGGGTGGCAGGCAGGTGGGATGCTGCCACCCGTGGCTGCCGGGGGGAGCGTGGTGGGGCTTCATGGGTGGGTGGGGTGGGGACACTAGATCAATCAGGGATGTGGTCTGGGGGTTGTGTCATCACATAATGCAGCCTGAGTATTGGGCTTAGGTCCACTGGACCACCAGGGATATGTTCGGGGTTTAAACTTTTAGCCCGTGATCGGGCTTAGCGTCCACTGGACCACCAGGGATATGTCTGAGGGGACACTTTGCTGCCTGCCATCAGGCTGGTGGGGGTTATTTGCCGCCTGCCCACGATCGGGCCAGTCGGGGGTTGGGGAATGTTTTACACTTTGCCCATGATTGGGCTGTGGGGACAGGGAGTAGGTCGAGGCCAGCCACAGGTGGCACCTGCTGTGTTGCACCCTGCAATGTGGCAGCTCACCTGTGGGTGGCCCTCGACTTACCTTTTGGGGCCTAAAGTTGTGCAGGTGCGTTAGGGGTTGCGCCTGCAAAACTCTGCACAGCCCATTGAATATCGGGCTGTGCAGTTTATGCATGGTTCCTCCCCCTCTGGTTGTGCATGCATTCATTTGCATTGTGCTGTTGCTCAGCTTGACTTGGGGGGCGCAACTGCCTCCTGCTGAATATGGCAGAATTGCGCAATTTCGGACTTGCGCATGCGCAACCCTATTGTGCATGGCGCGACCCTTTTGAATATCCAGCCCAAAGAATACAAGCAGTGTTCAATCACACAAAAATATAATACATATCATTCAACAAAAAGATTTATCAGTCATACCTTAACAATAAATGTTACATGAAATATATACATAACCCTCCACCCTCTTTTTAACAAAATAATGAGAACCCCTCCTTTCCTCCTTTTTTTTACATTCTTAGTTCAATAAACCTTCCCTTTTATGAATAGTCAGTATCAAAAAACACATGTGGTTTTCCATAATCTATTTATATTTTATAAACATTGTAAAACCTTTCCACCAATTAGTCACCTTTCTTGTAGTACTAATTTCGAAAATCTTTTAGATAAACCCTTTCCATAGCCCCTTGAATCAGCAAGCCTACTATATCATAAGAGATTAATTTTTGATAAAGGACCCATTGGCATCTAGCCTGCCATAAGTAATATTTTAAACAACAACAAAAAATCTGTAAAGTATCTACATTATAGTTTCTTCCAGTCTGGTGAAATTGACCCAAAACCAAATTTTCATAATTTAGATGTAAAAACCATCTCATATTCGATTTGAAAGCCAGAAATTTCCAAAGGGAACTAGCATACGAACAATGGAACAAAAAATGTTCAACCGTTTCTTCTTGATCAATGCAACCATTAAAGGGGCATGTTCTTTCATCTTTAGCCTTATTTTTGGCATTACCCCAACCCCAATCCTTCCATATACAGCTAACCATACAAAATTCCCACATAAAACCTGGTAATCTGGGATTATTCAATTGAGAAAGTACTCCTGGAATCAATGTTGAAGGGCAATTTTTAAAAGCAGGCATAGAAGGATATAATAGCAACAGTACAGTATCATACAACTTTGGCCCCTTACTCTCTCTTACAATTTGTTTCGAAATACCCTACTTAAAGAGGTTTTTTGCTACAGGTTTAAAAAGTTGTGGAACATGTAAATATTGTGAAGGTTTAGGAGGAGTTGTAAGCCAGGCCGAATATAGAGGATTGTCTATGGGGAGTCATTCACAACAAGGATATTCTCGATCGAGAAGTATCCTTGGCAACGTTCGATCTCGAGAGCAAAGCTTGAGAGGTTGTCCATTGCCAAGGATACCTCGAGATCTGAGAAGATCCTTCTTTGTGAATGAATCCCCATAGACAATCTTTTATAGTGTATGGGGAGTCTGTTCACTTCAAAACAGCAAATGGAAGCAGCATTTTTTAAAATAATGCCTTACTTGGCTTCCATGTTGAGACTCGCTCCAGCGCTACTAGCTCCCTCGCCGACGCGGCTTTTAAATCATGCATGCGCGAATGAGTTCGATCTTGTTGTGCTGCACCGGTGATGTACCCAGTGCAGCACAACAAGATCATGATGCACTGAGGCAAGCACAACAATGCTGTTGGGAGCATGGATTTCCATGCTCAATAGCGTTCCACCATACACTATAATAATGATCTAGGACATGTTTCATTAATGAGCTACACCTAGATGCAGATGGCAATAATTCAACCTTAACATTTTGTGATATAAATAAAGTAATGAAAAATGTGACCAGATCCACCATTCACAACCCCCCTTTTCCTTTAGTCAGATATGTATGTTGTCTCTTAATGGGGTTAAGTCTATTGCCCCAAACCATCTGAAAAAATAAACTGTATATTCTGGTTTCAAACTCTAGCAGAAGTGGGAATATCATTGCTCTATATAGGAAAATGGGAATTAAAAACTGTCTAATTACCTGTACCTTTTTTAATTTTGCCAATTTCCAGTGCTTCCAGATTTGCACTTTGCTATCTATGAAGGATAATGCAATATCCCAATTCAAATTCTGAAGATTCTGAGGTCCATACAGCAATCCCAAAATCTTAACCGGGTTTGAAGAGATCTGAAGACCTTGAATATTAGTTTCATCGGAATAACCAACCCCAATAAACACACCCTGATGTTTTTGTGCATTAATTTTTGAATTTGAGACTAAGGAATAAGTGACCATAAAGTCTAAAAAGGTTGAAACTTGATTATAGTCTGAAAAAAAATACACAAATATCATCTGCATACGCCTGTAAATGCAGTTCTTCCATAATTGGTGGTCCCAATACCCCCTTCCACCTTGGATGCTGTGACAATGATTGTATTAATGTATCTATTGTAAATAAATATAGCAGTGGACTCAATGGACATCCTTGATGTATCCCTGTGGTAATATGAAAACCTTTTGTAATTTCATTGTGAATAACCAGATGAATAATGGCAGTTTCATAAAGGGTTTTTATCCAATCCAAAAAGGAGACTGGAACCCCATAATGTTTTATGGTCAAAAACCAAAAGGGGTGATAAACCCGATCAAAATCCTTCATTTGATCTATTGAAACAATATACCCTGAATGTCCACTTGAAGAAAAATGTTCTATTAAATCTCTAATAATCATAAGAGCATGCTGTATTTTTTTTTACCTGGAAGCCCACAATATTGTGAAGGGGAAATAACTGTACTTGCAAATGTTCTGAGTCTTGAATTTAAAATCCCAATCAATTTATAATCAGAATTTAAGATCATAATTGGTCTCCAATTATCTAGATTGTCTTTATTCCCAGACTTAAATAGAAAAATTAACAAACCCTCTGAAAACCAAATAGGAAATTTGAAAGTATATAGAAAAAAAATTAAACACTAGAACCAAACATTCTGAAAATTCGGAAGGAAAGGTTTTATATAAATCAGATGTTAGTCCATCAATCCCTGGAGAAGTGCCATTCTTTTGGGATTTAATGGCACTCTCAATTTTTGCTGCTGTAATAGGGTCAGTTAAGCTGGACATATTAAAACCTGATTTTGGAAGTTTCATCATTTGCAAAACATTTTCAATATCCTTCACACTAGGGGGCACTACCGGGTTATGAGATAGTAAAAAATGCTTTATTGCATCTTGAAGATTTGCAGTATCCTGAACTGAGTGCCCTTCCTGATTTAAAAGAGAGGTAATTGTTATTTTAGATTTATATATTTTGAAGGCTTCAAGGGATCACCATGAGGCTGTTTCCTTGTGCCATCTTAAAAAAATTTCATCGTACTTGCTCTATCATATTGTACCTCCTGCATTTGTTGTTTTAGAGCAGCTATTTGAGTAGAATAATCAAATTTTGAAGTATTTGCCATAGAAAATAGATAACATAATTGGTGATGCAATTTTAAATAATGCAGAAATTTCATATTTTCACCTGACCTCCCTTGATTTATTAACATTACTTTTAAATCCTCCTTAGACTCCCTCCACCATTCTCATAAGTCATCATATAAAATTGAGACTGAGAGCCATGCAATGAGCAATGACCTAATATTATGCATCACTAAGGATGCTTTAACATGGGTGAACTTAGTTTCCATCTTGCCTTCTGAGGTGATGGTACTGAGCCAGAAGAAAAGACACACTGAAGTAGTAAATGATCTGAAAAGGCCATTGGGAAGGCATAAAATGTAGAGGGGGGAGGATTGTGTGAGATAAAAATATAATCTATTGTAGATGTGTAGGCATTCCTTTTATAAGTAAATTTAGGACCACTATGTTGGTAATATCTACTATCTATCAGCCCTGATGTATTTATTAATTGAAACAAAGCATTAGAATCACAATACATTTTTTCCCACTGCTTGTGACTCCACTTTTTACATTCTTCAGCTCACAGTTAAAATCTCCATATAAAAATATTTTAAAGGAGGTTATTAAAAAAGGCTGAAGCATCATAAAAAGTGCTTACCATTCTGCTTTTACCTGAGAACAGTATACATTAATAAATCTACACGTCATAAAATTCCATACCCCATCAAGAATCATTAGTCTCTCTGGAATTAAATCAATGATTTTGATTAAAGAAAAATTATAGAAATTGAAAATAAATCCAATTCCATCAGCTGTCTGCTGTCCAAAGGACCAATAGGAAGGGCCCCAGGACCACTCCTTTTGAAAAAACCTGGCTTGATCAATTGTAAACATTCCATGTTTCTTGGAGCAAGCATACATCCGTAGTACCGCCATGAATATAATCATAAACTACCTGCCGTCATCTTGAATTCAATAAGCTGTGAACGTTCAGTGACCCTATTTTAAAGAAAGCCAGTTTATAGAGTACAGTTTAACCATTTTTCTCCTTCTCTTTTTCTTTTTCCCTTTATACCCTTCTTGTGTATGAAAAGGGGATGGAGGACTATCCTGCACAGGTTGAGAACTGTCCTCATAGTCCATTTCTGTATCACTCACCGCGTGGATAAGATCATGAAGGATTGCTAGATTCAATATCTACTGGGGGGGCAGGAGGAGGTTTGAGGTTCCTTGAGGACCTCTGGACTTGAGTCACCAGAGGATTAACTGGAGGATCTGGGAGTGGCATCTCCTGTTGCACATTGTAACATACAGGAGAAAGAAGGGGGGGAACCCTAGGAGGGGAAAAGAGAGGTTTTCCATCAGACTGTCCCAATCCCTGAGGTGAGGCTAAGGGAGGGATAATTACTTCAGTTGAAGGAACAGACTCTGTCTGGATTGGACCAGTAGCCAAGTCTTAGGCTTTCTGAATCAAAAGATCAGGGCTACCACTAGATGCTTTATTTTTTGCTGCCCATATACACTCTGAAAATACATGACCAGTATCTTCACATAGATCACATTTCGTGAGATTAACACATTGAAAGGCAATATGACCTATTTCTCCACAATTGTCACATCTAGGCTTATCACAATAACTAGACAAATGTGTATGAGAACTACATTTGTAACAGGCCCTGGGCTGCCCAGCATAAAAACAAACCCCCCTGTCTCTCCCTAGCAAAAAGGAATTGGGAATATGATCAATGCCATTGTCAGTTTGTATAAGCTTTACTTTAAGCCGCCAACCTCCAGTCCAGAATTGCTCTGAATCCAGGATAGCCTCAGGAGAACTCATTACCTCACACTTTTGGGACAACCAGTAAGTAATATCATCCACATGAACCCCCTAATTGCAAAACATAATTGTAATGTATTTAATCAAAGGTTTAGTCAATGGTATGACTAAAAAGGGGGTCCATATGGGTGAGAACTTTACCTGGTCGTACCACTCCCAAAATAAATCAAGAGCATAAGCTGAACGAAAGCTGACATCAAAGTTGTCTTCACCCGAGATGTTAATAAATGCAAAGACCTCTCTAGGAGAGAAATGCAAGGAATCTTTTAGCAGATATTTGCCCACATAATGCCTATCAGGTCTAACCTCCAACCCCCCATTATAACAAAGTCTAACTGCATTCCTACATGGTGCAGCTTCTTTATTAATTTTGGAAAATAGATCTGATAACAAAGGTTTCTCTAAGTCAGGCTTTTCCTGTGACACATTACTAGAATGCTCAGTTTCTTTAATCAAAGAAGAATCAGTAATGTCAGTGGATAAGGAAGTAGTGGCCTGTGAGGCCGCAACAGAGGGCCCAACTGTGCCTCGAACCCCAGTAGTGTCTTCAGGTGTTATAGGTCGAACCGGTCACTTTGGTTTCCAAGCAGGTTCATTCTGTGAAAAGTTTAACTTAGGATCCCAATCAGGAGTGGGAAGCCAAGTCCCTTTATTCAAAGTCCACCCTGATTCACTCAAGGCCTTCTGTGGGGACCATGTTTCTGCTGTAAGAGGTTGTGAGTGTGGAACAGGTAGTGAAGGTACTGAGCTAACCTCTGAAGAACCATGAGTAGTGGTGCTTTTAACCTTTTCTAATGTCCCCAAGTTCCTTTTAGAAACAATTACAGCAGCCCTTTTATCTTTACCTTCATCCCCAGTTTTATCATGCAGCAGCTGGTTCCGTTTAGTGAATCAAACTTCCGACGCCCCAACTTGATTCAAAGGAGCATTCTGAAACAAATAGGGAGCCTCAGGGTCATAGATCCTGTTCGGGGATTTCATCAGTGGGTTCCGTAAAACGAACCCCGTAGCTTTCCAAAGAGTAATGTAGCGCAAATCAGCAACTGAGCTGCCGCAGATTGAGTTTAGCTCATCTGGGTCTTTAGACTGTGCCGTAGCAACAGGCGGCAAGTTTAATTTAGACACAAGTTTTCCAGATTCTCTTAATGGCTCTAGGCACTGAATCTCACCTGATTCTTTACTGCCAGCCAATGGGAAATCTTTTTTTAACATGTTATCAAGTGAATGTGCAGAGACTTGCAATAATTCACCAGATCATGTATTGGGAGTTTCCTCGGTATTCTCAGCATCCTGACATATGACAGCCTGTTTACTGACAGGCTTAGCTGGAGAATGTAGTGAAGATAGCTGTTTTTTAAGGCGGCCTTGTTCTTGCGCTAGAACAGCAAGCTGAAGCTGAAGTTGTTCTTGAAGGTTCTCCATTGCAGAAACTGTATTTATCTTCATAATCCTCATCGGCTGTAACTCTGCCTGAGTTAAATCCTCTGCAGAAATGAAAATGTCTCTATCTTCTAGTGCTTTATCTCCAAATACAGGTTTATCCATAGCAATCATCTCCTCAGAATCCAAGGCAGAGCTCAACAGCCACTCTCCTTCCCCTGAGACTTCCATCCTCTCCAAGGACTGAATGAAAGTGACCAAGCTCTCAGTCACCCAGTCCCCCTACTGGTCAATAGTAGGGGAATTTTTTATTGGACAATAATATAACAAAGCAAAAAAAACTTGAAACAATCACAATAACATACAGTTTAAGCAAAATACAACTGTAGCTGAAAGAAAACCCATGTCATAAAATATTATAAAAAAGAACATACAGGGAAAACAGCAAACTAGTACACCCCCCCATAATTTATACACTTTAAGTAACCCCTTCAAACAGTATCAATGGCAATGCCCTCCACCAAAATGTCACAAAAGCTGCATGTAATGATTTCTGCTCAGATACATAAATAAGAGCAATTTCTTTCCTAATGTGACATTTTAACTTATGTAATGTAGTGCGTTTTTGCTGAAGGACGAACAGACATCTATTCTGCCATATACAGCATTTAAAAATAGCAAAGATGACTCTAAGCCTACCAGGAAAAAATGTTTCCACGCAGGCCCAAAATTCCAATAAACCAAGTCTGAGTATGTCATTCCAGCAAGCATTGGTAAAGACCACTCCTATGCCAACTGAGTCCATAATAGTCTGATAAAAGGACAATCAAAAAAAAGATGTGTCATAGATTCTGTTTGGCATACACAAGTCTCCCTAACGCAACATCGCTCCTCCATCTGTTTATAGGCTTGATTCCCTTTAACATTTAATTTATTATGGCAACATAACCATAAGGTATCCCACATTTTTTCTGGGATCCGATCATCCAATAATTGTTTAAGAAGACATTGACTGTCACAAGATAGGTCAAAACAGGATGAAAACAAAAAAATCCTATTCAAAATAGAAGAATATAACAGCTTTCTATTTTGTAAATCTGCCACCTGGCAGGACACCTGCCATTGTTTTATTTTCTTAAAAAACTCAATAAGGTACCCCAAGGTCCCTGGAGGGATTTTAGTAAAAGGTCTCCACTTTGACGCTTGCCACTTATATATAAAATATTGAGATTGAGCTGTGAAACACTGTACCCAAAAAATCCGACTGTCTGACTATACACGGGAAAACATTAGAATGAACAAAAATAGCAAAGAAAAACAATACCAGATTCACCATGTTAAGACCTCCTTGTTTTATTAGGCCAATAAGTAATTGACCATTTGACAGGGTTCAACCTGCTGCTCCATAAAAGTAGAAAAAATAAATTATAGAGATGGACTTCAAGATGCATTGGGAGGGGAAAAATATAACTCACTAATAAAAAAATGGGAAGAATAAAAGTTTTCAACATATAAATACGCTTTTTGCGTGACAAGAAAAGTTTTCCATCTAACAATTTTAGTTTCTGTGGCAGAAATAGAGGAAAGCCAATTGCCTTCTGCCGCTGAAGGTGTTCCAAAAGACAAACCCCAAATCTGCATCTTCTCAGACTGGATAATTATCCCCACAATTTCAGTCGAAACCTCTTGTAAAGGAATACGTACAGAAATACCAACACTTTTTTGTGTATTCAAAGTGGATCCAGAAATTGAGGAAAAGGACTGCACAATATCAGTATCTCTCCCACTTGATACCTGATCTGCTATTAAAATACAAATGTCATCTGCATACGCCAAAGCACTAGGAAAAACCAGGTTTGTCAGAAATATGTCTAATAGAAGCATCAGTATTCAGTGTCCTGAGAAGAGGGTCTATAGAGAAAACATACAACAGGGGAATTAAGGGGCAACCCTGATGCACCCTCTTTTAATATGGATATGGGATCCTTTTAACCCATTAACTAACGGAGTCATGTAGGCATACCTGTACAGATTTCTAATCCAGGAGACAAATTCTATTGGTACCCCATACCTTTTCAAAACTGCAAATAGATAATTATGAGGGACCCTATCAAATGTCTTTGATTGATGTAAGCTAAGTACATATCCTTGTGTACTAAACCCATCAAAAACTTCCAGTAAAATTTTTAAGTTAATAATCATAGAATGGTGAGGAATAGCACATGTTTGGGTATAAAAAATTACTTTCTTGGCAATCTGAGAAAGTTGAACTGAAATAATTTTACATAAGATTTTCCAATCAGAATTTAACAGACTGATAGGACGCCAATTGTCCAAACGTTCCTTATCATTTTTATGTTTAAATAAGAAAATTAAATTACTATCAGCCAGTGCAACAGGTATTGGCAATATTCCCTGGGCAATAATGTTAAAAACAGCTGTTAGGTAGGGTAATAAAAGAGATTTAGCTTTTTTATAGAACTCATTAGGGATTCCATCAGGACCAGGGGTCACAGTATTTTTCAAATGACTAATCACAGAATCGACTTCAGCACTGGTGATAGGCCGATGTGAATCACTAACACTGTCAAGGATAATAGAGGAATATGTAAGGAATCAAAAAAACAATTCCAGGCTTGTGGTTCATATTCCTGTCCATACAAAGTCTGAGTATGGTAAGACACTTCTTTTACAATGTTTTGGTTATCGGAAATCTGGTTGCCAGTATGGGAAATTAATGAGGGCATATATTTGGACTCAACCTGTTGATTGCTACTGTTGAAAGGGTTAACCACTTTGGCCACCCCTTTCCTCACATATTTTTGTTCCAAAAACAGAGAGGTGGCTCTATCATACTGATATGTACACATCTTGGCTTTTAATTGCCGAATCTGCGCAGAATAGTCTAACCGAAATTCAGTTTGCCAAGATAGCAATTTTTGCAACTGACAGCGGCAATTTAGGTATTTAAGATACCTATTAGAAGAATAGGTTTTAGAAAACCTTTGACAGAATTTTCTAATTTCTAATTTAGTATCTTGCCACCAAATTATCATTAATTAATTAATTAATTAATCATCAATTATCATATAATTCAAAAACTGAAATTTTGTCCTGAAGAAGGCTATACAGGTCATGCCAACCATTTTCCTCCCCTAAAACAGAGATATTCATCTTCCAAAAATTATAGGAGACTGGTTTATTATGAGGACAGCCTACAGACAAAATCAACAAACAATGGTCAGAATATTCACAAGGGAGGACCGAATACTGTACACTTGATAACCAGCTAGAGTTGAAAAAATAGTCTATCCTCGTGGTAAACCTGCCACAATGAAAAGTGTGTGCCAGAGGTTGTGGACCCAAGGAAGCCCCATCATGAAGATTAGCTGTAACATATAAGGAATTAAGAAAATTTGAGTCAGAATATAATTTTTGTGTTACCCCAGTTTTATCTGACAGAGCCAAAATGCAATTAAAATCCCACCCAAAAATTATTGATTTTGATGAATGAAGAAAATGTTGAATAGTTTTGAAAGTAGCAATTCTTTGTGATTTAAGTTAGGAGCTATAAATATTGATCAGTCTCCACTCTTGGTGTTGAATAATGATGTCCAAAATAAGGACCCTACCCTGAATTAAGTCAAGAAGTATAATAGCCTGTACTTCTAGGTTCTTAATAAGAATCCCCACTCCAGCACACACTTCTTCTGACAAGAACCAGAAAGATAACGACCCCTCCAATCTCGAGATGCCTGACTACTTTCCCAAAGGGAATGAAGCCTGGTATCTTGCACAAAAATAATGTGCAATGGTAGAGAAGTAAGGAAAGAAAAAATAGCCTTTCTCCTTTTAGGGTTTTTGAGGCTGTTGGCATTTAAACTGCCAAATGACAAAACATCCCCCATTTAGGCCAGCTAAGATCTCAGGACTTCTTTTTCCCTCTCCCTTTTCCTGGAGATTTCATTTTACATCTCTTTTTCCTAATGGTCTTAGTATCTCCAGAAAGCTGATCAGTGTCTGTCAACACATCTACCTGAGAAGAGGTGAGAGAGGAAGCATCACACTCCTCCGCAGTTTCAGTAGCCTGTTTACATTTGTATAACACAGCAAATCTGTTCTTTGCCACCAAGTCAGAGGACTGAGGGTCAGAGGAAGGAGGAACTCCCTTAAAAAGGCAACTTCTCGTCTGTCTCCGGGTACCCACCGGCACCCAGTCAGCATCCTCAGGAGGAGGCATAACCTCTTTGGGATCACAAACGTTGGATGGAGTATTAGGTATGTCAGGCTGTAACACAGGTACAGCAGAAATTGAGGGCTCAGAGAGGTGTACCATACCATCCTCAGCTGACACAGCAGCCGACAATGGTGGAGCTTCACCTGAGATCTGCTGAGACAGAACAGGGGTTACATGTTGTAAAGTGGAATGGGAAGGGGGAAGGGAATGCTCAGGAGCAAAAGGCCAAAACTGAGGCCTAGACTGAGCAGTCCGTTGGGCCTTGGAAACCGTCTCATCCTGACTTTCTGTCGGCATTTCAGGGTTATTATGGGAGGCCCAAGGACACTCTTTGTAGGAATGAGAGGCTTCGTCACACAGATTACAATATGTTGGGTGGGGACAATTAATACCCATATGTCCTGAACCAAGCAAGAGGAGCATTTGAGCCTATCACAGGCATTACTGAGATGTGTGTGGGCCCCACACCTAAAACATGATTTATGTTGTCCAGGATAAAAAAACAAAACCCCTATCTCTACCCAAGTAAAAACAACTGGGTAAATGCTGAATGACACCATTCACTACTGGTAACTTCACTTGTAATTTCCATCCACCCGTCCAAAAGAGCTCGGAATCAATAATCGGATCAGGTAAACCTAACACAGTACATTTAGAGGATAACCAGTGTACAATATCATCAATTGCCACTCCCTCATTTTTAAATAAAACAGTAATGGTTTTTATAGTGGGTTTTGTAAGGGGCACAGTAAAAAAAGTGACCATAAAGGGGTATGCCTGACTGCCTGATATCTATGTCAGAATGTGTCTAAACCCACTGAAGTTTTAAAACTATGTAAAAATAGCTATCCCCTGAAGTATGAATCAGGGCATAAATTTCAGAGGGGGCAAACTGCAGACTGGCTTTAATTAAGGTTTTCCCAACATACAAGTGATCAGGAAAAAGTTCCAGCCCACCCCTATATCGAAACTGTACAGCATTACACCTTTCCGCTTGTTCAGGGGGAGAATGAAACAGTCCAGCAAATGATTTAGACTTCTGTGGACCAGTAAATTGTTCAGGAGCTGGAGGGATATGAGACTCAGTAGGCGGAAGTCTATTAGTCCGCATAGAAAAACCACCAGAAGAAGTTGTAGGAGCTTCATTGTCCACTGAATTAATAGCTGAACTGTCCCCTGTCCCTGCTTTAGTAAAGGGGGCTCATTCAACTGCAACAATTCTGTCAAAATGGCTGGTGAAGGAGAGGCAAGAGGCCTATCTGTTAATGGAACCCCCACACTAGCAAGAGACTGTTCAAGCTGAAGTAACCCCTCCAGTTCCCGTGTTCGAGTCTCACCTACACGCCATTCTGGCTTTGCATGAGATGCAAGCCCGAGGGCAACTCAAGAGGGTCTGAGACATCCAACAAGTCCCCCTGTGGTGCAGGGCTAGGCCTTACAGGAGAGGCCCACGAATCATCCAGGGGAGACTTTTCCCACCCCACTCTTCTCAGCGCTTCTGCAATGGTCAACCCTGAAGCAGAAACATTAGTGTCAAAAGCAGTCCCAGGTGAAACAGAAAAATCAGTCAAACCATGCCCCTGCAAGTCCCGCTGCCGAGACTCATGTGATATGGATTCAGGTATCACAGAACCAGAGTTAGAACAAACAGTACCTTGTGGAAGGGAAGCAGATGAGTATGTAGATGAGGAGTGCAAAAACAGCTGAGCCAGGAGGCAAGGATCCTTCACTCAGTCTGTACTCTGCAGGTGGATGTCTTCAGCGAGTTGAGCTTGTAGCAAAACCTCCGTTGCACAACCAGGGGAGCGTGAACGAGACTCTAGGCACACGCTTTTTAGTGAAAAACAGCTGCCAGTCTCCACAGCCCCTGAAAACGCTGTCTCAGAAAGATTTTGTGAGCCATCACCAGCTGACACTACCAGCTTACTCTTCGCTCACAGCTGAGCCCTGTCAGATAACGTCACTCCCTCACTGACAGGACCCCTAGCTGCTGGAGCCAGTGAAGAAACCATGGAGCTTCCAGGAGTTTGCACTAAAATTTCCACCGGAACGCCAGGCACAATAGCAGGAATACTTTCCGAACTGCCAGTAACATGAATAACCTCCATAGTCGTCTTGCTCGAGAGTGGAACAGATTCAGAACCCACGTCCAATACTCCCTGTTCCAGGCTGGTCTCTTGTTGACAGGAGATAGGGAAGGAGACCAACTCCGCTACCTCCAGCGCGTCCACACCCTCCAGCACCAGACTCCAAGTGGCCATCACGGAGAAACGGCCAAGCCCCCTACCGACAGAGTAGGGGAATTTCCCCAGTGTCCTGGCCAAGTTTCCCTCATTCACTAAAAATACCACCAACAGCTTAATCTGGTTCAAGGTCAGTTAGCATTAATCTGTATCCCCCTCCCCTGGGCCGTGCCTGAAAATAGGCAAGATTTGTCTAGTGCACTTGACTGGTCAACAACAAAAAAACTAAATGAATGTGATCAGTAGAACAGCCCTTCTAAAGCACTTCTAAATGGAAACACTTGTTCTCAGTGGAGGGACGGATTTTAATTTAAACACTGAATCTTTCACACAACAGCCTGAGAGGTAATGGGGGAGGGGTAGATTTCTAGAGTTTATCATCACTCCTAAGCTCTTGGCAAGTTGTCATCTCATCTACTAGTTTGTCATGACTTGCAATTAAACCCAGTTATAAAATTCATCTATTGCATCTGTTTTTATTTTATGATTTGTACTTACAATATAAATTCAATTTCAATTGTAATACATTTAAAAATTGATGGAACAAAAGAATAAGATCCTACTGAAAATGAGATACTGCTAAATACACTGGAAAAATGTTTAAAATCAGGATCCCATTGAAAATGAGACAATGCATCTCATCTAGTCTGTCCATGGTAAATATAGAGTAAAAATGTATAAAAGTTGCTTTGAGCCTGACTCAACTGAATGTTCTCGTGAACTGCTTATTGTACTTGTAATGCTTTTTGACCATGGATTTGGTATTAAACTTTTATAAAGAAGCACTTATGCTGAAAGGCAATCTCTAAAGTTTTAAATAAATAAATAAAAATACAGTGGCTAAATACACTGTAAAATGCGTAAAAGCGGGATTATACTGAAAATGAGATGCTGCACCTTATCTAATCTGTCCGTGGTAAATGTATAGTAAAAACGTGTAAAAGTAGGATGTAGTACAGCAGACCACATTGGAAAATGTGCATCTATGCTGCTCAGTACTGGAAAAATACATAGTAAAAGACAGACCCCAAGGAAATTGAAAAAGTATCTCCTACCTGGGCTGTGTTGTGTAAATATATTTGAAAATGAGATATCATAACTCAGCTGTGCTACATTATATTGTGTAAATACAGTGCAAAATGGGCACAAGCAGGACCACACTGAAAACAAGATATTACATCTCAGCTAGGTTGTCCTGGGTAAATATATTGTTAAGCTGTATAAAAGTAGGACCCTAAAGCAAACCCCTGTGAAAATGACAGGTTGCATCTAAGCTGACTTGGCCTGGAAATATATTGTAAAAGCAGAACCCCACTAAAACTAGATACTGCATCTCAACTCCACTATCCTGTGTAAATACATTGTAAAAAGGTATATAAACTGGGCCTCCAAATAGAAATACACCAAAAATAGGCTAACAGGCTATTAAGGCTGTGTATATGCAGAATAAAAAAATAAAGAATGAATAAAACAAACTTTTGCACTCCTTCATCTGAGTAGACTAACCAAGACACCAGTTCTAAGTAACTCTAGAACCAAAGCAGTAACATGAACAGGATTTTCAGTACTTACTATGAAATATACATTGGTTGAAATGACTACTCCAATGATAAACTAAATGGAGTTTAGATTACAAATGCTATACCTGAAAGGTTTGAACACAGAAATGGACTTGAGTCCTTTCTTGCAGTGTATACGTTGTAACTTTGAGTTTGCTTGAGCTTTTTGTTCACTCGTATTGAATTAAATTTACAGTATGATCAAGAGAAATGGGGTAAATTGTAATGAGTGCGTAAAAACAAATTTACATTGTTTAAACTTGTTTTAATGAGTATTTTTTCTGTTCCATATACAGTATGTGGGTCCTCCTTTTTTGTTGTTTGAGCTTTCCCTTTATCCGTCCACATACTGTTCATGGCACACTTACATTTCGATCATGTTTATGTAACCCCCCACATGCCCCTTATTTAACCAGTAGGCATACCTCCCATAGTCTAGGGGAAAAGAGAGGGGTTGGTGTACAAAGCAATTGAAATCTGCTGAATTTGCAGATGTAGTAGAAAGACACAAAGGTGTGTACCTACTAAACACAACCAGACCTATACCAAAACCCAGGTCCTGAGGAGAGAATGTTTGCTAAGGGCTATGCTAGGTTTGCACATCTGAACAGGGGCACCCAGAAAATCCACACAAGGAAGCAGTAACTAGATTGTCCATACCAGGTTGGGATTCTAGAGTGTGGCTTTATTCCTAAACGCAGTTGGAACAAAAAAAGCAAAGATGGACCCCCAAGGGTTTACACTGGTACAAGGCAATGCAGAACACATCTGTAAAAACAGTACTTCGAACCTCTCACATTGCATAGGATTTGAAAGTGGAATGTGGAACTAGCCACAGAGCACACACATTTCTCCTCGAATGGCACTAGGCCAGTACTAGAACATTTCCCATATTACATAGGATAGGATGTGGCACACCAGCCATGATGGAGCACTCAAGGCTCAATACTTGAAGAACCCACATACAAGGGGTAAACTGGAGAAAAACCCACATACAAGGGGTAACATTTTTTCAGGCCTTGGCCACATGCACTAGAAGAAAACAGGCACCCTTTACAGAACCTGAAGTGCTGAACTGCATCTACTAACTGGTGCAGCATATCATACTCAAACTTGTGACCTTTATGAACAAACAAACTGGTTTCAACTCCAGGATCGCATTGAATATCAAGCCTGCCTTCTGGCTAAGAAGGCAGATCTTGGACTCATACCACCAGGTTCCCTTCAACTTTTCAGTCCCTTCTGGGGCACTCGGAGCACACAAAGTTCTGTGAGCCAAACTTTTACTGTCCCCCACTGTTGAACCTCACTCTGACAGCGATCCATTGCAGTTAGAGCTGCTAATTTATTTAATTCCCTTCCTCTTGAGATTGCAACAGCTGCAACCTTGGGACCATTTAAGCCAAAGCTGCATCAATTCCCAATTTCCAGAGCATCTTGTGACTGCTATACCTAATCTCTGCTGACAGCTAAATGCACTGGGATCTCCCTCTTTTACCATTTGTCCCTGTATAGCCCTATCCTGTTGCTGCACTATTCCACTCACAGCACTTCCTCCCTTACCCCTTTCCCATTCCTGCCCTCTTTTCATCCTACCTCATCTCCCCTTCCTTTACCCCTCCACTCCCACTTCCCCCTCTCTCCTCTGTTTCCTCACATTGTTCTTTCTCTCTCTCTCTCTCCCCCCCTCTACTCCCGTCCCTGTGGGCCTTTCCTGCTTAAGGTTCATTGTGGAATCTCCCTCCTTGCTCTTATTTTGCTCCTTCCACCCCCCCGTCACCCTCTGTACTTCTCTCCTTGTAATCCCTTTCACTCCTCTTCAGACAAGGCCACTGGCTGCATGTGACACAATATTTATCTTGCCATATTGTTCTTTTGTTTATGTAATTACTTTCCTCATGCTGTACTACTTATTGAAACCATTGTAATTTGCTAGTCTTGAGACTTGACGTGGAACCTCTGTAAAAGAGCCCTTGGCGCAAAGGTCTTTCTGATTTGTTAATTAATTAAATAAATAAATAAAAATAAATAAAAATTGGTCACTCCAGATTTGGGAGGGGGGGGGTTCCACCTTTTACTTCCATGTTCACACTCAGCCATTCTTTCAGAGTTACACCTCACAAATACTGAAAACTGTAAAAAAATTAATGCTGTCTAGAAATGTTTATCACATTTAACATCAGAGACACCACAAGGGTGTACACTTAAAGTTCTGAACAAAGGGCAAGCCACATCTGGGACATCCACTATTGTTAGAGATCTTCAAAAACACAAAGTTCTTGAGGGAATCCTCACAGGAAATGGGTGACATAGTCCCTTCAACAGAGAGTCACCCCTCAGAAAAGGCAGGTACACATTTCTGAGAAACTCTTAGACAGAAAATCTATTCACAGGCAGCTTCACCAAAGTTCTGGGTTGGACCAGGGGATTGCTCCTAAAATCCACAGCAGTCCCCTTCATCCCACATGGGATAAAGACACAGGTATTCCTGGAGATGGTTTCCAACACTTCATTAGTCAGGAACAGACAGTCCTCTACTAGGATGAGAAAAACATACACTCCACTCTGCAGCTAACTCTCTCAGCTGCTGCTGGAACTCACTCATAGAAACATAGACTTTGACGGCAGATAAGGACCACTTGGCCCACCCAGTCTGCCCATTTCCCCTACCTACTGGATAAGCTGCAGATTCTAGTTAACCAACAGCCTATTTCCTGCAATCCCCCACTATAATTGCCTTATGTCTGTCCCATGCATGTTTGAATTCCTCCACTGTTTTAGACCCCACAACCTCTCCAGGAAGGTGGTTCCATATGTCCACCACTCTCTCCATGAAAAAGAATTTCCTCACATGTTCCCTGAGCCATCCCCCCTCTAACTTTACATTGTGCCCCCTTGTTCTTACACATCTCTTTTTCTGAAAGATGCTACCCTCCTGGACTTTGTTGATTCCCTTGAGGTACTTGAAAGTTTCTATCATGTCCCCCTGTCCCTCCTTTCATCAAGGGTATACATATTAAGCTCTCTCAGTCTCTCTTCATATGGTTTCTGATGTAGACCCTGCACCATTTTAGTTGCCCTCCTCTGGACTGCTTCCATCCTGTCTTGTCCTTGCGTAGATGAGGTCTCCAAAACTGCATGCAGTACTCCAGATGGGGTCTCACCAACTGTCTGTATAGAGGGATAACCACTTCCCTTTTTCTACTTGTGATGCCCCTCCCTATGCATCCCAGCATCCCCCTGGCTTTCCCTACTGACTTCTCACATTGCATACCCACCTTTAGGTCATCTGATATGACTACACCCAGATCCCTTTCCATTATTGTTGCTGT
Source organism: Neoceratodus forsteri (assembly GCA_016271365.2). Taxonomy (NCBI): domain Eukaryota; kingdom Metazoa; phylum Chordata; order Ceratodontiformes; family Ceratodontidae; genus Neoceratodus; species Neoceratodus forsteri. Next base: position 515,017,638 of record CM057450.1, on the reverse strand, counting down.
TGTTAGTACCTCCCCTGCTATTGTGTACTCTTCTCCTGGATTTTTATTTCCCAGGTGCATTACTTTGCACTTCTTTGCATTGAATCTAAGTTGCCATATGTCTGACCATTCCTCCAACCTTGCCAAGTCCCTTCTCATCCTTCCTATCCCCCCTTGTGTATCAACTCTGTTACAGATCTTTGTGCCATCCGAAAAGAGGCATACCTTTCCTTCCAGACCCTCTGCAATGTCACCTATAAAGACGTTAAAGAGGACTGACCCAGTACTGAGCCCTGAGGTACTCCACTAGTAACCCCTTTCTTCAGAATGAGTTCCATTCACTATTACCTTCTGTGTCCTGTTGTGCAGCTAGTTTTCTACCAGGCTACCACCCTGGGACCCACTCCAGGCTGGCTAACTTGATTATTAATCTTTGTGTGAGACTGTGTCAAATGCCTTGCTAAAGTCTAGGTAGGCATATCCACAGCCCTCCCTGGTCTATTACTTTGGTCACCCAGTCAAAGAAATCAATTAGATTTGTCTGACATGACCTTCCTGCTGTGAATCCATGCTGCTTTGGGTCCAGTGCACCGCTGGCCTCTAGGTACTCAACAATTCTTTCTTTCAGAAGTGATTCCATCATTTTCCCCACCACTGAGGTCAAACTAACAGGTTTCCCCTCTCACCAAACAGCTGTGGCTTATGCTGCTGTGAGAGTTCTAAATGACATCACCTCTCCTGCTCTTGGCTGAGACCAAACATCAGAGAAGGACAGAGTGAAAATCAATTTACTAGATAATCACTAGCTACCTTCCCTGCCTAACACTGATACTGATGGAATTCTAGTGACCCCAGGGAACAGAAGGGTTACATTTAGTTTGATAAACATTTATTCTTCACAGTGTACAGCCAGTATATAAATAAATTGTTGTGCAGTCAGCCGATGGCACTAAGGGTTGAGGTGCTGGATGCCACACCTTTCACCATGCCGGCAACCCAGGTTTGGGGAATGAGCACGGGCTGCTGGGGGTCGGCAGGAGATGGAAGAGATTGAGCATCCGGAGGACTGCTCTCTCTACCCAGGGAGGGATCTAGGGAGCGATTGCACAAGGAGCGACCTCTGGCAGCTGCTGAAGGTGCTCAACGTGGCAATGCTGTGTGCTCACAGGGGGTGGAGCTGTGGCACAACATTGCCTTGGGTAACCATGCTCAATGGTGGGGGGGAACATACAAGCAGCAAATCCCCACTCCCGGAGATAGGTGCAGGCTCCTCAGCCTTCATAGTCCATACTCCAACACCTGACCCATCCTCCTTTCCTCGGCCGACTCATGTGCCCCGATGCTCTATACTATAGATTGAGTGCCCTGGGTGGGTAGGGCAGCCTTCCTCCAGAGGGCTCAGATCTGGAGGTTGCACCAGGGTTACATGAAGGAGAGGAGCTAGCAGGTCTCAGGTGGAAGGTAGAGACTTGGAGGTACTGTGGTTGCTGAAGAAGAGTTATCCGGGGCACAAAGTAGAGCAAAAGAAGAGTTGGGGGGGGGGAATTGTTGCTTGTATGAGACACTGGCTGAGACCATTCATCTAATAATTTTGTCAGTTTTATGTCTTATTATCATGCAGTTATCATCAGCTTGTGTGACAGTACCAAGACGTTAATTTGATGTACCGTAGTTTTGACATTTTCACATATTGTACAGTATATTGTCTGAAAAGTAACTCCATTCACAAACCTACAGTATGCTATTAAATGCTATGTTTTAACAGTGAACTGCAATTTATATATTGGCAGATTTTTTTTCCCAATTCATTATCTTGTATGCCAGTTATAACCTTGGGAATGAGAAGTTTACCAAAAAGCTACTCGAATTGAGAAGGCAAGGCACTGCATATTGTCTACCATATTTCACACTCTGAATAGTGAAGAAATGTGAAGAGTTGTGCTACCTACCAAAATCTTGCAGCCATTCATGTTGGACCATGGGAGCCTGTACTGTATGTGGAACCCCAACTATGTAATTATTTAAAAAAAGAACTGTCCAATAGCTGGCCCGGTGGGGCTGAGGGTTGAGGCACTGAAGCCACACCTCACATCACACTGGTGACCCAGGTTCAGGAATGGACTCGGGTCACTCAGGGGTTGAACGGGGTGAGGAAGGATTGAGCATTTGCCAATAGCTCTCCCTCTTTAGGGAAGGGGGAACAGTGCAGCATGCTGTAGACTGACACCCAGTGGTGGCCGGGTGTTGGCACAGGTGTGCTGCCCAGAAATGGGAGGGCCCATGATCAGGGCATTAGACTTCCTCTGCAGAGGCAGAGACAGCACTCACCCCACCCATTGCATGTTTGTGGGCCCTGGGACATAAATAAAGGAAAAAAGATGGAGCTGGCAGGCTCTATGAGGGCCGACTGTGCCCGCACTGACCCCGCAATCTGGATGTTGGCTTCCGAGGGGCCGCGCCTACCACTACTAGCCCTATCATGGGGGTAATTCATAGGGATGGCTGGGAGGGATGGATGTGGGGAAGTCGGGCTGGAGAGATGAGTCCCCTCTGAGGGAGGGGCTGAAGCTATCTGCCTACTCTGTGGAGGAGCAGAAAAGTGTAAATAAAAAAAAGCTATCCCTGGTAGTCTAGCAGCCCTCCATCCCAGATGTTGGCCCACAAGCTATTAAAATAACACTTTCCCTGGTTTTCAGCAGTCCCCAATCCCCATGCCACCAAAACTATGTAATTATTTTTAAAATAAATTTTACCAGGTAGTCTAGTGGACCCCCTCACTGATCCCCAAGGCCCCCAGCAATCATAAGAAAAAAACAGTTAATACATGGGACAGTCAACACAACTGATGAACTCTCATTCATAACACCTGAGCTGGACAAACCAGGAAGTCAGTCACACACAGTTCCTGTTATATTACAAAAACAAACAAAACTTGCAGCTGTTCACTACAGAGGGGAAGGGATCAGCTGGAATGACTACTCCAATGATAAAACTAAATGGATTTTTAGATTACAAATGCTATACCCGAATGGTTTGAATGCAGAAGTGGACCCCAATCCCCGAGGCCCCTAGCAGTCATCCAAAAAAAAACAGTTAATACATGGGGCTCTCTTTGTTCTCCATGCTTATTTATTTTGTAAGCTGAATAACCACATGCTTGCAGCCTGGTCAGCAGCATCTCCTCCTCCCTTTTGTACATATCTTCCAAAGTACAATTTCTTTTTATTTGGAGGAACCGCCCATAGGAGATGCTGTCAAACCAGGGCATAGATGTGTTCACTGTCTGCCCTTAGCAGACTATTTCTAATATTTAGTTTTATTGTCAGGTTCATATTTCACCCTCCCATTTTTTCCAACAAGGGATCGAATATTTAGAATCTCTATTGTGGTTTTATGGCAGTTAAAAGTACATTTAATGTTTAATATGTTGTCATTTAACCACTGGACAAACTGTCCTGCCATTTCACTGCCTCCACCGCAGACACATATAATGTTACCAATAAAACACATACATTGTATACTAAGCCCCTTATTCTACCAGCTTCCTTAAAAACTATTTTGGATGGTGAACTTTGAAACATCTGCCTGGTTTGAAGGAATATACACTAATCAGTTTTATGTTGCTTGCACGCATGCTCAAGAAACATGTGTAGTGCCCCAGGGAAATTGGGAGCACCACAAAAAATAAGGGATCCTCAGAGATATGAGGGGTTGGACAGTTATGAGGACCCTGGCAGCTTAATGGAAAACACTTGAAAAGCTTTGGTGACCTTCTGAAACACAGAACAGGCACAACCCCAGCAGACAGTCCTAGTAGTCTAAATTCAGGGTTTTAAAAGAAAACCATTTTTTTCTTTCCTCTCCCTGCCCCCTGCTCAAGACTGACACCCAGCCAGCCAAAGCCAAATCAGTTGGGCCACATTCCTGTCCCAAGTGGAGAAGGAAGCCAGGCTGAGTCCTCTCAGCCAATCCCTGTGGCCAGGGTAGATTCAAATCTGGAAATATTTTTTTTTAAGCCACTGACCCAGCTTCAGGAGGCTAACCTCTGAATGAAGGAGCCAATCCCCTGGCAGGTAGCCAGGGCCGCCCCAGCCTAGAGGAGGCTCTGCCAGGCTGGAGGGAGGGGAGAAAGAGTTTGACCAGGGAGCGTGAAGGACAGCAAGGTAATGGATGTCGGCTTCCCTGTTAGGAGGTTGAAGCGAATCCCCTGGGTCGCTTTGGTGTAACTCCCTTTAGAAGATCCCCAGTAGCAGTCTCAGTCAGTTTATGCAGAAATATGCCATCTAGTTGGGTCCCCCAGAGCGTCGAGTCAGTTCATTTGGCCAGGAAACAGACCCAGTGAACCTTTCATGCAGCAGTCTCCAGGAGAAGAGGCCTTATCACTCCTTCTTGGTTGTGCATTCCACAGAGTACAGAAATAGTTGTGGAACTCCAGGGGTGAGTAGGCTTATTGGCCAGCATTTCCTTTAATAATTAGTCCTAGCTAGACCTGCTCAGCCAGGGGAAGGATTGTTTATTTAGCAATTGTATTGTTGCACTATGTAATTATTGGTCAGAATTGTTAAATTGCTTCCATTGTACCCCCCCCCCCCGGTGGAGGAAAGCTGCTACCTTGTCCAATTGTATAGAGACAGAGAGAGAGAGAGAGAGAGAGAGAAATAAGAACCAAAAAGGTAGAAGCTAGAGGGGTTCAAACCAAATAATTGTTGGACCAAGATTAAAGGTGTTTGTGAACTCCTATCTTGAAAGAATCTCTGCTAGTTTAACTTATTCTAGGCAGTATGTGTTCCATATAGAGAGACTTGGGCACTCCCTCTTAGCCAACAATCAAAGAAGTGCTAGGCAAAGCCAGGTCAAAGTATTATTGGTGAGAATGTGCATTTTCTGCTGAATTTCTAATTGTTTAGCTGTAGGAAGCTAATTACTAAAAGCCTGGTAGAGCCTTATTGCATGCTTTGCTCAGAGTTCTAGGGTAATCTAAGCCCAAGTAATGGGAAAAACTTAGTCATTTGTCCATGTAGTAGAAGGGTGTGGCAGCCCATAGCTGGGACAGAGACACTAGGTACCCTGGTCTCCATATTCAGAAGGCAACCAGAGCTGATGCATGTTAACAAAAGGGGTTGGCCATCAAACTGTTTCAATGCCCATGAAGCAAACTGTATTTTCTTCATCTGCCTGCAATCTCCTGTTGCTTGCCTTCCTCTCAGCTGTTCCTGATTTTCAGGGATGTCCCTGATTTTGCCTCAGAGATTTCTTCTGTCCCTCCTAAGTCTGGCATTTCTGGCACTAAAGAGTAGGGACTGGGATCACAGAATAATGCCAGCCATTGATGTCACAGTCTAGTTCTCATTAAGAAAATGCTATTCACACTAAGACACATGTTGTATACAGCTTCTGGGACTAATATTACTGTTTTATCTGATGTGTTCCTGATTTTGGTCATTTGTCCCTGCCTTGTGATGAGGGAGGTTAAAAGGTATGGTTGCCTGGACCCACTGCTTGCTGTGTCTGAACTGCTGCATTCAATCAAATTGTTTTCAATTGTTGAGCTGCTTGCTGTGACTGAACTGCTATATTTAATTGAGGAGTTTAAATGACTACACTGCCGTATTTTCTCAATTGTCCTGTGTGACTGCACTGCCCTGAGGGATTGATTGCTGCACTTGCCTACTGTTACTTCCTCCGAAGACATTTGGGGCCACCCCATCCCAAATGGCAGGGCTCTCGGTCATACAAGAAGGGGGGAATTGCCTCTTAGGTTTTTATTTTTTGTCATGTTCCAGGCTCCTGCACACACCTCATACCTCACACCTCATCCAGAAGTCCTCTGGTGCCTCTTCTTTGACCCAGGGAGGGTCTCTGGGAAGCCCAGTATCACCTGCACCCATTTCCAACAACCTCCACCAACTCCAAGTGTTAGCCATGTCACCTCAAGTTTGAGTTACAGGTCGGAAGTGGTAGCCAGCTGGTAGCTAGGGCCCACCAAAGTGAGTCAGGTTAGGGGCCACCCCAGCTCTAGCTTGAGGGACTTAAGTCATCTGCTGAACTTGGAGTCACATTTCCCATTCTCCTGAATAGACATTGTCCTAAGGTGGCAACAGAACCAGTGGCCTATACCAAGGCCTTGCTGAGGACGGCCAGGCTCTGGCCCCATTCCCTGAGGTGGCATAAGTACTGTTGGCCCCCGCAAGAGGCCACATCAAGGGTCACCACACTGTTGATTGTACTGCCCATAGGTGGCTCATGTTCCAGTGATGCATCAAGGGGTCACACCGAAGATTGTTGGATTCTGAAGCTGCAGGGGTGAGGTGGTAAGGGTTCTGGGGACCTTCCCAGAGGTCGTCCAGTGGATCATCACACCCAGCATCCGTTCCTCAACTAGAGATCACCTGCCTGAGGTCACCGCAGCCGACATCCCCAGATAGGGGTCCTCTTCCCCTACAACTGGGCGTCAACACCCATCCTTGACCAGGCGCTTCCCTTTCGATGTTGCCTTAGTGATGCCAGGAGTCACCTTCTTCCCAGGGCCAGGAGACCTACAGTGTTTTACTTGTTTTTTGGTTCACTGGGGGATGCCCCATTTTATGGCCTGTGTAGGAAGCGCTTTCTTAGGCTCACCCTCAGCAGTCAGCCGACCAAAATACTAGAAACCCAAGCATGGTGCATTGGATCGCTACACATTTAAGACTTGAATAACCTGGACTTTTGTAGGACATTAGTGGGGCCAGTTTGTGGTCCTGGTAACCTTATTCACTCTTTCTCATGTGTATAGTGTTTGTGAATGCTAAGTCTTTTCTGTGTGCTCCAGCTGTGGCTAATAAACCTTGCATCTTGGCTCTAGAGTACGTCTCAGTCTCTCCTTCCAGACTTATATGGCATCACCCTAAACTATAGAGGTATGAACCACCACAGCTCATCCACCATACATGTTGCTGCAGCTTGCTGCAGAAGCAGGTTGTGGAGGTGCAGCACTGTTGTGGCCAATGCCCCCCAACCTTTTGAGGCTTGGCATGCGTTCCCCAATGGAGTGGCATGCTGCTGCTGGCACTAGTTCAGCCAGCATGCCACCACCTTGAAACGTTTTAGCTGCTGCAATCAGGAGCAGTCTCATCATTGCAGTGTCAGACATTCCACTACAATGAGGGAGTGACCCATCATTGCAGGGCAGTTCCTTGCATGCCCCGACCAAGTTTGCTGATGGGGAGCCAAGTTCCTGTCAGCATAATGTCCCCACACTGTAATTTATGCTGTATGCTGAGGGGGTGCCCAATCCCCCTTAGCATCATGCTCCCCTGCTTTGTTTGCTGATGGGGCACCCAATCCCCATCGGCTTCAGTCCCTCCTTCAAAGTTGAATTTGCCAATGGGGGATCCCACTCCCCTTCAGCATAATGCCCCCCTATATGAATTGTGTACTGAGGAGGGTGATCAATCCCCCTTGGCACTTCCCCCCAAGTGCCAGCGGGGGTGCCCAATCCTCCATTGGCTACAGCCCCAAAAAAAAACACTCAGGTGGCACACTGGGAGCCCAACCCAGCATGCCAAATGTTCCTGTAAAAAGGAAAACCATCCTGCAATGTTTTTCTCTTTTTTTAAACCCTGTAAAACAGAAAATGGTCCCTCGTTAAGTCCATGGCACCCCCCAACCTGCACCCACCCTCTGCACATCCTGCCTCCCCACACTCCCCTCACCCCATACTTACCTCCGGAGCCCAGCGCGATGATCTTCGGTGGACTGGGAACACATCTGCACTCATCAAAGCCAACCACGAACTGAAGAAATGCCTGTAAGCTGTATAATGGCATTTTTCAACTTTGGTACATATCTCAGGCAGTTTCAGGAATCTTGGCACCAAATTTTCAACATGGGGTTGTTGAGACCCCTCCTCATGAATTCAGCCACTGTTATGGCGTTATTTGGTCCCAAAAGGTGATTTTGCAGTCACTGCGTGGAATCACCTTTTGGGACTGATTAATTAAACAACAGTGCCAGTGTTCATGAGGTGGGTCCTCAAAAAGCCTATGTTGCAAATTTGGTAAAAAAATCAAAAAATGACTGTTTTACAAGCATGTATTATGTAGCTGTTACGCACACCATAACTTCGCTACCTATCTGCAATATTTTCATGCCAAATTTTCAGCATTGGCACTTTTTCACACCTCCTAATGAACAGTACAGCTGTCATTTTTCACATCCTGGCCTAAATGTATTTTCGCACTTCCCTGTGCAGAATAGTATGGTCACTATGGGAAATCAGTGTTTGGGACAGATTAAGAAAATGACAGTGACACTGTTCATGAGCAGAGATCCTAAAATGCCTACGTTGAAAATTTGGTGACGATAGTCCATCAAATGACTGTGTTACAAGTGTGCATTGCACAGTTTCCATGCACCCACATAACTTCGTAGATTTGTAATATTTTCACATTTTTTGCACTTCTGGCGCAGAATAGTGTGGTCGCTGTGGGAAATCAGTGTTTGGAACAGATTATGATCAAGCAAGTGAGAGAGGGGGAGTGAACAAGCTCAACTGAGCTCTGTCGGGACTGCTGCAGATTCCTTTGTGGGCGGAAAAAGGTGCCAATGCAGGCAGGAGCCCAGTACAAAAGGGCAGTCTGCAGCGCTACGAGAAACAGAATGAGCGAGTGAAAGAGGGGGAGTAAGCTAGCTCAATGGTGCTCTGTCGGGACTGTTGCAGATTTCTTTGTGGGCAGAAAAAGGCACCACACAGGCAGGACTCCTGTACAAAAGGGCAGCCTGTAGGGCCAGGAGAAACAGAACGAGTGAGGGAGGGAGGGGGAGTGAGTGAGCTCAAGGGAGATATGTTGGGACTACTGTGGATTTCTTTGTGGGCAGAAAAAGGTGCCAATGCAGGCAGGAGCCCACTACAAAAGGGCAGCCTACAGCACTGGGAGAAACAGAATGAGTGAGTGAGTGAGAAAGGGGGAGTGAGCGAGCTCAACGGAGCTCTGTTGGAACTGCTGCGGATTTCTTTGTGGGCAGGAAAAGGCACCAATACAGGCAGGAGCCCAGTAGAAAAGGGCAGCCTGCAGCGCTGGGAGAAATAGAAGGAGTGAGTGAGAGAGGGGGAGCGATCGAGCTCAACAGAGCTCTGTCAGGACTGCTGCAGATTCCTTTGTGGGCAGACAAAGGCTCCAACACAAGCAGGAGCCCAGTACAAAAGGGCAGCCTACAGCTTTGGGAGAAATAGAATGAGTGAGTGACAGAGAGGGAGTGAGCAAGCTCAATGGAGCTCTGCTGGGACTTTAGAGTTGCTCACCCTCCCACCCAGGTTCCTCTGTGGTCTTCTTAGGCATGGTACTTTCACTTCCAAATACCTAAACAGCACATATAAGCAAGCAACATTCGGCATTGACAAATGCGCATTTATATTGAGCTGTTCAATTATTTAAACTGTTTCAAAGCAATGCAAGTGGTGACCATCCATCTTTGACAAATTCTTATTTGAAACTTTATGATTTGTACCAAGAAAACTCGCGCATAGAAGACAATTTTGTTAGTGTCTCTCTGAACAGATCAGCTGTCCCTGTATCTGAGATAGGGGAAGATCTAAATTAACTTTGCATTCCTGATGTAAAGTGACCTCTCTCACAAGAGTCTGTATCATCTGGGGCACGTGAGAATACTAAATCAGAAATTACTGCCTGCTTCTGTGTGGATCAGCAGTGTTTGTTCTTGAACCTGGAGCTGGAATTCTACATTCTGTGACATCAGTTTTATACCAGTCTGATTGTTTCTGGAGGTCCAAAGTGGCCATCCCACCCACCCCACACACTCCTGCCCCTAGTGTATCACTTCCTTTATACCCATAGCCTTTGGCATCATACAGCACCAGCTAGCTTCATACAATACTGTTAGCCATCATATTTCAGTACACAACATGGCCACACACCACACCCTGACGTAAATCTTGATACATTATACCATTAAAGTTTATTGACAGTACAGAGCTGTAAAGTAAACAGTAAGTAAGAAGGAAAGAAATAAAAAGGGACAGACAAGGGGGCATCTTTGTTGCCAGTAGTTGGCATAGAAACATCTGCAAAAGAGCTGTAACACTTTAGATTTCTTTCAGAGCTAAATTTCTTCTGTGCAAAGGCACTGTGGCATATTTTTCTTTCCAGAGCTAAATTTCTGCTGTGCTAAGGTACTGGGCATATTTTTTGGGACTGCTCAAAACTTCAGAATAAAGGTACGGTGGCATTTCTGGAGCAGAACTGTGGTATTGTGGTATAATTGGGTCTTCTTTGGTGCTCATCATCCTCAAAAACTAAGGTTCTGTGACATTTATGGGGCTTCTGTTGTTATAAATGGTCATGTGAAACCAGAGGAAAATTGTGGGAATTTCTGAAATCTAAAGCTCAAGTACTGTGTTTTTAGGGCACTGTTTATAAGTGTATATCTGGATCTGGGATCTAAAAAGCTCAAGCACTGTGTTTTTAGGGTACTGTCTATTTGGTTCTGAAGTACACAGAACTTGGAAGTTGATTGGGGCCTGAAATCCTAGCAGCAGGAATTTCAGGGTCTGGAATCTAAAGTAACAGGGCTGGATAGTGATATTTCGAGTGGGGGGAATTTTCACACTAGGGCCTGAAAACTAAAGTTTGTAATAATCCATAGGGAAAATGAAGGAGTGTACAAATTGGAGGGGTCAATGGAGCAGGGTTAGGGGCAGCTCTGAGGCATGGTCCCCAGGCTACAATGCCTGTCGGCATCTTTGGGAAGATGGTGGGGTGTGTGACAACCCACCTCCCTCTCTGGGCTGGAACAGCTTTTAGAGAGGTGTCTGTCCTTGGGTTTTCACTGCCACCAGCTGGGTTCGCCCAGCACCAGCCTCCCAAGTTTACAAAACTGGGTAGTCAAACATGTGATTTCACAGATCAAAGCCTGGTAGTGTGTCTCTCTCTCGGATGGCGGATGCTAAACAGAGTTTATCTCAGCCAGTGGAAACCATGAATTGCCTTAGAAAAATTATTGACATCACAGTCACAACTGTTAAGTAAATAAATAGCTTTGTACTTAAGAAAGTCAAAAGAAGCATTACAGACTATCTGTATTCAACACAAGAGAACAACACTGTTACAGGAAAAGTAAACAAATGCTTTTAAATAACAGATGACAAAAAAACTATTACTGAGATATGCTAGTATCAATTTTACCCTTCCCTATCCTTCAAGAGACACTGGACCCTATGCTGTCTGCCAGCTCCTATGGACATAGCTAGAAGGGTAGGCCCAGGCTTAGTTTCTTGGACAGTTTCTTCCTCAAAGTCCAAGAGTAACTCTCCTACTCACTGTCTTTCAGCATCTTATATTATCTCTTGAGAATAGGCAATTCCTAGGCCCCCTTTGAATGCACCAACCATCTACCATGTACGTATTTAATGGTCCCAATCAGACTGAACACCTATCATTGACAAATTACATTTATATTTAAACTTATGTTTATATTTGAGTGAACCGATCCCTTTAAACTGTGAGTCTATATGTATGTTTTCACTCTCTTTGTCCCTGTCTCTGATATTTATGGCTCACCTCTTATCTGGATGCTGGTGGACAGTGGAATACCAGCCCATGTGTTTTTTCAGACTGCTAAAAAAATGCCAGCTGGAGAATCACAACCATTTACTCCTTCCTTCCCATTTCTGTCACAAGGTGCACTGGTTGTGGATCAGCCATGGTACTGGATATAGTTTGGAAAGTGGAGGGTTGCATAGTATGTAGGCAGCTTGCACAGCTGAGGAAGGATGTGAGATGGCTGAGATGGACACTAAATTTGGAAAGGGAGAGGAGTATAATGGAAGACAGGAGGAACTCTGCTGAGGGACCAATAGAGATTAGAGGGGGAGCCATGGGGGGACAAGAAATGGTTAAAATGGGAGCAGTAAGGGGACAAGGAGCAAATACAGAAACAGGCAGGTGAAAATTCCATGGGGAGTGGAGGAAAACAAGGTAGTATGGAAGCAGAGTAGGAGGGGTAGAGGATGGCTCTAGTGGGGAATTCAGACAGAGACAACAAGGGACATAATGGAAAACAGAGGGAATGGCAGGAGATTAAGCATAAAGATCCAAAGCCTGCACAGAGGACAAGGGAGGAGGAAACAAGGGGTGGAGCCCCAGTCAGGTGAATACAGGCAGTGGGCTTGGAGCCGAAAAACAGATATGCTCCACTAGGGGCATTAAATGGGGGAGAAAATCAGGAAAGTGGAGTTGAGGAGTGTCCAGAGGACTTTGGACAAGGAAGATGAAGGAAAACTGGAAAAGGGGGATGACCTTTAGGGAAAGAACAAGGAGGGTAGTAAACATAGGGATGGGGTGCAGAAGTGAACACACCCCAGAAAGGGCAAACCCAAAAGGGGGGGAGACTGGAAGCTGAGGTTCAGAAGGTCTAGAGCTAGACAGGGCTGGGAAAGGGGAAAGTTCTCTGGGGAATTCAAGCAAGGCAGCGCTTGGAGCAAATCAAAGGGGAAGGAAAAAGCTTGAGGATGGTGTGGCAGAGGCAAGCAGCCTAGCAGTAAATGCCTGTGTGAAGCATGGAGCTAGGGGAGTGAAGGGGAAGACAGTATGCTGGGAGATGAAACTGACAAAGGGGATAGTGAGAATAGGGTGAGAAATGTAATGGAAGGGGTTGGAAAAAGGATAGAAGGGAAATGCAAGCAGAAGGTGATGGAGAACAGGGTCCTACTTGGGGACTCTATAATAAAATGAATTAGATGAGGTGGGGGCAAGAGTAGTGCAGTATGGGTTGAGTGTCTGTCAGGCATGACAGCAGCAGAGGTCATTCACTATATTTCCTCAAGGGGAAAATAGCAGGATGAGAAAACACACCTGATGTTACACCTGGGAACAAATGACCTGGTGGGAAATGGGAAAAAGACTGCTGGAGGTGCAGGCAAAATTTAGAGCACTTGCTAGATACTGCAGCAGTCTGGGGTTCAACTCAGTGGATTTCTCTGAGGTGTTGCCACTACCAAAGGCAAGTACTGATAGGAGGATGAGGATTAAGTAGTTCAATGAGTGGCTGGTGGGGTGGTGCAAGCAAATGGTGTATGGATTAGTAGGGGACTGGGGATCCACATCGGGGGAGGAGAGCCTATTTGCTCCAGACAGACTACACCTGAATAGGGAGGGTGCAGCAGTGCTAAAAAGCAAATTAGGAGAGTTCATAGAAGAAGCCTACAATTTAAACTAGACTGGGGGATGGGGGAATATGCACCACAAGGCAGGAGAAATGGGGGGCTACCAGCCTCCCCCCAGAATAGTGCTAAAATACTGGGCATGAGGGAGAATAGAGAAGGGGGGATGGAGAGGGAACCTGGTGGGATGGCTTAGCAGCCAATGCCAGGAGCTTAGCAAATAAAATGGCGGACTTGGAGGCCATCATGGGGGACAAAGGACTAGATATAGTAGCTACAAGTGAGACCTGGTGGACAGAGTTGCACACCTAGGAAATGACTAACCCAAACTACAGACGATTCAGAAGGGATAGGGAGGGTAAGAAGGGGGGAGGAGTTGCTTTATACATCATGGAAGGCATAAGTGTAACTGAAGGACAAGAGGAGGAGGATGGGGAGACTGAGATACTGGGGGTAACGCTAGGCAGGAGAATGGGAGAATCCTTGCGACTGTGTGTGGTATATAAGCCACCTACAGTATGCAAGGGGAAGAGGGTGATTAACAGTTAATTCAGGCAGTCACAAGAATGGCCCTAAGTGGAGAACTACTGCCAGTAGGGGAACTAAACCTCTCTGATGTAGACTGAGAAATCCTGGGTGCAGCATCACCAAGGAGCAGGGAGATACCAGCTGCACTTCAGGGGATATTCCTTCAACAGCTGGTCAGGGAGCCGACAAGGGGCAACAACCTACTGGATGTGGTCCTGACAAATGGGGAGAGTGTGGAGGAGGTGCAGGTGGGAGAAGCCTTGGGCAACAGTGACCACAGCATGGTAATGTTCTGGGTCAGGGCAGTGAGGGAGACAAGTAAAACCAGTGCTACAGTCATGGACGTCACACACACAGACTTTGACAAGATGAGAAGGATAGTAAGGGAGCCAATGGAGGGTATGGAGAATATAAAGGCAGTGAAGGAGTTATGGCAAGCTATCAAGGGAGGGGTACTGAAAGCTGTGGATATGTGCAGAAAAAAGATTAGGAAGAGCAAAAGGGGGAGGAGACCGCTTTGATTTACCAAGGAGGTTGCTGGGATAGTCAGGGAAAGGAGGGAGGGCTTTTAGAAAATTTAAGAGGTCACTCAGTGAGGAAGAGAAGGAAGAGTATAGGTAAAAGAGGAGTATGATGGGGAAGAAGTTCAGAAGGGCAAAAGCAGATACTGAGGAGAAAATAGCAAAAAACACCAAAAGAAGGGATAAAAGTCTTTTAGATATGTGAGGGAGAGGAGAATGGCAAGGCAGGGGATTACTAGGCTGAGGGGGGAAGGAGAAATGAAATTGGAAAGGGACCGTGAAAAAGCAGAGATATTATACGAGTACTTTAGCTCAGTATTCACGGAGGAGGAAGAGGACGGTAGGGGACCTGAGCTAAAGTGAAAGGGGAAGGAAGGCAAACGGGGGATCTGAGCCCATTCACTGTGTATAGGGTTAGGGCAGAGCTAGATAGATTGAGGGTGAACAAGGCAATGGGGCCTGCTGGGTTACACCCTAGGGTGATCAGGGAATTGAAGGAGGAGTTGGTCGTACCCTTAACAAGGCTCTTCAACTTGTCCCTGGATACGGAGAGAGTACCAGTGGACTGGAATAGGGCAGACGTAGTGCCTTTACACAAAGGAGGTAGTAAGGAGGTGAAAGGGAATTAACAACCTGTCTGCCTCACGTCAGTGGTGGGGAAGGTAATGGAGACATTAATCAAGGAGAGGGTGGAGGATTGCCTGGAGGAGAGTGGCTTGCAGGACAGCAGACAGTGTGGCTTCATGAAGGGGAAGTCTTGCCAGACAAATCTAATTCAGTTCTCTGATTGGGTGACTTAGAGGATTGACTGGGGGGGTGATGGACATGGTCTATCTGGACTTCAGTAAGGCCTTTGACACTGTCTCCCATAGGAGGCTGGTGAGCAAGATGGAAAGCCTGGGGTTGGGTGGGAAAATAATAAGCTGGGTGGAGTTCCGGCTGTCAGGAAGAACTCAGAGGATGGTGCTCAATTGGGTGCACTCAAGGATGGTGAGAGTGAAGAGTAGAGTGCCACAGGGGTCAGTTTTGGGTCCACTCCTCTTCTACATCTACATCAGTGATATTGCTGAGGGTTTGAGGGGAAGGGTGTGCCTAGTTGCTGATGATACAAAAATATGCAAGATGGTGGACACCCTAGGAGGGGTGAAGGACATGAGGGAGGACTTAAAGATGCTTGAAAAATGGTGTGGGACATGGCAGCTGAAATTTAATGCCAAGAGGTGCACTGTGATGCAGTTGGTGAGTAGAAATGGAAGAGCAAGGTACACCCTAGGTGGAGAGGAAATTAAAGTAACAGAACAGGAGTGGGATCTGGGGATCATAGTCTCCTTCAACCTTAAGGTAGGAATCCAATGTAGTAGAGTGTCAGGAAAGGCCAATGGAATTTTGTCATGTATAGGCAGGGACATTACTAGCAGAAAGAGGGAGATAATAATGCCCCTTTACAAAGCCATGGGTGAGGCCTGACCTGGAGCATGTGGTTCAGTTCTGGAGGCCTTTTCTCCTCAGGGATATAGATGCATTGGAGAGGGTTTAGAGAAGGGCAACCAAAATGGTGCAGGGTATGCAGGGAAAGTCATATGAGCAGAGGTGTAAGGAGCATGTCTCTGTACATGCTGGAGACAAGGAGGGAAAGGGGAGACATGATAGAAACTTTTAAATATGTAAAGGGGCTCAATAAAGTGGGAGAAGCATGTTTACTTAAGAGGATGGAGGGGGTCAAAACTAGAGGGTACAGCCTCAGACTGCAAGGAAAAAGATACGGGGTGATGTGAGAGGGCATTTCTTCTCAGAGAGGGTGGTGGAGCCCTGGAACAGACTATCAGATGGAGTGGCGGGGGCTAAATTGATGGAAGAATTCAAGAGGGCATGGGACAAGCATATGAGGCTGAGTATCAGGAGGAGGGTAGGGACTGGCAGGGAGAGGGAGGGTAGAGGGGGAAAGGGCAGACTAGATGGGCCGGTATTGTCCTTTTCTGCCATCAAGCTTCTATGATTCTATGATAGGACAGGACTCGAAATGCATGCTCCCTTACTAATAGCATTGGTGAACCACAGGTGCAGAGCATCATCTACCTGTGTATCCTTGCTGTCATGCTTTTGTCTTCTGTTCAGGTTGCTTTTAGGCTGTCACTCTGCCAAAAGTTCATATTTGTTTTCAGACTAATGCACCCGACTTGGCTTTTTGAGATTTTAAAAAGTTTAACTATCTTTGCCATTGATGCAACCAGCTCCTGCAGTGCATCAGTAACCTTCTATGTTGTCTGCCAAGGGAAGATCCACTCATTTAGACTCCATCAGGAGAGATAAATGTGCACAGGTACTGTAACCACAGGAGGCATGGTCTATGTCTCTTTGCAGTTTGTGAATCTTCTGTACTCATTGTCACAACCCCACTCAGCAAGTCAGGCCCTCTGCTCACACAGTGCCAACTTCTGAGCACAGTATTGTAAACAGATAACAGAACAGGGTAACCCTCCTATCTGTTTGTGGGTCCGAATCACCTTTGGTCTCAAGGTCATGGGGAATCCAAACTGCGAACCTTATGCTAACATACCCAAATGAACAGGCTCAGATAATTCTGCTCTTCGGAGAATGCCAGATATCTTTTGCATAAGGGCACCAAACCAGGTATCCAAAATCAACCCTTAAAACTCTATGAAAAGACCTTAGGTATTCTTATGTTTTTCCAGTTCAGTAACACCATTAAGCTTATGAACCGTTGTCAACTTTAACCATCTATACTTCACATGCAAAAGAAAAAACTTTGAAGGCATACCAGGCAGTCTCTTTAAAATAAGAGGTTTACTTAGAAAATGGATAAAAATATGTAAAATGTAAACACAGAGCAATATATCACAAAGCACACAATCACTTAAAAGAACAAGGTTAAAGTGCAAACAGAAACTCTTACTACATTACAATTAAACTTTCCTAGCTAATGTATTACCTTCTTAATAGTGCTTAAAGTAGATGTTGGTTCTAAGAGCCCACCAAGAAAAGTGTGTTTAAGTGGAAATACAGAACACAGTTTAAACCCTGTGTCTCCACCCCTCTATGATGCCATCTAGCTCCTCCTTTTATAATATAAAAATTATACAAACAGGATGTCCTAATCAGGAGGTATATTAAATAAGGTGACATCAGCAAAACTCATTTCCTAATATGACTTCTTTGATCTCTAAGCAATTTCCTGCTTTCCAAGGACATCACAGGACTTTTACAACTCTGCAGTTTTCTCACTTAGATGCAATATAGCTTTTTAGCAGCAGTTGAAATTAACTGTCCTTCCTCTGAAGATGCCATAAAATGTGTATTTTAAGTTCCTGGCTTCAAAGCAACTCAGATCATAAACACAGCCATACAATGCAACTTGGAAGTTAATCACATTACAGAGATCTGCTGTTTAACATATACTGACATTTGAACTGAAACCGGGGGTCATCCCAGGAGCACAGGATGTCTCTTGACAGACAATCACACACTACTTTTTATTTTTCAAAATAATAGAGAAAGCAGAACCAGGTGGCCAAGTGTGACACTCATTACTGGATTACTTGACTAGCCGCACTTGATTAGGTGTAAATTTTCAAGTGTCTTAGCAGGTGATAATGGCAGATAATGAGACTATAGCAGAGAAAACAGCAACAAATTGTCCCCAATAAAGGGATTATTATGTCCCCTTTAAAGGAGTGTTACTTTCATTGAGTTGAATAGCTACTTAATCAATGCCTGGAGGGTCATCCCCTTAAAGGGGATGTACCCATTAAGCATGTCCCCATTACATGGCTTCAACTGTAGTGTGTGAGAAAGACCAGTTAGTCTCAATGACATCAGACAGCATGTTTGTGGACTGAAGTTTCTTGTTAATGGCAGTACTTGGGCAGTGTATTCAATCAAAGTTAGTTGGTGAGGGAGTGTGCCCTAGTCCTTTCAGACTCCAACTCAGTTGGGGGATGGGTGGGTGGATTCCTAGAGTCTGTAATTGCCATTAAGAAGAATATCAGCCCACCCACATGCTGTTTGTTGTCATGGTAATGGGCTGCTCATTTTCACATGTACTCTAATTTTGATGTAGGCTAGCCTGTTGCACAAACAGGACAAACTTTTTTTTATGTGTAGTTCTACTTCCTTGGTGAGCGAAGGATCAGCTAGTAGTTTTGAACTAAATATTACATTTCACACTTACATTTAAATCTACTGGAGAGAGAGGGTTTAGTATGCAGGTTATTTCCCTATGCTGGATTCATACAAATTAAACATGATAAGTAGAATTTGTAGTGGCAGTCTGGTTTACACATTACCAGTTTATGTAGATTTCCCTATGCTGGATTCACATTAAATACAGTTTGTGCTACATAAGAAAATATGCAGGGAACTTCAGTATGGATGCAGTTAACATAAACTGGCAATGTGGATATCTCTATAAAGCAGTGTGCAAAAGATGGAGATAAGCACCCAAGAGGTAGATAGGCAGAAAAGGAGCAAAATTCAACAGAAGGGCAGACAGCAGGGTGAACCAGTGATAAAGGACAACCAGGGAGGGGGCTGAAGTACAACAGCTAAACAGTCCAGGGGGTTCAAATCATGGAAAGCCATGTGTGGCTATGCCAGGAGCCTTAGCAGATGGAGGATCTGTTGGCTGTCATGGTGCAGTCAAACCTGGACATTGTGGCCATCACAGAGACCCGGGGTAATGATAACCATGACTGGGAGATGGATATACCTGGCTACAACATATTCAGAAGAGACAGGGCAGGTAGGAAGGGAGGATGAAGAGTGGCACTTTATGTGAAAGATGGCATAATGGCCACAGAGATCCAGGAGGAACAAAATGGGGGAGAGATACTGTGGGTTAAGCTGAGAAGGAAAATGGCACCAGCCATCTGCACAGGGGTAGCCTATAGACCACCAGCCCAGGAGGAAGAAATAGATAGGGAGCTGATGCTAGCCATCCAAAGGATGGCAGACAAGGGTGAGATGGTGCTGGTTGGAGACCTCAATATTCCATACGTGGACTGGAGCCTCCCAAAAGCAGCATCAACAAGGAGCAGATTTATCCTGCACTCCCTTCAAGGTGCCTTCCTCAAGCAACTGGTCATGGAACCAACTCAGCAGAAGGTAATACTGGACCGTGTGCTCACAAACGGGGAAAGTGTGAAGGGGGTAACAGTGGGGGAGTACCTGGGGAACAGTGACCACCAGTCACTGAGGTTTGAAATCAAAGAAGGAGCAGAACCAAACCACACAAAAACATGTATCCTGGATTTTAGGGGGTCAGGCTTTGGGAAAATGGGGAGATGCTTGAAAGAGGCATTAATGGGAATGGGGCAGGAACCAAGGGTTGAGAAACAGTGGACAATATTTAAAATGGGGATTGCAAGAGCAACAGAATTATGCATTAAGCAGGTTAGCAAGGGGAAAAGGAAGAGGAGGCCATTATGGTTTTCAAAGGAGGTAGTGGAGAAAGTAAAAGCCAAAAAGATTGCATTCAGGCAATACAAAAAGACACAGGCAGAAGGGGATAGGGAGAAGTACCAGGAGAAGCAAAGGGAGGCAGGGAGGTCAGTAAGGGAAGCCAAAGCTCAGAAAGAAGAGCGTGATTGCAAAATCAGTGGGCAGAGGGGACAAAACCTTTTACAGGAACATAAGTGAAAAAAAAAAGGCAAAGGGAGGGATAGTGAGACTGAAAGGGGAGGATGGGGGCTGCATGGAGGATGACATCAGTAAAGCTGACATATTGAACAGGTGTTTCTGCTCAGTCTTTACTGAGGGAGAGGAGGATAATAGGCCTGAAGGGAGAACAAGGGGTGGGGATGTTGCAGAAATTGACACAAGTCCCTTTACATGAGAAAGGGCCCTGAAGGAACTGGAAGGAATAAGAGTTGATAGAGCAATAGGGCCAGATAGGCTGTACCCCAGGGTCCTAAAAGAGCTGAGAGAGGTGGTGGCTGAACCTGTGGCAATCCTGTTTAGCTGATCATTGGAAACAGGGGAGGTACCCAAAGACTGGAGGACAGCAGATGTAGTCCCCTTATACAAAAGTGAGAACAAAGAGGAAGCAGGGAACTACAGACCAGTCAGCTTCGCCTCGGTAGTGGGGAAGATCATGGAAGCACTACTGAAGGAGAGATTGGAGGAACATCCAGTTGCCAACAGACTACATCACCCAAGGCAGCATGGTTTTGCCAGGGGGAGGTCATGTCAGACCAACCTCACTGACTTTTTTGACTGTGTGACAAGGGAGGTGGATCAGGGGAGGGCAGTGGATGTGGCTTATCTGGATTTCAGCCAGGCCTTTGACACTGTGCCACATAGAAGGCTATTAAACAAACTGGTGAATATGGGAGTGGGCAGGACAGTAGTGTGGTGGGTAGGTAACTGGCTGGGCAGCAGGACACAGAGGGTGGTGGTAAATGGCTGTCACTCCACAGGTGGAAGAGTGACCAGTGGGGTACCACAGGATCAGTGCTAGCACCAGTCCTATTCAACATCTTCATCAGTGACATTGTGCAGGACCTAGAAAGCAGAATTTCACTGTTCGCTGATGACACAAAGCTCTGTAACAGAGTGGACATGCCAGAGGGTGTAGACAGAATGAGGAGGGACCTTCAGAAACTTGAAGAATGATCAGGGGTTTGGCAGTTGAAATTCAATACAAAGAAATGCAAGATAATACATATGGGGCACAAAAACCCTGGAACAACATATCAGTTGGGGGGTGAGGATATAGCATGCACCAAGCAGGAAAGGGATCTTGAGGTTGTCATCTCTGATGACCTCAAGGTAGAAAAACAGTGCGACAAGGCAGCAGGTAAAGCAAATAGTATGCTGGGATGCATATGCAGGGGCATCACCAGCAGGAAAAAGGAGGTCATAATTCCACTATACAAGACACTAGTGAGGCCCCACCTGGAGTACAGTGTACAGTTCTGGAAACCTTACCTACATAAGGACATGCACAGGGTAGAGAAGGTTCAGAGGAGGGCAACAAAGATGGTACATGGATTGCATCACAGGTCCTATGAGGACAGGTTGAAGGGCTTGAATATGTACTCCCTGGAGGAGAGAAGGGAGAGAGGGGATATGATAGAGACATACAAGTATCTTACAGGGTGGAACAGGGTGCAGGAATGCACTATTTTGCAGTGAAAAAGATGTTCCAGGACTAGGCATGGGATGAAGTTGGAGGGAGGGCGATTCAGAGGAAATGTGAGGAAGAATTTCTTCACAGAATGGGTGGTGGACAAGTGGAACACCCTGCCAGAGGAAGTAGTGGGGGCTGAAACAATCATGTGATTAAGAATGCATGGGTTAGATATAAGGAAATTCTGGACGTCAGGAGTAAGGGGCAACAGACTTCTAAGAAAACAAAGTGAACTTACAAGTTGAAATGGGCAGACTGGGTGGGCTAGGCCCTTATCAGCTGACAATGTCTATGTATCTATGTGTAAAACTAGACTGCTGCTATTAATGAACTACTATAAAAAAGGTTTTACATGTACTGCAAAACTCTACTTACTGTATATGAAGGAATAATCAATAACAATATAATTAAAAAAAATAAAACATAGGACTGGGCCTCCTCTTCCCTCAGGGGGAACCACCCCATTGTTGGAAATACATGTACCAGGAAATGTTTATTTATTTTTAAATTACATATCTGGGGTTGTGGTTTTAGACTTGCAGGGAAAGTGTACAGCAAATACCACTGTATCAGCAACATAATCATATTGTATGTGTAGGGGGATCCCAAAGTAGAATATACACAAGGCAGACACACATTGCAATGAGTCAAACTGGCAAATATTGGCAGCTGGGAACCTGCACTGCAAATGTGTATTAATGACCTTCTCTCTTTCCTTACTGTACACCTAGAGTGTACAGTATTTATGCTGCAAAAATGAGAAAGGGAAATTATTTTTTTTTCACTAATTTCATTGTTGGGTCAGTACTGGGTATCAGGGACTACTCTACAACCAGGGTAAATTTTTTTTTTTTTTAGACTACCAGGGAAAGTGTACAGCAAATCCCACTGTATCAGCAACATAATCATTGGTGTTGGGGGATCCCAAATTATTAACACAGCACATACTGAGTCAGACTAATAGGAAGGTGCAATGCACTGTTGACTGACTATACACACATTTTCACTTTATAATAAGTGGAACATAAAGAGAAAGATGAGAAGGGGCAGAAGAAAAGCTGATAAAGAAAAGAAAGGTGGAAAAAGTTGAAACTTTTCAGACATCAATTTAAGTTTACTGGACTGTTTGTTATGTTTGTGCTGTTCCAATCACAAAACCACAGAGGAGGACAGAGGGGTCTAATGGGATGGTAGGGATGAGAAGAAAAGATAGGTAAAGCCTAGCAAGGTAGCAACATAAAATACATTCACTGACCTATACAGCCAGTATAGTGTTATGCTTGTGCAACTGTGTTAGTTTGGTTTGGCCATTCACACTCTCTATTCCAGAGGAATTACCACCCTGTAAGGTTACGAAAAGCAAGGAACCCTCGGAGAGGGTTCCACCCCTAGAGGTGCCATGGGACGATTCCCGTGACTAAAGGTACCTAAGGAATCTCCCCTAAGGAGAGAGTGCTGTTGCTGGAGGAGGAGGAGGGAAGGATGGTGGGACAAAGAAAAAATGCTTCACAATGAGGCTGAGAGGAACTGCTTATATAGCTCAGAAAGTGGGAGTGGCTAGCTGTTTGACCACCAAACCTCAGGTAAAGCCTTTCCAATTCACTGACCTACGCAGCCAGTATAGTGTTATGCTTGTGCAACTGTGTTAATTTGGTTTTGGCCATTCGCACTCTCTATTCCAGAGGAATTACCACCCTGTAGGGTTACTAAAAGCAAGGAACCCTCGGAGAGGGTTCCACCCCTAGAGATGTCATGGGACGATTCCCATGACTAAAGGTACCTTAGGAATCCCCAAAAGAAATGTATAATCATCCCCAAAGAAGGAGGCAACACGAAGCATATGAGCAAGCAGTAACTATGACATAGGAGCAGTAACTAACATAGTAGTAGAGAAGCACAGGCAGTTTGATTATGCAATGAGATGCTCAGTTGGATAATGTAATGACTGCCCAGGTTTGCGTAGCATGATACCGATGGTTTGCATTGAGATTAGGGGATCCCCTAAGGAGAGAGGGAATGGCAGAACATCCTCCACCTCCATGTAACAGCGGAACCTACCTAAAGAAACTAGGGGAAACAACTATGCTAACTAAGTGTGATGACCTGAGGCAATGGAGGAGAGAAAAAAAACCCTATGAGGAGGAAATCTCTGGGGATCCAAGGCCTATGTCACCTTCCCTCCAGGCTTGGGATAGTTTATTTAGTGATGTCTCTGCAGCTGCAATTTGGAAAACCCAATTAAAGGGAGGTGGAAAATATTCCAATTTGGAGGAAGGCTCTCTCTCAAACCCTCTAGCAGGAACGCCATGGAAGACTGTGAGAAAACTCTGCAACAATACGTGCAACCAAGGCACAGGAGGAGAGTAACCCCTGCTAAGGCACTCACCTGGCCTACCCGCCCTAAACTCAAACCAAGTGAACCACAGGCAGTCGTAGGGAGAATGCGGTGAAGGTGTCTTGCTAGGGGAAACCACTAAAGTCAATGGCTAACCATGATAATGGAACACTAGAGCCAAAAAAGATTGTTGTACCACTCTTCACCGCTAGTCTTAAATTCTACACCAGGAGCTGTTGTCACATAGCAGGCAGCTAAAGCCAAGCCCAGGGTGAAGACATTCCCAACTGGGGGTCAGGTGAGAAGGATCCCACTCCAAGATGGACACGCTTGAGATGTGGACTAAATGCAGAGTGAGACCGTCGACTGCAGGAACCCTATGCCAGATAGAATGGCTAGCATGCCTCAAAATTGAATGAGAGCTGAAAAGCTGGTGAGCTGAATGAACACAGCATTCTAAGATTGTAATGAGCATTGAGTGCTGAGACCTTACAAGGTCGAATGCAGATTGAGTGCAGCAGAATCCCAGAGGCTGAAGCCCGAGGGGATGGCAGTAGGCATGAAGCAATGGTTTGTGTAAGCAAGTGTGGACCTGCACGTAGGTCAGTAAACAGAGTAGCAAAAAGTGAACCAGTATGTAGGTCTTTATAACATAGGGCAAACAGCACTGCATAGTGGGGCAAGCCAGCCAGGCATTTCAAAGCCAAATCAAGGTGACAAACTCTGAGGATTTTTGGCGGCGAAGACAGGATTTAGAACAGAAATAATTAGCCACATTGGCCATTACCTCCCAAACACCTCCAAGTCCCTGCTGTAGGACAAACAAGGAAGCAATGGAAGGGCTGAGAACCACATGCAGATATAAAAGCTAATTTAATAGCCTCAGCAGGAGCTTTAGCTAACCTCAGAGTAGAACAAGGTACAATAGCAATGGGAGTAAACAGAGCAGTAGCAGGAAGCAATTAGGCCTGTGCAGCAGTGGTGAAAACAATTCAGTACACTGAGTTGTAACTGCAATAAACAAAATAAAAGAAGGCACAATGCTCTGAAAGCACTGTCACCAGGCAGTTCAATGAGACTGCTGCAATAAGGTAATTAGAACAAGCATGAGTGAGTTGTATAGCTAGGTTCAAGTAAATCTGAGTCAGGTGAAAGTAATCGGAGTATACAACATGAAGCAGCTAAAGTTGAGCTAAAACACACAGATCAGGTTTGCAGGTGCAGTGCAAGTAATTTGAGAGTTGTGAGTAACTGAAAGAAAGCAGTATGAGCACTGAAATAGCAGTATGCTAGGAGCTTAGAAATAAAGCCCACCCCCAAAAAGGAAGGAAACACACACAACTGAAGGCAAAATACAAACCAGAAGCAGGAAAATAAACACAGAAGCCCAGCAGAGACAAGCAGGAGCAGCAAGGTGGGGGGGCACAGGCCCCAACCAACCAGGGAGGCCCATTCAGCTCAGAAGACAAACCGACAGAGCCTTCAGCTACAAAGAACAGATGCTTCACAATGAGGCTGAGAGAAACTGCTTATATAGCTCAGGAAGTGGGAGTGACTGGCTGCTTGGCCAACGAACTCCAGGCAAAGACTTTCCAATTACTGATAACTACTACAGACATGTTATAGTTATACATTACGGGCTAAATATTCAGAGGAGTTGCGCAAATGTGCAACTGACTTGCACCAGCGCAATCACAGAAAAGCACCACAGAGCCATATTCAACCAGCGTGAATGTGAAGTACAATATCCATTGTGCTGCTGCACAACAGTAATTTAGGCAGCACAAGTACATGGGGGGTATGCCTATGAATATGCTGCTCAATGGCATATTCAGCCAAAACACACAGTGTAACTGAGGAGCAACTCAGAGAATGTGCTACACAGAGCTGAGCACATAAAAGGAGGCTCAGCCAGTTACACACAGCAGATACACAATCCAAGGGAGCATAGGCCATGGATGTAGGACCATTCCTTATGGTACAGGTGATGAGGGGTAAGAGGAGGAGGGAGGAGGGAGGAACAGCAACATGGCCAATAAAGGACCAGGTGGCAGTATGCCCAACACAGACAGTACCATGCCTGGCTCACATTTGAGGACTATGGGACACTGAGATAATGGTCCAGTACTGTCTGAACAGGGCAATTCTGAGGCAGCTATGTGAGCTGTGCCATGACGAGCTGCAGGCACCCACCAGAAGGAGTCATGCCATGATGGTGGAGACCAAGGTGACAGCGGTAATGTGCCTGCTTGCCACGGGCACCTTCCAGACACCAGTGGGGGCAACCACTGGCATATCACAGTTGGCCATGTCCTACCTCTTCACACAGGTCCTCAATGCTCTGCTGCCACATGCTTTGGAGTACATAAGATTTCCAAGCACACAGGCAGAGCGTACAGCAAACATGCAGGAAGTCAACAGGTGGCATGCATGCCCAGTGTGATGGGGCCATTGACTGCACCCATTTGGCCATATGCACACCACCTGTCCCAGAAGGGGTGGTATATATCAGCAGAAAGGGTTACCCCTCCATCAACTGTCAGGTGGTGTGCAATGCCACTGGGCACAGCTTCAATGTGTGTGCCACACACACTGGGAGTACACATGATACATTCATATGGCACCATTCGATCCTGTGACAGCAGTTTGAGAGTGTAGTGATCCCCATGGGGCACCTAGTAGGGTAGCAGAATATGGGATGAGATGACAGAGATGCAGTGCAGGGGTGTCCAAGGCCAAGACACACATGGATGGGGGCGTGGTGGTGTGAAACATAGGGAGTGTCCATGGGAACAGGCAATGCCAGGTGTTAACCACCATATGTGTTCCCCCCACAGGTGACAGTCCATATCCCCTCCAGCCCTGGCTGCTCACTCCCATCCGGAGACCCTCCAATGCTGTAGAAGAGCGGTGCAGCAAGACACACATCACAACATGCAACATCATAGAGTGAGTCTTTGGCATGCTCAAGATGCGATTCTGTTGCCTAGATAGATCCAGTGGAGCCCTACAATACAGCCCTGTGAAAACCTGTGGCATATTCCTGGCCTGCTGCACGCTGCATAGCATGGCCATTTACCATAGGATAGCTGTTCAAGCGGATGAGGGCAACAGCAGCAATAATGATGGGGAAGATGAGCTGGACAGGGGGTGTGTGCAGTCACCCATGGAAAGGAGGGACCCCAGGCTGGTGGTCCATACCAGGAGGCACCAAGACACCATTAAGGAAGAGCACTATGGGAACTGCAGGTGAGTACCATACATGGCAGTAATGCATGCACGGCACACCAAACACACAGACAGACAGACACACACACATGGCCTCACAGGGATGCATGCAGGGACACAGCACACACAGGTAACTCACAGTCATGCAGACACCTGCCCACACCACAGTGGATCAGCACAGAAAGATGCACCCACCCAATTGCCATGTGCTGTATACACATGTGACCATACCCTGGCTGGTACATGCACCACTACCATCACAGGGCACAGAGGATCAGGTGGGACACACAGACAGCTGTGGCCGGTGAGGTGTCACCACACAGCAGTACAGCAGGCTGTGGCATGGATCAGAGGGTATGCACCAGCATACAGACAAGGTCAGCACAGTGCTGCTCTTATCACACCCAAGCCACAAGGTAAAGTAACACTGCCCGCACACATGGTAAACGTGACACAGGTCACATGAATGTGACAGCACATGCACAGGGCCATGCCCAGCCAAGTGTGCAGCAGCCAACAGCAGTGGGTAACAGGATGGGGCAGCACACCCAGCAGGCCTACCGTGCGGTGCCACAGCTGCCATGGCCACCCAGGACTGTGTGGCAGGCACTGGCTGCTCAACAGCCACTGGCGGTGTCAGCAAAACATTGACAGGTGTAGAGGCCTGAGAACGCAACCAGGTCTTCATGGGTGTGTAGAGACCGTCAAAAAGACTACTGCCGGGTGAGTCGGGGATGGGCATGTCAGTGGTTGGCATCAGCCATGTTGGGGTCACTAGTCACCATGACCACAGTGTGGATGTGGCACTACAGGCAGTTCTGCGTGCCCTGCTGCACCCAATGGATGTCAGCAATGCACATCTGGCAGTGATGGTCCCAGCAATGTGGTCCAGTGATGCGGTCATGGCCTCCCACAGCTGCTGGAATGCACCAATCAGATGAGCATGTCCAATGTCCCCTCGCTCAGCCAGTTGATGCAGCTTCACCCATAGCACATGTATTTCTGCCCCGAGCATTACCTGGTTATCCATGGAAGCCCACAGCAGCCTGGTGTGCTCATCCAGCCTGTCAGCACCTGATGTATCATGGGGGTGCTGCTGACATGCTGGAGGGGTGGTGGCATGCCGTGAAACATCCCTCACCTGGGAACGCTGCACAGGCATCCATGCAGGTGGTGGGGATTGTGTGGGTGCTCCAATGGTGGCCCCTCTGGCAGGCTGCACAGTAGTCCCTGCAGCCTGCTGCTGCATGCCAGCAGCCCGCTGGAACTACCCCACAGCACCAGTGCCCACACCAGCACCCTGACCATGGTCAGCACCAGCTACAGTGCCACACACCACTGTGCTGCCATAGTCTGGCGGTACCCGCATGGGTGTCAAACTGCCCATGCTGGCATCTATTGCTGCTGCCTGTGTTGATGTCTGTCCCTGGGGCGGCATGGCAATTCTTTTTTTTGATTGAAATGTTATTTTTATTATTTAGAGAATAACATTGCAATGCACTGTACAACTGTAAATCACAATAGAAATTACACATTACAATCCATGAGACAGTCAGGGCAAAGTTACATTTCAACACAGATTTTAGGAGGGTACCAATCCAATAAAGATAAAGATAAAGGGGAGCTATTAATGTATATACATAATCAAATGATTTATATACAGGATCAGCTGAGGAGATACAAACATAGATCGGTTGGACAGTGAGTCCCTTTTCTTCATGTAGATAACATTTATTCCATTTTAGAGAAAACATCAGCTCCCACCTCTCCCCAATCACCTGTCCTCCATCCCTTCCTCCCCAGTCTGCTATGCTTTCCCATAATATCAAATAGGGTTGTGAAATGAATGTGTAGATCATGGGACAAAGTCAATAAAATGTTCCAACTGGTCTTACAAGACCCAATTTCTCCATCTGATCTCAAAGTTAGGAAGACGGTTGTTCAATCTGGCTGTGACCCATTCTAAATTATATATTTCATAGGTTAAACTCCTCCACACTTCTTTAGAAGGAATTCTGGGGGACATCCAGAGCCTCGTAATGATCTTTTTAGCTGCGAGAATTAAGATATTCAATAAATTATAAACATTTTTATCCCATTTAGTACCCCTCGGGAGAACGGCTGTGAGAATGAAAGTGGGAGTAAACATCTCTGGGCATTCATAAATGTCAGTTAGAACAGAGACAACCTCCCGCCAGTAACCAGACAAGTATGAACATGACCACATTATATGGGTATTATCAGCCCTATCATGTCTGCACCCATGCCAACATTTAGTGTATTCTTCACCCTTGAATTTTGCCATAACTACAGGGGTTCTAAAGAGCTTAAGCCTCAGCATCCATGCATATTCCTGCCAATAGGAATTGGAGGAGATTTTAGAGTATGCCTTTGTGTAGTTGCACCAGTCTTCTGCATCTAATTCTACCTCCAGTTCCTGTGCCCACCGTAGTTTAAGTCAGTCAGAGAATGCGTATGATAGGCCCTCAGTGTTTTATATAGGCTGCTAATGACATATTCTTGCACCTCTCTATAGATGGTAAAGGATGAGGCTGGAGGGTTTTATGGCCACTTCCGCCAGTCCCTCTTCAAGCGGGAGCAATCTAGCTCTGAGCCATATATGTTTTCTGTTGGGATATGGTATCCGATAGGTGGCCCTAAGGAAGGAAAAGGATTGTAGGCCCATTGGACCTACCACTTGGAATATATAGTGCATTTTATATGGTGTCCATTGAGGTAGTGTGAGTGTCGAGAGGCAGGTTCTTTCTAATTTAGTGAGGGATGAGTACCATATTTTTAGTTATTGTTTAAAAACTGCCCTTATAAAGGGCTGAAATCATGTCAAGGGAAGGCATCTGGGGGGGGGTCTCCTATAATACAGATTGAGAAGTCTTCCACCCCATTTAATGTGGTTTCTATATTTTTCCAGTGTGCCTCATAGTGCCACGCTAAATGGAGGAGAGCTAGTCTAATTTTGTCACTTGTGTGTATCTTTTTATATTGGGAGATTATGTTCTCTTTGGACTGTGGGTAGCTGTAAGGTAGAATATCTGATCTGTGGAGGTTGTCCCCCTCAGATAAAGTGAGATAGTAGTTTATCCCATGCCTGAACGTATATAGGTGAGGGAAAGATTGGGAGGGTCTGTAGTAAGAAAAGGATACATGGAAAAATATTCTGTTGTATAGTCTCAACTCTGTGGAGAACCCTCATTGGTAACTTGGCCCACCAGGAGAGATCCAAGGTAATTTGCTGGGTAAAGGGTTCAAAATTCACTAGTTCTAATTGCAACATCTTAAAGGGTATCTTAATCCCAAGGTATCACATCTGGACACAGTTCCAGCGAAAGGGAAACCTCTGTCCTCAGCCTGAGGGAGGGCAGGAAGGAAAAAACAAGCACCTCTGTTTTGGTGCTGTTGATTTTGTACCCCGCTATGTTCCCAAAATAGTTCGAGCTGGTCCCAGGTTATTGGGATACAAATCTCCGGTGATGTGAGGGTGAGCAGAATATCATCTGCAAAAAGTGTGAGCTTGTGGGATTCCCCCCAAGGGGATCCCCACAATCTCTGTAGTCTGATGGATATTGGCCACCAGGGGTTCAAGATAATGGGAAAATAATAAGGGGGATATGGGGCATCCCTGTCAGGTACCTCAGGTTAAGGAAAAGGGGGGTGTCAGTGCTCCATCTACCTTAAGATAGGCCACTGGGTTCTGGTAGAGCACTTTTATTATTGTTATAATTTTCCTCTGGAAAAGCAAAACGGTCCAACACAGCCCAAAGAAAGGGCCAAGAGACCCCTATCAAATGACTTCTCGGCATCCAAGCCGAGAAGGACTAGAGGGAGTTGTCTCTCTGTAGCATAGGAAGTAAGCAGTAGGACTCATCTCATCGCATCTTCAGCCTGTCATTAATGGATGAAACCCACCTGGTCACCATCTATAACTACAGGAAGTAAGACCTCCACTCTATGGCCAAGATGAACATGAATAATTTATAGTCGCAATTTAATCTAGATACTGGATGATATGAAGCGACCAGAGTCCGGGTCCTTCCCCGGCTTAAGGATGACCACCATTTCCATGAAATTCCAAGCGGGTGGAGGGGGGTGTCCTTCCTGTATCTCCCTAAGAGCATCTATTAATACCGGGGAGAGCCAATGTTGAAATGTTTTTTAGAACTCTTTCGGGTACCCATCCAGTCCTGGGGCTTTTTGGGATTTTGTTTTCTTAAGGGCCTCTTGTAGTTCCGCTGGTAGGATAGGGTGTGTCAGTTCAGCTGCTTGGGCCTGAGAAAGGCGGGGTAGGGGGCTTTTCCCCAGATAGCTTGTGACAGTCTGAATCGGAAGGGGCAGGTCCACTGTGTAGACAGCTTTGTAATATTGGGCTGTGGCTTGTCTAACCTCAGTGGGGTGGGATACTAAACATCCAGTGGCTGGATGTTTTATTTTAGTTATTGCCGTGTGGGCTTTTGCCACCTCCCGTAGGCATCTGGCTAAGTTCCGGACTCCTCGGGGCCCCCCTTTTGGTATTTGAGTTTCAAATAGAGCAATTGTTGCTCTACTTTCTTGTCCAATAATCGTTGGAGCTTTTGTTTGATGAGTTGTATTTGGGTCTTAACTGTCAAATCTCCTTGGGACAGTTTGTTCTGTAGTTGTATTAGATCTGTACAGTATGTACCTGGTTTTGAAGAGCATCTCTAGACATCTTCTTTCAAGTGAAATATTTTATAATTTCTCCAAGAAGGACTGTTTTAAGGGTGTCCCATATTATTGCCCTTGAAGTATCCTTAGCATTATTGTCTGCTAACATAATTGGGATAATATCTTGTACTGTCTTCACAAATTCTGGCTCTCAAAGGTTCATGAGATTAAAATGCCAAAAATTCTGGGGCCTGGGGCTATCAATCAATAATTTTATATAGATGGGAGAGTGGTCCAAAAACGTGGAGGCCCCCGACCCACATGTCTCTAACATTTTCTAAGTGTTCGATGGAGGACATGAAATAGTCTAATCTGGAGGGTGTGTGTGTTCGTGATGAATAATAGGTATCAATCAAATTATTTTTATTTTATTTATTTTATTTTATTTTTATTTTATTTCAATCAATCAAATTTTATTTATAATGCGCTTTTCAGCATATCAAAGCGCAAGTACAAAACAACATCTTACATAATAAATAATGACATAAAAACAATAAAAAGCAGCAATAAACCTATCCAAAAGCTATTCTGAATAAATAACTCTTCGGGGACACCTTAAATGATTCTGTGGACAGCCACTCTCTAATCTGACAAGGTAGAGAATTCCACAGGTTTGGGGCCATGAAGGAAAAAGTATATACTTTTCCCAATTGGTAGAAGTGCCTCCATTTGTCTACCAAACCCAATTCCAGGAGAGTTTCTTTAATATATTTTTGTAGGGGAGTGGTTCGGCATTTAGTATGATGTGAAGTATCCAGTTCAGTATTAAGAGTAACATTAAGATCCCCGCCAATGATACATATGCCCCCCATCAGTGGGACTAGCGCATCAAAAAATGCCCTAGCTAACTGTGGCAGAGACCCCTGAGGGAGATAAACAGAGGCTAGTGTGATGGGTTTAGAATGATAGGTGCCTGATGCTATGGCAAACTGACCTTCCCTATCTGTGATTTCTTGGTGTAGATGGAAGTCCACCCCTCGGGGTATCAATATGGCTGCTCCCCTCCAATGACCTGAAGGATGGGAAGATGCTACCACCATTTGGAATACCCAGTGCTTAAATTTAGCATGTTCTGCTGGTGGGAGGTGTGTCTCTTGTAATAACATAATCTCCAGTTTGTCTCATTTGAAAAATTGAATTAACCACCTACGTTTCACTGGGTTATGGATACCATTTACATTAAATGAAAGAATAACTGAAGATTTAGCCATTATGATATGCCATCCAGGATCATCATATTTAGAGTGCTAAGATCCCTGACCTGCCCCCCCCTAATTCCCAGCTGAAGTAGCTCCCCTGTCTCCCCAGGGGGCTACACATGCCCTGCTAATCTATCCCTGTATGCAGTAAATGTAATAGCAACTATTGTGTCAAGTCCCATTCAGAAATTGTAAAGCCCTTTTGTCCCTGATATAACAATGTACCATGCAGTATAATAATAAACTCAACTGATTGCATTAAACTCACTGCCAACTGGGCATGTCGACCTTTAACATGGGTCATGAATCAAAGAACAATAATATACCCCTTAATGAGGTCTAAACCATTTATAGGTAAACATGTATCAATAACAATATATACAGTAGAGGCTTCCAAGGTAGGAGAGACCCTATCAAGTCTCCCTATGATATCTGGGGAAGCTATGTTATAACTAAGCTCTTGGCCAGATAAGGGGGTAAAACTGGGGCTACATGAGTCCTGGGCCCCCTGTGAGCCTACATGGCTCAAACTCATTAGTAAAAAATTGGAAAACAACAAAAA
Organism: Neoceratodus forsteri; assembly: GCA_016271365.2. Lineage (NCBI taxonomy): Eukaryota > Metazoa > Chordata > Ceratodontiformes > Ceratodontidae > Neoceratodus > Neoceratodus forsteri. Next base: position 514,984,285 of record CM057450.1, on the reverse strand, counting down.
AAGGGAATCAAGTAGCTAATATGCCAGAGGTATAGCGATGCTGGTGGTCGTAAGGACGCACGGAACTGCCCTCCCCCCGAGCAAAATCAGAAACAAAGCAATTGAGCCAGTCGCGAGGGCATACAGAGCAGCCCTCCCCTCAAAAACCAAAATGAAGCTCCCCCGGAGATAGCAACACTGGTGGTCGTGAGAGCTCATGGAGCTGCCCTCCCCTTGAGCAAAATCAAGAAACAAAGCAATTGAGCTAGTCACGAGGGCATACGGAGTAGCCCTCCCTTCAAAAACCGAAACAAAGGTATGAATAGGCGGCAGTGAGGTGCATCAGCTCTGAATACACTGTGTCTCAGAGGAGTGTGTTTTTGTGTTTCAACCTTGCCTTAAGGATTTTCTGACTCCACACAAATGAAGATCCTTTTTTGTTTTGCATTTTAACTATTTCCAAATTCTTAAGCCTAAACAATCTGTTGCTGTGTGTACTTTAAGACCTGGTGTGACTGCATCTGGAAACAAGCTGGAGACGGAGTTTTTTTGGCACCAACTCCTATTTTTGAATCCCCTAGTCTGTAAAGCTGTTTTACTCGTAGATATTTTACTGCCTTCCTTGACTACTGATGTAGATTTCAGCTCTAAGTATATTTTCTGTTTTTCTAGAGCCAAATTTTCCTACCTGTCTACAAATGTTGCCTTTAGTTACTTAGTCTGAGCTTTTAAGTGCCAGTTCTCAGTTTGAATTCTTGCCAGTCTGGAAAACTGTCCTTTCACATAAACTTCTATCCCTATTTATATTTATTTTCGGCCATATTTTAACTTTGCCCTAAGAATATAAGGCCGTTCCTGCACATTTAGTGATTCGAATTTCAACTCACCTTACCGCTAATCTACTGCGAATTTCAAATAGAAGACTAGGTTGCTTCAGGAGTGTACTGTGGAGGAAACTGGTTAGCAATCCTTGAGGCAGACTCTAGCATTCAAACAAATGTATAGTAATTGCAGTAACGTACTTCTGCTTGCTACCCCACCCCCCCCACTAAACATTTTCCTATAAATATCTCTGTTTTGCCCTCTTTCCTCAGCTCCCCCAGAGATAGCGACACTGATGGACATGAGGGCTCATGGAGCCGCCCTCCCCTCAAGCAAAATCAAGAAACAAAGCAATTGAGCCGGTCACGAGGGCATACGGAGCAGTCCTCCCCTCAAAAACTGAAACGAAGGTACGAATAGGCGGCAGTGAGGCGTATCAGCTCTAAATACACTGTGTCTCAGAGGAGTGTGTTTCTCCCCACTGACGCTTTGTGTCAGCTGCCCCACCACCCCCACCACCAACCTTGGTGAACATTTCACTATATAGACTGTATCAGGTGACAATCTTAACCAATCACCCTACTTTTCCATCTGCAGCTTCTCAGTTCTCACCACTAGCAGCCACTACAGCAAATTGTTGCACCAAATCCCCCTTCTAGAAATGCCATGCTGCACGTAGCCTATAAATCTATTTTAGAGATAGCCCTCCTTGCCAAACTACCATCCCTCCCACACTCGCTCCTCCCTAAATCACAGCTTGGTCCCCCAGATATCACTTCACAAAACACCCACCCTAGTCCCAGCTCCACCTCCATGACTGGACAGTACCCCCTCGGGCCTGACTGCTCCTGGATTCCTGGTCTGTCCATCCTCCCCCCATCTTTTCATGCTGGGCTGTCAGTGCTGAAACTCCCCATGTCATGTTATTTCACACTGCACCCCCAGACTCCCTCTACCCACCGTAGGCCCATAAATATTCTGGCAAACTCAAAACTGGTACTAACCTTAGCACTCCTCCTCGCAGGTGACATCGAGCTAAATCCCGGACCAGCCACCCACACTAGCCACAACCCCTTCCCCACTGGCCAACTACACAGAGGCCTAAAAATAGCCCACCTAAATATACGCAGCCTCCTACAAAAACTGCCCTTACTACAACCACTAGTACTATCACTATGTCCTGACATCCTGATTATCACTGAGACCTGGCTGAAACCACATAACCTGGATGCAGAAGTAGCTCTTCCTGGTTACTCCATCACTCATCATGACCACCCGGGGACAAAGAGAGGTGGCTGTATAGCCATTTACATATCATCCCTGGTAAAGTTCTCACTGGTCTCGCTATCCGCTCTCCTGGAAAACATCAATGCCTCACTAATAAAAATCTTCTTACCCCATTCAATCCCCATATTTATAGCAGGCTCCTATTGTTCCCCAGACTCCCAGTTAAACTCGGTTACAGCACACCTGGACACCCTAAAAACCATTACTTCAGGAGGGGAGCTCCACATGCTTGGTGATTTTAACCTAAACTGGCTCACTAGTACCAGCACCAAGCTCCGAAACCATGTGGCAACATTAAATCTGTCACAACTAATCACTGAGCACACGCATCTAAACCACAAAACTCAGAACCACTCCCTGCTGGATTGGGCCCTCACTTCTCACCCACACAGGATAATAGCCTCTGGCCTCCTACCAGACTCCCTGAGCGATCACCATATAATATATGTAGTAAGAAAAATATTTAAAGCTAAGTCACCCCCTCCAAAAACTCTCTTTATTAGGTAATATAAATCCATTAACCTTGATGGTCTCCTAAATGTCTTAGCAAACTTGGACTGGTCTTACATCACCAGGGCCATATCCATGGATTCCACCCTAAATTTTTTTTTAGTCGACATTTCTTGCCATCTGGGACCACTATGCCCCATTCAAAAAGGCTCGAGTAAGGGGAGCACATCAGCCGTGGATCACTGCAGACCTCATGGATCACCTTCATGCCAGAGACCAGGCATGGAAAGCCTATAAGTCATTGGGGATGCATGCCAATCACCTACACTATTGAACGCTTAGAAATGCCTGCACCAGACTTATCCGTCAGGCAAAAGCTCTCTACTTCACATCATCCTTCCAAAAAAATCTAAATCATCCAGCCAAGTTTTGGAGGTCAATCAAATCACTTTTCTCCCTCCCACCCAGCCCTCCACCCTGCTCTAGATGTAGGCCGCTCCACCATAGCAGAACCGCATGCAGTTGCCACGGTTTTCAACACAGTGTTCACTAGCAGTGGGTCCCCTCACTACTCTAACCCACTGCCCGCTACACACCACCCGACATCCACATCCCCACCCACTCAAACCCCTTACCTGGCTTTTTCCTTCTCCCTGGTTACTCCATCCGAAGCACTCAAAGCTCTGCTTGCCCTCAATCCATCCAAGGGTAAATGCCCCTCAGGTTTGGATGCCAAAATGCTCTACCTTTTTGCCACAGCAATCGCCATGCCTCTAGCATCCCTTTTCACCCTCTCCTTCACTACAGCCTCTATACCCTCAGACTGGAAGCATGCCACAGTCATCCCCCTCCCTAAAGGTGGCAACCTATCCTCCCCCAGTAAATACCGCCCCATCTCCCTCCTACCCATTCCAGCCCAAATCCAGGAACATCTAGTCCTCTTGCAACTTGCCACCTTCCTTGACTCCTCCTCCTCCTTCTTTACTCCATACCAGTCGGGTTTTAGAAAATTCCACTCCACTGTTACTTCCCTCCACAGACTCATGGATTCCATCCTTACAGGCATGGACAAAAGTCACATCACATCTGCCATTTTTATTGACCTAGCTAAGGCTTTTGACACAGTCTCACATACCCTTCTCCTGTCGAAACTCTCCAACGCAGGTCTCTCCAGTGTGGCCACCAACTGGTTCAAATCATACCTGGCAGACAGGTCCCAATTAGTAAGAATTGGTGCCTCCACCTCTAACCCCCTCCCTGTCACCATTGGTGTCCCCCAAGGCTCTGTCCTTGGCGCTATCTTATTCTCCATTTTTCTCAAAGACCTGCCATTAACCTGCCCGCATACAGCCATTCACATGTACGCAGACGATACAGTCCTGTACACCTCAGGCCACTCCCCACTGGAAGTAGCATCCAAACTCCAGCAAGACTTCACTGAAGTTCAGCTCTGGTTTCGCAAAAATCAACTTATTCTAAATGCCAAGAAAACGGTCTCCTTAACTTTCGGCACGAGACAGAGACTCTCCTGCCTCCCTGCCTCCCCCACCTTCAAAACTCTTGATGGGACCCCTCTAGAAGTTTGTACCTCCTTCAGATACTTAGGGGCCTGGCTGGACCAACACCTCGACTTTTCTACTCACATCAAAGCAACCCACAAAAAACTGCACCCCAGGCTGGGTGCATTATACCGGAACTGTAGTTGCATTCCTCTGCCAGCCCGCAAAGAGATACTGCAGAAAATGATCCTCCCTATTTTTGACTACGGTGATGTAGTATACAGTGCTGCCCCTAAATCCACCCTGGCTAGACTGGATTCTCTTTTTAACTCCTTCTTTCATTTCGGACTGGACTGTCCACCCTCCACCCACCACTGTGACCTCTACAGGTCCCTTAACCTACCCTCACTTTTCAACAGGCACCAGTATCACTGTAACAGACTCACAGCCAAATTCTGGGCCCAGTTACTTCCCTCCTACCTCACCTCTACCCTAACTGCTCAAACACCATCTACATACTCACTCAGGAATTTCGACTCCTGGCTCCTACAAATTCCGTACATGGCTACCTCTGTCGGCCAGTCGGCTTTTAGAGCCCGACTACCAAAACTAAGGAACTCCCTGCCTGCTGACATCTGGCTCTTCCCCTCCTCTCAGCAACAAATCTCCCTACTTAAAAGGGCAAGTCCCCACAAACTGCTCATGCTGCCTAGACTCGCACTAGAATGGGCCAGCTCGCCAGCTGCACAACTATGGTTTCACTCAAAATGCTTAACTGTCCCAATTAGTTGTCACTGCCCTTTCTACTAATTAATGCCTGTTGCTTGCTGCGTACATACTGTTTATATTCCTGTATATATTATTTTTTCAGTATTTTAGTATCTTTTGTAGATAACCTATGAAAGTTCGATATTCTGTATTTTGTACCTCTGTATTTCATTTGTATGTATCATCCTGTCTCCAACAACCCCCAGGAAGCATCAGGAATCGAGCTGTAGTCTGCTCAGTATGACTTTCCTGGTAAAACTTTTAAATAAATAAAGGTAGGCCTCTGTCTGCACCTCCAAAAGGTGTAACATGACCAGTCAGTTTCCTCCTTACGAAATACTACACTAACTGTAAGGATCAGGGCGGAGGCGTGGGGAAAATAGATGAGAAGAGTCCCCATCATTATCCCACATCTCGAGCATCCCCCCCCCAAAAAAAATCAAGCAATAATCCAAGAGTTCAGGTCTCTAAATAAAGTTATGGACAGTCTTAGAGGGCCTGTGCCCATTACTATTCATACTGATGGGATGTTAGTAAAAATAAACAAAATAACAATACACAGAATAGAAGTAAAAAACAACTCCCTAGCATGAAACAGCATGTCGGGATCCCCAATTAATGATGATACCGGGTTCCATCTGTAAAGAGCATAAAGAACATGGGGGGGCAAAGAAGGAATGGCAATGAGGAGAACTTCCAACAAGTGGCCGGATGCATCCCAAATCAGTAGTGGGCTTTTCATGAAAGTATCGGCCTAGAGTTAGGTCCATTCCCCATGCCCAGGCTGGTAAATTGATCCTTTGCCTTCCTATCTCCCTCCTCCCTTCAAAATACCCCTAACCCCTACCTGATTTGGCAAAGCAGGAGAAAGTGTATGTCCTTTTGTCCTCTTCAAGTGTCCTCTGCAGCGGTATCAACTTGGCAAAATTCCACCAGTTTCTGTTTTAGGTTTGGTTGCGGTTCTACATTGTTTCACTGCCTAGGCTGGTTCTTCTCCACTGTTTGCCATCTTGGGGTTGAGGATCAGGAATCCTTTTCATTTTGGGCATTCTGGGATCGATATCCCTGGTTGAGCCAACTCCACTAGAGCCTCCTCGGCTGAAGAGAATTCCCTTTTCCCTGTTGGCAGCATGACTACTAACCATGCTGGATAAGCCATGGTGAATTTCAGGACCTGAGCTTTCAGTATTGGTAGGAGAGGTAGATACACCCTGCAGAGGTGCATAGTAGTAGGTGCATAGTCATGGTCAACGTAAAATCTCGTCTGGTTGAAGTGCACTTTTTGTTTGTGCCATGCAGTAAGAAAGATCTGCTCTTTTGTCGAGTAGTTGCTAAAACAGTCAATGATGGTTAAGGGCTAGCAGATGGAGAAGAGGGCTTAGGTGCTAAGGCCTGATGCACTCACTTGAAGTCTAGGCCAGAGTCAATGGGCAGATCCAATGCAGTTTGGAAAAGGTTAGTGACAAAGGCTTTGATATTTGCGCCTTCTGCTCCCTCCAGGATACAGTATAGACAGATATTTTTCCATCTCACCCTATTCTCTGCATCTTCTTGTCTTGCTTCCATGAGGGCTTTCTGGTCTTGTAGTTTCTGTGTAAGATTTTAAAGGTCATCCACGCAGTTCTCCACCGTGGTGAGCTGCTGCTCCGAGTCATCTGCCCGTTGCTCTAGTTGAACCAGGTCCTTCCTCATTTCACTATAGTGCTGCTTAATATCAGCTTTGAAGGCACATAGCTCATTGTAAATAGTATCAAGTTTGACTTTTTTGTTTTTATTTTTAGGAATACAGCAGGTCGTTCCTGACATTTTGGCTAAGGAGGTTCGATGTTCTAGGGAGGCAGTATCCATGTCAGAGGCCTCCGATTCTGATCGTTCTTCATCCAGTACCGAATCCTCAGCTTTCTGCATCTGCCCTGGGTCTCCACTTTTATTTCCCCTCTTATTCATAATCGGATGGAGTTTGGTGTGAGAAAATGTGCCAGAAGAGGTAGAAATAGCTCAGGGGAGACGGAGGTGTCTGACTATGCAGTCATTAAGCTTGGAGATGGAACCGAAAGTCTAGGGTGGCATGACAATTCTGGTGCTGCCCAGGATCAGGCTTATGTCATCATCACTGTCAGAGGTGCCACTCTCCAATGTTGCAGGTACAAGCACCATTAGGGCATCTGAGAGCAGGAGGTCAGCCACTGGGTCATCATCACCCAGTCCTAGGAACTCCACGAGCCCCATACCTCTACAGCACCCACGGTCTGTGGCCCAAATGCCAGATCGTCGATGGCACAGCTTCTTCAGGTTCCACGTTGCTGGTCTCATCCTGCACTGCACCCCTGAGGCATGATGGAGCTGGAAGACAGAATGAGCAGTATCAGTGTTGATGGTGGCACAGTGCATGCTGTGCCGTGTACTGTGCAATGTACGCATGCGTGTCACCAATGTGCCAGGGCACACCAGCAAATGACTGTGCAGCACTGCATGACAGGATGGCCATGACACAGTAGTGGCACAGGTCATGTCGACCGTGTTGTGTCACCACAGAATGCAGAGTTGCAATGGCACTTGGCTAGCAGGCATGGCACCCACCACTCTCTACCCCAGGGCCATGCCCCATGCAGTGTGTTGCACTGCAGTCTGTGACTGCAGTGGCCCTGACTGTGTTGGCACCTACCACTGTGCACACACAGCTGTAGGGCATGAAAGGAGCCATGCATACCCTGGACCCCACCTCAACCTCCCAGCACATGGCCCAGGCAGCAGGCACACTGCACACAGGGGCCGTGGACATGCACAGTGTGCCCATGTGTGGCCTGCACCACACCATACTGCACCAGTCATGGGTACGCATCACATCTGCAGTCACCCAGGCATGCCAGTGGCATTCACACACCCCCACTCCACAGCACCTGCTGACATACTCACAGTGCTGTGATGGGCTGCTACCTGTCTGGAATCCCCCACCTGGGACACCCTCAATGGCTGCATGACTGATGGTGGCCACAACAAGCTCCTCCCCCTCCATCAGGACAGGTGCCGTAGCCAGGCCATTGCCCATCCTAGTGTGTGACACTCTGATGGCAGCAACCTTTTCCTTTATGTGCCACCTGTCAGTGCCCATCTTCTTTTTGCACTCCGGTGCACTGTGGTTGTGATGGCCATGGGCATTGACATACGTGGCCACCTTCTCCCGCCCAGTGGCATGGTTCTGCATGGTCCCAGTGGCCCCACTCAGTAGGTTCTTCCTCTCCAGGTAGGCCTCAAACAGGGTCTGCTGCTCAGCTCCCTCTGACTCCATCATGTTGCAACCTGTGGTCAGTCAGATGGTGCACCAATGAGCAGCACTGTAGCAGTCCATGACACAGTGCAGCATTGACCCCCAGCACAGCAGTAACAGTAACCAACAAAGTGTTGACAGACTTACCTTAATGGCTGCAATACCTGTCAATAACCAGTGCTGTGTTGTGGCGCTTTTATGGCTCAACCCATGCAAATGAATCTGCGCAATCGATAATGAGATGCTAATGTGAGCGACTGTGTCTGGCATTGACTCATGAGGCTATTTGCATAAGCTGGCTGAATATTGCTGAATTGCTCCTTGTGCAACGGACTTTGCCGTGCACAACACAAATGTGCCAGAGCAATCTGCTGACGCACTTCTGGTGCATGTGTGATGTGCATATGCACACCTGCCATATATGATGGTGGCAGGGCACCGTCCCATGTGGCTATTGCACATACAGTTGCACTGTGCTTGCCTGTCCTGTCACACATGCATCTGTGGGTGTCTTCTGCCCATGCAGCATGGATGCGTTGTAGTGCCAGACCATGCAACTGGGTCTGCTGTGCAATGGCAGTAACCGGGCAAGGGTGGTCACTGTGCCATCGATGTGTGGCCTTTGTGGCACTGCATACCCTTCACAGCATGGCAGCTGTGATGGCCATCACATACTTGGGTCACGGGCATGGCCCTGAACTCCTGCCTGTACTTCAGGCATTGTGCATGTGCAGCACTGCATGATAGACCAAGCTTGAGCATGTCAATTGTGCATCTACATGTTGCACAATCATGGCCTGTGTGTTCCTGTCATGCATGTGGTGCAGCAGTGCTACACATGCTTCCAGTGTATGTCACATTGCTCTGCACTACCGGTGATCTGCGCAGCTACTGTGGTGTGGGCAGCAGAACAGGGGAGATGGGCCAGGAATTGGTCAGAGGTTAAGATGGCCAGCCTGGTGGCTTTGGTGGAAACCCTAGTGGACCAGCTGTTTGGGGCATGGGATCTGAATGTGGCATGGTCACAGGTGGGGGATTGTGTGGCAGAGGGCCTTGAGAGGCATACAGGTGTTGTCTGGATGAGGGATCAGTGTCACCACTGGTATGGGGACCTGCGGTGCCATGATCCTGAGTGGCTGAGGAGGCTGCAGGACCGTGCCTGCCATGGATCTGTCCCACAACCAAGTAAGTGTCTCTGTGCATTGTGCATGCTGCCATTGTCCAATATTTGTGCTATTGGGTGTGCTGCCTGTGCATCTGCACCTGCTCACAGCAGGACCCAGCACTGGTGGGTGGTGTGTGTCTGGTGGTGTGGCAATGTGTGCCTGTGTGTTGCATGGCACCAGGGGCCCTGACACCATACTCTGCTCATGGGATGGGGTCCCTGCATGGACTCCAGCAGCACTATGAGCTGTGTCCAGCCTGTGGGGGGGCTGTTCATGGCATTCCATTCGTGTCCCTTTGTGTCTGTGTTTCATCCATAGGGCTGGAGGTGTGCAGGAGGGCCTGGGAGGATGCCGCTCGTGCGTGGGGACCAGCACTGTGATGTTAGTGCTGCAGAAAGGCCAGCGCAATGCCAGGCAGGTGAGTGGGTGTAGCATGGTTCAGTCAGCATTGCAGGGCCTGGGATGGGTGGGGCTGGTACAACTCCAGGGTACTACTGCCATGCAGGGCTATGGCGTGTGTTGGTGCACTGGCTCCACTGCCTGTGTTGGGTGACAGTGTGCATGGCAAGGACATGCATGGGGCCTCTGTGTGGTGGCATCCTGTTGCTGTTACTGGTGGTGTGTGTGTGTGTCCCATGGTGCATGCATGCTAATGCTGGGTAACTCTTGTAATGACCATGGAGGCATTGCTCCAACACTGAGTGGTGCCTGTGCACAGGGGTGGATTCATGGTGCTCTATGGCATGCCACCCAGTATGTATGTGGGATGCTACTAGGTCTGCTGTGGCTGTTCGATGTGTGAGTGCCATTGGTGGTTTCATCCATGGGAAGGCACTGTACCTGTCCTATGCTCACACAGCCCTTGGGGGGGGCTTCTGCTGTGTGAGGCCTGTCACTTAGTGGCTGTTCTGTGTTCCTCTTTCATAAGTCACCCTGGGCCAGGTGGTGGACAGCGACGTGTCAGTGTCCTCAGCAGCAGTCTTCTGCAGCTACAGTGCCTGATACTGTGGCTCATCACACACATGGTAGTGCTCATCCGGCTCAGCCAGTGACACCTGGTGGCCATAAGGGAGCTGGTCTCAGAGGTGCACAGGGTACACCTGGCATTGAGATGGCTACGGCGATAGCCAGTGATAGCCAGTGAACTTTGTTTGGATTACTCTTTCCTCCCTCCCCTGCCCTGCACCTACCTGGACTGTTGTTTGTGTCCCCTTGTTCACCCTGCATTGCTCCTTGCCCATTCTACTTGGTGCCCCTCATTCTGGTTCATCGTGTGTTGTCCCATTACCTGTTGCTGTGTTTGCCTTGTTTATGTTTCTGCTTTTCTGTTCTGAATTATGTAGTAAAGAGTTTTCTACCTTCTGCCCATGTGTTTACGTGTCTCCTTTGCATGCATGATGTTGCACTGTGCTGCTATGGTTCATTGCTGTGGTTGGGCAGGGTCCCTGTCTGTGCACGTGCTGTCCCCACTGTGCAGTTCTGTTGTGTGCACAGTGGCCTGTGTGCCATGTCCCTCTGTGTCACAGACCCTAGGATGTGGGCTTTGCACTTCCCCAATGCTTGTTACGGTGCCATGTGTCCCTGTTTGCCTGTGCTGGCTTGTTCACCCCCAGCCATAGTGCCCTTCCTAGTGCCAGTGTGCTGTATGGTGCTGTGTCCTGTTTCCTTGTGTGTCTGTGTGGCGTGTGTGTTATGCAACATGGCACATGTGTGGCAGTGTGGCTGTGGCACACTGTACATGCATGGTGCCTTCACACAGTGGCTGTGGCTTCTTCCCACCCTGTGTTGACTGTTGGGACAGTGGTCGTGGAGTGGCCATGCCCTGCAGCTGCCCATTCTATGGCTGTTCCTTGCTTTGTCACATTGGTCACCGGGGTCTGTGTGGGGCGCCGGGTGTTGTCCATGGCACTTTGACCCTGTGCCCATCCTGTGCATCTTGCCTACTGTCCCCTTGTGGTTCACCTCTGCCACCCCTGCCTTGCTCCTGTGCCCTTGTGCAGCCCTGTCTGTGTTCACATGTGCATGGTGAGCCTTGCTCCACCTGCTGGTTTCAGCTTGCATTCTTGCTCCTGCACAGTCTGTCTGGTTGAGCAATGGTGCATTTGTACTATTTTCAGTGTGTTTTGCACAGGCACATATCTGTGACGCATCCGCTGAATACGGCATTGTTTTCCTATGGTGCACCTGGGTTGCGCTGCACATCTCATTGTGCACGTTCAGGGTGTACTTTGAATATCTAGGCCCATATCTAAAAAGTGCATTTGTGCAAAATCATAACTCCCAGAAAATCTAAAATTCTGATTGGATAGTTCTATATATTCTATAAAATCATGTAACCTGACCCCAGTCCTTTTCTACAATGAAACCATGTTGTCTATACACTGTAACTTTAATAGAGACATATGCTACTAAAAGCTGTATTATTACTATGATCTCGGATAAATGAGGCAACAACTTCTTGAGGACTGCATTCATCAGAGCTCTGTGAGGATGTCGGGGGACACCTGCAGCTTACAGGAGCTGCAAATATGTATTATTTCTGCTGCCATCTTGTGAGGAGCTCCACGGAGCTCAATCTGAATGAGAAGGACTGTACCAATTGGGGCTGAAAGCTCAGCAGAGCTGCCCGACTAGTTTTTTAGTGCTGGATTTTTGTGCCCCCACCCAGTCCCCTTCTCCACAACTTATTAAATAGACCTTTGTCCCACCCCTAGGGCAGGACTTTGATATTAACTAAAGTGTAATTGGACCTGCAAGCCTATGTGAGGGAGAGAGAAAAAAAAAGATTCTGGAGCAGGTCTTTGTAAGTAGTTTGCTCCCTGACTGTACTGTAGATTTACTCCCTGACTAGGGTGATCTGACTGTGACCTCATGAAAATTGCATGATTTCCTACGGATGTTAGATACCTTGGTTTTCTTCATTCCCTGTTTTTCTTGTGTAACCAATACTAGTTTCTGCAGAGCTTTTTCTCTGAAATTATCTCCTTCTCCTGTAATACATGGGGCTACCTGTAGACCAGGATCCTTGTGAGAGTGTTCGATCTGTTCTTAATATTTGTCTGTAATTATAAACTAATGCCTCAGGTCAAGCCTGCATAACTCCTGAATCATATCCCCCTTGGGTCTATGCCTGAACGCTCTTCCACGGGGCTAATACAGATAGTAAGTACTGTGCTCTGAGGTGCAGGGGGTGATGTTCTTATAGTAGGGTGAATACAAATAAGTACCAGCTGATGAGCCTTTGGTCAAGGGATGCTGGCATTTTGTATAGAGCATATCCCTGATTTTAATATAATTATATATATACACACATATATTTATTTGTCTGTTGTTTCTTTGGGAACCATAGGTAGTGTGCCATTAAATACCCCTTCAACTGTTATCTTGCTTTTTAGTCTGCTGGCATACTCTCTATAGGCTTACATAGATTATTTTTCTAGCAGTCTAAGGTCATTGAGTGTGCTTTCATAGTTGACATGGCTGCCCCCTGCCTAGTCCCTGCACTACCTGCCTTAACCCCATTCCCCCCACCCTGTGTCAAATTATGCCTGCCAAAGGTTGATTGACCTCTGCCAGCATCATCATCTCTCTTGCCATCTGGATGTTAGTCTCTCCCTCTTCCCAGCACCGGACTACAGTAAGTTGAAAGAGAGCCAACCACTTACCTGTTCTTTCATTCTACAATGGCCTACTCTCATGGGTTGGTTACTCTCCATGGTCTCAGGGCAATGGAAAACTGCTGTAAGCTGGCTTTCTACCTAATGGGTGCAGCAGTAAGGCTCACATGGCCCACACCCTACCTGCCTAGGTACCTAAGAAAACTCATTCTTCACCACTCAGGTGCTATTGAGATGAATCCGGGACCCTCAAAGTGCAGGATCTCTTCCTCTCAGACCCAATATGGAAGCTCACCAAAGTTCTGAAAATAGTTCAGATGAATATTTGCAGCCTCCAACCTAAATTACAAGAAATTGAAGCCTGGGTGGATCACTACTCCCCAGATGTCATTGGAATCACAGAAACCTGGCTTAAACCCTGCATATTCACCCATGAGATCGACATCCCAGGATATGCTGTTTTCCGGAAGGACAGAACAAACCAGAAAGTGTGGTAGAGTGATTATATATGTCTGGAGCTCCCTAAATGCTCTTAATATTAATCTGTCTTGGTTGGATAATACGGGTTCTGAGCGTCTCCAGGTTAAACTCACCATGGGTGGGAACAAATCCCTAACTATTGGATGTGCCTACACCTCGCCCAAAGTGGCTAAATGCAAACTGGAATTCCTCATCAGTCAGTTGGTCAGCAACTCTGTGGGGGAACTTATTCTTATGGGTGACTTTAAACTAAACTGGTTGAGCAACATAGTAAGCAAATCAACTCTAACCAATGTGTCTCTTACACAGCTGATCAGTGAACCCAAGAGCCCCAACCCTAAGACTAGTAAGCATACTCTCCTCGACTGGATCCTGGTAAACCAGCAAGACAGATTTAAAGCAGCAGGTTTGTTGCCTGACTCACTCAGTGACCCCTCTCCTACCTTTTGCATTTGAAGGAACAACTCACCAGATGCTCCTCCTAAGATCCTACTTGCTCGGGACCTATCAAGGTTTGTTCCCAATGACTTTCTTAATGATCCGAGAGGGATACACTGGGCGGATCTAAACAATCTCTCCAACATTGGCGTGGCTCTTGATTTCTTCACCTATAATTCTTAAGTGTCTGAAATATGCATGCCCAGCAAAAACAACAGAGAGTCTGAGGCAAATGTTCTTACTGGTTGTATCAAGATAGAAGAAAAATGAAGCTCAGAGACAAGGCGTGGGGCAAATACAAATGCTCAGGTGAGCACTCTGGCTATTATACAGGACCCTGAGGAACAGCTGTAAAAAATAGCTAAAGCATACTAAAAGGGTTTATATCAGGTGCCTCCAAAACTCTAACCTGACTAACCTTAAGAAATTCTGGTCACAAATCAACTGTCTTCAAAAGGGTCGCTCAGAGGAAGCACCCCAGAGCATCTCAGTAGATGGCAACCAGATGTCCAATCTGGAAGAGATAGCAAATGCATCTAACAGCTTCTTCACTAACCTGGACAGATACATTGACCCTGCATCTGGAACTATGAACTTCTCTCCCTCTGATGCTCACACAGGTCCCACATTCCACTTTCACCTGATTACTCATAAGGAAGTCCTCTCTCTCTCTCTCTGTTAAGCACCATCAAACCTGATGGCTCACCGGGGTTCAAAAAGCTGAAGCCCAAGTTTCTTAAAATGGCTGCCCCAATTATTGCAACTCCACTCATGAACCTATTTAACAAATCCCTTCTGCTCAGGCAATTCCCCACCAAGTGGAAAATGGCCACAGTAGTCCCCATTCACAAAGGTACGGTCAAAGACAATGCAGAAAATTATCATCCCATATCCATACTTAGCATGCTCACTAAAACAATGGAGAAGCTTGTGCATAGATAGATTCTTGACTACATTGAAATACATCATCTACTTTCAGATGTGCAGCATGGATTCAGGATAACCATGGTACTGACACCCTTGTCAAGTTCTCATCAGAAGTACTCGGGGCTATGGATCAGGGCCTACCCACTGGAGCTCTATTCCTTGACCTGATGAAGGCCTTTGACTTGGTGAAACATGATCTCCTCATCACCTGCATTGTGAACCTTGACTTGGACTCCGTTGCCTCTTCCTGGTTTCAAAACTAGCTCTGTGAGAGAAAACAGCTGGTTAAGATGGAAGGGTACAATGTCTGACATTAGGCCAGTGAACCAAGGAGTCCCCCAAGGATCCATCCTTGGAACCCCTACTTTTTACCATCTTCATAAACAGCATGCCTAATCATTGCGGGGGGGGGCAACATCCAACTCTATGCAGATGACACTATCATCTACAGGACATCAAAAGATATTAGACAATTGAACCAAGACCTCAATATGGAATTCAGAACATTGGAGAAATGGCTTGTGGATAATAAACTCATCCTCAACCTAAATAAATCCAAGGCCATGCTGTTTGATCCCAAATGCCTGGGAGCTGATAGATCTAACCTCCTCCAAATATCCGCATCCAACAGCACGAAATTGGAGGTCTGTGCATCCAAAACATATCTTGGTGTACATCTGGACCAGGAGTTAACCCTAAATTTGCACATTGAGGCTACCACCAAGATCCTTCATCAAAAACTTCTATTATACAGACTAGGTGGGTTCCTCTCCAGTGAAGCTTGCTTGGCAATCACCACAGGAACCATCCTCCTAGTTTTTCTGTATGGTGCTCCCCTAATACAACCTCTCCAGGCCACTGAACTTGCCCAACTCAGAGTTCTCTGTCACAAAATTGCCCTCTTTGCAGCTGCTGTTCATCCCTCATGATCACCACTGTAATGTTCTCACCTCACTGAACTGGCCAATTCTTGAGGCAAGACTTGCCTATCCAACTCTATGTCTTGCTTTAAAAATGGCCAGATTAACAGTCTGCCCTAGCCTAAATGGACTTCTCCAGTTCAAGTTATCTAAGAATGATCTCAGGTCTGCTACCCACCCCACCCTGGAAGTCCCTAGGTCCAGATCCTTTGCAGGTAATAGGTCATTCACCATCTCTGCCCCGGTCCTCTGGAATAGCATACCTTCAGTGGTGATGAACTGCTCTACCCTGAACTCATTCAAATATGCTCCAAAATCCCACTTGCTCATGGTAAATCAGTGCACTTGTACTTGAAGTGGCTTGGCTTTTTTTCCTGTGTGTACCCACCTAAACTCATTGGGCTTTCATTCTAGTCCACACTGTCCACTGATTACGTCTAAATCAAGTACCCCTTCTGCCAAGCTGAAGTCCAGCTCATGACAGCAGAATGACAATTATCCCCCCCCCCAGTTATACTGCTTGTGATATGTCTTGCTGCTGTAATTGATTTGTGGTTGATAGCCTTGCTTACTAACTTTGTATAACTGAGTACCATTACTGTTGCCTGATTCTGCCTGTCTCCTGTACGGTTTTTGATGCATTCATTCAATGTAATTAATGCTCTGTCTTTGTCTCCTGTATGCTTCTGATGTCTTTATTACATGTAATTAATTCCAGGTCACCCCTGAAAAAGGAACCCTGTTGTCTCAGTGGGCCTACCCGGTCATCAAATTTCAATAAATAAATAAAAAATGAATAAACAACATTGTCCCATTCACCCAGTTAAAAATATTAGGGTAGTTGGCAGTGAACAATGCCCCCACAGCTGTGCCTTTACACTACAAATAATTTTTACCCAAGAACACAAATGAATTACATTTAAGAACTTTTTTCAGTTAGTTGATATAGAAACACATTCTGCTCTTCTGTATATAATTGAAACTTAGACAGCATTGTATAAAGATATTTTAAGCCTTCCTTTTGAGTAATATTTGAGCACAATGAAGTAATATCTAATGTCACTAATAATATATCATCAGTGACCTGAAACATAGAAGCATGGAAACTGTCAGCAGGTAAGGACCTCTAGGTCTATCCAGTCTGCCCATAGGCCCTATACATTGTAAATGGCCACTGACCCTATGTGATTAATGGTTTTTCATCACTCCCTCCCATCTCAGGGTTCCCTTATGCCTGTCCCAGGCATGCCTAAACCCCTCCACTGTGCTTGTCCCCACTACCTCCTGTTGCAGACTATTCCAAGCATCGACTACCCTTTCTATGTAGCAAAACTTCTGCACTTAATTTAGCCCCCTCCAATTTCATATCATGCCTCCTTGTTCCAGTACTTTTTCTACATTGGGAAAGGTTCCCCACCTGCACCTTGTTTATGCCCTTGAGGTACTTGTAAGTTTCAATCATGTTCCCTCGCTCTCTCCTCTCCTCTCCTCTCCTCAAGTGAGTACATATTGTGGCCCCTTAGTCTTGCCCCATATGTTTTGAGGTGCAAGCCCTGCAAAATCTTTGTTGTCCTTCTCTGGATAGTCACCACCTTGTTTTTGTCCTTGAGCAGGTGTGGCCTCTAGGACTGTATGCAGTGCTCCAGGTGAGACCGTACTAATGGCATCACCACCTCCAGCCTGCTTCTAGTGACATTGCTGTCCATGCACCCCAGCATGCCACAGACCCTTCCTGCTGTTATCTTATGATATTTAAAAAATACATCATGTCATGTAAATCAGCTTGGTATCTACTAACTACATCCTTAATGTGGGCATCCACATATATAGACAAAGGTTCATTTAATTACCTAATACTTAATATAATCAGATGACCCTGTGGTCTTTCTCTATTTTTGTGCAATTTTGGTGAAATGTACCACACTAATTACAGGTAATAAGCATTGTCCGCTAGACTACCAGAGAAAGTTTTTGAGGGTTTTTTCTGTAACCATTACATACTGTAGTTGAGGCTGGATTGGAGACAGGGTGAGAATCTGGGAAAGTCTTTTTTTATTATCTTGTGTGACAACATCTGGGATGGGGAGAAAGGCTAGCAGGGATTTTTTTTTAATTATATAGTTGGAGTAGCATCGGGACAGGTTGAGAACCAGGGAAAGTTTTTTTAATATCTTGTGGACCAACATCTGGGATGGAGAGGGGGTTTTGCTATGGTACCAGGGAATGCAATGCAATGAAATATGCTATAACTTGCAAATGGTTACAGAAAGATTGGAGGTGCATGAAAAAAGTCAGAAGGAGCTCACTGAAAGACTTAAGATCATGTCTAGCATGAATAAAAGTGAGGGGAATGGGGGGAGTGGGACTGAGATTAGTCTAGGGAAAAGAAAAACACATGAGGGGGAGAGGAGTAGACACCAGGAAAAATATAGTGTGAAAAGTAAAATAAAAAGGAAAAGAAGGGGTAGCCCTCTGCAACTGGTCCCAGTTTTTTTATGAGGGGAACAGGAAGTAACTCTACAAACTGAGAATATGGAGGAGTGGGGAACTCCTGATCTTTGAAATAGTAGTGAAAGGGATTGAGTAGTATATGAGGGTATACAGTTCAGAAATAGTTTTAATGTACAGGGAGAAGAGGGCCAATTGAATGGGAGGGAGGAGATATGTGATGAAAATCAAGGTGGAAATAGTGAAAAGAGGGATCAAGAGAGTAGACAGGTAATAGTGATAGGTGACTCAATGATAAAATTCACAGATCAGTACATCTGTAAAAATGATAAAAAGAACAGAATGGTCAGTAGTTTCTCTGGGGCAGGTATCCTGGATCTGCATGACATGGTTGATAATATTTTTAAAGTAGCAGGAGCGTACCCCATAGCATTAATTCACTTGGGAATACATGATATAGTAAGAAAGACGTTACCTGAAATGCAAAAGGATTATAAGAAGTTGGTGGAGAAATTGGTGGGTAAAGGGAGTGAGATTTTGATCGAGGAGATATTGACTGAATTCAGGGCTTCAGCATACAAGATGAAAAGGATAGCTTTAACAAATGAGTGGCTGGCCAGGTGGGCTGAGTCAAATGGCTATAGATTTATTTGGCATTGGGGACATTTAATAATAGAAATGAGCTGTTTTGTAAAGATGGGCTCCACCTGAATTTTAAGG
This sequence comes from Neoceratodus forsteri, assembly GCA_016271365.2. Lineage (NCBI taxonomy): Eukaryota > Metazoa > Chordata > Ceratodontiformes > Ceratodontidae > Neoceratodus > Neoceratodus forsteri. The sequence goes on along the minus strand of CM057450.1, from coordinate 514,965,496 downwards.
GGAGTAGGATTTTGGGAATGAGACTGAAAAATGAGGTGAATCTAGAAATTAGGAGGGGAAATGTGGTCAAATAGATCCAAAGGAAATAATAACAGAAGAAAGGGTAATGAAAAAGGTTATGGAATTGAGGGTTGATACAGCAGCAGGTCCAGATGGTATTCACCCATATTTAATGAGGGAGTTAAAAAATGAGCTGGTACCAGTGATTCCCATGTTGTGGCAAAGGTCACTGGCCAATGGGGTGGTTCCTGAGGATTGGAGATGGGCATTTGTGGTGCCAATATATAAGAAGAGGAGAAGGGATCAGGTGGGAAATTATCAACCAGTGAGCCTGACGTTGGTGGTGGCAAAGATAGTAGAGGGTATCCTTAGTGCGGTTATAAAGGATAGTATGAAATGTAAGGGGCAAGTGGATAGAAACCAGCATGGATTTGTTTCAGGAAGGTTATGTGAGACAAATCTGATAACCTTCTATGAATACTTTAATAAATGGGTAGATGAAGGGAAAAGTGTGGACATGGTAATGCTGGATTTCAGCCGGGCTTTTGATATGGTACCTCATAATAAGATAGTTGAAAAATTGATCGGACTGGAAATTGATTTCTGTATTGTTAAATGGGTGAGTCAGTGGTTGAAAAATGGAAAACAACAAGTAAGGATAAGTGGATGCTTGTCGGTGCCACAGAGGGTGGGAAGTGAAATTCCCCAAGGGTCAGTGTTGGGACCTCTGTTATTTGGCATTTTCTTAGGTGACTTAGATATAGATAGTGGAAATAAGATGGTGAAGTTTGCTGATGATGTCAAAATATGGGGGTTTTGTGGATACTTTTGATGCTAGGTTAACTTTTGGTAGGGATCTAATACAAATTTTGGAGTGGGCAGCGATTAATGGCATGATCTTTAACAAAGACAAATGCATTAAAATGCATCTAGGAAGGCAAAATGTGCAACAAGATTATTACATGAAGGGTCTACATCTGAAGACATCAACATGTGAGAAAGACCTGGGGGTTTATTTCCAGAATGACTTAAAAAGTAGTATGTATACTGGGAATATATCAAATAAAGCAATGTTTGTAGTGAATAGTATAAGAAGGAGTTTTCTTTCTAGAGGTAGGGAGGTGTTGTTGTCGTTGTATAGGATGCTGGTTAGACCAATATTGGACTCCTGTTTCACTGTATGGAGTCCCTTTTTGGTAAAGGATGTGAAATTAGTGGAAAGGGTGAAAAGGTCTTTTACAAGAATGATAGCAGGGTGTGTGGGCTTAAATTATGAGGGTAGATTGGAAAAATTAGGCTTATAGTCCTTGAAAAATAGGAGAGTTGGGGGGACTTATTGTGTCTATAAAAAATTCTAAGAGATAATAGTATGATGATGGAGATGGGAATGCAATTCAAAGATAAATCGTATCAGTTGAGAGGACACAATAGGCAGTTGAAGGAAACAATATGTAGGACTGAAATAAGAAGAAATGGTTTTAAATTTAGGTCAATAAGAATGTTTATTTATTTATTAAATTTTGATGACCGGGTAGGCCCACTGAGCCCCGAAGGTCCCTTTTTCAGGGGCGACCCGGGATAACAATACAAGTTATAAGAATGAACAAGGACATAAGGAAGATTTGAGGCATTGTGAATTGCATCATGAGGTGGTTACAGTAAAGAAAAATAGTGGATACAGGCATGGTTACAGGCATGGTAAAAGAAAAGCAGTGGATGCAGGCATGGGTACAGGCATGGTTATCATCATGACATGTAAGCAATTGGTAGTACTTTGCATATAGTTTATCCAGGGGTTACACGTGGCCTCTGGCGAGCAGTCTGTATAAGGCAGGTAGTAGGAAGGTTAAGCTAGGAGATGGGAGTTGGAGAGGAGGGGAGTACCTTAGAAGCTTTAAGTGCCATGACAGTGGCTTGCACTTGAGGTCAGCAGATGGGACTTAAGCCTGGTGTGGAAGTTCATGAGTGAGGAGGAGGCCTGGACCTGTGGAGGGAGCTTGTTCCATTGGCAGGCTGCTTGGGAGGAAAAGGATTTTCCGCCAGCATTTGTCCTTACCCTAGGGACTTCTAATAGCATTCTATCTGAGGTCCTTAGGTTCCTTGGGTTGTGTTTGAGGGTTATGGTCCCGGCAATGCTTGGCAGAGCGTGGGGTTTGAGAAGCTTGTAGGCCTGGACAAGCAAGGGGTGCTGGAGGCAGGTGACCAACGTGGGCCAACGAAGATTGGCCAAAGTGTCACAGTGGTGATGTCTCGGGTGGTCTAAGGTTGCAAAATGAGCTATTTTATTATATAGGGTTTGCATCCTGGTAATCTCTTGTTTAGCCATGCCCTGTATAATATAGGCTGCAAAGGTCAGGTTGGGTAAAAGGACGCTGGTATCTATGGAGAGCCTGGCTTCAGGGATGAGTTGGTCCCTGAGTCGGTACAGGGTGCCAAGTTTCTGATGTAGGGTCCTGGTGACCTAGTCCACGTGTTCCTTGTATGTGATATTCTGATCCAACGTGAGGCCTAAGTATTTAAGGGAGGGGACTACGTTAATGGCTTTACCAGAGAGTGAGGTTAAGGAGATGGATGAGGACCTGTCAAATCCCTGGGATCTTGGCCCGAATAGCATTGCCTTGGTCTTGTCGGCATTTAGTACCATTCTGTTCTTACATGGCCAAGTCTCTAGTGAAGTGAGATCCTTTTGGAGTAGTGGGCCTAGGGCAACCACGTCATGCAGAATGTGGAATGGATTGTCCCAGTAAGTGGTGGAGGCTGAAAGTTTGGGTATGTTTAAGGATAGATTAGATCTCACTGAAGTTGGTAACTTTGGTTACCGCCACTGAATAGTGGGGAAAGTCTATATGGGCTTTGCCTTCTTGACTTTCCTATATTCCAGTATGAAATCCAGTATGAAATGCAATGCAATGAGCCCAGATAGGACAACATTGGAAGCTGGGAACCTGCACTCTAAACAAGTATTAATGACATTCTCTCTTTCCCCTACATCTAGAGTGTATTTATGTTGAAAAAATGGGAAAGGGAACCTTTTTTTTTACTAATCACATAGTTGGATCAGCATCGGGGATCGAGGGACTGCCCCAATACCAGGAAAAATGTTTTTTTGTTTTATACTATACACATTTTTGCCTCATAATAAGTGGACCAGAAAGAGAAAGATGAGAAGATGCAGAAAAAAAGCTGAAGATTTGCAGTCAGCCTGGCCATTCAGACAATCTGTTGCCAGAGCTTCTACTTTCAGTATCCATTTTGTTTCTCTTTGAGGTACTGTAAGAGTAGGAACTGACTGTATGGAATGGATTCTATGAAGATAGTGAATTTGTCACTTCATGTTCAGTGCCCCTCCATACACATACAGTATAATATCAGATTAATTGCATTGTTGCAGTGGAACTGGGGACTGCTTGACAACCAGTGAAAATGTTTTTCTTTGTTTTAATAATTACATATTTGGGGTGCATCAGAATTGAGGAGGGCTTGACATCCAGGGGGAAATGTTTATGTGTTTCCATAATTACTGTACATAGTTGGGTCGGCATCAACATATGGGATCGGGGACCCCTTGATAACACAAGAACATTTTTTTTTAACTACAGTGCCATGTCCCATTCAATAAATAGTTTTACTTCTAACAACCATAAAATGATACTCCAGGACAGCAATCACTCTAAATGAGTGATGATTGCTGTCTTGTGAGGAACTGAGGAAGTGCATTAAGCACCTCCTGGAATGTCACATTTAACACCGCATTACCACTTCACTGCATCAATACCGAGTGGTGTACCGGGGTAATGCCACAGTAATGAGCAGTATACTGGGGTACTGGGAAACTTTTCCATAACCACCACTGTACAATAGGTATGTATATAACTAAAAACACAATGTGGCATCCCAATGCACCATGTCGCAGCCCCACAGCTGAGGCAGCTACACTCTGCTGTCACTTGTTCCCTGCCCCTTGCCTTCTGCTCCACATTTGAGGCTGCTGCACCCTGCTGCCCACTGCCTTCTCTCACACAGTTGTGCATTGTGCATCCTGCTGCCTCTATCCCTTGCCTAAAGAATCAGCATTGTTTTCCCCTGCCCAGACAGTTGGTGTTGCTGTACCATGCTGCTCTCTCTCCCCCCCACCCACACAGTCATGGATGCTGCACGTTTGCACCCCTTTCCTGTCTCAACAATCAGGGCTGCTGTGCTCTGCTACACCCTAGAATCCCAGGTCCCCAACCTCCACAGTTGAAACTGCTGTACCATGCTTCCTGGGCCATCAAAGGTGGGGCTTTTGCTGCACCTGCTAACCACTTCCATTACTCCAAATGGGTGGGGCTGCTGCACCACACATATCCTATTCAACAGTCAGGGCTGGTGCACACTGTTGGCCCCCTGTGTCCTGCCCCATAGTCGAGGCTTCTGCACCATGCTGTCCTCTGTCCCCACAGCCAGGGCTGCTGCACCCTGCTCCTGTCTACACAGCTGGGGTTGCTGTGCCCTAGTGCCCCATGTCTCTGCAGTTAAGGCCACTACACCATGCTGCCACTTGCCACAAGATTCAGGGCATTTGCTGCACCCTACTATGTGCCTCCACAGTTGAGGCAGTTTCATCTTGCTGCCCCCTGCCACCAGAGTCAGATCCTTTGCTGCACCCTGCTGCCCATGTCCCTTGTCCCAAACAGGAATGGCTGCTGCACCCTGTCCCACAGTTTAGGCTGCTGAATCTTGATGCCTCACCTATCTCCTGCTCAAACAGTTGGGGCTGCTGCACCATGTGCCCTCTGCTCACATCCATTGTCCTGGCTTGCCTGGCACTTGGGCCAATCTGAGGAAGGCCAAGTGGGGTAATGAATTGCACCAAGTCTGTATTCAAAGGGGGCACCTCTTTACTATAAAGCCACTTATAGAAAGGAAGGAAGGACGGCTTCATTGATACCTTGTGGGTCCCATTTTGGCATGCTGTCAGGAGAATTTATTACCACTATTCTGGCTTTCTACTGGTGCTTATATCTAGCTGGTAGGCCAATAAGCATCCTGGTTTTCCTCCCACCTCCCAGAAAGATTGAGTGAGGCAAAATAGTACAAACTCTGTCCTCTGGTGGCAGTGCGGGTTCACCTTATATCTAGTACCTATGCTGTCTGCAAGCAGCCCTGCAGAATTCATATGGTAGGCTTGATACTTAGATTCTAGGCCCTTAAGAGTTTGTAACTGTAGCTCTAAGTCTTCCTGCTGCACTCTCTTGAGAGCAACTGCATAACAAATGCATCTCCCTCTGATAAAGGCCTTCAGGGCATCCCACATGACTGCTGCTGATGTGTCATGAGCTTGGTTAGTGGTAAGAAAATCTTAGTTATCCTATGTTATTGATTAGCAGAATGCCACATCCTTCAACAGGGAGGTATTGAAGTGCTAGTGCTGCCTACTGCTGTCTGAAAGGAGGGAGGGAGGATCAACAAAAAAGGAGACTGGAGCATGGTAAGAAATGATCGCAGTACCAATCTTGGCCTCCAGCACATCTGGAACCCACTCTTGTGACACTAGGTACAAGTCTGTTGAGGAAAAGGATTTATGAGGGGGTAAATAAAAGAAATAGTTTCTCCTAATTGGGTGGGTTAAGCACCAGATATCCATGAGACCCAATTCAGACATTAACTTCTGGAGTGCCAGTGAAGCCTGTGACTGAGGACCAGTAGGTGGGGAACATTTATTCAAGAAATCATACATCACAGTGTTAGCGTCACCTCCTAAATAAGATGTCCCAGTTGCAGCATGGAAAGCGTTTGCACCAAGGAGTGAAAAAAGGTGGCATCTTGGGCATTAAGGCCATACAAATTGCATAATGTGACCTCCTGGTCATATAGAGTACCAGAAACAATGACATATTTGCCTTTGGGTTCAGATGCTGCTGACTCTGCAGTGGCTGGGAGGCTTTATAAATTAATATGGTTACTCCCCTGCTTCTTGTGTTATATGAACTACTGTACACCTGCAAGACCCAACCTATTCTAAGCTTTGCCACTTCAGTTATGGAAAGGTAAGTCTCCTGGAGGAAGGCTATTCCAACAACCTCTCTGCAAAGGTGGTCCAATATTTTATGGCATTTAATGAGGGTCTGGATACCTTTCACATTCCAGGATATCCATTTTATTGGGTGACTTGCCATAACACAAACTGGAAAGGGAAGAAAGGGGCCATGGATATATCCATGACTATCAGAGAAAAAACAACAGAGGAGATTACAGTCTCCAGTTGTAGGGATAGGGCAAGACTTGGTTGAACAAGAGGAACCCCCTACCATGTAGGCTATGTCAGGAACTTCTGTACAAAATAAGAAACACTGAGCAGGCTATAAACATGACTAAAATAATATACACAGAACATCTGTAACAAAGCATGCTCAAAATTCAGTGATAAGGCATCACCAAGGAGGTGAATTAAAAAGGTCATATAAGGTAAAGAAGGAACTCATTCAAATAGCATACCAAAAAGGTATCATTGGGGTAGGGTATTCCATGTCTTAACCTGCATGGGAGTGGAAGTTTCTGGCATGGATGGCCTGGGTCCCTGTCGTGCCTACAGAAAATGGGACTGCTATGTGGTGGTGGCTGAGCCACCAAGGCAATCTGGTTGCAGAAGCACTGTAGATGGCGGAGTGCAAAGGAGTCAGTACCTCCAACAAAAGCAGGATACCTAAGGTGGGGTGGAGAATCTGAGGGGGTGATCACCTCATGTAGATATGCCCTAGAAGCAAAGAGAGGCAGACCACAAGAACACACAGCTAGAACCACAGCTAAACAAAAGCCTACTTGAAGGATATAGAACAGAGGATCCCTATGGCAGCATTTAGCTGTAGTGCCTGGATGGGGATTAAATAAGCACTCATAATACCCCACAGGGTTTAGCTATGGGAGGCTGAAGCTTACATGAAGCAGTTAAGGCCTGGTCACTTGGATACAGGCCACTCCCCCTGGCATCCATGCCTAAAGTAACAGCAGGCAGGCTTTAAGGCCTACCTTGTATCTGGTCCTAAAGGAAACACAAGTCTTGACAAGGTTGCCTGACATCTAGGGAGGCAGGATTGGCAGAGTTCATATTTAGCATTAAGGCACTACTTTCCAGAGGGTGGTGTAACCAGCCCAGAGCCATCAAGATTTAAATCAGAAGGTTATACCTCAATGCACCTGAAGAAAGGAGGGTTGGGGCCACTAAAGCCCTAACAGGCCTGATCAGCAGCCTGATAGGCTGGCGGGCTACCTCCCCTTAGAGTCCACTTCACAAAAACTGAGACAAGGCTTCCCAGTCTGAGCAAGGAGGGCAGAAGAGAGAAAGGGGAGGAGGAAGGGCAACAGAGTGGTGCTATTAATGTCCACAATGGGGATAGCCCCTTGCCACTGATAGATGTACGGAGTGTAGTTACCAAAGAAAAAGGAAGGTCCCTGTGAGCAGCTCTGAGGGAGAAGCACACAGGAGCAAGGTGTAGTAGCCACACAATTTCCTGGACACACCGCTATGCCAAAAAGCCACATCCCCTCTGTGTGTGCAGGCTGCACCAATGCTCACATGTTTGAGTGGAGAGAAGGAGGGTTGATCCTTGCTGCTGAGGTTTGGAGACTCTGCAGACAGAGTGACTGAATGTGGCTTGCAAGGGGAGGCAACCTGAGGAGCCAGCCAATCCATAAGAGGGATGGAGCTCATCCACCATCACCATCATAGGGAACTAGATCATGGTATGCTGAGGTTATGAGGCTAGACAGGTCTGTCTGATGTGAGGTTCAGCTTACCACCCTTTTGTTGTGCAGAGCACCTTAATGAGATAAGTTCATGTCTGAAAATGTAGAGTACAAACCTTACCTCAGCCTCTTGGCATTAAAAATCATAGCACTGGACTTCAGAAACCATAACAAATGGCCAGAATGTGTAGAACTTTCTTATTTTACATAATAATATGTCTACAGATAGTGGGCCCCATATACTTAGTGATAAGGAATGTTTCTATCAATTTAGTTCAATTATTTAATAGTGTGTCCAGAAATAGCTTTAACATTATGAAGAACATCAGTAAACTTATGCGGAGCAAGGGCAAATTTGAGTGTGAAAATCATAACGCTATGCGCAATTCATAGCAGTTGAGAGGTGTTGTACAAACTGCACAGAGTAAAGTGTTAAACATGATGCCCAGGAAGCTGACCTCAAACACAGCAGGGCTAGAGATCCACAAAGGGAATAAGTACGGTACAGCTAGAAAAAGGGAGGGGATGGGGGGATGCCTCTTTACCTGAAAGGAGAGAAAGGCACAGGTGGAGTGAGGCAGAGGGTAAAGGGTAAAGAGGTAGAGCAGGGACAGGCAAGGGCAGCCCAAGAAAGGAAAGGAAAGCTGTGAAAGCACAGTAGAAGCAAGCTGCCAGTTAGAAAACTCCAACAGCGAGACATTATTACCACTCAATGCAGAAGGTTCAATCAATAAATCCCAGCAGTTCAGACAGAGGCAGTCCAGTTGAGAAGTAAGGCTTGGAAGGTGGCAGCAATGGCTGGCTGCCAGCCCAGATTCTGCATGCATCTCCACTCATTCAGCTCAGGAGAGTTTCACTGCCTTGTAGTTGAACCAAAAGAGTGGTGGAGCAGGAAATCTTAACGTGGTCCAGAAGAGACAGCTCCAGTTCAGACTGCTGGACATCCCTAGCCGATTCAGGGCAGATTCACCTATAGAGTCATTGCTAGTGGCAGAGCGACCAGAGTCCCTACTGTGCTCCTGTGCCCTAATGTCTTGTGTGGGTCTGCCCACCCTTTGTTTATCATGGCCTCAGTGGCCAGATCATTTAGCTTTTGCTGTATGACAATCCATCAGGTCTGGAGCAGTAGATGGTCATTGGAAGGGAGATGCTATAAATGCCATCCCCACTGGGGGGGGTGGCAAGATGTCACAAAGCTCCATTGGCTCCCTGGGGCTGTGGTAACACTTGGGCCCTCTCCAGTCAGTGTCTGGCAATAAACTAATGCACCTCCTCTGGGGATTGGAAGGTATGAGAAATGCTATTACAGTTTAGGGTGAGCTTGCCTGGGTAGAGGAGGTAATAGGGGATATTCAGGTTATGCAGGATCCTCTCAGTGTCTGTGTAACCCTTACACCATTGAGCTAACTCAGAAGAATAATCAACAAAAATATAAATTCTGTGACCCCCTCCAGTTAAGCAGTCTCTAGCTAAAGTCAGGATTAGCTCTTTATCGGGATACCAGAGGAAATGGACTAAAATAGGGTGAGGCCGATCGCCAGAGCTTTGAATCTGGTGCATCCTCTTGATCTCCAAGGGCTGCTTCTGTATGCTGGAGAAAGTGTGGGGGGCTCTTTCAACAGGAATCCTGCCACATATTTGTTTTCAATGCCCTCTGGGAAGCTGACAAATCTCAAACTGTAACACTAGCTTCTATTTTCTACATCCTCGGCCCATTCCCACAGGAGTGCAATCATAGGCTCCAGATGCTGAATACAGGCCTTGAGCCTGGTGCCTATATCATCAATACAGGAGAAATACATTTCTGTGACACAGACTTTAGCCTGGATGTTATGGACATTGTCTTCCAGGGTGACCACTGAAGACTTGAATGAGGTAATTTCCTTCTGGCCTAACTGGATACGCTCTTTATCTTCGCTGCATTGGTGGTTGTTCCAGGGGTCCAGGACGCCTCAACCAAATCTCACTAATGAAGGACTGATGCTAGAGGTGCAAAGAAAGAACTCTGCCACTGAGGGAAATTTCAAAGCACCCTGTTAGCACAGGTGTGTGCTAACAGATTACTGCTGTAATCTTCTGATTCACATTGTCTTTTGCAAGGTATATCTTCTGTTACTGCTTTATTTTTCTCTGGAGCAAAGTGTTTCTTACAGCGTATATCTTCTCTGAAATTATTACAGGTGGTGCTTTACAGGTTTTACAGTTTTATCTAACATTAGGATAAGCTTTCAGGGTTACTGCATTTGTTGTTGACTGATTGTTTTGCTCTTACCTCCTTGTTCTTTCATCCAGTGGTTCTTCTTTTTAGGCAGGAAGGGCCAGCCACCCACCCCATCCCCAACCACCCGCTACACTCCTTTTATAGGGTACCACAGTTGTGACATTTCCTGTGGCAGAGACAGGAAGAGCGGATCAGTGGAGCCTCCACAAAAGTGATCTCATTTACAGGAGCACTAGTAATTTAACTTGTTAAACAAGTTAAAAAGACACAATTAAACCATTACTTGCATTTTTTTTCTTTTTCCTTCTAATTACTCTGACTAGGTTACAACCCAGCAACTTATTTGAAATGGATTTCATTAACTGCAGGTACTGTGGAACAATTTTCAGAAGGACAGTCTTACAGGATTTAGGACACTGTCCTACATGCTGGGCCTTTGGAGATCTTAGGGCTCAGCTCCGGGAAGCATGGGCAGAGATTGCATGTCTCAAATTTCATATTGAAGAGGAAATACATTATAAGAACCACCCGCCATTTCCCCAGCATCCAACAGAAAAACCTCGACCGCAGAGGGTAGTTGGTCCAGGAGGTTGGCAGGTGGTTAGGAGGAGCATATCAGGTGCCCCATCACTCTCTGCTCTCCAACACATTACCTCCAAAAACCATATAAAACACTACAAACAGGTATCTGCCTCTATCTCTGAAATCAAATAAAGAGGCAGAAGACACGGCAGAGCAGGACACTGCGGCAGAGAGCTAGCACAACAAAACTCACCCAAATCAGGAACCAAAACTAAACAAGCACAAAGGAAATCCAAAAACTTCTGATCATAGGAGACTCCATGATTCGGGAGTTGATACCCATCTCCAGCCAGGGTGATGGTCAGATGTCTCCCAGGTACATCAGCATGGAGAGACACTGACTGCATTGCTAAAATTGTTCACAAAGCAGGAGAAAACATTATGTCCTAGTACACATAGGGACTAATGATCTCTCAGCCGGTTAGTTGTGGAGACCAAGGAACACCTGACTAGGCTGGGTGACAAACTATCATCTATTTCATCCGGCATCTCCTTCTCTGAGATCCTGCCAGTCTGGGAGAGGGAGCAGATGGACGGAAGGTCAGAGAAGGGGAGATAGGGGGCTAAACACGTGGCTCAAGGACTGGTGCCAGGAAAAAGGACACAGATTTGTAGGAACTCAAGCAGTTCTGGGAGTGAAAGTTCTTAAATTTGATGGACTGCATCTCACTAAAGAGGGAGTCAGTGCATTGGGGCAGAAGTTTGATGTCTTTGCAGAATATTTAAACTAGCAAATGGGGAGAGGGGTGCAGCACCCCATTCATTGAATGGGAAGAACACCCCTCCCCCCTCAGCTAGTGGTCAAACAGGAATTCAGCATGTTTGCTGTTCATTTGCATCACCAGGTAAGAAAAAAGGTTTGTCTCCCCATACAATGCACAGGGGTAATGCCAAACTTCACCCAACAACTAACACACCAAAATCTGGCCAATGGAAAATCATGTACACAAATGCTCACAGCCTGGGAAATAAGATCCCAGACCTGCAGGCAATAATGTCAGAGGCTAAACTGGACATAGTAGCAATTAGTGAGATGTGGTTTACCAGTAACCACACTTGGGAGAACTTCAGTGCCTGGCTATGTATTGTTCAGAAGAGACCGAAGGTGCAAAAGGGGGAGGAGTGGCCCTGTATGTTAATGAAAATATCAAAGCTACAGAAATTCAGAATACACATAAGGAGCCAGAAGAACTGTGGGTCACCCTGGAAACAGGAAATGGGACAGCCATAAGAACTGGGGTTGTCTACAGGCCCCCAGACCAGAGGGAGGACATAGACATTACTGTTAGAAGATATACAAAACATGACAGCTAAAGGGAGGTTCTGATAATGGAGACTTCAACATGCCAGATACAGATTGGTCAATACCAGCAGGAACATCTGCCAGAATTAGACTCATAGTGGATTCCCTGCAGGGGAGGGCCTCAAACAACTGGTACAGCAACCCACAAGAGACAGGGCTATCCTAGATCTAGTATTGACTAACATAGAAGGGATCACAGATCTCCAGGTAGAAGGTCATCTGGGGCCAGTGACCATCACATGGTATGGTTCAATTTGGCTACTACATCTAAATCATCCCATTCCAAGGCAAAATATGGGACTTCAGAGGAGCTGACTTTGATAAGATGGCCAACAGAGTTAAGCTAGCCTGGCAAAAGAAACACAGGTGAGGGGTACAGGCAAAGTGGGCAAGCATTAAGGATGCAATACTTGAAGCAACATCCCATTGTGTTAGACAGAAAAGGAAGTGCAAAAGAAGAAGGAAACCACTTTGGTTCTCAAATACAGTAGCAGAAAAGGTCAGAGCCAAAAGGCTGGCCTTCAGGAAATATAAGAGAACACAGCGGGATGAAGATAGGGAGGCATACCAAACTGCCCTAAGAGAAGCAGGTAAGGCAGTAAGGCAGGCAAGTCCCAAACTGAGGAAACACTAGCATGAACAGTAAAGAAGGTGACAAGACTTTCTATAGATACATTAGTGAAAGGAGTAACCAGAGGGGTATTGCTAAGCTTAATGGAGAAAAGGGAGCATGTGAGGAGAAGGACCCTGTAAAGGCATCTATCCTAAATAGATACTTTTGCTCAGTATTTACTGAAGAGAAGGTAGGGTAGGGCCCACAGCTCAGCATCATGGACACAGGGGGGAGGGAGGTGAGCACTACTCCTTCACAAAAGAAAGGGTCCCACAAGAGCTTGCTAAGCTCAGGGTGGATAAGGCAATGGGACCTGATGGCATACATCCCAGGGTACTCTAAGAAGCTAAAGGAGGAACTAGCAGAGCCATTAGCAGAATTGTTTAGTGAGTCTCTGAGCACAGGAGAGGTCCCAGAAGACTGGAGAAGGGCTCATGTGATCCCGCTCCACAAGAGTGGTAGCAGGGAGGAGGCGGGGAACTACAGACCGGTCAGTCTTACCTCAGTAGTGGGCAAGATTATGGAGGCACTCCTTAAGGAAAGGATAGTGCAACACCTGGAATCCATAGGGGCACAGGATCCAAGACAGCATGGGTTTACAAAAGGAAGGTCCTGTCAAACTAATCTCATAGATTTCTTTGACTGGGTAACCAGAGTGGTGGACCAAGGGGGAGCAGTTGATGTCGCCTACCTTGACTTCAGCAAAGCTTTCGACACTGTTCCACATAGAAGATTGATAAATAAGCTGGGTAGGCTCGGGGGGTCAGAAGTTGGTCAACTGGATGGCAAACTGGTTGACGGGCAGAAAACAGAGTGGTGGTAAATGGTATACAGTCAGAAGAGATGCAAGTCATAAGTAGGGGTACCTCAGGGATCAGTCCTGGGGCCAGTCCTCTTCAACATCTTCATTAGTGACCTTGAAGATGGACTAGAGGTAAGGCTTGTCTATTTGCAGATGACACCAAGATCTGCAACAGAGTAGATGATCCAGATGGGGTGGGCAGAATGAGAAGAGATCTGGATAAACTAGCAGAATGGTCAGAAGAGTGGCAACTGGGATTTAATGCAAAGAAGTGCAAAATCATGCACATAGGGAAGAGAAACCCTGAAGCCACCTATAGGCTGGGAGGGGAGTTGCTAGCAGTCACAAAGGAAGAAAGAGACTTGGGCATCATCATCACTGATGACCTGAAAACATCCAAGCAGACCTCTAAAGCAGTAGGTAAGGCTAGTGGGGTGTTAGGGTGTATTAGTAGGGGTATCACAAGTCGTAAGAGGGAGGTAATAATCCCTCTTTACAAGACACTGGTTAGGCCCCATCTGGAGTACTGCATGCAGTATTGGAGGCCACACCTTCACAAGGACATTAACCAAATTGAGGCAGTCCAGAAGGGCAACCAAAATGGTGCAGGGACTGCATCAGAAGACATATGAGGACAGATTAACGGAGCTCAATATGTATACCCTTGAGCAAAGGAGGAGAGAGGTGATATGATCGAGGCATTCAAACACCTTAAGGGCATAAACAAGGTGAAAGAGTCTAACATGTTTAAATATAAGAAAATAGCAGGACAAGAGGACACAGCATGAGATTAGAGGAGGCCGAGTAAGGGGAATGTGGAAATTTTTTTCACAGAAAGGGTGGTGGATGCATGGAATGACTACCACAAGAAGTGGTGGCTATGAATACAGTGCAGGGCTTCAAACAGGCATGGGATAGGCATAAGGGAGCAATACAAATGACTATGAATAGATAGGCCACTGACAGAGCAAAGGCCGATGGCACATTTATAAGGTAGAAAAAGAAATGGGCAGACTGGATGGGCCTTGCAGTCCTTATCTGCCATCAACTTCTATGTTTTTATGTTTCTGTTAAACTTCAGAAATACCTAATTAATGCAACACTATGGGGTACTAGGAGTCAAAAACAGTGCAGACAGGAACTAATTTCAAATGAGTAACTGTTTCAGTGGCTCGGCATGGTAGAACTATGTCTCCATAGCAATCCAAGGCTTGCTCATGCACCCATTGTCCCATTCCACGTGGAGCAAGTTACTTATACTACTGCTGAACAGGCCAGAGATTTCCAAACCAGGAAACTGCCTGTGGACCTGGTAGAAGGAGAACCAGCATTGCAAACCATTGCATCAAAGATCGCACAGCAGCCCTAAAAGAGGGTGGCGGTACAAGCAGTCTGCTGATACCATGCAGCAAATTCACCTGTGCTTAAGAGGTGGAGAAGATGCACCATCCAGCTCCTCGACAGACTTGACAAGCGTTTTTTCTAGGCACTGATATAGTTTTGCGTTATATCTTTGGCAGCCCAGGTATGTTCCCTCACCTTAAAAAGTGCCCCCCCTTTATTTGTCCCACCCTTCATTCCTGTTGCTCTCCAGGCATGGCTGCCTGGCTTCCAGGGCATGAAGCCCTCTCACTGCATGGGGATATCCCACCAGAGCACTTGATTTGTCCTTCATCTGACTTCATGTGGTCACCCCCCCCACCAGACATTTAAAATATTGCATGATTGGTTAAACCTTATATACATAGTTGACTTATTTGTCTTCTGGGAGGGCCCTCCTGTGGCTGCCTTTTGGGGAATGAGCCATGGCTGGGTAGCCTGTGGGCAGTTGAGGGAGTTCTTCTCTCACTGATGCACAGGCTACACTAATTTATACCAGTTCCTTACTGGTTGGGTATGATCCTTTGCCAGGTGTTCACCTAGCCTCACTTGTGGTGTGTGGCAATTACCATCTGCCTCCCAAGAGCTCTGGAGGTAGTGTATGTAGAAGGGGTGTGCTCCATGGTGGGCTGCACCTCTTGAGGGGGGCCCTGGTGGGGAGGGGCTACTAGGGCAGGGTTATTGGAGGGAGGGCTGTTGAGGGCACCAAAAGGTTGGCTTCTAGCTGGGGGAGTCATGGTGCCAGCTTCTTTGGATGCTCCAAGAATTGAGACTGACTTCAGAACAATGTGAACTTGTTTAGAAATTACAGTTTACTGTTGGCCTTATGCTACTGCTTTCCTTTGCTGGTTTTCATAAGCATTCTGCATGTAGTGCTAGCAGGACCTAGTTCTCATTTTGCATACAGGCTTCCATCCAACCAGTTCAGCTTGTTTCTATTTATTATGAATGATGTTATGAGACATCCATTATACACAGTACAAAATCATCACTTACTGCTTGCTAAACCCCCTTCTTTTTATCTTTGTGGGGCCTGCAGGTTCTAAGCTTAAGAGATTCACTGTTGCCATTGGCATCTGTTTGGCTGTTTACCCTTACTAGACTGTTTGTACTCTCTTAGAACTTTAATTCTGTTCACTATTATATGCATACATTTGCTATTGTTGCCTTATTCCTTTTATCTCATCTCCCTTCCCAAGATTTCCTGGTCAGCAGGTCTTACACTCCAGTGGCTGTGGTCTTTACTGGGACTTGTGGGACTGGGATTTGGTGGACCCTAGTTCCAATAAGCCACGGGGATTCCTGCTATCCCAAACTGCAGCTGTTCCAGCTAAAAGCTACACTGACCAGAGAGGTACCATTAGCCAGCAGTTCTGTGACTCCAGAATCCCTTAACTCCTGACCCTAGGATAACTTTTTGCTATAAGGGGCCCCTCTCGTCTGGGGGGGGTATCTCCAAAAATATGGATTGCTTGATGGCATAGGACTCCTATTGTAGCTCCTAACTTGGAAGCCCATTTCACCACTTGTTGAATTGGACTGCTGGTTGACACTTCTTCTAATTATTATCCCTTGTGACATATGCCCCGCTATATCCCTGCTGGGTGCTCAGTTAGTCCCATGGTTAGTGTCCCACTTTTGTCCTAATTTATTTTATTTGCCACTTACTTTTCAGTATTTCACATTGCACAGTTAATTGGTGTGGCATGGATGGGGGGCTCTGGGTGTGACCACAGGTCCAGTAAAATGCTATGGGAAATGATGTTTTACAGTATTCACTGAATGTGAATGGACTCTACAATCCTGTGAGGAGAGTGAAAGTAATGGGTAGAACTAAGAAAGAGTGCCCTGAACATATATATTTACAGGAGACATATATGAGTACCGTTGAGCATGGGAAGCTCCATAAATTGGGGTTGCAGGTGGTCTATAGTTCTGAAATGCCACAGGACAAATGGGGGTTGCTGTACTCATTCCAAACTCTACAGGGTTCCAAGAGACAGCTGTAATTAAGGATCTGGAGGGGTAGTTGGTAATTGTCCTGGGAGAGCTGTATCAGACACCAGTTACCCTAGCTAATTTGTACATCCCACCAGGATCTAACTCTGTTATAGTTTGAAAACTCCTAGATATGATTTTAATTAACATGGTGGGGGTAATATTCCTCACAGGGGACTTTAATATATTGCACTCTACAGCTTGAGACACCTCCAACCTGAGTCCCTCCTGCCAACCAGTGGCTCATAAAATGTGTGCCATCCTAATTGGGACACACACACAGATAAATATTTGGTGGGCCCTGCACCCTCAGACTAGGCAGTAATCCCTGTTCACTGTGGTGCATTCAACCTATAGTCAGATTTACTGGAGTCATATCCAAATCGAGCACATACATTATGCATGAGACTGCAAGATGGAAGACATCATCTTTTCAGATCATGCCCTGCGTCTGACATATCTCCACTTAGAGAAGGACCACACCTACACTCAGTGGTGCTTAAACATGTTTTACCTCATGTCCAAGGAATTTAAAACCTTTCTGGCCAAACAAATGCAGGACATAATAAAGCCCAATTTGTGTGTGTGTGTGTGGGGGGGCACTCTGAAGCTGTTCTCTGAGATACCTTGAAAACAGTCCTCAGGGTGGTATAATGGGGATCACTGTGAGTAAGTACAAAGAACACCAACAGCATGTGGAGGATTTACAAGATGGATTACATTTTCTACAACAGGGTCACATGCAGGGTGCTAAGTCTGTGAGGCCTCAGCTGGATAAAACTAGGCATTAATTGGATGCTGTATTTCTGCATAAGATAGAGGTAACTTTGACCTACCTACATCATAAGTACTATGAGGCTGGGCCTAGGGTGACTCACTTCCTGGCCCAGTAAGTCAGGTGGCAAAAACTGGGTGACATTGGCTAGAATAAGGTACCCCACTACCTGCCAGGAGCTTTGTAAAATGGTTGATGTCACTGAAACTTTTCATGCTTTTTGTGCCTCTCTTTACTGCCCAGAGGTTCTCCACAAGCTGGAGCAGACAAATGCTTTTTTTGTGCCTCTCTCCCTACCTGACCTCTGAGCAGTCTGAGGACCTTACCCACCCTGTCTACAGTGAGGAACTGCTACTAGCCCTCTGAAATATGGACACCCAGAAGGTCCCAGGTCTGGACTAACACATTACAGAACTTTACAAGTCCAAGAAAGCCCGACTTCTCCCTCAGTTGAGGTGGCTATGCAATGAAACATTGGCAGGTGATGACATTCCTAAAGCATGGCAATACATGACCATTTTGGTAATCCTGAAGCTGGGAAAAGACCATACAGAGTGCCATACATATAGACTGACATTGGTCTTAAAGACTGATTGTAAATTATTTATGGTGGTTTTGGCTAAATTGATACACCCAGATCAAACAGTGTTCAATTGTGACCACCCAACAAGTGAAAGCACCTGTCATGCAATCCACATTCTCCAGCTGGTCAAGGACAGAGCTGCTCCCTTCCTTTTGGTTAACTTGGATGCCAAGAAGGCCTTTGAAAGGGTCTATTGGCTGTATTTATTTGCAGCTTTATAGAAAATGTCCTTCTCTGTGGACCTTATTACCCTGCCACAGTGTATCTACTCCATCCACAGCTCTTTATCATGGTGAATGGCCATATCTCATAGGGCTTCTTCTTGGGTTGTGGCACCCAACAGGGTTATCTCTTGTCCCCAAATTCTACTCACCCTAGACATTGAGCCTTTAGCCCAGGCCATCTGGGAAAGTCCCATAGTCTGTGGGATACCAATGGGAGGTACAGAACACTGTTGCATTATATGCAGATGATGTGCTCCTCTATTTGAGTAATCCAAACACCTCCATCAGAGAAACTGTTACCGTTCTAGAGATGTTTGGTGAGATAGCTGCCTACAAATTGAATACTACAAAAACCAAGGCACTGCTGATTAATTGGCAACTATCTGCCAAGATGCAAGCTTGGTTCCCCTTTCAGTGGACACTGCAAGAGATTAAGTACCTACGCATCAAAATCCCACTGAAATTATTTACACTTTATTGTGACAATTTTTCCCCCAGTTTCACAATTAACAGCTGACCTGAGCAATGGCATACTTTACTTCTTAACCTCATACAGCCAGACCCTGATTATCCAGATTATTCACTAGTACAAACTGCTGTCATGGTGCTGTCATGGTCCTGGTATAATGCCCCATGGCCACATATATTTATTTTTCATTGTTCACATGCAGTTAAGTGATTAGTATTGGTGATTAAGTTATTAAGGTGAACAATGCAAAACTCACTGGCAACCTAATTAGGTGAGACAGTCACTGCAGGATACGTGAATACTGTTGGCAATTGTTGATGTCAGTAATCTGATAAATTGCAGCTGTGTGATTGCTACTGTACTTAATTTAACTGAAGCAGTTTATGCTGACCTTTTCCCTCTAAGCACTAATTGTTTAACTGTGTGCGGCTGCATGAGTGCTAGAGTACTTAGCTGATGCCGTTTACTCTGCCCACCTAACTCATAGCATCAGCTGTTTTACTGTGAGTGTCTGAGCCTCTAATCACCTGACTGAGTCTGACATTTTACTGTGAGCATCTGAGCCTCTGATCACCCACTTGAGTTTGACAAGTTAAGTTGAAAATGAATGAGCGAAGTGCTGCTGTAAAAAGGAAACTTAAAATCCTTGCACTCCATGAAAAGATGGCAATGCTACAGAGGCTTGATATAGAGAAAAGGCAGTCTGCCTTGCCAAAGCTTATGGCATCAGTAACTAGCAAGTATGTGACAAAAAAAAAAGATAAATTGCTGTCCCATGTCACTAATGTTGAGGATGACAGAGAACTGAAACTTGGAAAGGCAACCTACATATGATTATCACAGCAGCATATCAAAGGCACTCCAGTGTCCGGTCTGATGCTGCAGGAGAAGGGTTTACATTTCAGCCAGCAAATAAACAAAGAAAATGAAACACTGACTAACTTTAAGGCATCAAGTGGGTAGCTGCAATGTTTTAAGCAGAGGTACTCCATTCGCCAACTTGAAATCCAAAGTGAAAAGATGTTTGCTAATGAGAGTGAAGTGCAGCCTTACTGAGAAAAATTACACGACCTTATTCATGACAAGGGGTACACGGATGAATAAATGTATGATGCAGATTAAACTAGTCTGTATTGGAGACTGCTACCCGACAAGATACTGACCAGTTCACAGGAGCAGACTGCTGTCGGGTATAAAAAAATTAAAGACCGTGTGACAATTCTTGTATGTTCAAATGCTACAGGCACACACAAGATGAAGCCTCTGATGACTGGCAAGTTTGCTAACCCTCGCTGTTTTAAAAGCATTAACATGAGTGCTCGTCCCATAGTTTATGAAAATCAGAGAAATGCTTGGATGTGCTGTGATTTGTTCTTCCACTGGTTTCACAAGACACTTGTGCCCGATGTCAAGAGACACATGAGACAGAGGAAGCTGCACCCAAAAGCCTACTTTTTTTTGACAATTTCTCAGCCCACCCAGTGGGACTGAAATCAAATGATGGCAAGATACAAACTGAATTTTTACCACCAAACATGACTTCATTGTTGCAACCTTTCTACCATGGTATACTGGAGGGGCTAAAGAAACATTACTGGAAGACTGTTAAGACACATTTTGTCTGAAACAGACTCCAATGTATTAATTGTGAACACCCCGAAGAAACTGACTTTAAAAGATGTGGCATATATTATTGGTGAATCCTGGGAGACCACCCCCGAGAGCATCGGCAAGTCATTCTCTGCCACATTAACGAATGTCGTTGCTGACTCAGCCCAGATTACTCGGTTACTCGGTTTATGGACAAGAGAAGGCTGAAGCCCATCGAGGTTGTCCTCCACACCTTGTGGATCATTGTACCTTTCATGTTGTTTCTAGGAGCGATTTATCAAGTTTAGTTTTAAAGATTTTTATGTTCTCACAGTCTATGATGTCCTGTGGCAAGGAATTCCAAATTCTAGGGGCTCTGACTGTAAAAAATTGCTGCCTTTTATTTGTTTTTGCTAGTTCATTCCTATTTGTTTATTATGGTTCCTAGCTACAGTTTTCCTCGATGTGAAAGACAGTCCACATAAATCCATTAAGGTAGCAGAGTGGGTGATCTTGAAGAGCTGAAGAAGATCACCTCTTGTTCTTCTAAGACTAAATGAATATAGTTCCATTTTATGGAGCCTAGTTCCGTAGTCTAGCTGTGAGAGATGTGGTAAGATTTTTGTAGCTCTTCTCTGGACCTGTTCAATTCTAGTAATGTCCGCAATCAGATAGGGACTCCAAAAGGGTGATCCATAGTCCATGTGAGGTCTAATGTGTGTTTTATAAAGAGACATAATGCATTCCTCCTCTGTTTTAAGAACAAATGTGTTATTAATTCTATGAAGAAGAGCATTAGCGTGGTTAGCTACTTTATTACAATGAATAGTAGATGAAAATTTGTTGTTTACTAGTATTCCCAGGTCCTTTTCCACAAATGATTCCCTAATAGTAATATTGTTAAGGCAATATGTTTGTTTGGGATTTTTATTACCCATATGCAATACCAAGCATTTTGACACATTGAAAGACATTCTGTTGACATTTGCTAAGCATTCAATCCTAGCAAGATCATTTTTTAAGGTACTTCTATTTATGTCACTGTCAATACATCCACCCAACTTGGTGTCATCTGCAAATTTTTAAATTGTATTATTTGATGAAATAGTTAGATCATTAATAAAGATGCTGAACAGTATGGGTCCCAGAACAGAGCCCGGGGGAACACCGCTAGACACCTTTCTTCTTTCCAAATGTTCCCCGTTCACCCTAACACTCTGGGTTCTGTCATGCAACCAACTATGAACCCATGACACAATACCGTGTGAAAACCCCAGATTAGTTAGTTTGTTTATCAGTATAGAATGTGATACCTTATCGAAAGCTTTACTATAATCGAGTAAGATGACATCAACTGGGATATTAAGAACCAAATTTTTGCTAATCATGTTGTAAAAAGACAGCAAGTTGGTTGTACATGAATAACCTGATTTAAATCCATGCTGTGTAATATCTCCTATGTTCAAAGACTGCATTTCTTCTTCAAGTAATAGTTTAATCTTTTTTTCCAATAGTTTGCAGGGTATAGATGTGAGACTGATGGGTCTGTAATTTTCTGCTTTACAGTGTAGTCCTTTTTTAAAGATTGGAGTAACAATGGCTGTTTTCCAATCCAAAGGGACCCTAGATTCATTAAGTGATTTATTAAAAATAATGGTAAGTGGAATAGCAATAAGGTCAGATGTTCCTATAAGAAATTTAGAGATTATATTATCTGGACCAGAACTTGTTTTTTTTACTGTATCTAGGAGTTTACGTGTTTCATGAGATGTAATGGAATAATTAAGCTTTGTACCTGAGTTAACTAATGGTATAAGCTCTATATCTTGCTCAAAAACTGAGCAGAAATACTTATTAAATTCGACAGCAGTAATCTTATCTGAAATAATAGTGGTGTTATCTATAATTAGTGGGCCTACCCTTTTGATATCTCCCTTTTTTCTGTTTAAATATGAATATAAACTTTTATGAGAATTTTTGGTGTGAACAATTTGAATTCCAAGTTCTATTTAGCTAGAACGATGGATTTCTTGAGGTCCTTAACTGCCTTCCTGTATTTTAATAATATTCCCTCTTTCTGATCTGACTGACCCTGTTTTAATAGTGTATATAACTTCTGCTTGCAAATACTGAGTTTCTTAATGGAACAGTTGTACCAAGCGGGAATTTTGTCTTTATTATTATATTTTTTTCTTTCTGGAACGTACTGTTTTTCTAGATCGTAGATTATGTCTTTAAAGATGTTCCAAGCGCATCTATATTTAGCGGCGAAAGTATTGAATCCCATGGTATAACCTTAAGTTGTTCATTAATTTTGGAAAAATTGGCTTTATCATAAGTTTATTTGTGGATGTTTCATATACCAAAGGAATAGTAAAGAGAATTGACATATGGTCACTATTACTTATTGGGTCCATAACACATAAATTAGTTAGAGAGGCTTCCATATTAGTTATAACTAGGTCCAGTATATTTGTCCCTCGAGTGGGTTCTCTAATTAATTGGGTAAGACCTAGATCTATGATTGTTGAAATTAACTGTGTATCATGTTGATTAGTGCCTGTTAAATTGTCCCAATTAATGGATGGAAGATTAAAGTCACCCAAAATAATTACTGTTCCCTTATCAGCTAATTGAGTAATTTCCTTAGTTAGTTGTTTAGTATAACAAATATCTGAAGAGGGTGAACGATAGCAAGTACCAACCAGAATCTGAAGGTGACCAATGGGTTGTAAGTGCACCCAGATACTTTCTGTCTGAGTTAATAAAGGGGATTCAAAGGACGGAATATCATTTGCAACGTAAAGACTTACACCTCCCCCTTTTTTATCATCTACTCTATTTTTGCAATAATGTTTAAACCGGGATTTCCATAATCCATTGTTTATTGGAATTTCCCCATGTTTCTGTTATGGCTATTAATCCTATTTTGAATTCCTGGATTTTCAATTCTAGTTCAGCCATTTTTATAATATTAAGTGACTGTACGTTAAATGATAGAACGTTCAGATTATTAATATGTGATGGTAAGGTCTTAAGAGATGGCGGTAATAGCCTTGTCTCTCCCCCTTGTTATTAGTTTAAATGTTTTTTAATAAATGTTGAAAACTGGCAGCCTAATAGAGAACTCCCCCTTCTCCTGAAATGTAAACCATCCCAGCAGAAAAGAGATGGATTTTCATTGAATTCTTCCCAATGTGTAAGACAGGCAATGTCTTGCTCATAGCACGATTTGCAGAGCCATTCATTTAGTGCTTTGATTTTGTTCAAGGTTTGATTTGAAGCTCGAGGAACTGGGAGGATTTCTAATATTCAAATACTGCACCCCCTCTCTTCCAGAATATTACATAGTGAGACAAAATCCTGTTTTAGTTGTTGAAGTGGTGTTTTGTTGATATCATTAGTACCAGCATGGATAATTACTAAAGGGTTATTACCTGCTGTAGAAAGGGCAACTTTAGTCATGGAAATTATATCTGAGACTCTTGCCCCCCTAAAACTTGAGCAGGTTTGATTCACTTTATCAGGGTTACAGACAGCTCGATCAATAAATTTAATCATGGAATCACCTAATACATAAACCTGCTTAGTGGTTGGTATAGACTTGGGGGGGGGGGGGTGTACCACTTGGCTGTTTAAAACAAGTCTATCATTAGAGTTTCGCTGGCTTTCATGTTGGATAAATGGTAGTGAAGGAGTGTTAGTTGTAGAGGTAGAGTCTGAGTTTGTGTTAATGACTTTGTTATACTGCTTGTGGCTAAGGCTAGTTGCATCAACTGTAATGAGATCCAACAGTTCAAAGGAGTTGTGTAGTGGAATCGGTGTACCTGATATACCAGAGAAGACAGCAGAAATTGACATTGATTTTACTGAGGACATCTATGAATTAAACACACAGGATCAGGAGCTGCTCACTTCCCCAGACCTCACTAATGTTGACATTGTAAGTTTGGTCAGTGAAGCAATCAGAGATGATGAAGATTATGAGTTAGATGAACCCTGTGCAGAGGAGACAAAAATTGTAACAAACTCACAGGCTGTGGACAACTTTAGAAAGTATGTTTCTTGTATGGAAAGGCAGCCAGATGCTGATCCTATTAATCCAATAATGCTGAACCAGGTGTTCACTTTGGCTTCCCAGAAGAAATACAGTGGGGGCAAAGCAGATGACACGGACAGAATTTTTTAAAAACTGAATAAACTGAACTGCTTTTTAAAGACTACCTTTAAATGCTGCATTCTAAATATTGTGCAGTACTGCACTACATTTTACTTATGTGTTTAAATACAGACGCTTTTTTATTAAAAAATGAAAGATGTTCAAACTGTTGTTTATGTTGTAAAATCAATTATCCAGATGATTGATTATCTGGACAAAACTGCTGTCCCAGAGGGGTCTGGATAATCAAGGTTTGACTGTACATAGAATAGCTGCTGTCCATATGATAACTCATCTACATTGTTTCTATATATTTCAGATCATCCCCATTCCTATCCCTGCACAAACCTGTCAACAATGGTAGACTGTGATTCCCAGGTTTATTTAGAATGGCAGTGGACTACGAGTTAGGCTTTGTACATTGTGCTCCCCAAAGTTCGGAGAGGCTTAGCCCTCTCAGACTTCCATGCATTCTTCCAGGTGACCTAGTCATGGATTGTAACACTCTGGCATGATAATACTGGGTGTCTGCAGAGGCTGCAAATTGAATGAACTTTATTACCCTTCTGAGATATGACATGGAATCTGTTTGGCTCTGTAATATTGACTCACCGCAACTACTGCAGAACCCCTGGATTGGTTTGCTCTGCCTGGTGTACTTTGACTGAGGAAATGAGTTTAGCCTCCCACCTGGTCAGATTTTGCCCAAAAGCCCAACTCCTAGGCTTCCAGCCAGTTAGTATTGATCTAATATTCCATCACCTGAGATGCCATGGTTTAAGTTATCTCTCACACTTCTGTGCATGTGCTATCATGGATTCTTTTATAACACTACAAATATGGTATGGACTTGATCACAGAGACTCTTTTCAGGTACCTCCAGGTGAGACACTACTTTGAGTTCCAGCCAGCAGAAGTTAGGGATCAGGAAAAATCCCCTTCCTTGATCTCACTGTCTTATTCCATGCTCAGTCCCAAACCATTAGGCATTTTATCCCTTTTCTCTACCAGGCAATAAAGGGATCTCAGCCATACAATATCTCTTATATTGCAGATAAATGACAACAGAGATTGGAAGATAACAGCAACAGCAACAGCAAATGTGGAAAAGGGGGTGTTCTGAAGTGGGCTATATCGTCTTGTCACACATTTGGTGTTAATACTCTTGAAAGCATATTGTTAGTTATTTCCGTACCCCAGTAATCATGACCAGATATGGTCAGCAGTAAATGGCTGCATGCTGGAAAAACTGTGGAGAGGGGCAGATTACTTCTATGCGTATAATGTGAGTATGTCCCAAGCTATCAGACTTTTTAAGAGATCTAGAGCAGGAAATAAAAGGCATCTTTACCCCTGACTTCTCACTGCCCTTGGAAGTATATTTACTCCATTAGTATTCTAAGACCCGATAGGAAAGACATTCAAAATATCTCCTAGGCATCCTTTTGGTATCTGCTAAGAAATGTATTACTAGAAGCTGACTAATAGATCAGGTTCCAGGCATGGTCTAATGGTGGGAAACTGTTAATCACTTTTACAAGATGGAGTGAATTACTTTCATTTTAAATGAAAAAAAACTTGAAAACTTTGCCACCCGCTGGAATATTTAGGTTTTATATGTAATGCAACTTGACCCTAATTTTGTCCCCAAGAGAAACTTTGTGGAGGGGGAATATAGACTGTGGAGGATTGGAGGGAGGGGCTGACTAGCAATTAGGGATATGGGAAGGTTGCCTGGGGTGCCCCCACTTGTTTCAGCCACACAGATTTACCAAATATCCTGGGGAATTCAGCCTTAATTTGAATCCTTCTTGGGGCTCATAGTTGTGTTGAGCCTTAGGAGATCTATAGCAGATTATATAGCATCATTTACAGATGACCGGGAAAGGTATTGTATCTGCTTGAAACAAACACTGTACTTGTGCTGTTTGACCTCGGACACCTCGCTCGTGGCTTACACCACTCATGAAAATACCCGCGGTCAAACAGCACTTGTGTAGATAAATCATTTATTTGACAGCTCACCATTGTATATCCCTTATATTTAAAAAAAAAAAAGTCTGAGAAGGACCAATTGAAAAGGATCCCTTCAGGTGCTGAAAGATTAGGTTGCCATAGTAACTCTGTCATAGAAAGAGAGAGAGAGAGAGAGAGAGAGAGAGAGAGAAAGAAAGAAAGGACAAAAGAATGTGTGAGGTTGTAAGTGTTGTAGTGTGTGAATGCCATTATATTTGGCTGGTTATGTAAGTAATAAGACACTGCAGGGTGTGGATTATGGCGGCGATATGGTTGCACACTTTGGGTGTGTTGTTAGGCATGAGATGCAGCCAACTGCTGTTCAATGCACCTGAACAAAAACTCACTCACCAAAGTGATGTTGTTTCCTCTTAAGGGATCGCTCACTGTGTTTATACTTTATGCAGTCTTCTCAGTCAAGAGTGACCCCCGCAGAGATAAAACTTATGGACATTTTAGAATTTGGAATGCAGGTTTAAACTCTGGATCTGAACACCATTCCAGCCATTGCTCATATCTGTTCCAAGCTTGAGTGGAGCAGGGGCTAGTGAAACTAGTTAAAAGGATACTAACAAATGTTTAGAAAAAAATTTCACAGAATTTTTTAAACACCAAACAAATTGAAGCATATTTGTGAAATTTTACTATCTAAACAATAACAACAAGCTTACAATTGTGGGACTATTGCTGCAATAGTAATGCTCAAGCAACCTCAGTGAAAAGGAACTGATTCTTGTGCAAACCTATTTCAGGTTCTTGAAGGGGATGCAGGGTTAGGGAGTGTAAACGTAGTGAGTGATCTTTTAAGAAGAAGCAATATTACTACAGTGAGTAATTTTTTTCCCCTTCTAACCCCAGGAATCACTTGCTTAATGTTTATTTTTTTTCTGTAGACTTAGCAGCAGTACCTTGGAGGCTGGGTCCAGAACCTAATTAGAAAACCCAAACACCCCATTCAGCAGGCAGCAAAAGGAAAAACCATTACAGCTTCTCATCTCCTGAGTCTTCTCAAATTAGGCCCAGGGTCTTACTGGGGGTTGTCAACCCTAAGGCTCTTCATTCCACCAGCAAATAAGCTCAGATGTGCAGACTATATGAGAATGTAGTGAGCATTTGAGCTGACAATCCAAGAAAGACCTCAGGCCTGATTTGCAAATATGCAGTAGAGGTGAAGTCATAATGTTTTTTTTTTCCTTTTGTTGCCTGTAGGATGGGGGCAGGGTGTTAGAGCTGGGAACCCTAACTTCACATTTCCTTACTTTTGTTACTTTAATCTGAACCTTAACTTTTGCATTAATGATGATTTTTGCAAAGAATGTCCTTACTTTTTGAGATAGTATAACCATATCCTCATTCATGCATGTCCCAGGGGACCTGTATGATCATATGCATTTGCATATGGAAGTACAGAGCCCTCTCTGTGCTTTCATCCCTCCATAGATGCATACATCCATGTTGGTGTGAAAGCGCTGGGCCCCCTGAGCCCTGCGCTTCCATGTGTCCGAAAATGCAGTTTATTTGCATGGTTGTATGGCTTGATCAACTTCTAATGTTATCCTATGAGAATTTTCATTGTTTAATTTTTAAGGTTTTTCATATGGAGTGTGTCTGTGTGTGTGTGTGTGTGTGTTTGTGTGCGTGTGTGTGCGGGGGGGGGTTATGATGTGTTAGTCTTGTAATACTCATTAACTTCTTTGTTCTGCTGCATAGATTCTCCCGTAACTGTAAATATTTTTTTCATATGAAGGATTATTTTAACTTAAGAATGAAACAGTGTCACAAAAAAGGTTCCTGCATAAGAAAAATGAATGTGGCACCATAATCAGGCAAAAGTTTGCTAGAACCCTTTCCTTTCTGTCAGTGCACTCTTTGGACCAATAGGTGGATATGTTAGACAGTCCGTGATGCTTGGCAGCCAAGTTGAAATCTTTTTGGGTCTCATGCATGCCCTCCTCCTCTAGACAACTTGAAAGATAAGTGGGAGGTGGAACTGGGCTTGAAGATACCTTCTGAGGACTGGGAGTGGGTTTGCTGACAGCCCATTGCTCTGTCCAGGAAGCACAGGCCCAATCTGTATAGTTTAAAATTCTTCATCGAGCCTACTGCCCCCCACAATGGTTATATCGCACTGACCTTCTGACTAATAGTGATTGTTGGTGCTGCTCAACACCACAGGCCTCTTTAATTCACATTCTTTGGTCCTGCCCAAGTCTTGATTACTACTGGGGAAGAGTGTGGGCCAACTGTGTGTTGGTCATCCCAAATCTCGGGGTTCAAGACTGATGTCAGAGTGTTTCTTCATTTAGTTTGGGCATGATTGAAGGATTCTAGCTGGTGAGTTTGTGACCCTGTGTTTGTAACTGAATTTGAGGTATTTTCTTAACTGCCATTTCAGTGTGCTTTTCCATTTAGTTTGGGCAGGATTTGAGGGATTCTAGCTGATAAGTTTGACTTTGTGTTTGTAATTGGCTGTGTCTGGACCATGGTGAGTGAAGTGAGGAGCCATTGCCAGAGGACTCCTTGGCTGATTGCTTTTGGACACAGCCTGTGGTGTAGGTCCACCCTCCAATCCTGCAACCCACCCACCCCATGGCTCATTCTACATTTATAGAGTAGATGCCATAGGGCCTTGCAACATCCTACATCCATACAGGAAGTAGCGAAGAGAAAAAGTATAACAAAAAAACAAAAGAAAAACAAATATTTGAGAGATTACAAACAGCTGTCTTAAGCAGATTAAGGAGGGAAACAGACATGATGGGAGTGGTGCAGTGGTTGTGGAGCAGCTGTCTTCAGGGATATGTTCTGGAGACTGTGATGCTACCCTATCTGCAGGCACCTCTCTGGGCTGAAGGAGGAGGTTGCCGGTCTCTAAGTAGAGTTGGCCAAGCTGAAACCAGCATCCACCCCCAGTCAGAGACCACTGGGTCCACAACCTGTACCTCAAAGGATGCCAGAGAAAAGGAGTGACTGGACTACAGTGAGCTCAGGAAGAGTGAGGGAGGGGGGTTAAAAGCACATCCAACTGGTCCTGCTTAGTAACTCCTATACTGTTTTGGCAGAACGGGAAAGTCCCACTCAGGAACCCAAGGCAGGGACTTGGGAGGATGGGAGGGTCCTCCAGGATGAAGCCCCAGGGAAGGAAGGCAGGAGACCCTGGAGAAGGGGAAGGCTTATCCTGGGGGGGACTCTGTTGTCCAGGGAGCTGAGTGAGGGACACCTAGCAGGGGAGAGAGGGAGGTCACGTGCCTCCCAGGAAGTGCTGCATGGAGGGATGGGGAGTGGATCCATAGGATCACTATGGCAATAGCAAGGAGGGAGCAGCTGGATATCATTGTCCACCTGGGGATCAATGACCTGGCCAGGAGAAGGGTGTAGTTAGCCAGAGTCCAGGAGGATTTCAGGAAGCTTGGGGGGAAACCAAAAACAAATAGCATGCTCTGTCTCAGTCTTGGAGGTGCTACCTGTTCAGGACACAGGGGAAACTAGAGCACTCCACATCTGTATCACCAACTCCTGGTTGAAGGACTGGTGTGGAAGGGAGGGTTTTGGCTTCATAGGGGACTGGGACCTGACCTGGGCAGATGCAAGCTTATGTAAGGAGGATGGCCTGTATCTGTCCAAGATGGGGATCTTGGTCCTTTGTGAGAAGTTTAAGTGCTTTAGCTGTGAGCATTTAAACTGTCCAAGGAGGACAGTCAGGAGGGTCAGGAGGCTTAGAAACACCCCCCATGGGAACATGCAGGAACATAAGTTGACTACAGGAACAGCTGAAGCTGGCAGGGAGGGACAGGCAGGTGAGGAATGTATAACGAGTGATATGGGGAGTGAATGCACATAGGAAAGGAAAGCAGGGTTGGGGAAGATGCTGGAGAGGGAGAGCAAGAGCAGAGGGAGGGCAGTCTGTAAAACATAGAAGGTTATGCCAACAAATGCCTGTAGCCCAAGAAATGTGGTTCCAGACCTGGAGGCCTTGTTGGCAAATGCAGACCATGACACAGCAGCAATAACAGAAATGTCGTACTCTGCTAATCATGGCTGGGAAGCCAGTGTACCAAGCTATACACCGTTCAGGAGGGACAGGAAGGGTAAAGAGTGTGGGGTAGTGGTCCTGCACATCAGAGATGGTATATAGGCTGCAGAAGTTCAGGGAAGACAGGGGGAGGCAGAGCTAATATGGGTCACCCTGGAGCCAGGGAATGGAACACCAGTAGACACCGGAGTGATCTACAGACTTCTGGCACAGAAGGAAGAAATAGACAGGGAACTAGTGGAGGACATGTACAACATGGCAGCTAATGGTGAAATCCTGCTGCTTGGGGATTTAAATATGATGGATATGGACTGGGCCACCCACGTGGCTGCTTCAGCCAAAAGCACAGCCATCCTAGAATCCCTACAGAGGATTGAACTCAGGCAACTAGTGCATGAGCCAAGCACAGACAAGCCAATTCTGGACCTGGTATGGACTAGAGATGCAGCTAATTTAAATTTTGCCAGTGAAGTGCTTGTGAAGTGAGCACTTCACATTGTCACTCTGCTACGTGGATTGGCCAATATGAAAGGCTCACTTCGCTTGTAATTATTTATTCGCATTGTCATTCTGCCTTAACGCAAAGTAAGGAGAAGTGACAACAATATTGTCAGCCCCCCACACACTGTCTTGTGTCCAGAAAACTCCCCAGTGCTGACGAAGTGAAATGAGAGCACAACAAGAAATGCAAAGTTCCCCAGAATTAATGGCATACTCAGTCATGCATGCAGTGGTCACACTACACACAGTCACCAGAATTAATGTGCATCCCCAAAATGCTTCTGTCTCGTGTCCAGAAAATTCCCCAGTGCTGACGAAGTGAAATGAGAGTGTAACAAGAAATGCAAAGTCTCCCAGAATTAATGGCACACTCAGTCATGCATGCAGCGGTCACATTGCACACAGTCTCCAGAATTAATGTGCATGCCCAAAATGCTACTGTCGTGTGTCCAGAAAATTCCCCAGTGCTGACAAAGTGAAATGAGAGCGTAACAAGAAATGCAAAGTCTCCAAGAATTAATGGTGCACTGTAAATGAACAGACAGAGTAAGACTGTGCTGCACACTCAAGAGATTACATTCCAAAGAAGTCAGCACCCAGACCAAGCCAAGTATATATATAAAATATTTATTTTAAACACGTGCATCAGTGCAAGCGTACCGGTTCTTAAAGCATAATGCTCACAGACATAAAAAACATCTTACGTTTCACAAGGCTAAACGCCAAGCTTCATCAGAGATGCAGATGCAAAGGCACAACAACACCTAACCAGTGCTCACAAGTCACAAATCCAAATCTGGAAAAGAATACCTTTTGCCGGTTGGGGGGGTAGTGCACGGCAGTAACAGTCCACTACCAGTAAAAGATACCACAAAGCAGTACCAAAAATTAATGCAGGTGTGGTGGATAGCAGGTTCACACTGCTGCAATTACTCTGTGGCACAATAAAAGGTGTCTGATTTAATGGCACGTATCGCACACACAACACACACACACACACACTAAAAGTAATGCATAGCAAATTGAAACCCTTTAGTAATATAACCAAATGTTTTAAACAAACTGAAATTATACACTGCTGCACCACAACAAGTAACAAAAATATTTCAAGAATTACTGAAAATATTATTGTGTGTACATTAACACAGTTATACAAAAAAAATAACCAAAACAGAAAGACTGCCTTTTTCTCCCAGTTAATCTACCTACACCACAGATACACCCCTCCCCAAAGCACACTTCACAGTACACAGACTAACTGTTCTAAATTAACATTCAAAATCCACACACAAACAATAAACACTCGATGATATGAGTACAGAAGTGTTTCCTACAATCGATGTACTAAATTTTGAGAAAAACAAATGAATAAAAAAGGTATTTTAACAGCTTTTAGAGGTTTTGAATTGCAGAGCTCTGAGAACAAACTGTCTCCAGCTATCACTACACACATACTACCCAGAACTGAGGCTGTGCAGAACAATCTAGAGCCCATGTGACCTGCAATCCCGTGTTTCACTGCAGAATTCACCTTGGAGCTCAATTACAAGGCGAAGTGATGCGAAGTATATTGATTTCAATGTACTTCACTTTAAAATTGGTGAAGTGGTTTGGGGAAGGAGGGATAACGTGAAGACATTGGTTTCAATAGACTTCGCATTCCTCATTATGACACGAAGTACTCCGCTTCGTGTTGTGGATTACTCCACAGATCCCACATTACTTCGCGAATCCCTTCATGGAGCAAATTTTAGCCACTTCACCCACCACTAGTATGGACCAATAGAAACAGAGCCAAAGAAATACAGGTGAAAGGGCAGCTGAGGTCCACTGACCACCACATGGTGTGGTTCAGCACAAAGACAAGGACTCAATTAAGCCACACAATGGTAACAGTATTAGATTACAGGAGGGCGGATTTCACTGAAATGGGTAGATGTATACAAGCAGTCCTGGGGAAGGGAGGGGTAATAGAGGGGATGGAAGAACAAGGGGAGAAACTGAAAGGAGATAACAAACCGATGAGTTAGGATAGTGGCCAAAGGGAAAAGAAGAAAGAAACTACTATGGTTCTCCAAAGAGGTGAGGGACAAAGTCAGGGCTAAAAGGCTGAGTTTCAGGAAATATAAGGGGAGCTAAAGGGAGGATGACAGGGAGGTGTACCTTGAATGTCTAAGGGATGCAGGGAAGGCTGTTAGGAGGGTATAGCCAAACACAGAAGAGGGATTAGCACAGTCTGTAACAGGGATGTACTGAGACTGTCATTTTGGTGGGTGGTCGGTCTGCCCAAGGTATGCAAATTAGTCAGTCACATGACTTATTTGCATAACAGGTGGGGCCTTCTGGCAATCTGGCTCCACCCACCCTGGTTAAGATGGACAAAGCAATGAATTTAGATGAGGCAGCCAAGCCATGCAGAGCAGAAGAATGATGATAAGAATGTACACACACAAAATCAGGACTACATATATACAGTATATATATATATATATATATACACACACACATATACATATATATATATATATATATATATACATATATATATATATATATATATATATATATAAAACAATACAGGCACAGCACCTGCAGTGCTGCTGGTGGCATAAAATCCAGGCATCTACTTTTTAAATAAATCTCTCCAGGACCTCATCTGCTGATAAAGGGATGTCTCGATGATTATCAAGTAAAGCCAGGCCGTTCAGCCTGCCTTCTGTGGTGCAATTTCTTCTCTTAGTCTTGAAGCGATCAAGCATAGAAAAGGTATGTTCAGCTTCTAAAGTAGTGACTGGCAATGTCACAAGGATTTTGTATAAATTGTGAAAATTTGGATAAAAAGTTTTGGTCACAGCTAGACAAACCATCAATAGCTGTAACCGGAATGGACTCTTTCTTGTCTTTTGCATCAATCCACCTGTCATGCAAATGATGGAATTCACTCTGTAGAATGAGAATATTATCAAGGAGAACATCACTGTAGAAATCTTTCCTTTGTATTCAAGGAGCGATCAGGGATGACTTTTTCAAGGGAAGTCAGGATTTTTCTATGTGTGAGAAACCTTGCTGTCATTTGCTGTTCGGAAGAACTCTAGACATGGAAGGAACACTGTCGTTCTGTAGTATTGTTCTATTTCTTGCAAACTCGGTCCTGTCCGTGAATTTCCTGGGAATGTAATTTCAAAAGTCAGCTCTTGAGCTAATGCCTTAAGTTCAGAAAACTGCGTTTCTGCATCATGACGCATGGTATGAATCTGTTTCAAAGCATCATCGGCCGTCTGAACACACATGGAGAGATCTGTCTGAACCTTCTGCAGATTTACTGACAGTACATACGTAACCAAGAGTAGTTTTTCTGAAACAACTAAAGCAACTAGAAAACATCCTTTCTCAATTGTGTTCTGTAGCTGCTCAGCCTTAGATGAAGCATCATCTATTCAGGCAGTAGATATCTCATCAAGAGCTACAACTACTGCAGGGAACAGTTCTATGAAGTTGAACACTGCTTTGTGACGTTCTACCCATCTTGTTTACAAAGACTGACAAGCTTTTTCTATTTCTCAGTTGGTAACAGGCTTGATATCGTGTTCCTAAGAATTTCACTACGTTTAGCAGAACTCTTAAAAAATGTGCAGCAGTCAGATATTGTTGTAAAACATTTTCTAATGGAGTTCACTGAACAAGTTTTTGAAACCACCAGATTCAGTGAGTGGTAAGCACAGTGAACATACATAGCTGTTGGCTACTCAGTCACAATTTTAGCTTATACACCATTTAGCCTACCACTAAATGCAGCAACACCATCATAGCCCTGCCCCCTGTGATCACCAAGATTTAATCCTAATTTTGTTAAGGTGGACATGATCGTATTAACCAGACTTTCACCAGTTAAGTTTGTAACCCTCAGGAAAGTGAGGAAGTCTTCCCTGATTTCTTGCTTTGACACTTCACTCACAGTGTCAACACATCGCACGCAGATACACAATTGTTCGCTGTTGCTTACATCTGTTGTTTCATCAGCTAAAACTGCAAAGGGACCACAGTGTTTTATTCTTGTAACTATTTTCTCAATCATGATATCTCTAATAATCTCAATGATTTAATTCTGGATTTTAGGGCTAAGATATGTGGTGTTACTTGAATTATTTTGTAATAATTTTCAGAGCACTTCATCTCCGTGATTTGCTCTATACCAAATGAGAGTTCTAAAAGTCCCATAATTTTTTATCGGGTCTTCAAGTGTCAGTGGCCCTGAATCTTCATTTCCACAGAGTGCAATCTCCTGGTGACTGCATAAAATTATTGTATCTATCACAGCAAGTATCTTATTATGGTTCTCTATTGCTATAGCTCTTCGATAGGAGTCTATTTTTTCTGTAATTGCTATTGATTCACCTCGAGATGTGACAAAAATGTTCAGCTTTCACTGAACTATTTTTATGATACTCAGTATGAGAATGTAAGTCAAAAAGCTCTTTAGCTTTTTTCCAGTTTCTTAAAGGCTCACAGA
This sequence comes from Neoceratodus forsteri, assembly GCA_016271365.2. Taxonomy (NCBI): domain Eukaryota; kingdom Metazoa; phylum Chordata; order Ceratodontiformes; family Ceratodontidae; genus Neoceratodus; species Neoceratodus forsteri. The sequence goes on along the minus strand of CM057450.1, from coordinate 514,930,012 downwards.
TGAGCTGTCCAAGACGCTGATGACTTCCTTTACCTACTTTGTCTTTGCAGAAAACAAAACATATTTTACAATAAGCACCATGTATCATAGATGAATATGCAAGCCAATTGTACTGTGAAAGCCAGTGGTGTTGAAAACGGAGATTTCTCTTGCCACTTGCAGGAAACTTGTAATCACTGTCAGGTTTATGCAATGCATTCATTATTTTAAACCATTCCTGATCAGTAAGTCTTATCCTCCCTATATATTCACTTATATCATTCCTGACCCGAGCACTAGGTGTAGTATGACTGGGTGGTGGTGGTCTGCAACATGTGGGTATGATTGTGGAGGTGGACGTGGACGAAATCAAAGAGTCAGTAGTGGATGACATGGTCACCACCACTGCATCAGAGCCAGAAGTGCTTTCAGATTCAGAATCACAATGTGAATGCACTACATTTACAGCTTCAGTTTCAACTGTTGTGGAAACAAGAGTACTTTCCACATCCACACATCCTGCTTCATTGATCACATTTTCGGCAATGGACTTAGCTTTCTTTCCTCTTACACTAATCATATCAAGCAGAGACATTTTCCTTTTCATTTTGAATTTTTCTTTTTTGTATTTTTTTTTACTTTACTACCGCGAGACTAGAGTAAGGGTTGTCTGACTCGTCAGGCCTCTGGCTGGGTGCGGATCAGGCTCAGTCACTCAGTGTCACACTGAATGAGTGTTATGGGATGTATCATATGGCACTAGCATGTTTCTTTTTCTACTGGTCAGTCAGGACACTGTATACTATCTACTGACTGACTAGTCTGGTCTGGACTCCGTCTTGTTTGGTATAGTGTGCAGTTGTGAACAGGCTGAGAAAGTGTCAATTTATAAGCTCGTTACTCAAGTGTGGAACTGGCGAGAAAGAGAATTATATGTTTTTCTTACTTCAGTATTAACTGTTTCTTCTCTTATACCAGAAACTTTCAAAGAACATGAACAAGAAGGTACAGCAGGCACAGAGCTGTAAAGTGCTAGCCAGTGTGAGACGATCAACCAACAACAATAGTAGAAAGGGAATGAAACTGAATATATTTGGGAATCAGAAACAAACCTTAGGGAGCAGCGCAGCACTTTGCTGTGGAATGCTAATAAGAATACAAGTTAAGCAGATGCAGACTGAGTTCAGTTAGAAAACTAGTTAACAAGTTTGCAGAATTCTAACTTGTCTCTAATAAAATTGTTTTTGTGAAAAAGGTAACGTCTCTTGTCTTCTGTGCTATTTCTTATTTTTCAATCCACCAGGACAGGCTAGGTCTCATCTCTTCCTTGAAGTTATCTCACTCACTTGCTCTCAGTCTCTACTCTGAGTAGTCCTCCTCCTTCTCCTACTATCTCTCTCCCTCTCTGAAGTCCTACTACTACTACTAGTAGCTCTATCGCTGAAGTATCTCTATTACGCTACACACACATATTCCAGTTATTACACAAACACACATTCCAGTTATTACACACACTGTGCAGAATTGGAGGAGTGCTCTAATTTAATCAGAAAAATCTAATGTTAAGAATTGGGTCTAAAACAGGATGGGTCAGCTCAGCCGGGTGGGATTAGGTCAGGAAATTGCTTTTTAAAACATATCCTCCCTTTTTCTCAAGAAGACATGTCTATCGATATCTTTCACTCTGAACTTGAAGTCTGTTCCTCTCTTCTTTACACAGTAAGACAGTCAGTGCACAGACACACAACCATGCTCTCGTCTCCGTTTAATCAGAATAAATCTGGATTTTGGCTGGCAGGCCACAGACAGACTTTAACTTTATGTTAGTTATTTCTTTCAGTGTCTGTCTCTATTCCCTACTCTATCTATATCTACTAATATCTCTCGCTTCTCCTTCTGAACTTTAAGTCTCTCTGACTCTCTTTTCTCTACAGTAAGTGAACTGCAGTATGTGCTACTGCTCTCAGTTTAATCAGAATAAATCTGGCAGACTACACTTCACTTTATATTATTATTTTTTTAAGTCTATATACTGTCTGTCTTATCTCTATGTCTCTCTCTCTCTCTCTCTCTGAATGTGAAGTATCTCTTCTTTAGTAAAGTAAGAGCAGTGCCCAGAGAGACAGTGTTCGTTTAATCAAAATCAATCTGAAAGGCAATATCAACTAGTTCACTTTTTGTTCTTTCTTCTGTAGGGCTCTAATTCTCTACAGTCTGTTGTCTATATACTATCCTTCTCAGTCTCTCTGAAGAGTCTCTCTCTCTCTTCTACACAGTACACTACACACACACACACACACACACACACACATATTCTTTTGTTAAGTCAATGTATTGCACTTCTCTCTCTCTCTCTCTTTGCTACACTGTGCAGAAGTAGTGCACTGCAGCCAGACAGAGCAGAATCAGATAGTGTGCTCCAATTAGAAGAAATATGGCAGGCAGGCCAGGCAGGGTAGGCTTCATTGTTTATCTTTTTATTTTATGTACAACAGACAACACAAAACAAGTAGTACCAGCCAATCATCCAAGCCAGAATCGGCTTGGGCTGGGTCTTCCCTTACTGCAGCACTAGCCTCACTCCTCACACAGTCTGTCCCAGAGAGACAGACAGTAGCCAGCAGTCACACTCTATCCACACTCACTCACTCCCTGTGTGAGTCTTGCCCTCAGTCCTCTCTCTACTCTGTACTCTTTCTGCCCCCCAACACACACACATACACACACACACACACACACACACACTGAGACTGTCTTCTTTCTTTCTTTCTGTCCTCCTTCTGTCCTCTTTCTGTCCTCCTGACTCCAACTATTTTATTTTTAATTTTTTATACACAACTAGACTTCTTTCTTTCTGCCCTTCTGACTCCAACGATTTTATTTTTATTGATACACGAGCAGTCAGGACTGCAGCACAGTAGCAGCAGCTAGTACTAGCAGCAGCAGGCAGCAGAACTATAAATACAGAACAGTAGCTTGTCGTCTTATCTCCTCTTTCAGTCTCATTGACCACCACCACACAGTCTGCTTTACTCTGAGAGAGGAGACTTTGCTTAATGTGAATAGTTAGTGATGAATTGTGCTCTTTTGCAAGAAAAGTAAGTAGAGAGCTCTTACAAGGGCTTTTTTTTGATGCAGGCAGCCACCGACAATAAAGAAAAATATGCGTGCTTGCAGTCACGCTATCAAGAATCACACACACTTGAGGCTCGACTCCTTTCTTGCTTCCTTCCTTCCTTCCTCGCCGACCACCAGACACAGACTGTCTCATCACCCTGTGCTGTGCTCTCAATAGAATACTGGAGGAAGGCACAGAACATGAGGCAAACCAATACCGATTGGTCTGAATTTTAGCTGACAATCAGTATTGGTGCCGGTGGATCTTTGGGGCGGGCTTTAAGTTAATGAGCAACTGTCATGGACGGGCGGGATGGTGGGGGGGCTCCTATTACTTCTCTTGCCACAAATTCACCATCCCACCATCATGTGACTGTGCAGTCTGCACAGTCTGTGCACCATGTGACCCCGACCTTCCTAACTATCACCAAGATGCCACCCCATGCCCAAGAGCAGAATTACGGGCAATGGCACAGGAGACAGTCCTGCTGCAGCAATCCACCAATTTAAAAAAAAAAAGAAGGCACTTGCAACAGCAATCGAAATGTCTCTGGTCTGCAAACAAAGGGGATAAGGCATTTTATAGGTACACCGGTGAAAGAAGAAAAAAATTGGGGATTGTGAGGCTCAAAGGCGAGAAGGGAGAGTGTAAGGAGGGGGATCTGGACAAGGCAGAAATCCTGAACAAATACTTCTGCTCAGTATTCACTAAGGAGGGGGATGGTCAAGAACCACAGTTGGGTTGCAGATGCAATGGGGGGAAGAAGTGGACATCAGTCCATTCACAGTGGAGAGAGTTCTGGAAGAACTCACAAAGCTGAAGGTGAATAAGGCCATGGGGCCAGACGGCATCCACCCAAGGATATTAAAGGAGCTATGAAACACAGACACATAGAAGTTGACAGCAGAAGGAGACCACCAGGTCCATCTAGTCTGCCCATTGTCTTTTAGCCTAGCCTTCTAACTGTCCTTGGGTTTGAGGACTCCCTTGCATCTGTCCCAAGCATTCTTGAAACCTACCACTGTGCTTACCCCCACCACCTCTGCAAGCAGGCTGTTCCATGCATACACCACCCTTTCTATGAAGAAAAACTTCCTGGTGTTGGTGGAAAATTGCCCTCCTTGCAGCCTTAGATCATTTCACCTGGTTCTGCAGCCCTTCTTAAATTGGAAGAGAGATCATCTATCTGTACCTGGCTTTTGCCTTTTATGTACTTGAATGTTTCAAGCATGTCACCCCTCTCTCTCCTCTCTGTTCCAGGGAATACATGTTCAGTTCTTTGAGTCTATCCCCATAGGACATCTTGTGCACTCCCTGAATTATTTTTTGTTGCCCTTCTCTGCACCATCTCAATTTGGTCAATGTCCTTTTTGAGGTGGGGCCTCTAGAAAAGGACACTGAACTCCATGTGAGGCCTATCCAGTGATCTGTACAGCAGCAGAATCACTTCCCTTTTCCTGCTTGTGATTCCTCTCCCAATGCATCCCAGCATACCACTGGCTTTTAATGCTGCTTTCTTACACTGTTTACCTACCTTCAAGTTGTCTGAGATAATAATTCCCAAATCATGCTCTTTGGTGGAGGCAGCTGGTCTTTCCACTCCAAGGTAATATGCCTTATTTGGATTTCTTTTTTCCTATGTGCACGACTTTGCACTTTTTGGCACTGAATCTCAACTGCCATGCTCCAGACCATTCTTCCAGTTTCTTAAGGTCAGCTTCCATGTTGTCCACTCCCTGCTGGGTGTCTACCCTGTTGCATATTTTGGTGTCATCTGCAAACAGACACACCTTTCCCTGTAGTCCATTAGCTATGTTTGATATAAAAATATTGAAGAGCAGGGGCCACCGTACTGAACCCTGGGGCACACCGCTAGTTACCCTACCTTCTGGTGACAGTGCTCCATTTACCTGCACTTTTTGGGGAAGGGAACTAGCAGCACCACTGGCGGACCTGTTCACAGAGTCATTGAACATGGGTGTCATTCCAGAGGACAGGAGGAGGTCACATGTAGTCTCACTGCATAAAAGTGGCAGTAGGGAGGAGGCAGGGAACTACAGGCCAGTCAGCCTCACCTCAGTGGTGGGAAAGATAATGGAGACACTGCTGAAAGAAAGGATAGTGGCACATATGGAATCCAGTAGTGCTCTGTATCTGAGGCAACATGGATTCACAGCAGGAAGGTCATGTCAAATGAATCTAATAGATTATTTTTGTATTGGCTCACTAGGGAAATAAATCAGGGATGGGTGGTAGACATCGCCTACCTACATTTCAGCAAAGCCTTTGACACCAACCAACATAGAAATCTGATTAACAAGATGGGTAGTCTGGGCAAGGGAGACAAGGTGGTGAACTGGGTTAGGAACTGGTTAACAGACTGGAGACAGAGGGTGGTGGTAAATAGGGTACAATCTGGGAAGAGAGGGGGGTGACCAGTGGAGTACCACTGGAATTGGTACTAGGGCCAGTCCTGTTCAATGTCTTCATTAGTGACATTGCAGAGGGCTGGAAGGAAAGGTCTGCCTATTGCAGATGACACCAAGATCTGCAGCAGGGTGGATTCTCCAGAAGGGGTGCAGAAAATGAAGAGGGACCTGGAGAAGCTTGAAGGATGGTCAGAGATATGGCAACTGAGGTACAATGCAAAGAAGTGCAAAATAATGCACCTCGGTAGAGGGAACCCCAGGGAGAGCTTCAGGTTGGGGGGGGGGAGATGACTGTCACCAAAGAGGAAAGGTACCTGGGGTTATCATCTCTGATGACCTTAATTTATCATAGTAATGCACAAAGGTGGCAGGGAGGGCCAGTGGCATGCTGGGGTGCATAGGCAGGAGTATCACTAGCAGGAGGCGGGAGGTGGTGATGCCATTGTATAAAACATTGGTAAGGCATCAGCTGGAGTATTGCATGCCATTCTGGAGACGACACCTGTGCAAGGACATAAATAAGCTGGAGACTATCCAGAGAAGGGCAGCCAAGATGGTGCAGGACTTGCACCACAAAACATATGAGGAGAGACTAAGGGACATCAATATGTACTCACTGGAGGAGTGGAGACAGCAGGGGGACATGATTGAAACTTTCAAGTACATCAAGGGCATAAACAAGGTGCAGGTGGGGGACCTTTTCCAATGTAGAAAAAGTACTAGAATAAGGGGGCACAATATGAAATTGGAAGGGGGAAGATTAAGAGGTAATGTGAGAAAGTTTTTTTACACAGAAAGGGTAGTCAACGCTTGGAGTAGTCTGCCAAAGGAGGTAGTGGGGGCAAGCACAATGGAGGGGTTTCAGCATGCCTGGGTCAGACACAAGGGAAGCTTGAGAGGGGAAAGAGTGATGAAAAGCCATTGATCACATAGGGTCAGTGGCCACATACAATGTATAGGGCCTATGGGTAGACTAGATGGGCCTAGTGGTCCTTATCTGCTGACAGTTTCTATGTGTCTATGTCTGGCACTTTTAGGATTTCCACAAGTAAACCCCTCCCTTACCAGGAATCAGTTGTTCTGGGTTGATGGTGCCCTTATTACAGTGAAACGGGTCCTCCTCCATCATTGACGAGAGTTGGATCCTCCTTCTCCTTATGATGAATGGTTTACCTAATTGTCCTTTACAACTTGTTATGAGAGAACATCACATCTAATCCCGAACAAGTTGTCTGCATACCGGAAGATCTGGCAGCCCTTTCTTATAAAATTCCCCTTGGTGTTTATGTCCCAGGGTTGCCCTGATAGATGAAATGAGATTTTTGTTGGAGTTTGTATCCCAGTAGTTTCGGAAGTGTTCTAATGTTTGACATTTGAGCTTTTGAGCTTGCCAGTATATATACCCCTGTGTGTTTATTAGCTCCCCTTAGTATTTCTTTCTCCATCGCTCCTTTCCCTCTTTTTTCTTGCTTTCTGCCTTCTCTTTCTCCATTCCCCCGTCCTCCCTGCCCCTCCATTGGACTACTGGTTATTGTTAACATTTATGCTTCTTTTCCCTTTTCTTTTAAGGTAACATTAATCTGGAAGCTCCCTATAATATTTCAGCCTGGTGGACTGTTCTGTTTTCTTTTATTTATTCGGTCCAAATGTATTCATACTGTTTTACTCCTTAGTTTTCTGAAAGACGCTAGTGTTTGTTATTTTGCTTCTATTGCATACCTTTTATAGTTCTGGTGATTGTGTGAACATGGTTATGGACTGAAGGCATTACTGGGAGCCATTGAATATGGTTTTGATCTTATTTTAATATTGCCATGGTATCATGGTTCTGTATTGCTCTCAGTTTCCATGTATGCTTTGAAAAATTAATAAAATCTTTATGGCAAAAAAGAAGAAAGAATGTGAGTAAAAACAGAATCTTATTTTTTTTATATGAAGCATTCCTTTTTTGTGAGTATGATCCAGTCTAATGAAAAAAGAATCCTTCATATTTGATTCTTGGGGATAGCCCCTCTTTTGGCATTCGAAAAGGTGAAAAATCTGGGCATGTTCCTAAGCAGAAGACTGACACTTGAAGCTCAGGTGTCCTCTATTGTCCCTGATTGTTTTTTACAATTTAGGAATATCACCAGATTAAAGCCTTTATACCTCTTGGCAATCTACCATCACTAGTGCATGCCTTAGTGATGTTGAGGCTTGACTACTGTAATGCTCTTTATAGCAGGGTCAGTGCAGGGGTCCTGTGCTGCCTGTAACTGTTGCAGATCTCAGTGGCCAGGCTGCTGATAGGCCTCTCAAGGTCTTTTCATGTGACCCCACTGCTGTGTTGTCTGCATTGCTGCCGGTTCAGTGGAGGATCTCCTTCAAGGCAGGTCTTCTCACCTTTAAATTCCTATACAGTTTGGGTCTAGACTATCTACGAGACCTTCTGACTCTGGTCTGTCCCTTGCATGCTCTCTTTTCTGCTGAGAAGGGCTTTCTGGTGGTTCCAAGGGCCCAGTTGACATCATCTGTTGATTGTGCCTTTGAAGTTGTGGTACTGGTACTGTGGAATTCACTTTTCAGATCTCTGAGGAAGCCCCTCTGTAGAAGTCTTTAAACAGAGCCTGAAGATGCACCTTTCTAGACAGGCATTTGAATCCTAAATATTGTTTTATCCTCTTTTGATTTTACTACTGTGGTGGCTTGACTACTGTAACGCTCTTTATTTCGGGGTCAGTGGAGTAGTCCTGCACCACCTGTGTCTGTTGGAGAATGCTGCAGCCAGGTTGCTGATGGGCTTCTCAAGGTTTTGTCATGTGACCCCAGTGCAGCGTGGTCTGCATTGGCTGCCAGTTAGATGGAGGATCTCCTTCAAGGTAGGCCTACTCACCTATAAGTTCCTATAAAGTTTGGGTCTGGGCTATCTGCGAGAACTTCTGACTCAGGCCTGCCCCTTGTGTACTTTCTGTTCTGCCAAGGAGGGCCTTCTGGTGCTTCTCAGGACCTATCTGAAATCATCTGGTGATTTTGTCTTTGAAGTCGTGGCACTGGTCCTGTGGAACTCACTTCCCAGACCTCTGATTGAGGCCCCTTTGGTAGAAATCTTTAAAGAGGGCCTGATGAGTCACCTTTTTAGGCAGGCATTTGAATCCTAAATGTAACCCTTTGTTGATTTTTACTGTTTTTATTATACGGTGTGTTTATTGTAATTGTTTTACCTGCCTGATTTATGCAGCGCCCTGAGCCTCAGGGAAAGGGTACTCAACAAATAAAACCTACTACTACCATACAAAAAAAGAATCAGGGAAATAAACAAAGTCCAAATTCTTTTTTTGTATGAAGCATTCTTTTTTTTCAAGTATGACACAATGTCACAAAAAAAGAATCCTACATATGAGAAAAGTATCAGAACAAAATGTAGTCCAAATTCTTTTTTTTTGTGTGTGTGAAGGCACCTTTTTTGAAAGATTGTGTCATACTCATGAAAAAAAGAATGCTTCATATGAAAAAATAATTTGGACTTAAGTTTTTTTTTCTAATTCTTTTTTCATATGAAGGATTCTTTTTTCATGAGATTGTGTCAAACTCGGAAAAAGAATGATTCATACAAAAAAAGGAATCAGAAAAAAGTAAGTCTACATTCTTTTTTCATACAAAGACAATCTTGCTTCATATGGCAGATTATTTTTTTATATGGCCATATGAAAAAAGAAAATGGGGTCACGAACAAAGATTTCAAAATGTGTTAAAAACACATTTATGGGTCATTTCCCCAAAAAGTAATGGCAGAGTCCACCTAATAGAGTCCTGATTAGATATATATATATATATATTGGTATCTTTGCATGATGCCAGTTTTATGAGTTTTGACATTTTTTTAATGGAAACAAGATGGCGGCTATATGAAAACAAGAGGTGTTCCTCATGAAAAAGAATAGCCCTATACAAAACAGAATCTTTTTTCATACAGGCCAAATTCTTTTTTCATTCAAAACAGCTTTCTTTTTTTTTTTACTTGATTTATCCCCCTCCTGGGTGGCCCCATCCATGCCAACCCCCCAGGTCCCATCCAGCCTTTGCATTGCCACCTCCCGTCTTCCTTCATGGCTTATCCCCACCATGGTAGGGCAGTGGGGATCCCTCAACCAGCTGACATGGATCTGGTTCTGGAGGTGGCTACAAGTTATGGGGACAGCGCCTGCTGGCGTCAGCAGACATCCAACCACCCAGGCTTTTCTCCTCCTGTTTTTCTCAAGGCCCCCCTCCCGGATGCAGAGCAATGTAGCGACAGCAATAGCCAATCTGTGTGCACTTCTGCCCACAGCATGCCGGCCAACTGCTCTGCCCCCATCCCTAGAGAATGGGACCCAGGTGCTCCAATACCCAGCCACTGCTAGGTGTCAGAGGTGCACCAGTCTTGGTGTCCCTCCCTCCCTCCCCAGGAGAGGAGAGCTGTCCTCCAGCAGCTCAATCCTCTTCCACCCCAACCAAACCCAGTGACCCGCGAACACAGCGATCACAGTTCACCAGCATAGCAGGAGGTAAGGCATGATGCCTCAGCCATCCATGCCACCAGGCTGGCTCCAAACAGCTTTCTAAAAGACCATACAGAGCATGCTCAGAACTGATATTTTAAATCATTATAACTTTGGAATGGATTAACATTTTTTCAGCAAACCAGAGACAGGTACAAGTCTGGGAAAAGCCATGTGTACCCTGAAAATTTCAGAGCAAACTTCCAAACTGCTTGGGTACTATGCAGTGACAAAGAAACCAAAAAAAAAAAACTACATTTTTCACTTTTTTGCTATTCAGATCTCAGAATCTGCAAATGCAATTGAAACAAAACTTAACATTTCAAGATACCTTGCCCCAGAGGTGACAGATGCCATATTTTATACACATCTGCTGAATGGGTACAAAATTATTAAAGTGCAAATTTTGGGGTTTAACATAGTAACCCCTGCTCAACCCTAACTATAGTGGCACCACGCCACCATAATATGTGTTTTGAGGAGAAATCTACCCCCTAAAACAACCTGGTAAGATCAAATGTTTTAAGCACATTTCCTTTAAACTACTGTATCTGTACTGATTTGAAATATGAATAAGATAACATTTTTTTCTTATATAAATGCATGCTACCCATGGTTTTCATTTTCTTGTATTGTGCCCCTCAGAAACAAGAATATGGGCTATTTTATAGTTTCAAAGTAAAACAGAAGTATAATTCAATAAAAGATTCTATTTTTTATCTTTTTAAAATAATTTATTTTGATTTTCATTCATTGTAAGTCAAACATTTAAATGTAATTTTATAAGTGCAATAAGTCACTCCAGGGTGAGCCAAAATGCCATTTAATAAGTGCAATAAGACACTCCAGGATGTGCCTTTATGGTCTTATAATCACTCTTCTTTTAACAGCACTTAGATGTGCTTTGTGCCCAACACTGTACCTGGGACGTGTGATTATGTCACTGTAATGAGCACCCTGCCGTGTCCAGTTGCTTACTTATCTATTCATACTGTTAACAGGAATATGACATACTGTAAAACTATCTTATTTGCCACAGTCTGCAGGTACTTTTAAATCCTATATTACACATTTTGGCAGTATTGCTTTCAAAATAAACACACAACAAATGCAACTTTTTCTGGGACCAGTCAAGATGTTGTTAAATGTATTGAAATTTGGGGGTACAATGGGTATTCTATTGTACATAGGGTTTCCTAAGAGAGGTGTGGGCCTCTTCACTAGGCTGAGAAAAAGAAATCACATATCCCGTAGGAAAGTTCATCCACCATAGCTATAAATAAACAGCCTTTACTTACCTTGAATATGAGGATATTTTAACAGAATTAGAAATCCATAGCGAAGTGTTGTGCTTGTTGTTTCAGTTCCCGCAAAGAATAAGTTGAGTGTAGATGCAATCAAGTTTTCATAGCAAAACTCACTGGCAAGGTTATCTTTTTCCTGAAAAAAAAAAGATATATTAAACAGCTAAAAAATCATTATGTTTTAAATAGTAAGTCAGAAAAAGGTTTCCATATTTTAAAAATACCAAACTGGGACATACAGTATAAGGATAGTAGTTTATGTAAAATGATAGAAACAAGCATTGACCACTCAGAACTTGAAAAAGGGACTCAGAGAATGTGTCTTATACAGTACGTGGGCTTAGTGCAAAACAACATCCTTTTTATTCTGATGTAAAAAATGTGCAAAATAAATCCCACCAGGTACGTATGACCGAGGAGTGCCCCATAATATCGACTTCTTTAAAGGTTTATTTACAAATGTGTTCATTTTTGCAATATTCTCCTCACCAGGACCTGGCCCAGTCTATCTGGAACTCCCTTCCTTCACTATTAACAAGAACCAGATTTCCCATCAATGGTTGTCCCAATTGGGAGATGGGAAGCTTCTTTCTCTTATGGATGAAGAGGGGCATTGGTTATCAGTCGGAGATATTATTAAGAAATTTCTCATTCTGGTTTCCTCTCATTTCAAAGTTATACAATTAAGGCATTTACTTGTAGTTAATTTCTATAATACTCCCCCCCCCCCCAGACCATCTCTTCCCTGATACCTGAGGTTTCCTCACTTTCGGATCTTCAGGTGTAATATCTAAATTATATCAGGTTTTGTTTCACAAAATATAGGGGTCCCTTGGACCTACAAGATTCTGGAATAATTTCTTCCCTCAGCACTGTTTGGATTGGCAATCTCTGTGGAGATCATGTCATAAACATATTTCTCAAGACAGACTGCATCTCATGCAATATCATATTTTACATAACTTGTATTACACCCCGGTTAAATTACAGAAGTGGGGTTATCTGAATTCTAATATATGCAATAAATGTTTGCAGGAAGAAGGAACACTTCTCCACATGTTCTGGTCCTGTCCTAAAATCGCCCCCTTATGAGATTCAATTAAGACCTCCCTGGATCCTCTGCTGGGCCTTCAAGAGTACTTTACTCCTGAGATTTGTCTGTTAGGGGACTTATCTTCCATTAGAGTTAAAGTAAGAAAGTTTCACATTTCTATGATTGCCTTATCAGCTAAGAAGATCATTTTATGCCACTGGAAAGATAAGTCCTCTCCATCTGTCCAGGAATGGGTAAAATAAATTTTGTCCAATCTGCGTACAGAAATAAACGATCGCCAGTCTTCACAATAGACTGGCAGTTTATACCAAAATCTGGGATCCCCTTCACTCTCTAATTTCTCTGGCTCAGGTCTAGGTATATCTCAGGCTACACTGTCATGTAAGACCTTAAGGAAAGTGCTTGGCATTTGAGGGATATTAGGTTGGGTTACTGCAGTAAGGGAGGGAAGGGTGGGTCAGGCAGTTTTCCTTTACATTGTATCGGAATGTCAATGTCACTGTCACTTGACCTGTCTTTTATTGTGGAAAATGTATCAATAAACTTTAAATTGAAAAAAAAAAAAGTTGCAAAATTCCAAAAGGTGCACAGATAAGAGGGGTCCAATATTCAAATGGTTTCCCAGGTGCAAGTCCGAGTTTGCCCATGCAAACGAGGCTTTGCGTGGATGAGCAATATTGAAAAACCCAGTTAACATGGGCACACAGGGTTTGTGCATGGGCAAGATTTATAGGGGTGCATAATGTAAAGTAAGGGATGAGGATATGAACATTGACACAGTTCAAATATTCAGAGCATGTGCACCACGCAAGGTCATTTTGCATGGCCCCATTGTATGGCACACATACTGTCAATTGAAACCCCAACTTACTCCTGCACAACCTTAGCAGTTGGCATAAGAAATGTGGTGGCCCTCCAACCCCCAAAAGAGTAGTCCCAGGGTCAGGTGGTTTCTCCACTACTGAGCATTATCCAAATGTAAATTATCATACTTCCCTGTTGGCTAGTGGTCTCCCTCCTCGCCCATCACCATTTCAGTATACCAGATAGATATTCCATGATGTCTAGTTGTCCCCACCCTCACCGATCACTGTCCCTGGTATAACATATAGATTTTCCCTGGTGGTCTAGCGATCCCCCTCCCTATCCCCGATCACTCCCTGCAATACCTTGCATGCTTCCCTGGTGTCTAATAGACCCCCCACTTCTGCGGGTAGTGTCCCACCACCCTGTTCCCCCATCCCATCCCTGAGCCAAGAATCGACGTAGACCTCCACTGTCCACCATGGCCAGCCACTGACTGAGCTGTCAGTGAGAGCATACTGTATACAGTACATGATCATTGATTGACAGCTCACTCACTGAGTTGTCAATCAATGTGCGCACACTGTATACCGTATGTGCTCATTGACAACTAAGTCAGTGGCCAGAGGTGGTGGAGAGTAGAGGGCCGTGACAGTCACCAACTTGGGAGGTGGGATGGGAGGGAGTGGGGTGACAGGGCACTACCTGCCTTGGTAGGGGGTCCACTAGATACCAGGGAACATATATCATGTATTCTACAGGCAAACTGTGGATTAGGGAGGTCTGCTAGACTACCAGGGAAGCATGCAAGGTATATCAGGGAGAGATTGAGGACAGGGAGGGGGGACCGCTTGACCACCAGGGAAAATCTATATGTTATACTGGAAAGGTGATTGGTGATGGGACAACCCATAGACACCAGGGAATATCTATCTGTCATACTGAAATCACTATTGATGAGGGGTGCCTCTAGACACCAGGGAAATATGATAATGTACATCTAGGCAGTGATCAACAGGGAAGGGACCATTAGCAAACAGGAAAATATGATTATCTTACATCAGGATGGCGATCAGTGGAGGGAGGGACCACTAACCACCAGGAAGGTCTGATATCTGACATCAGGACAGTGATCAGTGGGAGGGGGGACCACTAGACAACAGAAAAAAGCTATCTTTTCTATTGAGCAGGCAATCAACAGGGGGATGGGGGACCACTAGCACCAGGGCTAGCTCTCAGGGAATGGGCAATTGGGGGTGGCACTGTGCAGTCCAGCCTCTCTCCACATGTAAATGAGCCCATAATGGGCATATAAATGGCCCCTAAGCACCTTGCATGCCCAATGAGTTCATTTGCATAGGTCCATTTGAATATGGGAGGTTTAGCACTGGCACAAGACATTGTGTCACCCTGTTTCGGGGGCCATGTTGGACAGGCACTAGGGGGCTTAATGCTTGGTCTCAATGGCCCTATATTCTGAGGAATAATGCCAGTGCACTATTCCACATGATATAGCAGTTTTGGAGACCTGGGGAACTGCAAGGGTCCGTTCAAAGTTTTTCCCTCTGCTTTGCCCAGATTTGAATATCAGGCCCCAGGTATCAAAAACAACAAGATCCACTTGATGCGTTTCACACATCAGTGCTTTTCAAGAGTTATTTGCACATTTGTGTCATGAAAATAAAAGGATGCTATAGTGTGTGGTACAGCATTGTGTACAGCTTTCCATCTTATTCCAAATACTATGTTATACCATCATGGTATGTGATTGTGCCTTTCTGTAGTACAACAGCATTTGGAAATGTCTAGAGGCTGCATGAGATTTTTCTGTTTCAGTGCACAGCATCATCATACGGCTTACTCAAAATCAAGATTCTGGTACTTGAGTGAGGAGAGGGAGTGGGTTGAGTGTAATGGTTACAATTGCTAATTTAATTTTCTAACACAAGACGTAATCCAGTATTTTTTCTTTGACACTAGTTGTAGCATTACAAAATACATTTTTAGCATTTCCTTTCTTTCCTGCAGAAACAGCTCTCTGTCATGAAAAAGTAGCAATGAACCCTTCTAAAAACAAGAAAAAAAGGGTTATTTGCAAGTTTCGCAAAACAGTTTTTTCTATGAAAGGGAACTGAAATTAATTTAAAAAATGTTAACTATCTTCCCATTTTTCCATTTTAGCAACATAACGCTTGCCAATACTCTCAAGTGTGCCTTAAGAACACTACCGTTGCCAATACTCTCACGTGTGCCTCTGTTAAATAAACAAAAAAAGTTCACTTTATTTTTCTCTAAACTGATAACATACACTGTAAAAAATGCTGGATGTGAAGCTCCTTGCAGCACAACCAGCCTGAGTTGCCACCTCTGGGTTCTGATTACCTTGGTCTTCTCGAGCTGTGCTCTCAAGGTCATAAGTAATCAGCCCTCTGTGGCAGCACAGGCTGGTTCTACATGGTTGCCCATCCAATATTCTCTATACCTTACATGAAGTGTGCATGAGACCACAGTTCCATGAATGCCTTTTCCTTCCCCATGACTGAACATTTTCATCATGTTACATAGTTCATGTTTGAACCTTGACACCATGTTCATAGGTGTGGTTTGATTTCTTTGCACAAAAAAACACTAGAGGTCTGTAGACATGCTCCCTAAAATCACATACACATTCACACACACACATACATGTATGCACACACACACGCACACACACACACACACATTCATGAATTTTTGTTTTTTTAGTGACAAAATGTTGACTTTTTTAACACCCTGTAACACACTGGTGCTCAAAGTTGAGCCATAAAGAACAGACTCAAATGCTGGCCACCCACAGGCGGATGGCTGTATTGCAAGGTGCAACACAACTGCCGCCAACTGTGGGTGGCCACCCACCCAGCAGGATCACTGTCCACAAGCACCCGGACCCTCCCTGGTAATCCAGTGGGACCCCCCCCATATGCCTGATCACTGGCATCTGTAAATGTAACATACTTACCTGGTGGTCTAGTGGTTCCCTTCCCATATGCCCGATTGTGGGCATCTGTAAATGTCAAATAAGTACCTGGTGGTCTAGTGGTCCCCTCCTCATATGCCCGATCATGGGCATCTGAAATTGTATAATGATAACCTGGTAGTCTAGTGGTCCCCACCCCAGTACTAACTGTACAGTCCCCCTAAAGTATGTGTCCCCATAGCTGTCAGAGGTACAGGTAGTATGGCCACAGTCCCCCTTTTTTCTTTGCCATTGCAGCAACAAGTGTGCGTTGTAATTCAACAGGGCACAGGGATGTTCTTGACCATGGAACCAGTCACGTATCATCTGCAACTGCCACTCACATGATATATCTTACACTGGTAATCTGCACACAAAGTCACTTTTGTTGGCATTAATGAAATAGACCCGAGTGTGCAAGAGGTCACGTTACAGAAAACTGCTGTCTCTGTTGTGCAGTACCTCTTTAGAAGCCACTGTACTGTACAATGCAGACTTTGAGCACTACCGACAAATTCTGTTTATGGTAACATCATTGTGATGTGGTAGCTGTCACTTTGGATGGCAGCTGCTGGCACCATGGCAGACTGACAACCCCTCCAAACAGGGCTGCCTGTAGTGCAGGTGTCATCCCCTTCCTGGTCATGGGGATCACTTCTGCGGATACCCACAGTGATGGGGAGCTGGACACAGATTGCCAGCATGGCAACTGGACTAGGACCACACAGGACATGTGGTGGGCTATGCAGTCATGCACTAACGGAGAGAGAGGGTGTGCAGCTGGGGGCATGCTGTGGCAGGCTGTGGAGTTCCTTGGGTTTGGGAGGTATAGTGCAACTCGGGCATGTGTACCACGTCTGTGGCCCACTGTACTGCAGGCATCTGCAGTGTACAGACACCAGCTGTAGCAACAGATGCCTGGCTCCTAGCCCTGCAACTCTGCCACACACAAACGGTGACAGTGCTGGAGGGTCAACATCAGTGGGTCCAAAGGATGGGTACTGATGCCCTACAGAAACCCAGCTGAAGGGGGACTGCAGCATGGCCACATAATGACTGAGCATGTGCTGCAGCAGCATGATAGCTCTGGTCGACACTGTGCCTCTCAGGGGCAGTGGGAAGGGGTCCACTGGGTTGCAGGCAGATCAACCCAACAGGGGACTCTGGACTACCTCCCACTCAGACCAGTCTCATGCTGTGGTGCATGGGCTGTTAGACCAGCTCTGGCCTTAACTCTTAGTACAAAAGCCAAATAAACACAAAAACATCTCTACTGGGTGAAAAGGATGGCCCAGGAACTAACTCCTTCCATTGCTATCTGCCATAAAAAGTAGGCATGGGCATTAATCAAAAGCATTGCTGGCAATGTCAGGGAGCCCCCTCCCCAAAATGTCAGGAAAGGCAACATGTTCCTTATTAAAAAAATGTATATTATGTTGGGCAGAATGAAAAGGGGAGCCCAAACAAAAATCCAGGAAATCTTCACTTTTACTATTGTCATATAGACTAGAGCTGCTCTAAAATTAATCATGATTAATCTGATTACATCCAAGTACATCAGAACCTTTTGTGGACAAATGAGAAGCCTTTTGTGGACAAATGAGAAGTGTTATGTCCGGTCATCTCTGTCTCGCACATCTACGCTTTTCAGTAAATTTATTTAGAAAATTGTCACAAATGTTATGCATCTTCACACAACATATAGTAACTGTCAATTGCAATGAGACACTTCAGTAGCTAGTTTTGTATTACATTATCACTATTATTTTTATTATATTATTTTATTATTATTATTGTTACTATTATTGTCCTCCCCCTAATCAGGACAGCTTGAAATAGTGCTAGTTGGAAGGCGCAGGGGGAGGAGGGAGTGATGGGCAGGTCTGGAGTAAGGAGGCTCCTGAGTCATGGTGGAGGGTGGTGTCTCTGAATGCCAGAAATCACTGATGGCAGAGGGTGAAGTGGACTTAGCAGCCGTCACAGAGACCTTGGTCACACAAAACCATGACTGGGACCTAGCAGTTCCCGGGTAAAGTTTAGAAACATAGAAACACAGAATTTGCCAGCAGAAATGGACCACTTGGCCCACCTAATCTGCCCATTTTTCCTTTCCCATAGTATCACAGCAGATTAGTGCTGGATGAAAGTTATAAATTCCGCTTGAGTGGAACTGTCACAGAATTCTCCAAACATCTGCTTTTGGTGGATCAGAAATCTTTTGAATGTGTGACACATTTTTATCCTGTTCAATGCACAATTCATCAAATTATTCCACAGTTCAGATAGGAAAAAAAACTTTACCTGGTTTCTCTAGTGGCATCCCCCACCCTCCGGTCACCAGACCCATAAGAATTTAAAGTTTCCCTAGTGTCTAGTAGCACCCCCACCCTCCAATAACTGGCCTCATAAAAGTTTTAAGTTTCCCTGGTGTCTAGTGGCACCCCACACCCTCTGATCATTGGCCCAGTATTTGTTTCAGGCATTTTTGTTTCTCAGCAGATGCACAAAGTGCCGTGAGTTCCCTTACCGCACTGCAGAGATGCTGATTTCAGCAATTTTTGAATTGCCTGCCTTTTCAGTAGCTGTACAAAGAATCTCCTGCCAGTGCTGCTCTGATTCTTCCTCATAGTGATGAGGTGTGCTGGCACCATCTGTGGAAGAATGCACTCTGAGTAAGTCCTGCCTGGGGGGGGGAATTTAAATCTCTAGCTCTAATTACAGGACTTCCTGCTTACTCCCAGTTGGTCCTTCCCCATTATCCTGACACTCGTGGTCCAACCTGGAGAGAGAGAGAGTGAGAGAGAATGTCTGCCTTACTATGTAAGAAAAAAAAAACAAGAAAACACTGAGCAAAAACCCATAATTATTTCAGTTCAGTTTGTGCGTGTTCACACTGATCTTGGATCCACCAGCTCCCATTCAAATCCCATTCAGACAAACCCCTGCTCTTGCAGTACCTAAAACCACACTCTCTACTTATCCCCAACAAACCCCTTTAGAAAAGAAAAGAAGAATCAAAATCCCCAGCCCTTGTGGGTTATACAATCTCTCAACACTCACCTTAATACAGTGTACTTCCCCTGCTAACTCTGTTTCTCTGCCCGCTGACTAGTTTCAGGTGCCACTCTGTTACTTGGCAGTTGCACAAGCACCA
The DNA here is from genome assembly GCA_016271365.2 of Neoceratodus forsteri. NCBI lineage: Eukaryota > Metazoa > Chordata > Ceratodontiformes > Ceratodontidae > Neoceratodus > Neoceratodus forsteri. The sequence goes on along the minus strand of CM057450.1, from coordinate 514,910,658 downwards.
TGAGTCCCTGCTGTACCATGCTGCAGGGATGCTGCTTAGAGCTGTTTTTGAATTGCCAGCCTTTTCAGTGACCAACCTGATAACTCCTCCCCAATGCTGCTCAGATTCTTCCTTCTAGTCATGAAGTGTGCTGGCGCTACTGTATCTGTGGAAGAGTGTGCAGAATCTGACAGGAAGGGTCTGGCTAGGTACAACACCCAAAACTTCATCTGTGCATTGTGAAATTGCTGTGTTATATCCTTGTACAACTGTCTGTCTTTCACATGTGGGGTGTTCACATCGCTAAAAATATGCCATTTTTCCCCTCCTACTCAATGTCCTTTTTCTCCCTGGTATTTTGCTTTATGAACATTTTATCTTGGACTCTTCCTGCCAGATCCTGCACACTCTTCCACAAATAGTTCCAGCACACTTCATGACTGCAAGGAGGAATCTGAGCAGCATTCTGGAGGGGATATCAGGATGATCATTGAAAAGGCTGGCAATTCAAAAACAGCTCTAAGCAGCATCCCTGCAGCATGGTACAGGGACTCATGGTGCTTTGTGCAACTGCCAGGTAACACAGTGGCATCCGAAACCTTACCCAGTTACCAAAGACTAAAATAAAAAAAATAAAAAATAGTCAGCAGGCAGGGAAACAGAGTTAACAGGGGAAGTACACTGTATTAAGGTGACTGTTGGGAGATCGCATAACCCACAAGGACTGGGGATTTTGATTCTTGTTTTCTTTTTTTAAAGGGTTTGTTAGCAATAAGTAGAGAGTGGGGTTTCAGGTACTGCAGGGACAGGGGTTTGTCTGGATGGGATTTGAATGGATGCTGGTTGATCTGATGGTCTGTGGCAAAGACACATACAACACTAACTTGATAACAGGTAATAGTGCTGCTCAGGTTTTTGCTTGTTTTTCTTTTTTTTCTGATACAGCAAGGCAGACTCTTTCTGGCTCCCCCTCAAGGTTGGACTATGAGGGTCAGGTGACAGGGGAGGGACCTAACTGTACTCTAGGCGGGGTCTTAATAGCAATCTATACAAAGGCAATGCCGCCTCCCTTTTTCTGCAGGTGATACTCCTCCCTATGCACCCCAGTAACCCACTTGCCCTCCCAATTGCATCGTCTCACTGCTTGACCACTGTTAAGTCATCCAATATGATCACCCCCAGGTCTCTTTTTCTCTCTCTCTGTCTCTCCTGTGTGGTGGTTTTCAGTACCACTCCTCCCATTTTGTTCTCTGATCCTGGGTTTCTATGCCCCAGGTGAATTGCTTTGCCCTTTTTCTCTTTGAAACCCAGGTGCCATACCCTTGACCACTCCTTGAGTATTCTCAAGTCTCTGCTTATGCTTTCCACCCCCCAACCCCAAGTGTCAACCCTATTGCAGATTTTTGGTGTCATCTGCAAAGAAGCAGACCTTCCCTTCCAGCTCCTCTGCAAATATCACTTATAAAGACATTAAAGAGGATCGGTCCCAGCACTAATCCTTTAGGCACACTGCAGGTCACCATCCCTTCTTCTGAATGAATTCCATTTACCACCACCCTTTGTCACCAATTCCCTAACCAATTTCTAGTTTACCACATTTGGACCCACTCCTAAGCTACCCAGCTTGTTTGCTAGCCTCCTATATCGAACAATGTTGAAAGCCTTACTAAAATCTGGGTAGGCCACATCCACTGCTCCACCCTGATCTAATTCCTTGGTCACTCAGTCAAAGAAATCTATCAGATTCATTTGACATGACCTACTACCCACACATGAATCCATGCTGCCTCAGGTTGTGTAATCCATTGGCTTCAAGATATTCTATAATCCTTTCCTTCAACAGTGACTCCATTAACTTTCCCACAACCTAAGTCAGCCTGACTGGCCTACATACCTCTCAACCTCTTGCCTCATAAATCAGGGACAAGGATTAAAAAAATCAGGGACAAAGATCCAAAATCAGGGACACATCTTAAAAATTGATACTATCTACTCAGAAAGCTGATAGAATAAGGGGCTTTGTGTTAAGATGCATTTTCTGAAGAAGAACAAGTCTGTAACGTTAATGTTTGACATTATTTTGTGATTTTAATCCCCACTGTTCTGTCACAAAAACACAAATTGTACGAGGGACAGAGGAAAATTCTGAGGAAAAATCGAGAGGTATGCTGGCCTATTATTGCCAGGCTCTTCCCTACTCCCACTTTTGTGAAGTTGGAGTACTTCCACACTCCTCCAGTCTTCTGGAACTACTCCTGTTTCCAATAAGCTGTTAAACAGGACTGTCAGAGGTGCTGCCAGTACTTGTCTGCGCTCCCTCAATACCCTTGCATGTGCCCCATCTGTCCCAATTGCTTTGTCCACTTTCAGATTAGTGAGGCCCTTCAGGACACTCTTCTGAAAAAGGACTAGTGTCTACCCCTTCATCTAATGCTGCTGTTACTTTTTTGTGGCCCCTCCCTTTCTCCTTCTTCTGTGAACACTGAACAAAAGTATTTGTTCAGTATGTCTGTCTTTTCCTGGTCTCCCTCTGCACAGTCCTCCCCTTCCCTTTTTAATCTTACAGTCCAAGCCCTGGGCTTCTTCCTTTCGCTTGCATACCTATAAGATGTATTTTCCCCTTTTGTCACTGCCTGGGCTATTCTTTCTTTAGTTTGTGCCTTTGCATTCCTTACTGCTTCCCTTGCTTCCCTCTGGTCCCCCTGTTCACCTGATACACCTCCCTATCCTCCTCCCTCTGCATCTCCTTATACCTTCTGAATGCGTCCCTTTTAGCCTTTACCCTTTCCACCACCACGTTTGAGGACCAAAGCAGTCTCTTTTTCCTCTTTCTTTTGCTCATTTGCTTGATGCAGAGGTTTGTTGCCTTCCCTATGGCTCTTTTTTAGCTTTATCCACTGTTCCTCCACCACACCCAGGTCAACCCCATCAGATCATCCCAGAAGCATCCACTTGTCTTTTTAAAATTTGCCCTCCTGAAGTTCAGGGAGTCGTCCTTATACTGAACCAGACTGTTTCCCAGGTGGCCTCCTACCTTCACGTCTGCAGCACTGTCCCTGTTGGTGAGCACTATGTCCAGTACTGCCACATCATGAGTGGGTTGACTGACTAGTTGCCTGAGGAACACCCCTGCAGAGAGCACTGGATGTCCATGTTTCTAGCTGAAGCTACAGATGGGAATTTCCAATCTACAACTAGCAGATTGAAGTCCCCCATCCACAGCACCTTCCACCTTTTATGTCATCTTGCCAGTAGCTTCCAACAGTAATTTATCTAATTCCTCCCCTGTGCCAGAGGTCTGTAGATCATGCAAGTGTGAATAGAGGCTCCATTTCCCATCTCTAGGTGACCCACAGTACCTCTGTTCCCCCCCTGTATTCCCTGTATCTCCATTGCTTTTATGCCTTCCCTCACATAAAGCACCACACCCCTTCCTTTCCTTCCCACCCTGTCCCTCCGAAACAGAGTACAGTCTCGTATGGACATGTCCCAGTCATGGTTTTAAGTGCACCATGGCTTGGTTATGGCCACAATGTACAGGTCAGCCTATGTCGTTCTGGTATCTTGGTCTGGAATCTTATTTTCTAGACTGCTAGCATTTACACACATGCCCTTCCAGATTTTGCTACCCCTCTGCTTGTTACTCTCTTTCCTTTTTGTCCTTTCTCCTTCCCTCCTCTCTTTTTAATGCTTCCATTCCCATCCCCCTTCATTTCTACCACCCTCCTTTCTTTATTAATTTCCAACCTAGAGGATTCCTCACCCCTCAGGTTCTCCATACTTTCTACATTAGCCTGTGGAGGGCATTTGTTGCCTATCTGATTTCTTCTATCACCCTTCTTGGCTAGTTTAAATGTTCATCAAAGTAACATCTAAACCATCAACTGAGGATTGCAATTCCCCTCCTGGATGGATACAGGTCATCACCCTTGTAAAGACCCTTATCTCTCCAGGTGGATCCCCATTCCCTAATGCAGCCAACCCCCTCCTCTTGGCACTATTCATTTAACCATTAGTTAAAGTTTTTTCCTGCAGAAATCCCTCTCCTCCCCAGTATCATAGACAGGCAGCACCTCAATGAAAGCCATTGGGTGTACTACCTGTCTAAGACTCTTCCTCAGCTCCCTAAACCTCCCCGTACACTATTCCAGCTCAATCCCTAGCCAGCTCATTAGTCCCCTGGTGGAGAATGACATTCAGATCTTCTTCTCATCCTGCTGCTCTAAGGATCCTCTGGATCAGCTTCCCATCCCCTCCTGGCCATGGTGCTAAATCAGTACCTAACTTCCCTCTCACCCCCTATCCTATTTCTAAATTTATCCCCCTCACCATCAAGTTCCCCACCAGAAACTGCTTCCTCCTCCTCTGGGGTTCTCTTCCTCCATCCTTGGGGTCCTCACTTTGGAGAAGCCTTTGCCTGACCTCTACCACATGAGCCTCCTCCTGGCAATCTTGCCTTGTTAAAGCAGCATAGGAATTTCATAGTGATACTGATTGAGGAATGTGCCTCTGACTCATCACTCCCACCCTTCCAGAGCACAACATAGTCCAGCCATTCCTCTTCTCTTGCATCCTCTGAGGTAGCAATATCAGACTTGGTGGCCCCAGGTGGGAGAAGAGGATCCTTGAACCCTAGCCAACTCAACCCAGAGATTAGAGATCTCCTCCCTAAACCCAGAGAGAGGTGCACACAGATGGGGCAGCAGCAACATAGTGCCCTGAACATCTCTCTGAAGACTGCCACACCCCAGCCATTGCATTGCACCACTTCTAGCATTCCCACCTTCTAAACTCCCTGTGTTAGCTGGAAATACTTATGTACCCTTACCACTGATATGGTGTTCCTAGCTTCCCCTTCCTTTTGTGTGTTACTACTTGTTTTACCCTGTACTTGGTGAACTTCCCCTTATACTGTTACCCTAGAAAGGGTGTTGCCCCATTCCCAATGTAGGCCTACCCTATACCTTCTTCCCTTTCCAGAAGTGAATGCAACAACCACAGTGAACAGGTTAAATTAAATTGTATAGAAATACTAAATTTTAATAGGCACGAACAGGCTCAATTCAATTAAATCGTACAGAATTTTATTGTAAAGATTAAAACATATTTAGAAAAGATAGGGGACAGGAAGGAGGAGTGGCTGTGTATCTGAGGGAGGGGATAACCTATACCAGAGAGGAACAGGTGGAGCAAAAGACAGAAACATTGTGGGTACAGACAAAATCCACTTAGGGGAGGAACCTCTGGTTGGGGGTGGTCTCCAGGCCACCTTCCCAGGATGAAGAGTTGGGCAGGGTACTGGGGCCTAAATCAAGGAAATGTCCAGCAAGGATATAGTAGTAGTAGTAATGGAAGACTTCAGTCTGAGGACAGATTAATGGAGCAAAGGAGGGAGAGAGGTGATATGTTCGAAACATTCAAAAACCTTAAGGGCATTAACAAGGTGAAAGAGTCTAGCATGTTTCAATGTGAGAAAAATAGCAGGACAAGAGGACACAGCATGAGATTAGAGGGAGGCTGATTAAGGAGTACTGTGAGGAAGTTCTTTTTCACAGAAAGGGTGGTGGATGCATGGAATGGCCTACCTCAGGAAGTGGTGGATATGAATACAGTGCAGGGCTTCAAACAGGTATGGGATAGACATAAGGGAGAAATACAGATGAGTATGAATAGATAGGCCATTGGCAGAGCAATGGCCGATGGCACATTCATAAGATAGAAAAAGAACTGGCAGACTGGATGGGCCTTGCGGTCCTTATCTGATGTCAACTTCTGTGTTTCTATGTTACCTGGGGTGGACTGGAATACCTCTGCTACCTCTGTACTATGGATACTGCTGGATGAATTCCAGAGTGGCTTCCTAATGTGAAGTGACATGGTGCTCACAAGGGTAAGTGTTGCACTGGACCTGGTCCTGTTAAGCTGTGTATATGTTCAGGGTATGAAGGTGGAAGCACCACTTACAAGTAGTGACCACCACGCAGTGTGGTTCCACCTAGACATGGGCAGAGGGATGGTCAGAATCAAGATGAGGACTTTGAACTTTAGGAGGGCTGACTTTGGTAGGATAAGAGAAGTTCTGGTAGGACACCTTGCCGGGCTCAAAACATGGATGGATGTAGAACAGAAATGGGCCATAATAAAGATGGGATTAATGCAGGCCACTAATGAGTGTGCCAGAATTAAAAGTAAGAAAGCTAAGGCTGAAACATCCAGTTGATTCAGTAAGAGGTGGCAAAAGTGGTAGGGGACAAGAGGACAGCCCTCCGCAAGTAAACATGTACTCAGAATGTGATGGATAGGGAGGAATACTCTGCTAAATCTTGGTTGGTGAGCAGAACAGTTAGAGTGGCAATTGAACCAAGAGAAGTACAGCTATCCCAGGAGGAAAATACTGGGCAGCAGGCCTTTTTCCAGTGTATAATGGAGAAAAGGAACATAAAGGATGAGATTGTCATATTGAAAAAGGATGGAGGTTAGGCAAAGGGTAGTGAAGAAAAAGCAGAGGTACTTAACAAGTACTTCTGTTTGTTACTCACTAGGGAGAAGGATGGACCACTGCCGCAAGGCTGCATAGGGGTGGGGGCTACAAGGTGGGAAGTCATGGATGGCATTGGCATAGTGCAAGCTGACAGAGTACTTATGGGCCTTAGGGCCCTAAAGGTGGACAAATCCTCAGGGCCAAATGGCATGCAGTTAAGGATCCTAAGAGAACTAGCAGATGTTCTTGTGGGTCATCTGGCTGACCTGTTTAACACCTCTCTGGAGTTGGAGAGCAAGCCCCCGAGACTGGAGGACTGCACATGTGGTATCTCTCTATAAAAGTGGGCTGAGGGATGAACCAGGGAACTACAAGCCAGTCAGTCTGACCTCAATAGTAGGCAAGCTTATGATGGACATCATGAAAGAGAGATTGGTGGGCTTTCTGGAGTAAAATGGGCTCCAGGACATGAGGTAGCATGGGTTTGTATCATGGAGATCCTGCCAAACTAACCTAATTGACTTCTTAGGCTGGGCTGCTAGGACAGTGGCCAAGTGTCAGGTGGTTGCTGTCCTATATCTGAACTTTAACAAGACCATTGACTCTGTGCCTCATAAAAGACTGGTTAGAAAGCTGGAAGACCTGGAGGTGGGAACTAAGTTTGTGGGATGGGTTAGGAGCTGGTTGCCGGACAGAAGTTAAAAGGAGGTATCGGAGGGGAATTCTCAGAAGTGAAGCTTGTGACTAGTGGGGTAACGCAGCGCTTGGTGCTTGGTCTGGTGTTGTTTAAAATCTTCATAAGTGACATAGTGGATGGGATCAAGGGTAAAATCTCCCTTTTTGTGGATGACACCAACCTCTGTGGGAAGGTCGACATGAGGGAGGGGAGACAGAATCTCAAAAAAATATCTGTCTCCTGGGATAGGGAAGTAGTCCAGCATTCCTCTGCGAATGTTTTATCTAGCCCTTGCCTAAGCAATGATCCCTAGCTCTTCTTACCTCTTTTCATACCACTCTTGCAGACCCTAGTTTAAATTGGTAAAATGCACTCCACCTCCACCCCGACCTCTGCCCCTCCCCCACCTTGCATCTCTCCCTCCCTGACCTCCTCTTTCCACTCCCCCAATGTGCCTCATAGAAACATAGACATTGACGGTAGATAAGGACCACTTGGCCCACCTAGTCTGCCCATTTCCCTACCTACTAGATAAGCTGCAGATCCCAGTTAACCAGCAGCCTATTTCTTCCTACCCCCCACAAGAATTGCCTTATGCCTGTCCCATGCATTCTTGAATTCTCCCACAGTTTTAGACCCCACAACCTCCTCAGGAAGGTGTTTCCATGTGTTCACCACCCTATCTTTGAAAAATTATTTTCTCATATTGCCCCAGCACCATCTCCCCTCTATCTTCAAATTGTGTTCCCTTGTTCTTGTACATCCCTTTTTCTGAAAGATGCTACCCTCTTGGACTTTGTTGATTCCACTGAGGTACTTAAAAGTTTCAATCATGTCACCCCCTCTCCCTCCTTTCCTCAAGGGTATACGTATTAAGCTCTTTTAGTCTCTCCTCATTTGGCTTCTCCTGCAGACTCTGCACCATTTTAGTTACCCTCCTCTGGACTGCTTCCATCCTGTCTATGTCCTTGTGGAGATGGGGTCTCCAGAACTGGATGCAGTACTCCAGATGGGCTCTCACCAACTGTCTGTACAGAGGGATAACAACTTCCTGTTTTCTGCTGGTGATGCCTCTCCCTATGCAGCCCAGTATCCCCCCACCCTTCCCTACTGCCTTCTCACATTGCTTGCTAACCTTAAGGTCATCTGATATGATTACCCCCAGGTCCCTTTCCATTTTTGTTGTTGTTACTACCTCTCCTCCCACATTGTGTACTTTTCCCCCAGGTTTTTGTTTCCCAGGTGCATTACTTTGCACTTCTTTGCATTGATTCCAAGCTGCCATACTTCTGACCATTCCTCCAACCTTGCCAAGTCCCTTCTCATCCTTTCCACCCCCCTTGTGTATCAACCCTGTTGCAGATCTTTGTGTCATCTGCAAAGAGTGATACTTTTCCTTCCAGACCCTCTGCAATGTCACTTATAAAGACATTAAAAGGACTGGACCCAGTACTGAACCCTGCGGTACGGTACCCCACTAGTAATCCTGCTTTCTTCAGAGTGGACTCTGTTTACTATTACCTTCTGTATCTTGTTGTCCAGCCAATGTTTTACCCAGGCTACTACCCTGGGACCCACTCCCAGGGTGGCTAATTTGTTTATTAATCTTTTGTGTGGGACTGTGTCAAATGCCTTGCTAAAGTCTAGGTAGGCCATGTCCACAGCCCCTCCCTGGTCTACTGCTTTGGTCACCTAGTCTAAGAAATCGATTAGATTCGTCTGACATGATCTTCCCGCTGTGAATCCATGCTGCCCTGGGTCCTGTGCCCCACTGGCCTTTCTGTACTCAACAATTCTTTCCTTAAGAAATGATTCCATCATTTTCCTTACCACAGAGGTCAAACTGACAGGTCTGTGATTTCCTGCCTCTGTCTTGCTCCCACTTTTGTGAAGGGAAATCACATCCACCCTCCTTCAGTCCTCAGGTACCACACCATCCTCCCATGATTTGTTCAAAAGGGTAGTCAGTGGTGTCACTAGTTCGTCCCTTAATTCTTTTAGAATTCTGGGGTGAATCCCGTCTGGCCCCATTGCTTTGTTCATCTTCAGTTTTAGGAGTTCCCTAAGAATCCATTCTTCTGTGAAAGGACTGGGATCAACCCCCCGCATCCAAAGTGCTTCTGTTAATTGGATTAGGTACCTCTCCCTCCTCCTTTTTTGTAAATACTGTGCAGAAGCATTCATTCAGTATCTCTGCTTTTTCACTGTCCCTCTCTGCCCACCCACCGTCCATTCCATTCAGCCTCACTATCCCTCCCTTTGTCTTTCTATGCCCCCTAATGTACCTTTAAAAGGTTTTATCCCCCCTTCTCAACTGAGTTGGCTATCAGTCTAGGCCTTTGCTATTCTGACTGCCTTACCTGCTTCCTTCTGCCTCAACTGGTACAGTTCTCTGTCCTGCTCCTTCTGTGTTTCTTTATACTTCCTAAATGCTATCTTTTTCTCCCTAATCTTCTCCGCAACCTCTTTTGAGAACCATAGTGGCTTTTTCTTTCATTTTGCCCTCCTACAATTGTCTACACCCCTCCTTTACACCCCCATGCACCCCACCCCCTTTGGTCCACCCCCTGACAATTTTACCTTCCTCCTCCTCCTCCTCCTCTCCTCTGCCCCCCTGCCACATTTCTTCTCCCCTCCACATTCCTTCTCCTATGCCTGAGTTGACAAAGTCTCCTCTGGCTGCTTTACAAGCATCCAAGATTTGGATCCTTGGTCCCATTGCTGTACTCTGCACTTTCTCTGTTATGGCATTTGCGATACAATCTGCAGCTCAACTGGATACAGTTATCCCAGTTGTGCACTGAATTCAAATCTAGTTATGCTGTGTCCTGGGTTACTAGGACCACTAATATCCTTTGAAACCTATGTAAAATATGTCCCCTTTTGTAACTTGCAATGTAAACGTACCATGGAATCTGTGTAACCTTTACGTAACCTATATGTTGTTTGTTACCTTGAGTAGCTGTATGACCTGAAACTTTTGTAAATGATTCCCTGACTCAAACGTATTAATCCCAGTCTGTAATAAATAAATAAATACATTTGGCAACTGGGATTCAATGCTAAAAAATTGTAAAATCATGCACTTGGGGGTGAAGAATCCATGGACTGAATATGGGCTGGTTGGTATGCAGGCAACCTGGTCAGAGTAGAAAAGAACCTGGGAGTAATTATCATGAGTGATCTGAAACACTCAGCACACTGCAGGAGAGCAGCAGACAAAGCAAACTGAATGCTGGGCTCCATAGCCAGTGGAAGGCAGATGTTATTCTACCACTGTTCAGGTCTCTAGTTAGCTCACACCTTGAGTACAGCATGTAATATTGATGCTTTTATCTTGAGAAGAATATCAACCTGCTAGAGGTAGTTCAGAGAAGAGCAACCAAGATGATCCAGGAGCAGCAGGGCAACACCTATGAGAAGAGACTCAGGGTGCTCAACATGTACTCTCTAGAGGACAGAAAGGAAAGGGGTGACATGACTCAGACCTTCATGTACCTTAAAGGTATAAACAGGGTGAACACTGAGGTCCTCTTCAGCCTTTGGGGGAACAAGACCACTGGGGCACAGCCTAAAGCTGGTGTCAGGTAGATTCTGGAGGGAGATGAGAAGGCACTTTTTCACCAAGAGGGTAGTGACCAAGTGGAATGAGCTGTCACAGGAGCTGTAATCCCTAAAAATGATGAACAGCTTCAAAAGGTTATGTGACAGGGTGAAGGGGAAAGTTACAGGTAGAGTGACTGAGTGTGAGTGGTGGGGTACATGAGGGAGGTCAAGAGGGAAATGGGGATGGGGCAATTCCCTCTGTAACTATCCTGGTAACTGCACAACTGAGCAGACTTGATAGACTGTAAGCCCTTTATCTACTGTCACGTTTGTGTGTATCACAGGAATACATTAAGTAATCCATAAATCTCATCTTTTACCTGCTGCTTTTTGATGAGGAAGCTGTCAATGTAATCCCGAGGAGAATCAATATCCAGTGACTCTTCATGTGCTTTTACTTTTTCTGAAACAAAGTCTTTTAATTGCTGAAAATTTCTATTAATCCAGCTGTGTGTTCCAGGTATATACTTCATTACATTTGGAAAGAGATTGTAAAGCTGAAAAATATAACACATGTGCAATTTATTTTCTGTTCATACTGAAAACTTTCTTGATATCTAACAGCATTCTGATGATGCAAAATGTTAAAATGTAAATTAATATTTTTTTCATTTGGCAAAATAATGTACCTAATTGCAGAGTACAATGCATACATGCAGAAATTTAAATAAAGAAATACTCAAATCATAACCCACTCAGGGATGGGTAATTCAGAACTGGTCACATATAACTCCATTGTGTGTTTGGTCCTCTTTGCGGCTGTCCACATTGACGTGATACAGCGGCTAAACCAGTTCATGAGATTCGTAATAACAGCAAGCCATTTTCTGCATGTTTTGGTATGGTGTATATTTACTAGTCTACTGTGGCTTGCTTCATTACTGATGTATACAAATACTGATATACTGTAAATGTATTTATTTTCCCCTTTACTATGGTGGCCCTGAAGTGCAAAATGCAAACCAAAAAGTAAAATGCAATCAGATAAACAAAGCAAAAATCGAAGGTAGCCATCATAAATGAAACAGTTTCTCTGTGTTGTGTACATGACTCATACTGTGCTAACACCAATTAGGCACAATTTACTGTAGTGAATATATATTCTTTTTTGAATAATTGACACCTCCTGAAGTAGGGCTTTATTAAGGCCCAAATGTATACAGTGAAATGTAAATTTTGGTTGAATTAAACAATAAGGCATGACCAGGATGTTATGTTAATTGTCTGTTAATCACTCTCTAGGGATATAATGTGGCATGAGGGATAGGTGAGTACCACATGCCCCTAGAGGCTGATTAATTGACCATTAACGAACCCCCTGGTAGTACCTTATTGCTATTTTAATAAAAATGTTTTTTTTAAATAGTGTAAAACCTTGTTCAGCATATGATTAAGCTCTGCATGTACTGTATGATAATAAAATAGAGAATAATGGATAGGCAAGTGTGTGTTATGCATATTTTTTTGACACCCGAGGTGTGTGATGACCCATGAACCTCGAGAGCGAAGGTTTATGTGGTCATCACACACCAAGGGTGTGAAGTAAATATGCATAGGCACACACTTGCCTATCTTTTATTTTTTATAATACCCGGTGACCCCTTTTAATATCCTGAACCTTGGTGCAGAAACACATGCTGAGTACTGTTTTGTTAGATTACATTTTTTTTATTTGACATTCATATAACAGTTTAAATGTCTTTTAAAATGTTTTTTTTTAAATGCTCCAACTTGCTAAATATTTTGTACTATTCATTTACTATACAATAACATTTTAAAAGTTCAAATACCAATTGAAATGTCCTTTAGAGGTCCACATGGTGTAGTGCAGAATCTACTAGAATTGTAGTAAAACAACAGTGAAAACAGTAAAACCAAACTAAACATTAAATTTGTTAGTATGCATAAACACTGATTTAGTTGCAGTGATTGTGGTTTTCCTGATGCACCGTGAAGGAAGTCTGACTGCGTCAATTAAGATCTTCCAGTTGCTGTGGTGATCCTGGGAACAGAGACAAAAAATACTGTAAGGGTTTAAGTACTGAAACTCAGCTTTTTTTTTGTTGAGGATAATTATTGAAACTTTGCTGTTTTTTTTTGGGGGGGGTTGTGTTTTGAAAAGTAGTTTGTTGTACTGGTGGTACTTACATGCTACTTCGTTTAGTCAGAGTCAGTGTTGTACATGATCCATGGCCTGAGTTTTTTCACTGCTGGCCCATGGTTTGTGATATTTATCATCACTCACTCATGGAAGATACAGTTGGGATCGAACATACCATAGAGGCTTTTTGTGTTGTCATCCATGGAGAGCCTCATGGGTGCTATTCTTGCTGGCAGTGGAGCTCTCTGGGGCAATAGTACTGGACACAGGAAGTTTTTGGCAGTACCTGGGGTGGCATCTGAAATCGGCACTTTATTTAGAATGTTCAAAATGTGCCTTTGCTTTTTGTCACTGAGAACAGAGTAGTTGTTGATGCTTTGTAAATGTTTATGTCCGGACACCTGCTGAACATCTGTAGGTGGCACATTAGCATCTATGAGATTCTGGATTGATGTTTTCCGAGTGCTGGGGTTAGTTATATATTTGTCTTCTGGTATTCCAGCAGACAGTTTCATGTTGAACATCATATTTCACAATTTGTTCATTCCAGTTTTCATGGAACAGAACCACAGTGATTTGCCAGGGACATAATTTATGTTAGGAGCCAGATAAAATGGTGACTCTGCTGTAAATGTAGATTTTGGACGGTTGGTTTTATAGATATCATAGGCAGTAAGTGGGTCCCTGTCTGGACTGCTGGGATTCTTGTATAGACAAGGAGCCACAGGTCGGACATCAAGGAGGTTTTCTCCCATTCTTGTCTTCATCTGTCTTTTGGTGTACTTGAGATAGTGATGCCCATCTGATTCTTTCCCTTCACGTATATCTCCCCACCTTAGATTGTATTGCTCCTTTGTTCACAAAGTGAAATGTAGGCCAATATGGACAAATATAAAATTAAGTAGTGCTGTTGGTGTTTGCATGTATATGGTACCAGATGTATATAGGAGGTTTATGTCCTCCTCTGAGACAGCTTGCACTTTTAGTGGTCTGTTTCCCTTTCCTTGCTTTTTAAGAAACTTTTGTCTGGCTGTTAATGTTTCTTTTGTCTGTGTGAACTCAGAGTCAGTGCTCTGGAATATAGACGTGGGGTACTTTTCATTTCTGAGGTGCCTGTCAGTGCTGGCTAATACACCTCATAGTGTTCTGGGTTCATATTCGGAACCATCTGTTTGTCTTACACAGAAAATGAATTCAGCCAACAGGAGATCTAACTCTGTGGGCATTATTTCTTTGAACTCTCTTGTTTCGTTTTTCTGTGGCAAAAATGTAGTTAACAGCTTTAAGTCACTACCTGTCTTTCGGGCTGTATTTTGATTCTCTTGTTCTTGAATGAAAATTTCTCTTTTGTTTCCTGTTGGTAACTGAAATCGTTGTGCCATTTTTTTTCCTTTTTACAGGAGATGTGCTGCTGGAAAGACAAGAAACAGATGGAGACTGCTTCCTCGAATATAGCGGTGGTAAGTGAAAGGGCTTTGCGGTTTGAAACTATTGTTTCACTGCTCGGACTGTCTCAAGTTCAGGCACGCTTGTGAGGTGTACATGTGGATGTTTTGAAATGCCGTAATAACTCGATTTTGGTTTGTTACAGCATTTCAGCTGTGTCTGAAAACAGGATATTAAAGGTGGTCACCAGTAATTACAGATTAAAATAAGTCTGTTAGAATGTTTACAGCCCATCAGAAAGCTCCAGTTCTCAGATCTGTATTATAATAAAAAGTTATTATATTACATCACAGACTTTATACAGTATACACATCTGTGAAATAACAAATATTACTCCAAACATCACTTTTTCAGTAGTATACAGAGAATTCAAACTGACCAACTGCCTACTCAATGTTTTGAGCAGCATACAGAGTAGGAATAAGCTTTCCTAATACAGTACAACCTCAGAGATACGAACAGCATGGGAATGCATGGTGTTCATATCTCTGAATTTTCGTAACTCTGAAACTTACAAAAAAAAGACTACAACGCGACTTATTGCATTATCAAATCCAATTTTAATATAAATACAGCGAAGATAAATGAGGTTTATTTAATGCAGTTAACTAAGTTTCAGAATTTTTAAAAAAATTGGTTATTGCACTCTGTTTCAGTGAGCAGTGACTTTTTTTAGCAGTGAGATGCTGCAGTTCCCTGAGCAACATTAGGTTCATAGGACTCGCTTCTTGCTGCTGCTCCAGCCATTCAACACAAACGGAGAAACATTCTTCCGCTTTGCTGTGAGGAACATTCACAGTAACTGCCTCATCCCCCTCATCTCTCTCACTGTCCATTTCATTTTCAGTACTCACTCGTGCAAGATTAATAATGTCAGTGTCCGTTAACATCTGATGCCCCATTTCTTTGTTAGCGGCACAAATCCACTCCTCCTGCTCCTCCTCGGTTAACTGAAACACTTCACACTCCTCCCCAAAGTTAATCTGAGTGTCGGCCAATGTTATGTCATTCTCTTGTTCATTTTGATATGGCCACAGCTTATTCCAGGACCTACAGAGGGAGTCTGAACTGATTTTACCCCATGCTTTTGCACTAAGGTAAACAGCATCCTTTACAGTCAGGGACTTACAAAACTCTGTGCAACAGCTGTAGTCATTCATTCCTAGCAGAAGACAATGAAGCAGATCGCGCTTATAACGACGTTTCATGGTCCATGGGCTGCAGAATACTTGTTACATTTGGGGGCAAAAAGAGGCACTTAATGCTGCCATCTCCTGCGATAACATCTTCGACTGCAGGGTATGAGGGGGCATTATCCATCAGCAAAACTGCCCTTGCTGGTAGAGATTTAGAATTAAGATATTCTTTAACAAGGGGGACGAAGTGTTTAAAAAACCAATCACTAAAAATGCTTCGGTCCATCCAAGAACTACGCTGGCTATAATAATGCACTGCAAGTGCTGACATTGTAACGTTTGCAAAACATCTGGGCTTTGTGCTTTTATGAATGAACAGCAGTGGAAGTTTAAAATCACCACTAGTATTCGCTGCTGCCATTAATGTTACTCTATCTTTGTTTGACTTAAAGTTCTTAACTTGTCTCTCGCTGCCATCTGCTAGTGTTTTATTGGGGAGCAGCCTCCAATATAGACCTGCCTCATCGCAGTTAAAGACTTGCTCTCTGGTGAGCTGCTGCTGCTCCACTATGTGTTGTAGGTTGCTTTTAAAACACTGAGATGCTTCACAATCAGCTGAAAGTGCCTCTCCCTGCATACTGAGCTGTCGTATGCCATGGCAGTTTTTGAAGCGATGTAACCACCCAGAGCTAGCCTTGAAATTGTCTTCAACCCTGTCAGGGTACATTTGCTTAAATAAAAGTTTAACTTTCTCACTAACAATGACGCCACTGATCAGGGTACCTTTGTGGCACTCTTGGGTGAACCACAAATGCATGGCATGGTCAAATTCTTCGTTTGCTGCTTTTCGAACAATGCAACGTGTTTGAGCAGACCCTGTATCTCTGGCTTGCTGGGCAAACTGTTTAATTTTATCCTGTGACTTTTTTAAATCAAACACAGTAAATTTGCCAGTTCCGTACTCCTCAGCAACAGCACTCAGACTTGCACTGCGTTTGATTTTACTTATTATTTCTAGTTTTGTGTCGATACACAAGGTTACCTGCTTTCGTTTGTTAGCCTGCTTTGCCATACTGCTAGTGCTGACAGTGTTGAAGAAGATTAACGCCTTTTGAGCATTCAAGAAAACAAGCTACAGGTGGCAATTACGGTACTTGTTAACAGCGCTTAGCGCTGGGGAGTGGGGGGGGTTCGGTTAACCGGTCAGTCCGGTTCTTTGAGGTTCAGATCTTTGAGGTTGTACTGTACTCTAAAGAAAATCCCAACATGCTCCCAGAACAGGGAGTATACTTCAAGCTTGTGAGTTTTGTGCATCCTTGACTTGGACTGTTTCTTACATTGGAAGATGCTTCCTATCTGTACTCTATTCAAATCGGTGATGTATTTTTTTTTGTCACCTTTGCTTTTCCTCTTAGTAGCTGACTACTGGGGCATCTTTCAGGGGGCTCACATGATCTCATCTCCACCGCCCACCTCAATCCCATCCCCACCTGAGGAACTGGGTGCTTGGTCCCCCCTCTCCCACCAGGTCCTTACAGGAGAAGGGGGGGACCTCAGAGAGTCAAGTTGAGGTGAGTGCTGGCATTGGGCATGTGGGCTCAGCCACTGAAGACTCGATATTGCCTCCCCATCACCAGGGTTTTTCCTTCCTGTTTCCTGGGGTGCAGACATGAAATGACATCCCACATGTGATGGGCATGCTCTGCACCTTTGCGCAGGATGTCTGCTAACACCCCCTACCCCCTTGTAAGTGTCCCTGCTAACTGCAATGCTCTCAGGCTCCATCAAGGGCCACCAAAGCTGTGGGGTGCACTATTCTCCCTCCCCAGGAGAGGAGATCAGTCCTTCAGATGCATGATCCTCTCCTCCAGGGCCAACCCTGACTAACTGAGTCTGCTCCAGTGGTGGGGGAGTGATATTCACAACATAGCACCATGTAGCAGCAGCATAAATATTCATGTGGATCATGTAATTCTGGGAACACTGACTTTTGGCCTGTTTTGCTTTTCTGGATAATGTGTACTATTGTGTGCTCTGAATTTTAGGGCAGCCTGTGGCAGAGGAAGTGACACACACAGTGCAGTACCATATAGCAGCACCATAAATGTTCATGTGGTTCACGTAATTCTGGGAGTACTGAATTCTGGTCTATTTTGCTTTTCTGGACAGTGTGCACTATTGTGTGCACTAAATTACTGGAAGGCAGACTGAGGCAGGGGGACTGACTAGCAACATAAAATTTATCCTGGTAGTTACTGTAAGCATAATTTTAGTGATACTGTAAGGACCATACAGTTGCACAAGAAAGACAATAGAGTTGAAGTCATATTTTTTTCTTTAGAATGGATGAGAACAGCAGAATTTAAATAGAACAAAGCAGGAAAAGCAATCAAGAAAGACTGAGAGATAGAGAAAATTAAGATAAATGTGCAATTTATTTTCTTTTTAAGTTTTTACTTTTTTTTTGTTTAATTTTTAGGGTATAACAGGTAACAGTAAAAAAAGACAAATAAAAGAAAAGATACAGTTAGAGATTCAAGGGCTATGGCCTGGGAACAGAGGGTGCACCTTCACCATGGAGTTCTGCCAGACCCCTTAAAAATGCTTTACTTATTTCTCAGTAACTTTTGTAACACCTCCTTCATCCCCACAACATGCAAGGAGAGCTCCCCTATCTCCTTGCAGAGCTGTTCCACATACCCATGGGTGGATGTGGGAGTAGGCTCTGTGGCTGGTCTCTTAGGTGCCCACTGCAACACCCAACTCCATCTGAAAGTCATACTCCCAGCCCCCTCTATATCCCCCACCTGACCCAACACATTGCTTTTTCTTGCCATCCTACCCTGCGGTATAAAAGAACCAGTAAGGATGGCACCACGTCTACCCCTCTGAGCAACTTTTGTCTGACTACAGACATGCTCCTCCCACTCCTGGTGGTCTCTCCTTCTCTCTAAGGTGGGTGTTCTGCCCACCTGTCCTCAAATGGTCCCCTGTTTCCCATTCAGAACAACAGTTTTACACAATTTATATGTGATCGCACTGTTGTTGGTGGGGTCACTATCAAAGAAATCCCACACTAGGGGCTTCCGCTGCTGATGAGGGGAGGAGCAAGATGGTCCAGACTTTGTCTCCTCCTCCCCCTCATGGTGCACAGGTGGTGGTGGTACAATGGCTGCTGTTTCCTTTGGTGCTGGTGGTGGTGCCATTGCATGCTGTTGGTGCTCTGCTTGGGTGGGGGAGGGGCTGGGTGCTAATGTCTTGTGCTGCCATGGGTCTCTTAATACGGAAATGATGGTGTCTCCCATCTGTTGGCTGCATCCCCTCTCCTCCTGATAAGTCCCACTCATTTTTATTTTTTTTGCTCCCCCAGCTCCAGGCCAGCCTCTCCTTCAGGCCTTCCTATGCCCCTCATTTGCCACACTGCCCCAATGCAGCCACCCATCACCCCACATTGCAGCCCCTCGGGTAACCCAGATGTAACCCTTCACCAGGTGGATCCCTCTCCTCTGAGGGAGAAGGCACCAGTGGGGTAGACAGAGCAATTCTTGGCCTGGGTCCTGCTGAGGTGGTCTGTGGACTGCTCAGGGTCTTGCAGCAGCAGGAGCTAGCAAGTGTCATCCAGTCGGTCACTGGGCCCTTTCCCCATTTGCTTCTCAGGGGACGTGGTGTGCCACCAATGTCAAGGCATACGCTGATGTTCACCACACACAATTAGTCATTGGGATCCAACTCATTGCCATATCCCCTGCTTCCAACAGGAGTCAGCAAGCACTGGGTCACATTCCCACCTTCCCCCCATGAGAAGGCGAGCAGTGTCCCACTCATTTTAATGAAAACAAAACAAACAAATAAAGACTGAAAAAATCAGACTAAAAGTGATGAAAAACAGCACAAATAAAAGTGGTGAATATAAAGAAAATTACAGCTAAACAACAGCTAAACAAAGACTCCCAAACTGTACAGTAAGAAGAACTTGAATAACAAGCAAATGAAAGATGAAAAACTTGTTTTTTTTTGTGGGGGAGGGGTAATTTTAAACATCTCAAAAGAGCAGATCTGTACTCTTCCACTAAGTAACTCAGACTGCAAAGTGAAACTAAGGGCAAGTCAGTACATAGAGCAGTAGCATGTGACCTGCAGGAGTTGTTTCCATGTGACCTGGTGAGCACAGTACTGGGTAAATATAGCAGGGACAGAACCGTGGATGGAATACGGTATTGTAAGAAGCACATATGGTTTTACAGTGACAGGGGTTCTTTAAGCATGCGGTAAGAACTGCTACCCCAGTCACTGTAGGGTGATGTTGGTGATGGTGAAGGATGCCGCCAGGGTGGTGCCTGATTGAGCCACTCCTTTGGTGGAGTGGCTAGAGCACCTGCCTCCAGTGGCATCGGGGACCTCGGGCTGCAGTTTGGTTCTCCCCAGGTCATACTATGCTATGGCTTTTTTTGGGTGGGAGGATCATCGCTCCAATGTTTTTTGTTTCCCCAAAGTCCACAACCCCCCCAGAGTCAATTAAATTTAGTCCGGGGGTGTGTGGGGGTGAAGCCCCCTGCAAAAACAAGGTTACTGCTCCAGCATGCACTGTATTTGTTGTTGTAAACATATTGTGCCAACATTATTATGCTGCACACTGAATTGCATATGGCATTGTTGAGCTGCATGGTTTTAATCATGACATTATGACCACGTGCTGGTGAGGGATCTATGACAGCAAAGCAACAAACATTTTGTCGACCGACATTATAGCGAAACCTGTATGTTGACCACATTTGCAGATGGCATAAGGTGGTCACTCCCTCCCATGTTTTCTTCAGCAGGCTTTGCACCTCAAACTCCACAAGCAGGGGGCTGTGCCCCCCAACCCCATTTAAACTAATCAATTCCAAATCAGAGCTTCAGAGCCGATTAGGGGAGGGGGTGCAAGACCCCCAGCAAACAGTGCCGGGGTTCAGGGCAGACACTAAAATGACCTGGTGCTGTTGTCGCTGTAGTGTTGGTCACTGTCGACTTGCCACTGTGGGGGCTGTATGCTCCAATGAGCACCAGTAGTCTCACTTTGAACAGATTTTGACTGTTTTAATGGCAAAGTTACCAGCAAAGTCACTTGGTGAATTTCCAAGCTAATGGAAAACATTTTTAAATTGTTCTGCAAAGACAAAGTTGGTAACTTCACCAGAACATTGCCGGTGAAGTAAAACTTCACCAAATCTCTAGAAAAGACCTCCCTCCCACTAACCCATGCTGTTTACTATCCTGGAGATCATTTCTCTCCAGGTAGCCCCCTAGGTTCTCTTTAACTAATGTCTCAATCAGTTTACCTACAATGGAAATAAGAGTGACAGGCCTGTAATTTCCAGGTTCCTCCCACTCCCATCCCTTGTGCAGTGAAAAAATGTCCACTATCTGCCAATCTCTTGGACCCAACCCTGACTACAGAGAGCTATTAAATAGCTCTGTCAGAGGTTCAACCCATTCTGATGCCAGTTCCCTGTGCACCCTCGGGTGCATTCCATCTGGTTGTGGAGCCTTGACTGTTTTTAGAACTGCAAGCCCTTTTCTTACTCTTTCTCCTGTAATTACCACTTGTCTCATTTCTGGGATCCCCCTTGCAGCAGCCTTTATTCCACTTTCCAGGAGAGATAACTATCCTTGACTGATCAAATCTATAATCAAATGCAACTGTATATCATATAGAGGAATAACATCTCTAAAATGCTACAATAAAGCAAAACACAGTGACATGAAAACATATCTGAAATCTTTGGACTGGAATAAGGATCTGCTAGGGGAGACTGCTCTCAATATGGGAGCAAATGAATAATAAAAAATAAGCCTTGTATTGACAATTTCATACTAGTAGTGAAAAAATATAGTCCATCAGGTAGAATACCTAAATGGTTTTCCAAAAACATCAGAAAGGATATTTAAAAACAAGATGGGTGTATAAAAAAATATAAGCAGAACCTTATCATGCCATGGAGGAGAAGGATCTAGGGGTGGTTGTAACGGGAAAGATGAACAATACAGAGCAGTGGTTTTTTTTATGGTTTTTTTTTTTTTAGTTATTTAACCAGGACTAGCACACTAAGCTGAAAGCTTTTTTACAGGTGCGACCTGGGAGCGCAGGAAAGTTAAGTGACTTGCTCAGGGTCACACAGTGTGCAAGTGGAAGCTGTGGCAGTGAAAGCCAACAGGATGTTGGGTTGTATCGCAAGAGGGATCTCCTCCAGGAGCATGGAGGTGATCCTGCCTCTCTACAGGGCACAGGTCAGGCCACACCTGGAGTACTGTGTGCAATTCTGGTGCCTATATCTGAAGAAGGATGTGAAGTTACTGGAAGGGGTACAATGCAGGGCAACAAAGATGATCCAGGGATTGGAGGACAGACCATACAAGGAGAGGCTGAGAGAGCTGAACATGTACTCCTTGGAGGAGAGAAAGGACCAGGGATATGACTAAAACCTTTAAGTACGTAAAGGAGAAAAACGAGGCACGCACTGAATGGATACTCAGGATGAGGAGGATCAGTCTTGTGTAATGTACTTTTAAAAAGTAATCGGTTACAGTTACTAGTTACTTTCAAAAAAATGTAATCAGTTACCGCTACTTATTACTTTTATATAAAAAGTATTAAGTAACTGTAAATGTAATGCATATTACTTTTCATAATATTTTATATTTCTTTTGATAACATGGTTGTATTTACTCATTGAACGTAGTTATGTTCTAATGAAACCCCAAGAAGTGTGTAAACAGTGTTCACAAAAGAGGAGGAAGGGGAAGTGCCAAATCCAATTAACAGAAGAACTCTTGATGGGGGGGGGGTCAATCCCGGTCCTTTCATAGAAGAAAGGGTTTGGAAAGAACTCCTAAAACTGAAGGTGGACAAAGCAATGGGGCCTAATGGAATTCACCCCAGAATTCTAAAATAATTAAGGGGAGAACTAGTGAAATCACTGACTACCCTTTTTAACAACTCATGGGAGGATGGTGGGGTACCTGAGGACTGGAAGAAGGCGGATGTGATTTCCCCTTCACAAAAGTGGGGCCAAGATAGAGGCATGGAACTACAGACCTGTCAGTTTGACCCCTGTGGTAGGGAAAGTGATGGAATCACTTCTGAAGGAAAGAATCGTTGAGTACCTACAGGCCAGTTGGACACAGGATGAAAAGCAGCTTGAGTTCACAGTGGGAAGATCATGTCAGGTGAATCTAATTGATTTCTTTGACTGGGTGACCAAAGTAGTAGACCAGGGAGGAGCTGTGGATATGGCCTACCTAGACTTTAGCAAGGCATTTGACACAGTCCCACACAAAAGATTAATAGCCAAATTAACCAGCCTGGGAGTGAGTCCCAGGGTGGTAGCCTGGGTAAAACATTGGCTGGACAACAGGACACAGAAGGTAATTGTAAATGGAGTCCACTCTGAAGAAAGAGGGGTTACTAGTTGGGTACCGCAGGGTTCAGTACTGGGTCCAGTCCTTTTTAATGTCTTTAGAAGTGACATTGCAGAGGGACTGGAAGGAAAAGTATTCCTCTTTGCAGATGATGCAAACATCTGCAACAGGGCTGATACACAAGGAGGCATGGAAAGGATGATAAGGGACTTGGCAAAGTTGGAGGAATGGTCAGAAGTATGGCAGCTTGAATTCAATACAAAGAAGTGCAAAATAATGCACTTAGGAAACAAAAACCCAGGGAAAGATTACACAATGGGGGGGGGTAGTAACAACAACAAAAATGGAAAAGGACCTGGGGGTAATCATATCAGATGACCTTAAGGTTAGCAAGCAATGTGAGAAGGCAGTAGGGAGGGCTGGGGGGATACTGGGATGTATAGGGAGCGGCATCATCAGCAGAAAACAGGAAGTTGTTATCCCCCTGTACAGACAGTTGGTCAGACCCCATCTGGAGTACTGCATCCAGTTCTGGAGACCCCACCTCTGCAAGGACATAGACAGGATAGAGTCAGTCAGAGGAGGGCAACTAAAATGGTGCAGGGTCTGCAAGAGAAGACATATGAGGAGAGACTAAAGGAGCTTAATATGTATACCCTTGAGGAAAGGGGGGGGTCATGATAGAAACTTTTAAGTACCTCAGTGGAATCAACAAAGTCTAAGAGGGTTGCATCTTTCAGAAAAAAGAGATGTGCAAGAACAAGGGAACACAATTTAAAGATAGAGGGGGACGATTCAGGGGCAATGTGAGGAAGCATTTTTTTCACAGAGAGGTTGGTGGATGCATGGAACAGCCTTCCTGAGGAGGTTGTGGGTCTAAAACTGTGGGAGAATTCAAGAATACAGTGGACAGACATAAGGCAATCCTTGTGGTGTGGAAGAGGACAGGCTGTTGGTTAACTAGGATCTGCAGCTTATCCTGTAGTTAGGGAAATGGGCAGACTTGGTGGGCCAAGCAGTCCTTATCTGCCATCAAATTGTCTATGTTTCTGTGTTTCTAAAACAGATTCTAAGGACAAAGAAAGGGATCAGAAGAGTGCAAGAAGCGTTTGTGGAGAGCGGGAAGGGCCTTAGCAAATAGCATGAATGGTAACCTTCTCTGAGGTGCTGTCTGTCTATGGCACAGGTGAGGCTAGGGTGTGCCACACCATAGGATTCAATCAGTGGTTAAAAAACTGGTGCAGAGTTCAGGGGTTTGGCTTCATTGGGGACTGGGGGTCCACCTGGAGGGATGCAGGCCTATACTGGCATGATGGTCTGCATCTGTCCAGGAGGGGAACCAGGATCCTAGGTGATAGGTTTAAATGCTTCATTGGCAAACATTCAAACTAGCCTGGGGGTGAGGACTAGAGAGGAGCAGGGAAATCCTAGCCCCCCCAAACAAATCAGAGTACTAAGTGAGGTAGACACCAACTTAGAGATGTCGATAGGGAGAAGCACAGGGTTAAATGGAGAAAGTGACAAATGCAATAAGGACAGGGATGGAGCAAAAAGGGGTAAGATCATCAAGAAATGGAGGGTTATGAGTTCCAACACCCATAGTCTGGGCAACAAGTTCCTTGAACTGGTGGCCTCGATGGAAGAGGGATGCCTGGATATCATAGCAGTCACAGAAACATGGTACACATAGAACCATGACTGGGAGGTTAACACACCAGGGTACACAACCTACAGGAGACACAGGGAGGGGAGAAGAGGGGGCAGAGTAGCACTTTATGTAAGGGAAGGGATAAAAGCAACTGAACAAAAGAGTAAACAGTGAGGAGAGGAGGCATTGGGGTCATCTTAGAGACTGGAAATGGCACCACAATCTGCACAAGGGTTGTATACAGACCCCCATGTCAGAGGGGAGGGAATGGACAAGGATATGATAGGAGACATACTTAGGATGGCAGAGAAAGGGGAGATACTGTTGATGGGGGACCTTAATATGCCAGATGTTAACTGGAGCACCTTTGCTGCAGCCACATCCAAAAGCAGGGCCATTCTTGATTCCCTTCAGGTGGCATGCCTCAGACAGCTAGTTTTAGAACCTACTCATGAGGGAGCAATCTTAGACCTCATACTCTCAAATGGGGACAGTGAGAGGATCTCAGATCTAGAAGTGGATAGCCATCTGGGAACAAGTGACCACTGAATAGTGTGGTTCACGATAAACTCAGCTACAGAGTTAAGCCATACAAAAGTGAGGGTTCTGGACGTCAGGAGGGCTGACTTTGCAAGATGGGAGAGTACCTTAGAAAAGCACTAGCAAACAGGCTAGCAGGAGGGGTGGAGCAACAATGGGGAAATATCAAAACTGCCATCACAGAGGCAACAAGCCTTTGTGTGAAGCAAATAAAAAAATCAAAACAAAAGAAAAAGCCACTATGGTTCTCAAAAGAGGTGGTGGTGAAGGTTAGGGAGAAAAAGACAGCATTTAGGAAGTATAAGGAAACACAGAAGGAGCAGGATAGAGAACTGTACCAGTTAAGACAGAAGGAAGCAGGGAGGGTGGTCAGAATAGCAAAGGCCCAAACTGAGGAAGAGATAGCCAACTCGGTTAAGAAGGGGGGTAAAACCTTTTATAAGTATATCAGGGAGCATAGAAAGACAAAGGGAGGGATAGTGAGGCTGAATAGAATGGATGGTGGGTGGGCAGAGAGGGACAATGAAAAAGCAGGTGTACTGAATGAATACTTCTGTTCAGTATTCACAAAAGAGGAGGTGGGGGAGGTGCCTAATCCAATTAACAGAAGCACTCTGGCTGGGGGGGGGTCGATCCCAGTCCTTTCGCAGAAAAAAGGGTTCTGAAAGAACTCCTAAAACTGAAGATGGACAAAGCAATGGGGCCAGATGGAATTCTCCCCAGAATTCTAAAAGAATTAAGCAGAGAACTAGTGACACCACTGACTACCCTTTTTAAAAAATTATAGGAGAATGGTGTGGTACCTGAGGACTGGAGGAAGGCAGATGTGATTCCCCTTCACAAAAGTGGGTCCAAGTCAGAGGCAGAAAACTACAGACCTGTCAGTTTTACCTCTGTGGTAGGGAAAGTGATGAAATCACTTCTGAAGGAAAGAATTGTTGAGTACCTAGAGGCCAGTGGGGCACAGGACCCAAGGCAGCATGGGTTCACAGTGGGAAGGTCATGTCAGATGAATCTAATTGATTTCTTTGACTGGGTGACCAAAGTAGTAGATGAGGGAGGGGCTATGGACATGGTATACCTAGACTTTAGCAAGGCATTTGACACAGTCCCACACAAAAGATTAAAAGTCAAATTAACCAGCCTGGTAGTGGGTCCCAGGGTTGTAGCTTGGGTAAAACATTGGCAGAACAACAGGACACAGAAGGTAATTGTAAATGGAGTTCACGCTGAAGAAAGGGGGTTACTAGTGGGGTACCACAGGTTCAGTACTGGGTCCAGTCCTTTTTAATGTCTTAATAAGTGACATTGCAGAGGGACTGGAAGGAAAAGTATGCCTCTTTGCAGATGACACATAGATCTGAAACAGGGTTGATACACAAGGAGGCGTGGAAACAATGAGAAGGGACTTGGCAAGGTTGGAGGAATGGTCAGACATATGGCAGCTTGGATTCAATGCAAAGAAGTGCAAAATAATGCACCTAGGAAACAAAAACCCAGGGGAAGATTACACAATGGGGGGCAGAGGCTGTAACAACAAAAATTGAAAGGGACCTGGGTGTAATCATATCAGATGACCTTAATAATAATAATAATAATAATAACTTTATTTGTCTGCGCCTTTCTCAAAACCAAGGCGCATTACAATAAAATGCAGAATAAAACATATTAAAACATATTAAAAACTAAGTTGGCTACACACCAATTAATCAACATACAAGTTATCAGCAAATACCTTGCTCCATAAAAAGGACTTTAAGCCCTTTTTAAAACCCTCCACCGTCATGCACTCTCTAATCCAACGTGGTAGAGAATTCCAGAGGGTCTGCGCCAATAACATAAAAGCTTGGGCGCCGGAGGATTTTAAAGTAACCCTCAGGATCTCTAGCAACCCCTCACTGGCAGAGCAGAGTAGTCGCATTGGTAGGTAAGGCACCAGAAGCTCTTTCAGGTAGTCAGGGCCCAACCCGTGCAGGGCTTCATAAGTCAGCAATCCGACTTTAAAGGTGATCCGCCACTGGATCGGCAGCCAGTGCAGATCTCGGAGCACCCGGTGTAATATGGGAGGAACGAGGAGTCCCCGTTAACAACCAGGCTGCCAAGTTCTGCACTAGCTGCAAGCAGTGGATATCAACCCCAGGCAGCCCAAAGTAAAGGGAGTTGCAGTAGTCCAGACACGAGGTCACAAAGGCGTGGATCAGAGTGGGTAGGTCGCTGGATGGAACAAGGTGCTTGATCCTGGCGATGTTCCTAAGATGGTAAAAGGACACCTTGACAACTGCCGACACTTGCGCATGCAGTGTCAGCTGATCATCAATAATCATCCCAGGTCTCACACCCGTTCAGAGGTCGGGAGCTCCGCATCCCCCAGGAATAAACCAGAGGTTTGAAGTGCCCCCAACCCCTCAGTCCGGTGGCCATGATCCACAACCAACACCTCCTTCTTCCCCGAGTTCAACTTCAACCAACTGGACCTCAACCAATCCTGGATCTCACTGAGACAGTTGTTAAACACTGAGAGTGCTCTATTCTGGTCAGGCCGAAAAGACAGATAGAGCTGGGTATCGTCGGCATAGCAATGAAACTCCAGCCCATATCGTCTAACAATGTCTCCGAGGGGAAGCATGTACACCACAAACAACATGGGGGACAGCACAGAGCCCTGAGGCACCCCACAGGTCAGAGCAGTGGGATCAGAGGAAAAAATTCCCGATACCACCCTCTGAGTTCTACCTGTGAGGAAAGAGGTAAACCATCTGTGCACCAAGCCCGAAAGACCACAGATGCATCTCAGGCGCTCAAGCAACACCCCATGGTCTACGGTGTCAAATGCTGCTGACAAATCCAAAAGGACCAAAATGGACCATTTTTTCTGGTCTCTCGCCATCAAGAGATCATTGAGGACCCGAACCAGCGCAGTCTCAGTGGTGTGCCTCTTTCGAAAGCCTGATTGAAGAGGATCATAGATGTTATGGATGGTAAGATAGTTGTCCGACTGGGCTGCCACCACTTTCTTGATTACCTTCCCAACAAAGGGGAGGTTCGAGATAGGTCTGTAGTTTGCCAGGGAGTCGGGGTCCAAGGATGCCTTTTTCTACATTGGTGTCACCACCGCTTCCTTCAGGGAGCGGGGATATTCACCAGTGTCTAGGGAACATCAGACTATCCTGGCAAGAACTGGGAAGATAACCACCCCACAGCCCATGATCAGGCCTGTGGGACCCGGGTCTAAACTACAGCTAGTCGTGTGCATACCCTGGACAATCCTCACAACATCCTCGATTTCCCGCCTTATGAAGGAACTCCAGGTGAACGGTGTGCTAGTGACCATAGGCTAGACCACCGCAACTCCCATGGAGGGGACGGCGCAAATCTCGGCCCTGATGTCGGCCACCTTATCTGCAAAGAATCGAGCGAGCTCCACACACTGCATCTGTGAAAAGGCACGACGAACCTGCAGACAGGCTGGGTTGCACAGCCTGTCTACAATTCGAAAGAGTCGGGCCGGTCGGTTCTGAGCAGCAGCAATTTCTTCAGACAGGAACACTGCCTTCTTATGAGTAATTGCTGACTGATAGAGTTTATAATGCTCTAGGAGTCTAAGATGGTCAGCATCTAAGCCAGACTTCTGCCAACATCTCTCCAACCTGTGACCTGATCTCCGCAACTCCTTCAGATCCTGATCAAACCAAGGGGATCGGGGCAAGAGGAGAGGCACACACGGGTGGGGGCAATTAAATCCAAGGTGGAGGTGACAGCCTTATTATAGGCTAGCACCATCGCTTTGGGATTTAAGCTCAACCTAGGAAATTCTGATAGGTCAAGAACCGCAGTTAGACCAGTGGGAGTAACATCCCGGAAAGGGTGGTACTTGACCATCTCCACTGGGGTAGGTCTACGGAGGGGGGTGCATAAATTGAACCTCACAGTGTGGTGATCAGACCATCCGACTGGTTCCACCCCCACATTGGAGGCCTCCAACCCCAGCAGGAAGACCAGTTCGAGAGAATGGCCATGTTTATGGGTGGCAGAGGTAACCACCTGTGAGCTTAAGGTTGGCAAGCGATGTGAGAAGGTGGTAGGGAGGGCTGGGGGGATACTGGGATGTATAGGGAGAGGCATCACCAGCAGAAAACAGGAAGTTGTTATTCCCCTGTACAGACAGTGGGTGAGACCCCATCTGGAGTACTGCATCCAGTTCTGGAGACCCCATCTCCGCAAGGACATAGACAGGATGAAGGCAGTTCACAGGAACGCAACTAAAATGGTGCACGGCCTGCAAGAGAAGCCATACGAGGAGAGACTAAAGGAGCTTAATATGTATACCACTGAGGAAAGGAGGGAGAGGGGGGACATGATAGAAACATTTAAGTACCTCAGTGGAATCAACAAAGTCCAAGAGGGTTGCATCTTTCAGAAAAAGAGATGTGCAAGAACAAGAGGACACAACTTGAAGATAGAGGGGGGATGGCTCTGGGGCAATGTGAGGAAGTATTTTTTCACAGAGAAGGTGGAGGACACAATGAACAGCCTTCCTGAGGAGGTTGTGGAGTCTAAAACTGTGGGAGAATTCAAGAATGCATGGGACAGACATAAAGCAATTTTTGTGGGGGTAGGAAGAAATAGGCTGTTGGTTAAATAGGATCTGCAGCTTATCCTGTAGTTAGAGCAATGAGTATACTAGGTGGGCCAAGCGGTCCTTATCTGCCATCAAAGTCTATGTTTCTATGAATATATTAATTTTTAATGCAATACCCACCTAACTTTGCCAGCAACAACAATCCCTTTACATTTCCACAAATAAGAGCTGTATTAAAAAAACACATACTAAAATACATATCCTGCATCTACTGCTGCACTCTGCTATCTCCCCCCACAGCTGAATCCTGACTTTTCCATTTACATAACACCCACCCTCACCCTCCAACACACACACACACACACACACACACACACACCTGCATCTACTGCCAGTGCCGTTGGCGATCTTCCTCACACAGCTGTATATCCCGAGAATGCCAACCACAAGTACCCCTTTACATCCCACCCTTACCCCGCCACCATACGCACTCTGCTGCATCTTCTGCACTTGGTAATCTTTCCCACATCTACTCTGTATTCTCCTCCTGACTATGCAAGAGCCACAACTACCCCTTTAAACCCATAATAAAATCCCACCCTCACATAGCTCCTTTCACAGTCACACGTTTTGTATTATTCCATTGTTATGTAAGGTGCCCAGAGCCTCCGAGGTTGGGCACAGTACAGATAAAGTTTGCCTTGCCTTGTCATGCAGCTGTAAAAATGGGTTTACTGTATAATGGTATGTCTAGGGTTTAGGCTCCTTCATTCACACACAGTAGTGTTTTATAGATTATTTTTAACCCATTATTCATGCAAAACAGAGTTTTATAGCTTCTTTTATGAAATATTTATTTTTGTTTCTGTTTATTTTTGAATGCTGATAATGTTTTTCATTGGGTTACAAAAAGGTTAAGTAAGGTACAACTACATTAGAGAGCAATAATCTGAAGAAATGAGTGACTTCACATTCCATGTAGGGTGTACTGTATAGACTAGGAGAGTCCATAGAGTGTATATACTGTACTAGGAGCCTTTGGAGAGCCTCTTTTGTCATGCCAAAACTTTCAAGAACAGATGCAGATGGAAGTCATGAAAACATAAAAGCTTCCATCAGATAAAAGGACCCATAGCTTATCGTGTCTGCCCAGTCTGTGCGCCCTGTAGATCTTCTGCCCTTCCTTGCCTTGGTGATCTTTTCTTATTTCCCCACAGCAGCCTGAATCCTAACTTTGCCATTGCCAGCTACAGATCCACTTTACATTACATAGAATAAATTCCACCAGTGCAGACTTGCTTACCCCAACACACAATTAAAACACTCTTTCCCACTGCAGAACCTTGACCTGCCACTACCTCTGAGGCACAGTTATAATTATGTCTGCACTGACAATTATGACACTGCCAGTATGCCACAACTGAAGTCAGATAGTGTCACTTACAATCAAATTATCACACAACACAACACACATGTTGCATTCCAGAACATGCACCTTCGATGAGGATTTTCTTTTAAATGGGTTGGGTGATAGTTATAGACCTGGCTGGTCAGCAGGCAGATGGATGATCAAGTCACCTGCTGTGGCAGTTCGGTGCATGTGGTGTTGGTGGAAATGGACTCCGAGCCCTGCCTGCAGATGGACTACTTGCCTTTTTCCCTACAATGTCTATGCTGGCCCCAATTCCCTCAGGGTTCACAATGGCTACTATTGAGGGCCATGACTGACAACATGTGGAGTGTAGCTAGTTTCCTATAAATTGTATATCAACTGGCCAATCTGTTGCCCCCTCAAACAAATTTCATCAACTCCTATAGTGATTCCTGGCTGTACCATGTAGCGGTGCATAAGTAGTATAATTTGTATATCAAATGTTGCAAAATTGTATATTTAATAATAAACCAACAAATAAAATGGTGTTTTCTGACTTTTATTTACACCCCACATGTTACAGATATAGAACCAAATGGTAATATTAAA
This sequence comes from Neoceratodus forsteri, assembly GCA_016271365.2. Taxonomy (NCBI): domain Eukaryota; kingdom Metazoa; phylum Chordata; order Ceratodontiformes; family Ceratodontidae; genus Neoceratodus; species Neoceratodus forsteri. The sequence goes on along the minus strand of CM057450.1, from coordinate 514,879,084 downwards.
TGCATGCTGACAACAGAGTTGGAATCGATTCTTCAACCGTAGGTCTTCTTCAGGAATTGTCTAAAAGAGAAAAAAAACAGGTAAGGGAAATAAGAGAAATATATGTGAGGAAAGAAAATAGGGGGAGGCTGTAGGAGAAAAAGTGATAATAGACAAGGTAAGAGAAGAATCTGGAAAATGAAAAGGTGATGATAGGTATGAAAAGGTATAGTAGACGTGAATAAGTCTAGGAGTCCTTAAGTGGGGACTAATTAACAGGACCTAGTAAGAAGGCTGAAAGGTGAAAGCTATGTGTGCATGTTCCTTTTCATTTCCAACAGAGCAAAGAAATATTCAGACTGGAGGGGCCAGTGATTTACACCAGATCTGCAACAACTGGTACAAGGACACCTAGCACAACAGTACCTCACCAGAGCCATTCAAACTAACATTTTCTGTAACGAGACAACTAGTGAAAACAACCCTGACACCCACTGGCAGTAGGACTGTAACCATGTAGAAAGCAGTGGCTGCACTCCACCTCACCCCCTCCTACCTTCTCCCCTTGTGCATCTTACCTCTGTTATAACCAGCTTGTGCTAGCTGTATCAATGTAATTGTAGTTAATTGTATAATGTATGAAACCAATATGTGTAACTCTAATTTCAGTTACTAGTGTTCTGTAACCTAAATTTGTTATGTTTGTCCTCAATGTGACGAGGTACCATTGGAAATGAGCCTCTGGCTCAAAGGTTGTAAACCGATTTACAAATAAATAAAATAAAAATAAATGAGGCTACATTGTAGTCGTAGCCTTCATGTTAGAGCAAAGATCTCACAGGGAAAACCAGCATTAGGCCAAAATTCCTAGGCTAAACATCACAAGGCTGCATGTCTTTGGTCCAGTAGTTGTGCCATGGGTTTCCCCACCCCGTAGCTCTGGCAGCTCATAATACCTAGACACTGCGACTACGCAAACCTGAATATCAGCAAGGCTACAAACATGGCACCTCACAGCCATGAAATGTTGCCTAAACTTTTTATTGTGAAAAAAGGCAGAAAATGGCAGGCATCTAGCATTCAATGTGCAAGGTGAAGATGCTGGGTACTCACACAGTGCTTGTCAGAAGGCAGTTTTTTAGCCTGATGTTATGATACACTGAGCATGCAGTCAGCTGAACAGCCTTTGTTTACACTGAAACCTGAATATCAAAAGATGCCTGAACAATCTCCAGATTCCTGCCATGTCATAAACCTCTTGTGCATTGCTCTTGAGGTTTATGAAGTCACAGAAACCCCTTGATGGATTACAGCAACTGTAACAGATGGATGCCCATCTGTTATTCTGTTTATATTGCAGTAACTAGTTACTTTTAGGGAAAAGTAGTATCATTACAGTTACTTATTACTTTATTCTGAAAGCAATCCATTACTATTACTAATTACCTATGAAAGTAATCAGATTACAGTTACTAGTTAAAAGTAACTAATTACTCCCAACACGGGGGGGGGGTGTGGACACGAGAGGACATTGCCTTAGATTGGAGGGGGGGAAATTTAGGTTAGAAATGAGGAGACACTTTTTCACAGAGAGGGTCATGTCAGAATGGAATGATGTACTGGAGGAGATGATAGCCTATAAGACAGTGAGTAATTTTAAAAGGGGATGGGACAATGTGGGGGGGTAAATAGGAAGGGGACGGAGTGGGGTAGTTGCAAGATGAGGGTGCTAGCTGCACATTCAAGCAGAATTGATAGACCAGGTGGCCTATTTATGCTTGCAAATTCGTATGTTCATATATATGTACTGAAAGATGGTTAAAATATAAAAATATAGTTAATATGTGTACAAAATTGGTAAAAAATCAAAAGCAGAAACAGAATTAAAAATGGTTAAGTCTGCATTGGATAATAAAAAAACAGTTCTTCAATTACATCAGAAGCTTAAGAGGAGGACAGAAAACAATTGGACAACTATGTGAAGGTGATCTAATTGTAACAGATGAGCAGATAATGGCCAATACATTTAATGACCATTTCTTGAGTGTATGCAGGTCAAAATAAAGTTATAATTGTCCAACTGATGCAGGGGTAAACCACGAAACTGAAATAAACAGCATGTCTGAAAAAGAAGTCCATAATAAATTAAAACAACTTAATGTGAATAAATCAGTAGGATCGGATGGAATTCATCCCAGATTCCTTAAAGAACTAGCCGATGAACTAGCTGGACCCTTCAGGGTGCTATTTAAGGCATCAATTAAACAAGGTAAAACAATCTCAGAGTAGAAAGAGGTTAACATGACTCCAATTTTCAAAAAAGGAGATAAATTAGGTGTCAGGAACTATGGTCCAATTAGCCTGACAGATATTTTTTTTTTCCATTAACATTTTCTTTATTTCAAGCAGAGGTACAACAGCACAGACAAAACATTGCCAAGTATAAAACAAATTGTGGTTACACCATTACAAACAAAGTAAAACTTTCCTCTGCTTTCCCCCCAACACTTACCAAATTATAAACCCCCTAGACCCCCCCATCCCTACCCCTCCATACTACCCTCTATACCTCCCCTACAAGGCACACGAATCCATTTATCACCAAACAGGATGAGTTCAAGAATCAGCGGGAAACAAGTATAAAACAGGGCCCAAGTCTTGTCAAAAGGGTAACTGATTATGCAGTATACAATCATTCTCTCCACCCTTAGAAACGCGAGGAGCTCTGCCAGCCATTCCGAATAAGAAATTCGTAGTTTGTCTTTCCAATGACGAAGAACCAATTTCTTAACTATTACTGAGATCAAGGTCATGTAATACTTCCTAGCTTTGACCGGGAAAGCAGTCATTTCCCCTAGCAAACAGACCTCGGATCTGAACATGTCCTCTATCCCCAGTAGGGGATCTAACTTATTCTTAATTTCGAACCACAGGGGAGCAATTTTAGGGCACTCCCAAAAAAATATGTAGAAGATCCCCTGCATCTGCATCACATCTGTAACATTTAGGGTCTTTTAACAAATTCAAATCTGCCAATTTCTGGGGGGAATAGTAAATGTTATGTAATACTTTAAATTGTATAAGCCTCAGTTGGTCATGCCTAATAAACCTGTGGCATGCTTGCCAGATCCCCGTCCAGTCCAAGTTAGTGTTGGGAAAGACTGCCGCCCATTAAGAACAAGGGGCAAGGTTTACGGGGTAAGCCCATTGGAACAGAGTTAAATAAATCTTTGAAATTGCCTGAGGGACCCCAATTAACGGATGTATTTCGGTCAGAAACGAGAGCCGTGGGGAGTGAACACTCCCCGCTACATGTTTCTGTGCTAAAACATGTCGAAGTTGATACACTTTGAATATATCCTTGGTAGATAAATTGAATCTATTGATTATTCTCAGGGCCGGCATTATATCCCCTTCCTCAGTGAGAAGGTCTTTGAGAGAACAGTTGTCCGACAGGCTCAACCAGTCTGCTCTAATAGTATTGTTACCTATCAAAAACCATGGATTGCCCCATATTGGTTGGTCCCAATCCCTAACATGATCATATTTAATGAGCCCACAAAGCTGAGCATGAACTTTCACTGCAACCCCTATTGGAGACTTTTTCAGCAAGGGGGGGAGTACTTTGAAATTAGCCTGACAGATATTAAAGGAAACATTATGGAAGGATTCGTAAGAGAAAACATTGAGCGACACATAGTCTACACAGGGTTAGTGGACATCACATAAGCATTGGTTCAGTTCAAGTAGATCCTGCTTAACAAATCTTATGCAGTGTTTTGAACCTGTGAGTTCAGCATTAGGCAAAAGGTTACTTGTAGATATAGTCTATCTTGGCTATTCTGGAGCTCTTGATTTGGTTCTTCATGGTGAACTAGTAAACCAACCTATTAAACTGGAAATTCATCCAAAAATCATACAGTGGTTAGACTCATGTTTTTGTTTTAGTCTTTGGTAACCAGGTAAGGCCCACCAGACATAAGTGCCTGTTTTCAGGGGTGACCTGGGAGCACTGGGCGGTTAAGTGACTTGTTCAGAGTCACACAGTATGCACGTGGAGGTTGTGAGGATCAAACTCAGGTCTGGTCTGCTGGATGTACCAAGCTTGTTCACGCCTTGTTCCTCTAACCTCTAGGCTATACTGTCAGCCACACTCAAGGCTAAGTAATAGATAGCAAAGGGTGTGTATCAGGATTAACGTTCTGCTGGAAGTGCAGTTATCAGTGGGGTGCCCCAGGGTTTGGTGCTGGGGTTCACACTGTTTAATGCTTTTGTTTAAAGGGACACTGTCAACCCCCTTAGGTCTCAAGGTGTCCCTAGTTTAAAAAACTTATTTTATGATTGCCAAACTTCTGTAAAGATTGCTGATGTAGCTGGTAGTTTGATTCTCTTATTTTCTTTAAAAAAGTGAAGAGCAGACTGCCCAACATACTAGTGTTACCATACCAAAACAGGTTTGTTTACCTTCCTTGATCAACTCCTAATGCATCTTTCCTGGACTTGGGAACACTCACAACACAGTCTGGCTGCTCATGATGTAATGGGAGTTTAGGAGGCTACTGCCTCATGTGTAACTGTACTGTTTGGGTGTGTTTCTGATGCTCAGGAAGTATGCAATAAGAACCGATCCATGATTGTAAACAGAACAAGGTTTATAAATATACATTGCCATGCATTTCAGTTCCACTAAACAAAGAGACAGACAAAGCAAACAGCAACATCGATGACTTTTAGAGAAGGTAAGCAATCATAAAATGTAGGGGTTCAACTAGAAACAATATGTTAAAAAACAGGTTGACAGTGTCCCTTTAATCTATGCAGGTGTAAACAAAATCAGGGGTATGTACGTATGCTGAGGATACAAAAATCAGAGCCATTATTAACAACAGGGAAGCAGCAGCCTATTTTCAGAATGATTTGGAACAACTAGAAACCTGAGCAAAAAAACATGGATTACAATATAACATCAATAAATGCAGTTATGCATTAAGATACTGTATAATAATATAATGGCAGAATACACACTGAACAATAACATATTAGCACAGCCCCATGTTTATTCTGGCAATGTGAACCTACATTCTACGGTAGGGCCTCATACTTTTCTGAGACAGAAAAACTGCTGATTCTGTGGCAATTCTGCTGCAGATAAATTGTAGCATACCTTTAAGGGGATTAAGTCTTAGTTAACCTTTTGACTGCCTTCGTACAACCACTCCGCTACACAAAGTGGAACAGCAGGCCATTTAACAGTATGTAGTCTTCTTATCAAACATATTAAACTGCAATAACTGAAACCTGGTGCAGCGATGGGCATCAGTGTTCTCTTTTAATGACTTTCCTCCCACCCCGAATTTGAAGGCTCATCTGTTCTTCTGGAAATTGGTGGCCTTTGCTGTTCTTCTATGTTATAATTGGAGGGGGACATGCACACTCAGCTAAAACTACGCAGAAGGCAAAACCTGCTTGGATTTCTTCTGATTTATATTTACAGTTTGCAGATATAAAGAGAGACTCCAGCTTGAAAGCCACTTTAATTTTTTTTCTGATTTTGATCTATGTTCTTTTATAGTACTATTTTTTTTAACTAGGAATACCCTGACTGCCTTGCAACAAACGTGTGCAGCATGCAAATCTGTGTGTTGGGGGATTGTCTTCCTATAATAGTGAAGGAGGGTGTAACTTGCAGTGTCTGTAGGATTTCTTGGCTCCTGATTTTTCTTTTGGGGGCACACTAAAAAATGCAAGCAAGTCATTCTTATTAAGCTGGAGTGACCTTGGTTAGCATGTTCTCTTTTCCCAGCAACTCAGGGTGTGGTGGTGGTGTTCTTCAGTCAGTGACCTTCATTTTACTTATGTATAGCATCAATCAATATAACTCTCCATTCCAATTTTTTCCTTACCTGCTTGCTCCAGTTCAAGTATACCCTGGTCACCAACTCTGCTGCAGCTGAGCAACTTGACTCTTATTAAGAACTGAGCTTGATGCCACCACTTAGGCTCCAGGTTCCAGTATGCCAAAAAATTACTGTCACACTTGCAGGTACAGATCTGTGGCCCACAAATCAAAACTGTGATCTATGTCCACCAGTGGGGACCGAGTCCTCTGCTCAGTCTGCTGCCAGTCACATGTTTCTGCAATCAGTGCCTCCTCTGATTCCTGCCACCACACCGAGATCAGTGCCACCTCCATGGGCACCACTGAATCTTCTCACTGCTTGACTACAGCTCGCCTTCCAGTTCTTCCTTCCAAATTCATCTTCCAAGGATTCAGCATGCACCATGAGCAGCCTCATAATGAAACATTAACAAGGCTGAGCTACCCACACCTACACAGCAGCAAATCAGAACTGCCGTGGACCAAAGCAAGCTGTGCTACTCTTGCTGAAGTCCCTCCCCCACAATACTGTCTGGATGAATTTACATAACAACAGCCAGTACAAGTCAAGATGCCATGCAACCATTAGCTTTTCGGCTTTGTAGGTGGTATCAGTTTGTTGCCCTTTTTTAATGAGTATGTATGTCATGGCATACGTAACATATCAGTAGCAATGCCTTTGCATTGTGTGATTGCATAGCATAGCTAGAATTTCTGTGGCTGTGTGGCTGATTTTCCTGATTTCTGTGGCCAGCACTGATTTCTGCGGCCATTGCTGCAACCACAGAATCACAAAAAACATGGGGCCCTGCATACTAGCAGCCACTGTTAATGAAAAAGGTATGGGTGTATTCATTATAGATGCAGTAGCATTTGATACACATGCAAAAGAAATAGTAAAGAAATGTAACAAAATCCTGGGGCGTCTCTTCAGGCATGTTGAAAACAGAAATGTGGGGGTGATTTTGCCATTATATACTGTTGTTTACTTGTGAGGCTACATTTAGAAGAATGTGCATCATTCTGTGCACCACCCAGTGTTGGGGGAATAAAAATGATGGAACGAATACAAAGACAAATGATCAAAATAATTGTGAATCAAAATAAATAAAACACATGAAGATAGACTAAACACAGTGAGGCTATATTCTCTACAGTACAGAAGACTGAGAGATAACTTGTATTACATATATAAAGCTTTTAAGAATGATGAATTGTGGGATACCTCTGGTCTGTGTAAAAATGAAGTTACTAGAAACACTAGGACACATGGGTTGCAACTTAGAGGAGAAAACTAAAAAACAAGCAAAAGGGGAAGATAGTTTAGTCAGAGGGTTCTATTGTGCTGGAATGCACTGCCAGAAGCAGTGGTCCTTAGCAATACCATGGATCAGTTTAAAAGGGCATGGGATACTTGATATCATGGTAGATAGATTAGTTACTCAACAACACTAGTATGAGACGAGCCATACTAGGCAACCACCAACTGACTTGATTCGTCATCTATGAACCTATGAACCTATGACTACTGAGCAGAAGTAATCATTTAGAATTGCTGCCTTCTGCTCACCCTCCTCTATTACCCTGCACTCCTCCAACAACCAATTGATTCCCTCTCTTGTCTTCCTTTATCCCTGAGCTACTTGAAGAACTGTTTTTCCTCTCCCTTGACCCGTTCCATAATACTCAGCTCTGTGTCTGCTTTTGTGATCCTGGCATCCATCTAGGTCTCCTTCATCTGCACATGGTATTTGCTCTATCCTTCATCCCTCTGTTTTACCTTGAAACAATGAAGGCTGTCTTCCTGTCCTCACGGCCTCCCTGACCTGCTTAGTGTGCCAGACTGATCTCTTGTGCCTATTACCCATGGTAACTGTTCTCAAGCATTGTATGGTTGTTTCAAGAATAAGCCCTTTAATTTCTCCCTACCTCTACTCCACTGTCCTCTCCACTTTTTGTCTACTCCAAGTAACCTGCCCTTGACTAATTCCTTTATCTTATCAATATCTGTTGATCTGAAATCCCAGAACTACAGCTTTTGATGAGGGTATACTGATACCCATAGTGAGTTCAAACCATATGGTGTTATGGTCACTGGATACCAGTGGTTCTCCAACCCACACTCTTCCTACCATTTCTGCATTTGCAGGAACCATGAGGAGAACAGTAGCCTGCCTTGTAGGCACCCTGACTAGCTGCACTAGCGGGTAATCCAGCAACATATCTAGCAAGACCTGATGGTTGGTGCTCTTAGCAGCTAGAATATCCCAATTTATGTCAGGTAGATTGAGATTCCCACAATCACTACCTCCTCCTTGGCAATACCCTTTTAAATGTCTGCTCATAGTTCCCTACCCCACTCTTCTCCCTGTCATGGTAGTCTACAGACCCCCCCGTGCAATTTATTTCTCGAATGTGCTGTCAAGAGCTGTACCCACAGTGTTTCTGTCTCCCCATTTCCTCCCCTGCTGGACCCATCTCCTTTTATGCTATGCCTTCCTTACATAGACACATAGAATTTATTGGCAGAGAAGGACCAGCAGGTCCATTTAGTCTTCCATATATTACTGCACTCTGAACTCTAATTGATCTCAGGTGTAACTCCCTTCTCATATCCTCCACTTACTGTGCCTATGTGCCTGTCCCATGCATCCTTTGGAACTTGCCCACTGTCTTCTCCTCCACACCCTCTTTTGAAAGTCTGTTTGAAGCATCAAACACCCTTTCTATGAAGAAGTATTCCCTCACATGCCTCTTAAACTCCCCCCCTCCAGCTTAATTGCATGTCATCATGTTCTTGTGCGTCTCCTTTTCTGAAAGGGGCTCCCCTCCAGCACCTTGTTTACCACTGTGGGGTACTTATAGGTCTCAATCAAGTACCCTCTCACTCTTGTGCTCCTCTGTCTCTGAAAGAGATGCCCTTCCTGCACCTTGATTACTGCTGTGAGGTACTTACAGGTCTCAATCATGTCCCCTTTCCCTCTCCTCTCCTCAAAGGAATACATTTTGAGCTCCTAAAGCATCTACTTGTACATTTCTTGTGCAGTCCACAAAATATTTTGATAACCCTCCTTTGGACTGCTTCCAACCTGTTAATGTCCTTGCAGAGGTGCAGCCTGCAGAATTGGACACAGTACTCTAGTTAGGGTCTCACTAGTGAATGATTCAGTGGTAACACCATCTCCCCTCTCCTGCTAGAAATCCCCTCACTAAGCACCCCAGCATCACACTAGCCTTGCCTACTGCCTTGTTAAAGTGCCTTGTCACCTTGAAATCATCTGGTATGCTTACCCCAAGGTTCCTGTCTTGTTTGATGACTGTAAGTATCTCTCTCTAATTTTATACACAGCCCCCAGATTTCCCCACCCTGGTACATGATTTTGCATATTTTGACACTGAAATCCAGCTGCCACACCCTAGAACACTCCTTTAACTTCCCCATATCCCTTTGAATTCCTTCCACCACTTCCTGTGTGTCTACCCTGTTGCAGATTTTTGTGTCCTCCTTAAAGAGACACACCTTCCCCTCCAGTTCCTCACCAATGTAACATGTAAATACATTAAAGAGGACAGGATTCAGTACCAAATTCTGTGAAATTCCACTGATCGCTCTCCCTTCTCCCAAGTGACTTCTGTTTACCACCAACCTCTGTTTCCTATATTGCAAACAGTTTGGTACCCATCTTACCACCTCCTCCCTAACCCCCACATTGCTAAGTGTCTTAATTAGCTTCCTGTGTGGCACAGTGTCACAGGCCTTACTGAAGTCTTATAGACCACATCCACTGCCTTCCCTGATCCATCTCATTCGTCATCCAGTCAAAGAAATATATGGCATGTGTTTGACTTGACCTCCCCCACGAAGTGATGTTGCTAGTGGTGCTGCAGCCCATTTGCCTCCAGGTACTTCATCTGCCTATCCTTCAGCAGGGTTTCATTAATTTCCTCTCTACTGATGTGAGACTTACTGGCCTGTAAGGTTAGCCTCTTCTGTGCTGCAGTTCCTGTGCAGGAGTACACACATTGATCCTCCTCCAGTCCTCTGGAACTACCCCTGCCTCCTATAAGGTACTGGATAGTGTTACCAGAGTTGCAGCTAGCACTGTGCTCTGTTCTTTAAGTACCCTTGGGTGAATACTGTCTGGCCCCATCACCTTGTTTTCTTTTGAGGCTTCCCTTTCCTTTCAGACTCTATCCTTTGAGAATGGCCTAGTACCTAATCCCCCCCTCCTTCTGGTACTTCCTGATACATGTTGGTCCATCTCTTACCCCCTCCACTGTGATGACCAAGTAGAAATACTCATTTAAAATGTTAGCATTTTCTTGTTCTTCTGCTGCACAGTCCCACCCAGCTCTCCTGATGCTCTCTAACTTACCCCTTGCTTTCCTATTTTTAACCACATACCTGAAATAAGTCTTATCCCTCTTTCTGACCTCCTTGGTGATCCTAGTCTCTGTTTATGCCTTAGCTACCCTCACTCTCCTTCCTACCTCCTTTTGTGTATCTAGATATATCTCTGTCCCCTTCTGAATGGGTCTTCTTGTACCTTTTAAAATCTTTGTTATTCCCCTTACTGTTCAGCCACTTCCTTCAAGAACCATAATGGCCTCTTTCTCCTCCTTCCCTTGCTTACTTCCTTCAAACATCTTGCTGTTGCCTTAGCTATTCCTTACTTGATAATTCTCCTTTTTTATAATAATATCTTTATTAAGTAACATAGAGGAAAAATACATCAACATTACAAATATGAAATGACAAAAAAACTAATAAACAAAGATTCACAATATTTAAAGCAAATAAATAATGGTACAAAGTCATTTGCTATAACAAATAAATGTGTCAAAATGTGGAAACTTCTAGTAAGGCAGCACTTTATATATTTTCTCTTCTTTGTTTGAAAAAAGAAGAAATGATGAAATGACATGATAAAAAAATATTAAAAGAAGAAAAGTAGGCAACTGAGCTATAGACAAATGAGAAGCTTGGAAGCAGAGCATGGACCACCAGTCAATTAATGTATACAACTTTAATCATCTCCAATAAAGCCAACCACAACTTAAAAAAAAAAGAAAAAAACAGATACTCTCTATGTACTGTATATATAAAAAAAGTTCAGGAGCAAAGTCTGAATCTGACTGCGATTATTAAAAAAAAAATAAAAATTGTTGTCAAATCTCCATTGGAAAATGGTTTAAGTAGCTATAACTGCCTCATTCATGCCAATAAATATTGTTGGCAAGGGTCACCCATTGTGACACACCTGGGGCTGAAATTTATGGCAAAATCTAGTAATAATTTTTTTAGCAAATGCCAGAAGAATTAGCATTAACTTAAATTGCTGGCCCTAATCAGAAAACCAGTAGTAGAAATATATAGTTATGCCAAAAGAGGAGGTAAAGGAGAAGACATATGAAATAATGAAGCAATCGCTTGAGAGATGGCAGACCAGAATGACTGCAAAAGATGACAAGACCAGCAAATGTGAATGTGGTCCTCCAGGGGCTCACCAGAGGATCTCCAACAAGAACCCACCTTTTCCATAGTGTCTCCACTCTTCCCAGCCATCCTTCATACAGTACAAGGTATTTACTGAGGCAATCATCCATTTCTTTCAAATCAACCCTCCTGAAATCCAACAGCCTTGTCCTAGTATGGTTATCTCTTGCCTAATTCAGATGCCAAACCACTCAATACAGTTATCGTTTGTACTCAGGGGTCTACAAATTTTGACCTCTGCAATGTTGTTCCTGGTCATAAGTGACATGTCCAGCACTGTCCATTCTCTAGTGGGCTCTGTAACCAGCTGTCTGAGAAATGCCCCCTGAAGGGAGTTGAGGATGGTCCTGCTTCTTGATGTATCTGTAGCCAGAATGGTGCTGTCTACATCCAGCAGATTAGTGCCCCCCATAATCAATACCTCTCTTTTGCCTATCATTCTGCCAGTGGTCTCCCACACCCTAAAAGTTATTTAACTGTTCCCTCCATGTTGGTGATCTCTAGACCACCCCATGTGGATAAAGGCCCCAGACCCTGTCTCTAAGCTGCCCAAACACCCTCCAGCTATTCCTTCTTCCCCTGGTGTCCATGTATTTCCATGGCCTTTATGCTTACTGTCAGATATAAAACAGCTCCCCCAATTCCTCCCTGTTCTGTCTTTCTGGAACATGGTGTAACCTGGAAAGGCCACATCACTGCTATGATTGTTGATGCACCATGATTCTGTTATGTCCAACAGATCTACATCTCTCTGTGATGTGGTTTGGCATTCATGGGGACAGAACTTTGTGCTCTCAGGCAACTTTATCATGGAATAATCTACCAATTTCACTTTGCATACTTACTGGACATGGGGCCTTTGCCTCAGTGGTGAAGGAATAGTTTCCATTTACCTGTCACTGCATATAGTCAATTGATCCCTTATCCTCTGTACCCACATCTATACTGCTCTGGAGTTTTGTAAATTCAATGCGTGTCTGTGATTGTCCATGTTCCCTAAGTTTCATGTCTCTAATGTAACTTATAGATAATAGTACACAGGACTGTCTTGAAAACAGGATTTGTTTCAGATCTTAACGATGTGTATTTTCCTGTATAAAGTTTTACCTACCTACCCATTTACCTCTGTAATGTTGCCCCAATGTCAATTTTAATTCTGAGGCTCCTTATGTTGGCACATGTGGCTTTCCATTCCTTTTGTCCCTCCTTCCTCCTACATTGCCCTCTCTTCCTGATTTCTTCCTTTGCCAATCCCTTTTCCCTGGTATTGTTGCCCCCCCTTCACCTTCCTTCTGTCTACCCTTCTTCACTCTACTTTCAGCCTTAGATCCACCTTCTGACCCTCCCGTCCTTTCCTTCTCTTTGTTCCTATGCTCTTCTATCCAAGTGGAATTTTTTCCCCATGGTTCCTTCTCTCTGTTGCTTCATATTCTTGCTGTGGGGGAGGGAGTATTCAAAGCCTCTCTCATTTTTCCTGCATCCCAACTTGACTAATTTAAATGTCTGAAGTATCATTTAAACCTTCCACCCAGGATTGCCATTCCCCTCTTGGATGGATGGATGTATCAATATGTACACCTTGGAGGAGAGGAGAGACAGGGGAGATCAGATAGAAACCTATAAATATCTAAAGGCAAAAATAGAGTACCAGAGGGTAGCATCTTTCCGAAAAGGAGATCTCCAGGAACGAGGGGGCATAATATGAGGTTGGAAGGGGTAGACTAAGGGGTAACATGAAGAAGTATTTTTTCACAGAAAGGGTGGTGGATGCATGGAATAGACTCCCAGCAGAGGTGTTGGGGGCAAACACAGTCAGGGGTTTCAAGCATGCATGGGACAAGCACAGGGGAACCCTAGCAATAGGAACGAGGTGATAAAGCCAGAGATCAAGCAAGGTCTGAGACTTTCACAGTAGGCAGGGAAAAGGGGCAGACTAGATGGGCTTAGCAGTCCTTCTCTGCTGTCAGTTTCTATGGATGGAGGCCATATCCTTTGGACAGGCCTGTATCTCCCCAGGTAGGACCCCAGACCCAATGTAGCTATAACCCTCCTCCCTACAGTATGCTTTCAACCATAGAAACACAGAAACTTAGAACTTGTCAGCAGATAAAGACCTCAATGGCCCATTTAATCTGCCCATTTTCCCTGTTTACTGTGCCACTGCACCCCATACACAATCTCCGGTCCTCCCCATGTTCCTTCCAAGGTCCCCTTATATCTGTCCCATGTATATTTGAATCCTGCAGCTGTTCTGGCACCGACCGCCTCTGCTGGGAGGCTGTTCCAGGCCTCCACCACACTCTCTGAGAAAAAATATTTCCTCACATCCCCTTTGATCCTGCCCCCCCCAGCATCATAACATGCCACCCTTGTTCTTGAGTCTGTCTTTCTGTGGAAAAATGCTACATCCCTGTACCTTACTAATACCTGTTATGTACTTGAATGTTTCTATCATGTCCCTCTTTCCCTTGTCTAGTCTGGCAAGTACATATTCAGTTCTTTTAGTCTCTCCTCATAAAGCCTTGATGCAGTCTCTGCACCATTTTGTTTGTCTGCCTCTGTTCCACCTCCATCCTGTCCATGTCCTTCAGGAGGTGCGGCCTCCAGTACTAAGCACAGTACTCGAGGTGTGCTCTTACAAGAGACTTGTACTAGGCCAACACTACCTCCCATCTCCTATTGGAGGAGTCAATGAGTCACTGAAGCACCTGGTGAGGTGTTTCCTTGTCTACCCCAGGCCACATACAGGTAGCACCTCAGTGAAGGTCACTGTACAAGCTACCTGCTTCAGGCCCTTCTCTAGCCCTTAAACATTTTCTGCACCATCCTTGTTCCATTCCTTGCTAGGTCACTTGTTCCCAGATGAACAATGACAGCCAGCTGTCCCTCCTTCCCACTGCACTAGCAATGTTAAGGATTCCCTCCCCATCCCTCCATGCTGAGGCACCAGATAGGCACTGCACTTCCCTCTTCTCCACCCACCTGCTCTCAAATCTAGCCCTAGCAGTTGAGTTCCCCACCAGAAATTGCTTCCTCCTGTGCTGGGGTCCTCTGCCACTCACCTTGGGGGTTTCCCTATGGAGGATCCTCACATCTTCCTTGGCCACTACCACAGGTGCCTCCTCTTAGATGACCTGTCCCATCAGAGCAGAGAAAATGTGACGTAGTGGCACCAGCAGTGGAATGTGTTACTGCCCCACCACCCTCACCCCCGCTAAGCTTACTACAGTCCAGCCAGCCTTCCTCCTTTACACCCTCTGAGGCAATTGTGGTAGACTCGGTGGCCTCTGAAGAGGTCCCCTGAATCCTAGTTAACTCAGCCTGGAGTGTAGTGACCTCTTCTTTCAGCCCAGAGAGGTGCACACAGATGTTGCAAAACCTCAGTCTTCAAATGGTCTCCCTAAAGACTGCAGTTCCATAGCCACTGCACTGCCCCATCCCAGCATTCCCAGTACTTCACTTCCTTAGCATAATAGGCTACCTCACCTCCTTTTCACTTATCCTTGTCTTTGCTATACATGATATATTCCAGTACTGCCAGATCTTAATCATTATTCCTGGTGACCCATGTTTCTATGATGACTATGAGGTCTCATACATATCTACCACCATCAGCTGGAGCTCACTACTTGTGTTTCCAAGGCTACTGATATTTAGGCAGATTGCTACCCAGTTTATGCCTATATCATTCCCACTCTTGTGAGCTCAACTCCCTTCGTCCATCTCCTCCCTCCTTAACATCTTGGTTTTCTACTCCTAACTGGCTTTATGAACCCTCCTCCCTTGGCAGCCTTACTTAACTTATTTTGGACCCCTGCTTTTTATTTGATTTTACAATTTTTGGCCAGGAAAGATGCAGGCACCTGAGGCTTGTTTCCAGGTGCATCCTGGGAGCACAGGGAAGCTAAGTGACTTGCTCATGGTCACACAGTATGCAAGTGGTGGCTGTGAGATTTAAACTAATTTCTCCAGGTTTACAGTTCAGTGCTCTTAAACACTGTGCTATGCTGCCTCTCAGTGCTATGCTTTGCTGCTTTCATCCCCACTGCCCCAGACCTGATTTCTAAGGGAGTCTCAGGTTCAGCTATTGCTCACCCCCAGCTGTCAAAAGTTGTACTTCACTGTCTCAGTCAGCTGGTTTGCCAGATGTCTTCCAAATGCAGCTTGCGCCATTGACCCTACACACTATTCTTTACTGGACAAGGACCTGGTGGCAAAGTCTTGTGGCTTGTGGCAACCATAGCAGTGTGTCAAACATAGGGTGCACCTAGACAGGTTGTCACAAGCTGTGGGCAGTCATATGGCAATGTCCCTGAGCACTGCTTGGTAGTTTAGTGTCTCCCAAGCCCCTATCTTCCATTATAAGAATTAAAAAAAACACTAGCTGTCTTTTGGCCCCCCCAAAGCCAAAATCTCCCATCATAATTATTAAAATATCTCTGGTAGTCTAGTGCTCATCCAAGTCCCCATCTGCAGTTATAACAATTAAAAATCACTGGTAGTCTAGTGCCCCTGCCAAGCTCAAAGCTCCCATTATAAAAAATTAAAATATCCCTGGTTGTCTAGTAGACCACTACAGCCCCGATTATGCATTGTGAGAAATTCTGAAATTTCTGGTGGTCTAGTGGACCCCCAACCCTGAAGTGCCCTACTACCCGCTCACCCCATCCTGTAACCAAGTCAGAGACTGGCACAGCCCACCACTCATGACCATGGCCAGCTGCTGACTGAGCTCTGAATGAGCATGCACTGTATACTGAGCACGTACTATATACAATTCATGCTCATTCAGAGCTCAGTCAGTGGCTGGCCATGGTGGTGAGTGGTGGGCTGTGCCACCGCTGGCCTCAGTTATGGGATGGAGAGCAGGATGGTAGGACACTGTGGGGTGGGGCCCTCTAAACCACCAGGGATATTTAAATTTTATAATGGGAGATTGGGGTTTGGGGCACTAGACTACCAGGAATTTTTAATTATGATGGGAGGCCAGGGCTTGGGGGCTGCTAGACTACCAGCAATATTTTTACTTATTAAAGTGGTTTAACTGGAAAACTATACTGAGCACAAAATAGCTTACTTCCAGACTTTTCCTGGGTGGGGGGAGAGGAGGGGTATAAGCTTAAAAATGTTCTAAAAAGATATACACAATTGCACAGGCTGTTATACAGAGAATATAATGGGTGCAGTGGTGGATTAAAAAATACAGACTGCAATATATATACAAAATATATACAATAAGTGCAATATACAGTGATAGCAGTTCGGTACCTATGTTCACACAATGTACAGGTAGAAGTATACAATAAGTGCAAAATACAGTCACAGTAGTTAGGACCCAGGGGAACAGGGGAGGCTCAGGGTACACTTAAAGACAATGGCAGGACTGAGAGGTGTGGGGATGCAGAAGAGAAATAGTTGAGGTTATGAAGAGGCTGAATGGATGTTTAAGGAGAGAGACTTTCAGAGTTTAGTGAAGTGAAAAGAGAAGGCTGATTGACCTGCAAGGTTTTTACAGGAATGGAGCTTGAGGGAAGGAAACCCACAGTTAAGAAGGGAGTAAGAGAAGGGATGGATTGAGAGAGTGGGTAGTCGAGATAGGGATAAGAAGGATAGCCAGAGTTTGGAAGTGAAGGAGGCGTTATGGGACAGATGGTAATCCTCCTGGGAAGGGAGGGAGGGAGCAATGTAGAGAGAGCAGTGGTGAATGCGGGTAGGGCAGTTAAGAGCAAAGCGGCAGAAGGAGCGAAAAAGGGGATCCAGTCTGGCTAGGGTGGATTTGGGGGCCGCAACATAGGCAATAATGCCATAGTCAAAGATGGGGAGAATCATCTTTGTATGATGTCTCGGCAGGCAGGGAGGGGGATACAGCTGTTTTGCCTAAAGAGTGCACCAAGTTTTGCTCCATGTTATAGCGGTGATCGCAGAATAACGACAAGTGTACTTTGTCAAAAATCAATTCTGGCGATGGGCACTCGCAGCGCGTCCAAAAATGGTGCCTGAGACCTACAGGTCTCATTTTTAATGTGGGAGGCTGTTCCCCCACACTCCCTACTTCTGGATTCTCAGCTCCAGGGGGGTGCATGTTGGGGGGGTGAAAAACATAAAAATTTAAAGCCACCTGCTGGCAAAAAAAAAAAAAAAAACACGGCCGACTCAAACCCTGTACCTCCCAGCTGACCATCCTCCCACCATGCTAACAGACCAGCTCAGCAGCTGCCCACCACACCACCTCCCACATACCCACCTCCCTCCCCTGCCTCTCCCTTGCATGTGCTCGCACATGTGTATACCCGCTACTGCCATCCTTGGTATTTCTCCACACCAGCATCCAGTAGCCCCCCCGCTTGGTAGCTGTGAACACAGGCACCATAATTGAGTCAGCTTTTTTGTAGGTGCCCAATTTCAGTCACCTGGTTCACTTGATACCACCAAGTTTAGAATAGAGCTTTTTGTGAATGGCATCTATGTGCAGGGAGAAATGGAGGCAATGGTCAAGTCAGATGACAAGGTATTTGAAGGCAGGAACATTGTCAAATGGGATGCTGTCTAGGGTGTGGAAGCAAGGGAGGGATGGTAATTTAGAGTCTTGGCCTAATGCCAAAGCACATAGGCACCATAGACCTAATTCCAAGATGGCCAGCATAATTCACATGCAGTTGTGAGTTACGCCGGTTGCCTCTACACATTCCAGAAGCAGCAGAGTCCCAGCAATTGTGACTTGCAAGATACACCATGTGTGTGTGTTGGTAGCCCATGCAAGGCATATCAATGCCGCAAGTCGCATCTCGCAGCGAGTGACAGGTGGCCCCCCCCCAGAGCCCCCTACCTCGGACTACCACAGAACACATCAGGGGGCAGGGGGGCAAGGACAGATGGCACAATCATCTGTGGGCTCACTACTGACAGGGAATCCTGGGAGTCACTCACAATCGGGTGTTTGGAGGATGAGGGTGTGCTAGTTGGGGCCAAGGGGACAACATGGCTCCATTGCTGTGGTGCTGTGAGGCTGCATCTGATGGTGCCAGTTGTTGGATGCCAGTTATGACAGCTCCAAGCTGTCAGAAGTCAGATAAGCCACTGCATGTCCTGGAATTGCAACTGTAGGTTGTGACAGTGGGCCTTCTGGAATTGGTCTAAGTTGCTGTCGCAACCCGCAGTTGTGCTAGGTATTGTGGGCAGTGGCTTATGTGTGGTCATATCTTGTGATTGTCGCAGCCCGCAGATGCAATGGTGTAGGTGCCCTCGTGGAACAGCAATGGTCATATCACATGGCGTAAGTCGTGGGATATGCCATAGGGATTGGCGTATCCTGCCTTATGCCGGCGTAACCCATCTTAGAATCAGGCCCCATCTTTTTAGCATTTAGAGATAACTGATTAGACTGAAACAATTTCTGGACTGAGTGAAAATCAGGTTGGAGTTTGGATACTAGCTCAGCTGGTGACGAACCAGACACAAATAGGGCAGTGTTGTCAGCGTACATGTGTATGGAGACAGATGAGCAGGCAGTGGGTAGGTCATTTAGAAATATGGAGAATAAAAGTGGACCAAGTACTGAGCATTTGAGGACTCCAGTGGTAATGGGGAAGGGAGGTGATATGGCTCCTCCTAGCCTCACAGATTGAGATCTCCCTGTGAGGTAGGAGCTGAACTAGTGGGTGATGGGGACTGAAGACCAGCTGAACTGAGTTTGTGGAGTCAGAATGAGTGAGAAATGGTGTTGAATGCTTTTGCTAAATTGATGAAAATGGTGGCAGTGAGAAGACCCTGGTCCATAGCTGTATGGATGGAGTCTGTTAGTTGGAAGAGGGAGGAGGAGGTGGAATGAAACTTTTGAAAGCCAGACCACAAAGGAAAGGAAAAGGAAGAGGAGTCAAGGAAAGGAGAGAGTTGGGATAGCAGTATGTGTTCTTGGAGTTTAGAAAGGGTATGTAGGAGGGATATAGGTTGGCAGTTACCAGGAGAGGAGGATTCACCACCTTTATGGAGGGGGATGACAGTAACATGCTTCCAAGTTGATAGAATATTTTTAGTTAGTTATGTTTAGTTCCCCCTGGAAATACTCTCCACCTCTCTCATCCCACTGGAACAAGTCCAAAAGTATAAGTATCTAGGTATTACATTTGACTCTAGGTATTACATTTGACTCTTCCCTCTCATTCTACGAACATATAAAAATCCTCGCCTCCACCACCAACACCCGCATTGGTCTTCTTTACAGACATAAAGACTGCCTGACACCTGAACTACTTCGCCTAGCCATCACCTCCTCAGTATTATCGCTGGTGGACTATGGCCTCACAATCTATGCTGCCGCCGACCCTGCAGTGCATCATCAAATACAAGTAGTCATCAATAAGGCCTGTCGGCTCCTCTCTGGTGCTGACAGGAATACACATACCTGCACCCTATACACGCTCACCAATATCCTCTCACTTGAGGAATGACTATTTATACCAGACCTGTCTATTCACCAAAAACATCCTCCTGGGTTTAACCCCAATTGGTGTCTTGGCTTGTCTTCAGGCAGCCACCATCTCAGCGTCCACACAGGTTGCCCCCAAAACTATCTGGAAGGTGCCTATGGTCAGGGACCACCCTGGACCAGCAATCATTCCACCTTAGAGCTCCATCCTGGTACAATGCCCTCCCACCGGCTGTCACATCAATCACCAGTCTAGGTCATTTTAAAGCTGCCTTAAGGGCCCATGTCCTCTCCTCATGTCAATGCCAGTGGATCCTCCACTATGCCGCTAGGCCACACACCCACCCTTGGCCAGGCAGTGGAGAGCCCTCATTATTTCTAGCCTACATGGTCCTCACCTCAATTGGTTACCATATAGTTGCACTGGACTAAGAATGCATTGTATTATGTATAAGACAAGACCTCCCTAAGGCGGCTTACTACCAACTCATATCATGCATTGCTTTAGATACTAATTGTATAGGTCTTAACCACTCATTAGGTAAATATGTTGATAGCTCTACCCTGTTTTAGTTACCAAATGTATAG
The DNA here is from genome assembly GCA_016271365.2 of Neoceratodus forsteri. Classification (NCBI taxonomy): domain Eukaryota; kingdom Metazoa; phylum Chordata; order Ceratodontiformes; family Ceratodontidae; genus Neoceratodus; species Neoceratodus forsteri. The sequence continues at coordinate 514,858,717 of CM057450.1, read as the reverse complement.
CCATTAACCCGTACTCGTATTTATACTCTGTATGATTGCTCACCCACATTATTCTATGTACGTACTGTATGAATGTCTATGCTTTATTCTGATGTGGAGCCTTTGGAAACAAGTCTATGACTCAAAGGGTTGTAATTATGATTTCCTAAATAAATAACTTTCATACAGAAAGGCATCAGGGCTGGGGGGGGCGGCATTATGCCACACCCTCCTAGAAGATTTATAAGTACCATTACACCAGCCCTTTACTTCCTTTTTGCAACTTAAGGGATATGGCAGCCTGCATCTGCTGAAAGCCACCTAGCACCATGCCACAGCACATTTTGTGGTGCAAGACTGGTGCATGCCCCCTTTGGTGCATGCAGCCTGCATTTGATGCAGACTGCTTTTAAAATTAGCCCATGGCACATTTTTTGATGCAAGGTGCTACTTGCGTCATTTAAGTTTGATGCAGGCGCCTTCTGTCAATCTAAGGGCTTTGAGAATTGGGCCCATAGGGTTTATTGTGAATTACAAACTGGAAACTGAGTAACCTCATGAAGTACTCAACATTTTTATAATTATTGTTGTTCTGCATATACCAAAGATTCATTTTTAAAAAAACTTTGTTAATGCATCAGTTAGGGTTGAGGCAACAAAAGAAAGGAAATTAGGCATTAGGGTTTCCAACCCCAACACCTCCCCACTCTACCACTCATCTCTCTCTCCACACACCAACAGGCATTGGGGAGTGTCTTGAGGACATTGGCCCTAACTTTCACCCCATTCCATGTGTAAGGAAGCTGAGATGATACAGTATAGGAGAATGGGGTGAGAGTTAGGCCTTACAACCCCAAGATACACCCCAGTGCCTGTTGGTGTGTGGCGAGTGTGATGGGCTGGTAGAGGTGAGGGAAGTGTTAGAGTTGGAAACCCTAACACCCCGTTTTACTACTTTTGTTGCTTCAACCCTAAGTGATGCTTTAATGAAGTTTTTTTGCAAAGAATTTCCTTACTTTTTGAAAAAGTATAATCTTACCCTTATATGTTTCTGGAAGTGCAGTGCTTGGACTCTGTGCTCCCATCAGTCTATAGTGTGTTGTGGTTGTACAGAGCCCTCCAACATGTGGGAGCACAGTGCCTAACGGGCCTTGCACTTCTATGTAATCAAAAATGGAAGAATGGTGCATTCTGGAGATGGCAGCGTAATGAGCACAATATAGCAGCCAGCTATCCAGAATACAAAACGAATGAAGGCTCACTACTCAAGTTAAACCAACAAAGTGCATAAGTACAAATTTATTTTTGGCAAAGGGCCTGGACAAAATCGGCCCCTGTGCTTCAACCCTATAGTGGGTCTTCCTCAGGATGCGTAACTGAGGAGTGATCAAACATGATTTAATTCATACAATCACCATTAAAGTGACGGTATACCACAGTGTTTAAGAAATACAAAAATACAGCATACACAATACAAACAGTTTCTCTAAGTTGTGTTTTACACATTTCATTAGCTGGATTGTAAATTATAAAAACCTATTCTTTCACCTTTCATTAGATGATAACTTTTTTCTTTATCTAAGTTATCTAATGATTGTGCAAAACAGCTCCAATAGCAGCACAATGAAATACCTACTCACGCGGCTTTTAGATTAATATCTAACTTCAAGCAAATAGCAAAAAATCAGTATTGCACTTCAGAAGGTCACACTGGTTGCACAAGGTCAAATGTTCAGTTGCTTAAAATTTTACACACATTCTTTCTCTTCAAAACATTACATCTTATGGTGCTCTGAGGTAGTAGCACTTGTAGAAACACGATCTAGCTAGATCCAACAGGGCTGTGAAGAGCTACCAAACAACAAAACTTTTTTCTTGTTGGTGTCATATAGTGCTGTTTAGTCAGATAGTATTTCCAGTTGAAGCCAAATTCCTCTGTTTTCCTGTATAAGTAATGCAAGTCTATGGGAAGAATTTCCCTGTAGATGGCTCCAAATCCTTGTAAACAGAGTTCCTTACCACTTAGATAAAATAACTGACATTCCCTACAAACTTAATTAAAGGAGAACTGCACTGAACCTGTGAGTAATGTTTCCTGTAGAAGTTTTTTTTTCATATAATGGGTCGCCTTCTGTTTCTGTCTCATTTTGCTGGCCTATTAGTTAACCCATTGGATATTTATGGGTTACACTCTGTTGCAAAGGCCCATCTAAGAATAGTGTGATGTTGTTTATGTCCCCATGAACCTAAGAATTCTAAATTAGAACACAGATGCATTGTACCAACAATATAAGTTCTTGATAAGATCATATTGTTCTAAAATGGTAAATGCCAGCAGTGTGTGAATCAGAAACACTCACTGAATTTACCAAAAGGCCAGTTAAGATTGAGCAGTAACAAAATGAGAACTGGTATTTAAAAAAATAACATCTACTTCTACAAAAATGTGTGTTTGTTAATTCAAGGCAGTTCTCCTTTGAGATATTAATAGCCCAGTCTAAATGGTTCACTATTTATGGGTCTGGCAATATAGTCTAGAGGTTAAGGTAATGAGATATAAATAGGTTTTGTACATCCAGCATTCAGACATGGGTCTGATTCCCATACCCTCCATTTATATACTGTGTGGCTCTGATTAAGTCACTTAATCTGTTCAGTGTTTCTGTAAATCTGTTATTTTTTTCCCTTGTAGTTTAATTTTACACTGACTTTCTGCTTTGTGCGAGGGGATACTCACTCCAACAGCACCTCAGACCATAAATTCTAGATAAGAGATGAGTAGTCTGCATCACATGGCCCATCCCAAAGCAGGATTGTACACACATGCACGCACACACACACACACACACACACACGCACGCATGCACACACACACACGCACGCACGCGCATGCTCACACACACACGCGCGCGCACACACACAAACACATGCACACACACACACGCATGCACACAAACACACACACATATACACGCACACACATGCACACACACACACAAACACGCACACACAAACACACAAACACATATACACACACACACACACACACACACAACACACACTCTTAAAAGCACTTTCCACTTGACACATCCAACTCCAGAAACAGCAAGCAAGCAGAAGCACCTCTTTTGTTGTATGTGTGCCTGGGCAGTTGGACTTAATTAACTCTGTCATGCTAGTTTATACTTACTTTTTTTTTGGTTTGTTTGTTTAAACAGCAAGATCATTCAGGCCAAAAAAACTGACAAGGCTATATCCCCACAGTTTGTATGTTTACCCATAGGAATGAAATTGCTCATAGACTGCACGTTCACAGTCTGTAATCTGACACTGCAGACTATGGACATCATATAATGAGTTAATGCCTAGGTTGCTGAAATAAATAGAATACATCTATTAGACTGAGCTGGACAGATGATAAAAACAGCAGTTTAAGAAGTTTTTTTTTTGTTAATATCTTGAGAAGTTTTGAGGCACAATACAGAAGCAACCCCCTTCCGTTCAGATGCCTTTAACATAAAGCAGCAAATAGCAAAAATCAGAGGGAAGTGCACTACTTTGCAGCTGTGGAGGAATATATCCAAATGTCTAAAAAGGTAGTTGCAGGAAAAGCCATTTTAGAGCTATAGTCTGATGAATGACAGAAGGGCAGTAGGCTCTGCCCACAGCTTTAAAAAGGGGAAATTTATCACATAAGCAAAGTTTTTCCTCTTAACCCCATGTTTGTTTGCCCAGTGTAGACAAAATTACAGGGGGGAACTGAAATGAAAATAAAAATAAAGAAAGGGTAAGAAAAAAACAAGACTGTTTGATTAGCAGGAGCAAGTCAAGAGAAAAGAGATAAGAGTTACATTTTATTGAAGGGAATGGGTAATCCTAAATTCATGGGAAGAAATAATATAGATAAGCAGGTCCTCATTTATTCTGAACTTAGAAATAAAGTTCACCAGGTTTTTGGTTCATATATTTCTTTCCAGAAGATTTTTCCATCAAGTGTTATCTCTTTATTAAACACAGCAATATATTCTAAGGGGGTGGTGGGAAGGGGAATACGAATTGTGTTTGGTATACAGAGACTTAATATTGCTGAGAGAATAAAAAAAATAAGACAGTAATAGAGCTGTGCAGAATGGGAACATTCCAAACCTGTGGAATTTCAATGACATTTTGCAAAATTCTATGAAATTCAGCGGCATTTTGTCGACATTTCGTAGAATTTTAAAATCTAGTAATGTGGTTATAACTCAAGAACTGTTAAAGTTAGATGTCTGAAATTTGGAATATATAATCTTTGGGACAATGCCACACACATGCCAAATATTTAATTTGGAGGGAAAATTTTAAAATTATAGGGGCTCGAATGTTGTCATTTTATTATTTGTGTGAAATGTCATTATCATTTTTTATCTGCGTATACCTTAGCCATCTATTGGGTTAGGGATCTTAAATTTGGCATGGTTTCTTGAAGAGAGGTGTTCTAACAATGTTCCAGATTTCATGACAGTATGATGCATAATCTCAAAAGTATGTGCTCAAAATCTGTCATTTTATTTTTTTCAGGAAATTTCATGAGCTAGACATGACTACATTAGTATGGATAAACTTTTTGTAATGTTTATAGAATTATCTAAATATAGAGTGAATTAGATGAGAAATGTTTATGTTACAGAGGTTCAAAACTTCACTATGTAAATATTTGCAAAACTTTCTGAAAACAATCGAAAATGTGAATGTTTGTAACTCCTCTGCTCTTGCATGCATAGAGTTAACATTTGACATGCACATCCATAGTCCCAATATCCTGGTGTCTAACACAACTGGATAAACTGGTTAAGCAGTTTTAATTTTGCAGAAAAAATGATTAGTAATATTTCTCCATATTTATGATAGCATATTCTGTAGATGATGCATCCAGATTTTTTTTTTTTTTTTTTGTGGAACATTAACAATGCATATATCATTACTTAATTTGATAAGCAGGGCTAAGCTTTTTGCAATCCTGCTGTTCTTCACTGGTTGGCTATCCCCCCACCTTCTCTTTTGGCATAGTCAGATTTACTCAGTAGAACTACTGATCCCACTGATATCCTCTTTGTTCTTTACAGTGACAAATGTCTTTAAAGGGAAACAGTGGAACAAGCACAGCATTACACAGGCATTACAACAATGCTTGATTAGTGCTTTCAGACAGTGTTTTTTTTTAATTCCCTCTAATTGCATTTTTAGTAATTTAAACAGTGGCCTTCAACTTTCACTTTCTATTGCTGGCAGCCACCATTTCATGATTAGCAGTGAGCTTCCAGAGCACACTTTATGCTAATTTGTCCTGCCAACCAATAGCAGAGGTCAAACAGACATATTAGCATACAGTGAGCTCAGGAAGCTTACTGCTGCTCATAAGATGACAAAAATAGCAACAAGTGGCAGTTGTGGGCAAGGCCCCGAGTTTTCCACAATTCCATGGGATCGGCCAACCACGGAATTAGCCACAGAATTTGCCTCCTCCCTTGGAATTTGTGGGCAAATGGAGAAAAAGCAGCTGACCGCAGAATTCACATCTGATCACGGAATTTGCAGCTGCAGACTTTGGAAGATGCAGCTCCTAGCTCCTAGAGAGAGAATGAACTGAGTGCAGTGCTGTCATATGTGTATGTTTTCCTTTTGATACCTTTTCTTTATGAGAAGGAGAGAGACGTGAGTGATAAAGAGTGAGCGAGCAAGTCAGGGGTGAGGATGTGTGTGCGTGATATTTTGATCAGCCCCAGCTACATGTTTTCTGTGAGGAATGTATCTATACATGAATCTCTCTGTGTATGAGTTGAATGATGCTGAAAAAATCACTGAAAACAGTAGTGTTATAAATGATATTTGTGGTACTAAGCCCTCTCTGCGTGTGATCTGGATTTATGCTGGGCAGACATGGCACAGTGTAACTTGAAAAATAAGTTGGGAATATGCTCCAATAAAGTTGTTGTCTGGAACCAACCTCATGAAGTGAAATATTTGCGGTGACCCGTATTCACTGTAATGAGCTCCGTACTATGCTCTATTTGCGTGTGATCTGGATTCTCCAATAAATTAGCCAAGTGCAAATGTTGTAGCAGTCTAAAATGAACAGTTTTGACCACTAAAACTTTTCTGTTACCTATATTTATGATGCTGTATAATATATCCCCTTCAATCTGGAGCTTCTGACCAGTCTGACAGAGTCATTCATGGACCAAGGATTTACTTACTGGAGCAGAATTCTTAGCACCCAATACACAGATGGAGCTGTGACCAGTGAGCTATTTCCAGGTGTAAGAAATGACTATAACTGCTAGGGGTTTGTACTATTGGAACTTTATGAACTGGTGCTGTCTATTCTGCTTTGCTGCTGACTGGTTCACTGGAGATTCACATCAGAGCAAGGACTCACCTGCTGGAAGAGAACTTCCAGTTTGCAAAAGGAGCTGAAAATTGGCTGCAAGACACAAGTAACAGCGATGGAGCTCCTGTCAATGCTGCAACACAGGATTACCATTTAGCTGTGAATCTCTGCAATGTTATGAAATCATATTTTATCTGCTGTGCACCACACACGAGACTGTGATGCAAGGCTTATGAGGAGTATTTGTTTGAGTAGTGGGATGTACAGTCTGCAGCCAGTTTTCCATAGTTGGCATACCAGTCCATAGTTGGTGCTGCTAACGGCTGTAATGTGCCATTTGTATTTCATTTGAATGCTCTGAGTGTTATTAGTGTAATTTAGTTGGTGTGAGCAGGGACAAAAAGCCAGGAACTGAAAATCGGGAAGCACATTCTGAGCTCTGGTTATATTTACATTGAGACTTAGGATTTTCTGGTTGCTATTTTTGGACACTGATTTACTTGGGACTACTGGCATTATTCAGTCTAGACTTTGTGTTCTTGTTTGCTGCAAAAAAATTGTTGGGTATATTTGTTAAAAACATAAGCCCTTTCTTTAACAACACATTTTAATACATCAGTTACAGACTCTGTTGGTGTACAAATTTAAAAAGAAGGAATCAGATAATTTGAAATCACATTAATTCAAGATATCAATAATATGACTCAGAAAAACATTCTCATCCTATTTAAAAAGTAGAAATCAAAATAATTACATGGAAATCTAAGTTTTATCATTTTGGGGGAAGCTGCAAGGATATAATCTGGGAAAAGGGCCCCACATTATTTTTGTTGTGGCATTTGCTGATTGCAATCCAAATTCGCATTTTCAATAGGAGTAAAAAAACAACACTTTTCCATGGGAAAGCAAATGAGCTAGGAGAGCACATGTCTTTTTGTGTGTTTTATTTTCCATATGTACTGTAGCTGCCCAGTGGAACATTGTTATTTTTAAAATAATTCAGCACAGGAGGGCAATGGCATTATTACTAAATAATTAAATTTACAAAAGAAAAAGATGTCCCAGCAGGGAACCTGGGTCGAGCTAGGCAACACTGGGAGTGGGGTTTTTAATAAGAGCAATGTCCTCCATGGTTGAGCACAGCTCAGAGATAGGTTTAGCTGAAGCCTTCTAATTAAGAAATAATGCCCAACAGGGTGTGTGTGTCGTGCTGGGATAACGGCACACCTCAGGTGGTTGGGCACGAGGCCACAGGCTGAGTGCATCCAACAACTGAAGCGTGACATTATCCCAAAGGACACACACGCCGGAGGGCATTATTGCTGTTATACAATGGCTCAATGTTATATATAAAATAAAAAATAATTTTAAAGAATGTTTTTTAGTGTGGAAAAATATTTTTGTTTCTTAAGAGGAGATAGAAAAAAAAAAGAGGAGCAATCTCCACGGCCATCTCATCATCTATAGGTTCACAGTGAGGCTAAGACTGGACCCGTGATGTTGTACTGGGATAACATCATGGGTCCAGCCCAAGACTAACCAGTCAGAGTCTAGGATTTTTTCTTGCCATTGTATAATTTAATGATAATGTCCTCCTGCTATGAAACATGAATAAAATGGTCTATCTAATATAGCTGTCTGTCTATCTATCCTAATGTGTAGTCCTGCTAAATGAACCAAATGAACCAACTGTAGAAGCAATGTGATGTAAAAATAAATGTATATAATACAATATGTATGAAACATAAGAAAATGGTTCCTTTTTGGGTGTGTGCATGTGTGTCAAATTCCAGCTAGAGATGTGTGAAAGTTGTTTTTCCAAAACTGTGAAATCTTCGTGGAAGTTTCCAAACTTTTTGAGGGATGAGGGATCACTAGCCACCAGGTATGCCAGGGATATTTTTTAAAATATGGGGCAGGTGATCTGGTGGGGGGAGGACTACTAGCCACCAGAGAATTAATTTATAACACATTGGCAGCAATCGGCGACTGGCGGGGGCGGGCACTAGAATCCTTAGACACTATTGCATAGCCAGTGATTGAATGGAGAGACAACTAAGCACCAGAAAATTAATTTATAACACATTGGCAGCAATCCACGACCAGTGGGGGGTGGTGGTAGCACTAGACATCTTAGACACTTTTGCAAAGCTGGTAATTGGGTGGGAAGAAGGACCACTAGCCAACAGTGAATTAATTTGTAAATTTTGTATTATACATCCAACTTTAGGTGGTGATGCAGGACAGGTAGAATTTCTGCAAACATTCAGAAATGGATTTCTGAACTTTTGCAGAAGCAAAAGTCTGATTTTTGCTTCAATTCTGCCAGCGAGTTTTTTTCAGACACCTCTAATCCCAGCAAAACACACTTTGTGTTATTGCTGTGTAAGGCTTGTCTGGTGTTCTTGGTAATGCAGAATTAATATTATGTGGCATGCATGAGATGTCATGACTCATGAAGATATGTGAAAGTAGTGTGCAGTGAATCTAACATCTTTAATTTCACAGTAGAAATAAAACAAGGACACATACTCGATTGTGAAAAGGATTTATTAGCAGATGACTACTTTTCTTGTGTGTGATCAAACTACAGTTTCCCTTTCATGCTGTTCTCAATTTCTATAATAAAAGCATATCACAGGAAGGCAGTCTAATTTAGCCTTCCTGCTTTTATCCCAAATAAATGTTTTGTTTTCCTGAAACATAGAAAGTTAAATTATAAACAGTGTCTCAAAGAAAGTGACATAAGGATGAATATGATAATATAAACACTTGACTCTACTAAGAAACTATCAAATATGAAGAAAAAGAAACACAAAGGCCTGGATATTCAAACTGTGCCATTCTGAGGCACAAGCCCTTGCGCTGCTCAAAATAGTTGCGCAGGGGTGTGGCCGGGGCGATATTCAAAGGAGTTGCGCTATTGAGCAACTCCTTTGAATATCACCCCCAGCCACAGCCACTGTGCATGGCACAGTGGAACTTGTGCAACTGCAAGTTGTCAGAGTTGAGCATTAAACTTGCGATGGTGCAAGTACCATTGCACCATGTGCAAATTTCCGATATTCAAAAGGTGACATGCAAATGGAGCCATAATTCATGCAAGGTGTGGGGGGGCCATTTGCATCTATTTATGGCCCCATTTGCATGCCATTAGCATGTAGGTGCGCCGACCCCAAGGACTTGCGCCTGGCCGCCCTGCCAGGTAGCAGCTGTCGGGGACCGACGCACCCTACAGCCCGATTGCGGGCAGTATGTATGAATACACTCCCCCCCAAACATCTCCTGATGCCCGATCATGGGCAGAATGTGAAACACCCCCCCAGTGCCCAATCGCGGGCAGAATGTAAACCCTCCCAACCCGAATATCTCCCTGGTGGTCCAGTGGACCGTAATGCCCGATCGCGGGCAGAATGTCCAGTGACAACCCCCAAACATCTCCCTGGTGTCTAGTGTCCCCACCCCACCCACCCATGAAGCCCTCCACCCCGCTCCCCGGCAGCGGCGGGTGGCAGCATCCCCCGCCTGCCGCCCGCCGCCCGCCGACTGAAATCATTCACAAATCTGGACTGTCATATACGGTATGGGCTGCACACCCATTAGCTCTAGCTCTGCACCAATGGGTGTGCAGCCCTACCAGACAGTCAGTCGCGGGCGGCGGGCAGGTGGGATGCTGCCACCCACCGCCGCTGGGGGGGCAGGGGAGGGCTTCATGGGTGGTGGTGGGGGACACTAGAAACCAGGGAGATGTTTGGGGGGTTGTCACTGGACATTCTGCCCGCGATCGGGCATTACGTCCACTGGACCACCAGGGAGATATTTGGGTTGGGGTTTATCATTCTGCCCGCAATCGGGCACTGGGGTGTTTCACGCTCTGCCCGTGATCGGGCATCGGGAGATGTTTGGGGAGTGTATTCATAAAACTTCCCGCGTTCGGGCATCGGGAGATGTTTGGGGAGGGAGTGTCTGCATACATACTGCCCGCGATCAGGCTGGTGGGGGGGCACAGGGATTGAGTTGGGGGCCAGCCAGGGGTGGCAGCTGCTGTGTTGCACCCTGCAATACAGCAGCTCACCTGTGGGTGGCCCTCAACTTGATCCTTTTTTTTGGCTCAGAGTTGTGCAGGCACAGGTTGGGGGTTGTGCTCTGCACAACTCTGCACAGCCCGACTGAATATCGGGTTGTGCAGTTTATGCATGGTTCCTCCCCCTCATGTTGAGCATGCATTCATTTGCATTGCGCTGTTGCTCAGCCTGTTTTCAGTGGCGCAACTGCCTCCTGCTGAATATCGCAGAATGGCGCAATGTAGGACTTGCGCATGCGCAACCCTGTTGCGCATGGAGCAACCCTTTTGAATATCTGGGCCAAAGTCTAAAAATAAGGGCAGTAGTGTGACAACTTTCAGCCGCAGAATTGGAGCAGAAATAACCATTTACTACCGCAGAACTTCTGTGGCAAATAGGAACCCTGCCGCAGAACTTTGCTCAGAAGTGCCACAGAAAAATAGGGGCCGTGAACATAATTCATCTGGTTCACATTTACATTTCAGTGCAGCAGATCCAGCCTAGCTACTGTGTAACATAATACTGTGTGTTTTTGTACTGATGGCACATTTTATTTCTACTATGTATTTCAGTTTTGGTTCTGGTTCCAATTTACTGAATCAACCTGTCAAAGATGGAAAATCCAGTGCACACACCTCTAACCAGGATACTGTATTGTGTGAGCAGCTTGACATAGCAGATAGCCTAAGCAGCAGAGTTCTGTTCCCAGAGACACTTCACTGTTACCTAAAAAGTTTGATCCCTCATCCTACTGTGTTTTCTGTGTACCACACAGAATAAAATATATGGTTCCCCCTTCTTGCTTTTACCTTATCATTTTTAGAAGTTACAACATGCCTTTAGATAGACAAAGATTTCTCTTTAAGTTCAGTATACTGCACATTAAAGTAATCAGAAGCTGTTTTCCTGAAAGCAGAGCCATTATTTTATTTTTTTTTTATTTATCAAGTCTAGGATTACAAATACCTTTGAGCCATGGCTCTTTTACAAAGGTTCCACATCAGAGAAATACAAATTATGGGGAACATCAAGACAGGCATTACAACAATGTGGACATTGCAAACAGAGTACAGATTAATACAGTTCAAGGGTAGCATTGTAACAAGGCAGCCAGTGGCATTTGTCAGAGAAAACAGACAACAGGTAAGAAGTGCCAGAGTCATAGGGAGAGGGAAGAGGGGAGGGGGGAGAAGAAATGTAGGAAGGGTGGGGAGAGGGTGAAAAGTGCAGCATTGGATATACCAAGATGTGAGGGTAGAATCCAGTGAGGAGGGGAAGGGGACAATTAGAGATGAAAGGGAAGTGGAGAGACAAGGTTAAGTTGGGCAGTCACAGGAGCTGTTGGTAGTGAGATAGTCCTGGAGCCTAGTTTTAAACATACCAATAGTTGGGGCAGAGGAGATGGTTGGGCTGAGGCCATTGAAACAGAGTGGTGCTCGATAAGCAAAAGAGCATTGTCCCTGTGAAGTGTGACAGTGAGGGACTTTCAGTAGCTGTAGCGTGGATCTCCTAAGGCACCATTTGTTAATTCGGTGTTGTAACAGAGTTGAGACCCCAGAAGGTGCAAGGCCAAGGTAGATTTTTTTGACCATGGAGCAGGTGAGAAACTTTATGTGGTTTGATAGTTGAAGCCAGCCAGTCTGAGTGTACAGGTCACATGTGCGGGTGAGACGGTGAGCACCAGTGATGAGCCGACATGCTTTATTTAAGGCAGTTGAGAGGCTTCTAAGGGTTGTGGTTATGGCTGAGCCATCAATGATGAGACCATAGTCTATTACAGAGATCACAGAGCTCAGGGCTGCAACCTTCAAGGTTTCTGGCATGAAGTGTGGTCTGTGTTCGTAGAGGAGACCAAGCCGTGTATTAGCAGCTCTAGCTACATTATCCACATGAAGTCCATATGAGAGATTGGGGTCAAGCTGAATCCCTAAGTATTTGAAGGACACCACCTGATCTAGAGTGTTGCCCTGGGTGGTGGAGATAGCCAAGTGGTGTAGCTTGTGTGGGTTATGAGAGCTGCAGAAGAGCATAGATTTGTTTTTCTTGTCATTGAGGACCAGTTTATGATTAAAAAAAACATGTCTCTACAGAACTGAAACCAAGTTGAAGGATGTGTTGAACAGTTGCAGGATCTTTGTGAGTGGAGAATACAACAGCATCATCAGCATATAGTATGATCTGCTCAGGGCAGTGGTAAGGGAGGGAGTTTAAGAAAAGGCTAAAAAGGAGGGGTCCCAGTATGGATCCCTGTGGGACACCCGAGTGAACAGGCAGGGTGTTAGAGAGAGCATCCACAATTTTTACTCTCTGTGACCAGTTTTCCAAGTAGCTTTTAAACCAGAGAGAAGAGTCAGATGATAGCCCAGCATTCAGTAGTTGGTGTATTAGTAGTCCACGGTGTACTGTATCGAAGGCCTTTGGAGAGGTCAACGAAAATGGCCCCTGTGAAAAGGCCTTTGTCAAGGGATTTGTGCAAAGCTCCCCGTGAACTCAAGAAGGGCTGTGGTGGTGCTGTGACCTTTCCAGAAGCTGTGTTGTTGTGGACAAGATATATTGTATTTATCCAAGTGGTCAGTAAGTTGATCAGCCACGATGCGCTCAAGTGCCTTAGAGAGTGGGGGCAGTATGGAGATAGGGCAATAATTTGAGTGAATCATCTTGTCCCCACTTTTATGGACGGGTGTCATGGTGGCTGTTTTCCATAGGTCTGGGAATTTTCCACAGCTGAGAGAGAGGTTTAGGATTTTTGTTAATAGAAGAATTACCTCATCGAGGGTGAGCAACAGAAGCTTAAGGTCCAGGGTGTCGCTACTAGATCTAGATTTAGAGATAGCTGCAGCAATATAGAGGTGAGCTTCATTCAGCCTTACCTTTCTGAAGTAGAAGAGGGGATGGTTAGACTGAGGGGCTGAGGTATTTGGGGAGTAGGCCCTGTTTTCGAAAAAGTCATGGGGTAGAATAGCACTAAGGTCTGAAAAAGTTGTGTTAAAGATGTTTGCCATCACCCTGGGGTCAAGGGTTGAGGATCCATCAACCATTAACATGGCTGGAGAGGTTTTTGGCTGCTTCCCTGTGACATCCTTGATATCGTTCCAGAAAGCACGACCATTTCCCCATGTATTGGTGAGACCGTCTTTGTAATAGGTGGATTTCATTAGCTGTATGGCTTTTGTGCAGGCATTTCATGCTTGTTTGTAATTTTGGATGTCCAGTTGTTTGCCAGTGGCTCTGGCAACTGCCCAGAGGTGATTCCTTAGTTTCAGCTGTGAGAGAAGAGCCGCGGTGACCCATGGGTTAGAGAGAGATTTTGTTTTGTGCCTTTTAGTAGGGACAAAGAGGTCGCAAGCTTTGTTGAAAATTGAGATGAAGTGATCAAGAGCCAAGTTAACTTCTGTTGCTTCATAGATGGGTAGCCAGTCTTGTAGAAGCAGGTGCTGTTTGAGATGTGAAAGGTTTCCACGAGGAAGGACTCCGCTAGCAATAATTTTGGGAGGGGGCTTAAGGAATTTGTTAGACCATGCACACATGACTGGGGAGTGGTCACTGAGTGAGTCTGAGAGAATGGTCCTATGAGAAATCCTTGTGGGGTGAGTGGTGAGTACCCAGTCCAAGAGGGTACTGGTGCCAGTCTTGTAGTTAATCCTAGTAGGGGAGTTTACCATTTGCGTGAGGTTAGCAGCTGAGATGGAGTCTTTTTTTTTTTTTGCCATTAACTTTTTATTGAACATTTATATATAACATCTTGCAGAGACAAGTTAAAAATAACAAATACAGCACATACAAAATCAAAGATATGTCCAAAAGTTTTGTAATAGATACAAACACAAACAGCCTCCGCAAGACCCCCCCGCACCTCCCTCCCCTAACTACCTCCCCAAACCCCCTCCCACCTCCCACACAAGGTCCTGCTACCGGATACAGTCTATGGAGATTACACCACATAATTATATTATGTATAAGCTATTACCAGTGGGGTCCAGATTTTTTCCAAAAGGGATAATTGATTATTTAAAATGGCGATCATCCTTTCAGTCCTAAGGCTCGAGAGAAATTCCGCCAACCATTCAGCATAGGAAATCCTACAGGGGTCTTTCCAGTGTTTCAGCACTAATTTTTTCACTATGTTGGAGATCAGAGTTATATGAAATTTCCTCACTTTAACCGAGAAACCTGTCATATCTCCTAACAAACACACTTCAGGACAAAACATATCCTCTAATCCCAGTAATGGATTAACCTTACTTTTTATCTCATTCCACAATGGAATAACTTTTGGACAATCCCAGAAAATGTGGAGAAGGTCCCCTCCCCCCATATCACATCTATAACATTCAGAACCCTTTACTATATTTAAATCCAATAACTTCTGAGGCGTGTAGTAAATATTATGTAATATCTTAAACTGCATTAGTCTAAGATGATCCTGTCGAACAAATTTATGGCAATTCTGCCAAATCCGTACCCAATCTAAAATTATATTAGGGAATGCTTTGGCCCAGTATGAGCTTGGCGCTAGATTGTCTTTAATGGCCCAATGGAACAACACTAAGTAAACCTTAGAAATAGGCTGTGGAGTTCCCACTAATGTCCTTAGATCCTCCCAGAATGCAATACGGGGTGGATGAATCGGATGATTTCCGATTTTCTGAATCAATGAATGGCGCAATTGAAATATTTTGAAACTATCCCTGGGTGTCACATCAAACTTCTTCATGATCTCCACAAATTAGATTACGCCACCATCTGAGTTAGCGAATTCCTTCAAAGAACAATCAGCTGGGAGGGGTAACCAATTCTGTTTGATCGTCCGATGCCCTATCTGCCACTGGGGATTTCCCCAAACAGGCTGTGCACTATCTAGAGTTTGTTCATATTTCAAAAAGTTACATAATTGATTATGTATTCTTAGGGAAACTCCAATGGGAGAATTCTTTAAAAGAGAGGGAAGTAGTCGGGTAGGTATATGGAATAGAGCTCTGGGATTAATTTCAAAGCTCTTAATAAAGCTAGTTTCCAAGTTAACCCATAAGGGAATATATCCAGAGGTTGAGATATTGTCCTCACAGTGCATCCATCTCCCATACTTATTCAGATGCGCTGCCCAAAAATAAAGCGCAAAGTGAGGCAATCTCAAACCTCCTAAGTTTTTGGGCGCAGCTAACTTGAGGTATGACATCCTGGCTCTTTTATGACCCAGACAACATCAGCCAATTCCCCATGAAGCTTCTTGAACCAAGAGAGGGGGATCCAAACATTTAACATGCATATGGGGTAGAAAAGCCTAGGAAATATATTCATTTTTATGATATTGATTCTACCCCATAATGACAATGAGAGCTGTGCCCATCTTTTTAGATCTAATTTGATATTGTGAACTAAAGTTTCTAAATTCATTTGACGTAGTCTATCTTGGCTGTTTGTCAAAGTGAGGCCTAGGTATTTGAGGGGTTTAGCATTCCATCCTAGTCCTAAATCCTCGATATCCCGCCTAAATAACCTATTATTCAAAGGATAAACAACTGTCTTGTCTTGGTTCAATTTATAGTTAGCTAATGCACTAAAATTCTGTATTGCTTTAAGTAGACCGGGAATGGATCTATTGGGCTTCGATACATAAATTAGCAAGTCGTCGGCATAGGCCGTAACCTTGATTGTATGTCCCCTTATATTAATACCCCAAATTTCCAGAGATAGCACTATGCACCTTATAAGGGGTTCCAAATACAAATTAAATAGTAAGGGTGAAATGGGGCAACCTTGTCTTGTACCCACATGTAATGTAAAGGGTACAGAAATAGCCCCATTGCACACAACTCTAGCCGAGGGGATTGGTGTACAGTGCCCTGATCCAAGCCACAAATTTCTCTGGGAAGCCAAATCTATCCATCACCGCAAACAAGAAGGCCCAGTGGACCCTATCAAAGGCCTTCTCGGCATCCAAGGAGACCAACGCCATAGGGAGTTCGGCCCCCTCGGAGGCCGAGAAGACATGGGCCAATGTTCTAAAATGGTCCGAAGGAGATCTACCCTTCATAAAGCCTACTTGTTCAGGCCCTATCAATTTTGTGATTATTTGGTTAATTCGATCAGCCAGTAACTTAGCCAGGATCTTAATGTCGTAATAGCTGAGATGGAGTCTTTATAGGCACTGGCATTTGATGCTAACCAGTTTATGTTGAAATCCCCTAGTAGAATAAGTTCAGCTTCAGAAGGATGAGAGTCGATAAAGTTTAGGACATCATTGAATCCATGTTTAGGGTCCCTGGGCAGGATGTATACAGAGACAATAGTCAGGGCTTTATGGTTGGGACCTAGGATGATTTTTATTGGCAGAATCTGGGCTGAGGCAGAAAGTGATGGAGTTGCTACAGGGTGCCAAGACAGGGAGTCTTTGATATAGATTGAGCAACCACCGTCTTTTTTGGATATCCGGTCCAGCCTGTGGACATTGTAGCCCTGTATTGCTACTTCTGAGTCAGAAAATTTAGGTGTCAGCCAAGATTCCACCACTGCAAGGATGTCAGGGTTGTGTTGGCATATGAAGGCTTGGAGTGCATCCAGCTTTGGTGGTAGGCTGCAGATATTAATAGTTGCAAGGATAAGGGCACCTGGAGTTTGTGTGTGGCCTGAGCTTCTAGGGCCAGGATTGGGATAGACGCTGCCTGAGATGAGAAGGAGGAGGAGTAGGAGTTTTAAGGAGCAGAGTTGCAGCTCTTTGTGAGATAGTTTTGATTGTTGTTTCCTGGAGTAGAAGTTGCAAAGTTCCAGGCCATGTCCCATATGGACTGCAAAGGTGGTACAGTGTAGAGAGGTGGCCACACTTATTGAGAGTAGTGGTTGGGTTAAGTAACCAGGAATATCCAATCGGTGCACCAAGCACAAGACTTGAGTGTAAGTGGAGAGTTCCCTTGGAGTAGCAGTGGAAACCAGAGTAGAGGGTGGCGGGGGTGGGGGGGTGGCTAGGACCAGGGAGAGAGAAGAAGGGGGCCAGGGCAAGGAGGAGGAGGAGGAGAGGTGACAGAAAGGCAGAGAGAGCCCACATGGGCTTACAGACTAGATAAAGAGATAGAGATATAGCCCTCTAGTGGTGAGAGGATATAATCTGCTAATGGAAAAGTCAAAAAAAAAAAGCTCTGAATTCACTTCTAATATCAACTCAGAACTTAAAATGACTGTACGGATTAAACAAATTACTAAACCCTAGCACATAAATTCAACTAGAGACACAGAGGGAGATACAGTAGTTAGAGGTGTGTTCAGCAGGAGATAGTGGGGCCACTTGGAAATCAGCTTTCACTGGTATCAAATCCAAAAGTCAGGACTAGTACCTTGCAGTACAGAGGATTTCTGAAAAACTGTTTAGGTTCCAGAATTTGAGGGGTCTGTGGCCTGGTCAAGGCACGCTGGATCCCTTGCAGTACAGAGGATTTCTGAAAAACTGTTTGAGTTCCAGAAATTGAGGGGTCCATGGCCTGGTCAAGGCACGCTGGATCCCTTGCAGTACAGAGGATTTCTGAAAAACTGTTTAGGTTCCAGAAATTGAGGGGTCCATGGCCTGGTCAAGGCACGCTGGATCCCTTGCAGTACAGAGGATTTCTGAAAAACTGTTTAGGTTCCAGAAATTGAGGGGTCTGTTGCCTGGTCAAGGCACACTGGATCCCTTACAGTACAGAGGATTTCTGAAAAACTGTTTAGGTTCCAGAAATTTTATTAGCTTGTTTGCATCTTTCTCCTGCCAGTCTGTCAGTGCCCTTTTGTGTCAGTCTCTGGCAGGCAAGTCTACTATTTTCTGTAGGCACTGCTTCTTCATCTCTCAGGAGGCAGTGCAGCTTCAAATCCCCAGCAGCTAGCAAAGTGGAACTGGTATGTAAGACTGTGGTCACAGGGTCTATAAACTCCCACAATAGGTCCCAAAATGCACCAGAATGCATCAAAAATGCTCAAATTTCCCGGGGGCCTTAGCTGCCTTCAGCTTATTATACAGTTACATATTATAAATCTCAGTTTAAATGGCCTTCATCACTAAGCTACTAAGCACTCATCACTGATAAGTACATAGTAAATAAATATATACCTGCACTGCAAGGACGGCTTCACCAGTAGGTGCCAAAAACAAACTATGCAGTCACCAGGGGCCAGAACAGTGTGACTGATATATAAAAAGGCTATGGTAGAAGGGTACTATATACTCCTGTATACTCCCACAACTGACCCAAAAATGCACCAGAATGCATAAAGAATGTCCAGATTGTCTGGTCGACAGTGGCAGTTGAGGTTCCCCACCTACATCAGCCTCTGCCTGTATAGCCCTGAGCTCCAGTATGAGGGCCAGGATGACAGTCTCTGGGAGGTGGTTGTGCTCTCAGCAGTAAGTGCTCCATTACTGGACAGGAACTCCATGCAGCTGGTCGGCCAGTGTTGTGTGGCACACATTACTGCAGTGCACTAATGGTGTCTCCATTTGCCTTCCAGTGATCCAAGGTTTTTCTGCAGAGGATGATACTGTTGTTCATGGGGGTCCTACATGACGAGTTGGATGAAGACAATGGGGGCATGGTATAGCATGTGACATGCCATGTGTGAGGCATGTGCCTGGGTGCCAGGAACTGTGGACACTGGGATGGGGAGGTGCTGTGTGGGGAGTGGCTATGTGTAGTGCCACATGCTGGGTGTTAATCTATCATGTTTTCTTATTTGCTTTGATATGTTGGGTGTGTTCTTTAAATAAATAATTTATAGCTCACCATGTGTGGTTACTGTGTCATGGCATGCAGGTGGAGTGTGAGTTTGGGGTTGGGGGAGGGGGACTGAGCACACTGTCACAGATGTGGTGGCTGCCAGGGGGCACCCCACTGTGGGGGCATGCTGTGGCAGGTGTGTCTGTGCCCTTTATGTGTGGCAGTGGCACAACACTTGCATGCATAGTGCATCAGTGGCAGTTCCATCACATTGCCTGTCAGGGATCACATGCCAGCATGCATGCACATGGTGTGCTATCAGTATTGCGGGTCATGGTGCTGGGGCACCATCTTGTGAGCTACCTATAACCCCTGCCCCTTTTGGCATGCACGCCATGTCCCATGCATGGACTCACTAGTGGGGTCTGTTCCCTATGCAGGATGGCCCATCCACGTGTATGTGCCTGCCATGCAAGGTGTTCGTGCTGCTGCCCATTCAGTTTATGGGCATCCACCAGTGTCTGCAGGCTACTGATGCTGATCCGAGTACAGTTACACCTCCCCTGCCCATGTTGTAATTGTACGCCCAGCATTCATGCACCTGTCTGTTGCACATGCTTCTGTGTATGCGCACTGGTCCCTCTTGCATACCATAGTGCGTGGCCATGCCTCTGTGGACATGCAATGTGTAGCAGGCATGGACATGTCCACAGGTGTCCTATGTGGGCCACTACACTCCATTGTGCATGTCCCAGTCTCTGGAAGTTCACGTCAGATTCATGTAATCACCTATGCGCCCACACTGTGCATGTATTTGCAGTCCATGGTGGCATCATGCATAGGACCCAGAATTTGGGAAATACTGTCTGTCCCTTACTAACCTGTAGTTGTAAATAACCAAGGAAAGAGAAACATATTTCCTCCCTTACAATCAAGCACTAGCAGGTGCCTTGTTTTCCCCAATGATTGACGTATGAAATCATGTCCTCTACATTATATATAATGATTATTTGGCAAAACAATTAGTTATCAACTGGGTGTTTTCCAGCTTCTAATGAGCTTTGCTTTCCCACTGACACTGAGTGTATGCAGTACTCATCATCTACTCAGATGATTCTTATGGACATAAAATAGGAATGTGCTATTTGAGGAGTTGGTATCAAGGGAATCGGTGAGAGGGTTTCAGAAGGGATGGGATAGATACAGTACATGGGCAGGGTACAGGTATGGAGGTTAGAGTCCATGGGAACTCAGAATGAAAATCAGGGGAGGAATGGAAGTGAGGGGGGCAGCAGTAGTTATCAAACTGTGAGCTATAGCTAGGGCAGACTCAATAGACCTCATGGCCTAATCGGCTGGTATTTTTGTATATCTGTAAGTTTGTAAAGCAAACGCTAAAACATCACAGGTAGTAAACCACTTCGGTGGCAAATCTGCTGAATGACTAAATTAAGTGCAAGAGAGGAGGGGCTGCACACTGTGCAGCTTGGTAGCCATTTACATGTTACTAGCTGCAACTAATAGTCCCACTTCTGTCTCCTCCCTGTGGTGCCTCACCACCAGTATGATTCAAAACAAAAAACTTGAGTCAGGGAACATTCAGTAAATTACCAAAAGAAGCAGGCTGCATTTGACATTTTATAAAGACAGCAGAGGCAAACTTGGTGGTGCACATGCCCCACTTGTGACCACTAATGATACACCCCTGAAAATATTACATTTGCAGTAAGATCTGGGTTGTGCCAGAAAATTGGCAAGCTTTCACACCTAATGCACTTACCCAATAAACAAAAGCTAATAAATAAATAATGGACATTATTAATCACAAATCTTAGTGAAAAAGGAATAATGTGACATACAACAAATGGTTATTCTTAGTTACAGGACATGCAATAAAAAACAAAGAAAGTATGCCCAATAATCCCTGGTCCAACTACATGAAACTGTTGCTTAGTGGTTAGAGTGCTGGGATGGTATTCTGGAGACTTGGGTTCACTTCCCAGTAGATCACAATATTTCTTTCTCACTACAATTTGTGATTTAAAATTGATTAGCAGTGGCTAATACTGTAGCAAAACACAGGATGAACATTATTATTAAACATTAGTTAAAAATACAGTGTGTTAAGATACACAAAAGACTGTAATACCTACCTGTCCCCATATAGAACTTGCAAGCCTGAAGTTTTCATTGATCAAGCTGAGCAGGATGTGAAACTTCTCATCTGAGTAATCATACCGTTCCCCAAAGACAATGGAGCAAATCACATTCGAGACAGCCTGGCTCAGGTACAATGTTGGGTCACAGGGAAGCTCTGGAATGGGATGGAGACCAGACACACAGTAATTATGCACTGAAGTTTTATTTTGTGTTTTTGAAGAATAATACAATTTAAACAGGTGCAAAGTTATTAAAGATGGCATTTGAGTGTGCATTGTAGTGCTGTGTTTTCCTAATACAGATATAATGGGTGTGTTGCTCAGTAGTTATGGTATTTTAGGACAGTATCCATAGATCTCAGCTGCTATAGTATGCATTTCACAATGCTATATATTTTATACACAAATTTACCCTTGCTCTCCAAAGATTTACTGATGTTCCTTATATTGTTAAGAGATATTTCTTGGCATGTTAACTATAGTGTAAACTACAGTAACTTGATAAAATGGTCCTTACAGTAATACTAAACATACAAGGCCCACATACAGTGCCAACAATTCTTCTACTTCATAGCATAATTTGACCCCTCAGCTAATGGTCAAACAGGAGTTCGGCATGTTTCCAGTTAATTTGCATCACCAGGTAAGGAAAAAGGTCTGGCTCCCCATAAGACACACAGGGGAAGCGCCAGACCTCATCCAACAACTAACACACCGAAATCTGACCAATGGACAATCATGTACACAAATGCTCGCAGTCTGGGAAACAAGATCCCAGACCTGCAGACAATAATGACAGAGGCTAAACTGGACATTGTAGCCATTAGCGAGATGTGGTTTGCCAGTAATCACACTTAGGAGACTTCAGTACCTGGCTATGTACTGTTCAGAAGAGACCGAGGTGCAAAAAGGGGGGGGGGGTGGAGTGGCCCTGTATCTCAATGAAAATATCAAAGCTACAGAAATTCAGACTACACATAAGGAGCCAGAAGAACTGTGGGTCACCCTGGAAACAGGAAATGGGATGGCCATAAGAACTGGGGTTATCTACAGGCCCTCAGACCAGGAGAGGACATAGACACATTACTGTTAGAAGATATACAAAACATAACAGCTAAAGGGGAGGTTATGATAATGGGAGATTTCAACATGCTAGATACAGATTGGTCAATACCAGCAGGAACATCTGCCAGAGCTAGACACATGGTGGATTCCCTGCAGGGGGAAGGTATTAAACAACTGGTACAACAATTCACAAGAGACAGGGTGATCCTAAATCTAGTACTGACTAACAGGGAATGGATCACAGATATCCAGGTAGAAGGTCTCCTGGGGGCCAGTAACCATCACATGGTATGGTTCAGTTTGGCCACTACAACTAAATCCTCCCATTCAAAGGCAATAATATGGGACTTCAGGGGAGATGACTTTGATAAGATGGCCAACAGAATTAAGCTAGCCCTGGCAAAATGAAACACAGGTGAAGGGGTACAGGCAAAGTGGGCAAGCATTAAGGATGCAATACTTGAAGCAATACCCTATTGTGTTAGAGAGAGAAAAGGAAGTGCAAAAGAAGAAGGAAACCACTTCTGTTCTCAAAAACAGTAGCAGAAAAGGTCAGAGCCAAAAGGCTGGCCTTCAGGAAATATAAGAGAATGCAGTGGGTTGAAGATAGGGAGGCATACCAAACTTCCCTAAGAGAAGCAGGGAAGGCAGTAAGGCAGGCAACGGCCCAAACCAAGGAAACACTCACACAGACAGTAAAAGAAGGTGACAAGACTTTATATAGAATGATACACTAGTGAAAGGAGAAAGTCCAGATGGGGTATTGCTAAGATCAAAGGAGATAAGGGGGGGAGTGTGAGGAGGAGGACCATGTAGAAGAAGAAGAAGAATCACCATTTATATAGCACTTTCCGTACATCCAAAGTGCTTTACAAGCAATGCTAGACTGGTAGTGAAGTGACTGAATGTATGGTGGTGGCCATATTGCACATCATCACCCACACACAGCCTGGATAATTGCATGAACTGGTATACAGGAAGGGGAATGTTTGCCAGGACACCGGGAATGTTCCGTACTCTTTGTGAAGAGTGCCCTGGGTTCTTTTATTTCCACCTGGACACCCACCAGGTCAACACCAGGATGGGCAGAAGGGACCTTATCCAAAGGACGGCACACCCCAGCAGTACAGCACCCCCCAATACTGCACTCGGATGCCAGCAATTTTTAGGTGCAAGTCCAATCCCGGTGTGGGGTGAGAACCCATGACCTTCTGGTCCAGAGGCGGATGTGCTACCAACTGAGCCAAGCATGTATCCTAAATAGATGCTTCTGCTCAGTATTTACTGAAGAGAAAGTAGGGCAGGGCCCACAGTTCAGCATTATGGGTACGGGGGGAGGGAGATGAGCACTAGTCCCTTCACAAAAGAAAGGGACCTACAAGAGCTTGATAAGCTCAGGATGGACAAGGCAATGGGACCTGATGGCATACATCCCAGGGTACTAAAGGAGCTAAGGGTGGAACTAGCAGAGCCGTTATCAGAAATGTTTAGTGAGTCTCTGAGCACAGGAGAGGTCCCAGAAGACTGGACAAGAGCCGATGTGATCCCACTCCACAAGAGTGGTAGCAGGGAGGAGGCAGGGAACTACAGACCACTCAGTCTTACCTCAGTAGTGGGCAAGATTATGGAGGAAATCCTTAAGGAAAGGAGAGTGCAACATCTGAAATCCATAGGAGCACAGTATCCAAGACAGCATGGGTCTACAAAAGGAAGGTCCTGTCAAACTAATCTCGTAGATTTCTTTGACTGGGTAACCAGAGTGGAGGACCAAGGGGGAGCAGTTGATGTCACCTACCTTGACTTTAGCAAAGCTTTCTATACTGTTTCACATAGAAGATTGATTAATAAGCTGAGTTGGCTCGAGGTGGATCAGAAGTTGGTCAACTGGGTGGCAAACTGGTTGATGGGAAGAAAATAGAGAGTGGCAGTAGACAGTATATCAGAAGAGATGCAAGTCACAAGTGGGGTACCTCAGGGATCAGTCCTGGGGCCAGTCCTCTTCAATATCTTCATTAGTGACATTGCAGAGGGACTGGAGGGAAAGGTTTGTCTGTTTGCAGATGACACGAAGACCTGCAACAGAGTAGATGATCCAGATGGGGTGGGCAGAATGAGAAGAGATCTGGATTAACTATCTCAATGGTCAGAAGAGTGGCAACTAGGGTTTAATGCAAAGAAGTGCAAGATCATGCACATAGGGAAGAGAAACCCTGAAGCCACCTATATGCTGGGAGGGGAGTTTCTGGCAGTCACAAGGGAAGAAAGAGACTTGGTCATCATCATCACCGATGACCTGAAATCATCCAAGCAGACCACTAAAGCAGTAGGTAAGGCTAGGGGGATGTTAAGGTGTATTAGTAGGAGTATCACAAGCACAAGTCGGAAGGGGGAGGTAATAATCCCTTTTACAAGACACTGGTTAGGCCCTATCTGGAGTATTGCATGCAGTACTGGAGGCCACACCTTCACAAGGACATTAACCAAATTGAGGCAGTCCAGAAAAGGGTAACCAAAATGGTGCAGGGACTGCATCAGAAAACATAAGAGGACAACAGATTAATGGAGCTCAATATGTATACCCTAGAGCAAAGGGGAAAGAGAGGTGATATGATCTAAACATCCAAACATCTTAAGGGCATTAACAAAGTGAAAGAGTCTATCATGTTTCAATATAAGAAAAATAGCAGAACAAGAGGACACAGCATGAGATTAGAGGGAGGCCAATTAAGGGGTAATGTGAGAAAGTTCTTTTACACAGAAAGGGTGGTGGATGCATGGAGCAGCTTACCTCAGAAAGTGGTGGATGTGAATACAGTGGGGGGCTTCAAAAAGGCATGGGATAGACATAAAGGAGCAATACAGTTGAGTATGAATAGATAGGCCATTGACAGAGCAAAGGCTGGTGGTGCATTTATAAGGTAGAAAAATAAATGGGCAGACTGGATGGGCCTTGAGGTCCTTACCTGCTGTCACTTTCTATGTTTTTATGTATGTTTCTATATTCTTTAAAATATAAACAAGCATGCATTTTAGCAATTTACTCCTTAATCAATGTTAAAAGGTGTAAAGGTAACCTGTTATCAATTTAAAGAGATTGTTCACTTTTCAGCCAAAATTATCATTGTTACCAGCAGCTCTCAACTTTCATAAGATGCCAAAATAATTTCAGGTCATTCCTTCTTTAAAACTAAAGACATTTACCATATTAGAAAATACTGTAGGTTGTTTCTCCTTAGAACTCATCCATTCCTGTTTAGTTCCCTCTCCTGAAATCCTAAATCGTCTGCTTGTGAAATCAGAATAATTTCTGTGGCTGCATCAACATGTTGTGATGTCATAAAAAAGAACTGTGATTTAACAGCAGGTATACATAATGTGAACAGATGAAATCTGTTCCTCTTTTACAAACATACAAACACATGAATTTGCCAGCAGATAAAGGTCTTATGGTCTATCAAGTCTGCTTGAGTGTGCAGCTAGCGACCCTTATAATGCAGCTGCCCCTCCCTCTCCTCCCCTGACCCTCTCTCTTACCCTGTCCCATCCCCTTTTGAAGCAGTCCACTGTTCAACAGGATACCACTTCCACGGGCAATGTTTTCCAACCAGACACCACTCTCTCCATAAAAAAAACCTGTCTTTTTATTTCTCTCTTGAACCGTCCCACCTTCAATCTGAGATCATGACCATGAGTGTTCCTCCCCACCCTTAACTTGAATAGTCCCTCCGTGCCTGTCTTGTTTATTCCCTTCCTGTACTTGAAGGGTTTTAATCATAACCCCCCGTCTCTCCTCTTCTCCAGTGAGTACATGTTCAATTCCCTCAACCTGCTTACTTTAATGACAGTGACTTCATCGATAAAAACTGGAAGATCCTGAAATTCAGTTTTGGGTACATTTGGTTTAATTGAATTCTGCTGATGTCAACTGTATTTTTTTTTCTTGCTGGAAATGGGACTCTTTAAATTGCATAGTTTAATAATAGTTTTACACACTAGACTCTTTAAATGTCATTGTTTAATCATAGTTAATAGCCATTTAGTAAACAAGACATTGCAATTTTATAATATGTCAGTTAGTACTCAATAAGTAGCAGTAGTGAATTTTATCCAGTAAAGTTCCGATATTCCGGGGCTTAGTGGCTTAAGACACCATACAAAAGAACATACAGACAATATAGAAACATAGAAACATCGAATTTGGTGGCAGATAAGGACCGCTTGGCCCATGCAGTCTGCCCATTTCCCTACCTAACGTATAAGTTGCAGATCCTAGTTAACCAGCAGCCTACTTCTTCCTACCCCCCCCCCAGAATTGCCTTATGACTGTCCCATGCATGCTTGAATTCCACCACTGTCCACATACATAGCATTGGACATCATATATAAAACAGGAAATAAATTACTTAGCAATAAATAAATAAATAAGTACTACCATTAATGTGTGTTTTACCAAGCTTTAGCTGATCCTTTAAAGGGACACTGTCAGCCGATATGCCCTTTGGAAAACCTACCTATAGTCTATGGCTATGTACTGTAAAATCCCTGTGGAAACAAAATGGTGGACTATGCACTATTATAGCCAATAGCATCATACAGATATAGAAAGTGATGGCAAAAGGGGACCACAACATCCAGCTAGTTTCCTGTGAGGATATATATATATATCTATATATATCTATATATATATAGATATATATATAGATATATATATATCTATATATATAGATATATATATATATATATATATATATATATATATACCTATATAAAATCTCAGAGATAGAGAATAACATGGATTCATGGCAGGCAGATCATGTGTAACAAACCTGCTGTGTTTTTATGAAAAGAATCTCTCAGTCACTGGAGACAGGTACATCCAAGAATCGTGTTTTCTAAGACATGGCTAAAGCATTTGACAAAGTCTCACACAGAACCATAATACAGACATTAATAGACATCCAGGTGCACTATAGACTTCCTAACTGGACTCGGAGTTGGCTGAGAGATAGGAGTCAGAGGACTCAATTCTCAAAGCAGCCAGCATGGTACATGGGCTTGTGCCAAAATGAATGGCACAAAGTGTCCCTTGCACCAAGGGATGCAGCTGGGAGCAATTCTCAGAGGCAACCTGCATCACCTGCAGGCTGCCTGCTCTAAACAGGGCTTGCACCATCTTTGTGCCCAGAAACGGGCTGCAACAAGGTGCTAGAGGGCACGATGCAGACACAAGCTGCCACAGCCCCAGACCTGCAATTCACAGACATCTCCCAGCAGGAGAAATTCATAGTACCCTTAGACCTGCCAGGTCTGGTTTAAACAGACTTAAACATTTTTCACATGGGAGAGATGCCATTAGCAATAGTGCCACAGGTCCCCAATCCCCAATATCCCCCACAATGTAATTACACATTTACCAGATGTCTCCTGCTCAGTGTTCCCCACTGTTAATAATATATCACAATTCCCCCTGCCCAGATCCCCAATGCCCCTGACACATACAAAAGATCCTCTCATTGGTGGTCCAGTATCCTCCATTACCCACCCCAGCAGGCAGTGTCACTCCATCCTTAGACAGAGACAGGGACCAGTACAGCCCTTCTCACACCTCCGTGGCCAGTCCCCAACTGAACTGTCAATAAGCATGGACTGTAATGTGTACACACTCAAAGATGAGTGCTCTATCTGAGGATGGGGGACACTACTTGTTGGGATGGGGGTAGGGGGCACTGGATCACCAATAAGAGGGTCTTTTGAATGTGTTGGGGACATCAGGGATCTGGAGGGGGTTGTGTTACAGTATGAACAGTGGGGAACACTGGGGATCTTGGTGGGTGGATTCTAATATATTATTAATTGTGGGGAACATTGGGGATGGGAGGGACCAGCTTGCCATTGATGCAAGAGGCTTGTGGCAACCCCTTCTGTGCAACTTGTGTTTGCTGCATGGGAGGGGTTGCCACAGGTAGGGGGACATAGGTGCCGGGACCCCTCCTGTACCTGAATTGGGTGCAGGGTCCATGGTGCAGGAGCATCAGCACAAGCTGCTGTTAGCCACAGCCTGGGCCGAATGCAGCTCCCTTTGAGAATCGGGTCCAGAGAGTCACCATTAATGGCTTTCTATCTGATAAAATACCAGAGACAAGTGGGGTCTCCCAGGGCTGAGTTCTTGGACTAGTATTGTTTCAATTATTTATGTCGGAT
The DNA here is from genome assembly GCA_016271365.2 of Neoceratodus forsteri. Taxonomy (NCBI): domain Eukaryota; kingdom Metazoa; phylum Chordata; order Ceratodontiformes; family Ceratodontidae; genus Neoceratodus; species Neoceratodus forsteri. The sequence goes on along the minus strand of CM057450.1, from coordinate 514,830,201 downwards.
ATGAGTAAACAGACAACAAGCTAACTAAGTAAATATGCAGATGACACAAAAATAGCAAGGGTAGTAAAAACACAAGAGGACATATACACACTTCAAAGGGACCTAGACAGGATATTAGACTGGATCAATACATGGAGATTGAGCTTCAACACTGACAAGTGCTGTGTTATGCATCTGGGATGACACAATAGGGAAGCCACATACTTTCTAAATCATTTGCCTTTTCGAATAAGAAATAAAGAAAGAGATTTAGGAATAACATAACAGACAAATTAACTTATGACACTCACTGCAGCACACAAATAAACAAGGCTAAGAGGATATTACTGACACTAAAAAGAAACTTTAGAAGTAGAGCTGAAAATGTACTGATACTCTTATACAGATCCTGTGTTAGACCACTGCTTGATTATGGTAGTCAAGCTTGGGGAGTTGCAACTATGGGTACTTTGGATAACATAGAAAAAATCCAGAGACAAGCAACTAAAACGATTCATAATATAAGGACCTTATCATATAATGAACCATTATAAAAACTAACCCTAATGTCATTAGGCACTAGAAGGATATGAAGTGACCTACTATTATGTTACGATATCACGCAGGATAGCTATCAGTTGAACAAATGACATTTTGAATTTAAAAACAATAATTTAGGCACAAGGGGACATCTATTAGAGCTGAGATCCTAAAGACTCATGACCAACAGTAGAAAGTCCTTCTTCACCCAGAGAGTGTTTAACCAATGGAACAAACTACCAATCAAAATAATCATCAGTAAAGACAAAATGGAGTTCAGGAAGAGACTAAATGTATCTCAAAAGGGAACATCTTGAGTTATTATGGGTAATGTGGCAGGAACGCACATGAGTGCACCACCTCCTCTGCTTCTTTCACCTTAGTATAAACCTAATACAGTAGTGCAGTATCACATGTGTATCTGCCAGTTCTAAAAATCCATGTTATATATATAGATAGTGAATATATATATATATATATATATATATATATATATATAGTAAGGCTTTCTTCACACTTTTGGATAAAAATTAATAAGAGCAGTCCATTCTGAAGTTTAGACGGCTGGTGTTCCCTTGCATCCATGCAATTTATGGAGCTGAGCTGTGGGTAAGCTCTTGCATGAATGAGTTTTAAACATTTTTAAGTGTATAAAAAATACTGGGCATGTTTCTGTGCTATGTTTTCAGTTTCACAAAGTGATTTTCTTAAATACGTGCTGTAACCAAGTTGATAACATGGACAGGAAAACTGGCCCACTCCTATTCATCAGGAGCCAACAGGTGACCATGGATTAAACAGAGAATAAAGTATGGGTCTCTGTGTGTAACGAGAATTTACACACACCTAAGGGGTTTGATGCTTCATAAACCCGAGTGAAACAGAGGGTTTATGCATAACTAAACCCCAAGGTGTGTAAATTCGAGTTTACACACCCAGACCCATATTTTATTTTATATAATTGTTGGGTTTCTCTTTTTTTGCCTCAGCAATTATATAAAATTAAAAGAAAACTGCTGTGCCGGCACAGTCATATTACCTCAGCGCGCAAGGTCCGCTTTCATTTTATTTAAAATATTGTCAGGGTGTCCATCCGGTAGCCATGTGGAACATTTCAAGTAATTGTAAAAGTTACTTACTGCTGAGTGTCCATGGCAGTTTCTCTCCATGGTGGGTTTGCAGTAGAGGAAAGGTTTCCTGTTCGGAAAGGAGACAGCGAACGAGGAGTTCGAGCATGCGCAGTGTGGGGAAAACCGTGCACATGTTTGCCGTTATAAACTCTCCTTTATAATGGCAAATTACGGGGGTCATGTGATGGCAGCCTAGGAGAGCAGAAGCAACCTCCATCAGCTCCGTACCTTGCTCACTAAAACCGACTAAATTGATATCTTTTCAAAACCTAACACAGAAGATTCAAGTTTAAACTACTGCAGTGAGACTCCATAAAACAGTAGAAAGCACTGAATATGGAAGTTTTCATGTGAAAAGTGCCACCGCGGCATTCACCACCACCATCCCCTGAGAAAGACAAGGCCCCGGAGCAGCCTAAAGTTCAAATGCTGAAAACGCCTGCAAATTCATCACCACTAACAGAGGACAGGTTCTTGGAAATCATGAGCCTATGCAGGAATCGATAGACAGTATAATAGAAGAACTCCACCAAATCAAAAGAGCTACTGACTCCTTAAATACTTGGATGGCAGATTCGGAAGCTCGCCTGGCTTCAGCAGAGAAAAAACTGGATAAGGTCGCTACTGATCACACCCTTACTAATCGAAGAATCATAAATCTGGAAGATAAATTAACAGATCTAGAAGGGAGGAACCGTAGAAACAACCTACTAATAATTGGCATACCAGAAAAGGAGGAAGTCGTAAATCCCATACTTTCTGTCCGGAAGTTTTGTGAGAAAATCTCAGGGCCCTCTCCTAATGGCTCGACCTACGTCATGGAGAGAGTGCATAGGGCACTTTGACCACCTCCACCCCCTGGCTCGGCACCCAAACCTATTATTTTTAAATTGCTTAACTTTCAAGATAAGCAACACATAGTTGCAAAGGTAAAAGCACTACAAGAAGTCCTTTGGGAAGTGAAAAAAGTCAGGGTGACCCAAGATTTGCCACATTAGTCTGTATTAAAAGCCAAGAGCTACACCCTCTCGTAACAAAGCTCATAGCTGCGGGTAAGCCCTTCCGAGTTAAATACCCAGCGATACTACAGGTAAAGCTCGGTGACCAATGGCAATCTTTTGAATCCCTGGAGCAGGTAAAGAGTGAATTGAAAACAGCGCTTCCAGCGTTATTCAAACGAAATGGTGCCAATAGAGCTTTTGCATGGTGTTTAAGTTTACTTGCAGTGGCAGCTTTTCTGTGCCAATGCTACTGAAGCCACAGCTTGCTGTATAAGCGGACAACTTCTAACAACTCAACTCTTGTTCCCTTAATGTTAAAAGAAGTCTGATTCTACCTGTATCAGTAGCTTTTTTGTGCCAGCGCTACTAGAGCTACGACTTCATATATAAATAGACAATTTCTGGAAACCTGGCTCTCACTCAAAAAGTGGACGGTTTTCTTGACTTTGAAAGCTTAAATCGAGCGGCAATTCCAGATGGCGATGTACCCTTGGATGCTCTAATTAACTCAATGAAGGATCGCATTTACTGTTTTAATAAGAAAGATTTTTTTCAAATAAGCTCCCTGGCATAACGATATTATAACCAGCCTTATGGATAGTGAATATTAAGTAGCAATTATTGAGGACCCACCCGCTAAACCAGATGCAGTGTGTGATTCCTGATCTCGATATTAGACCAGATAAGAGCATAATACTATCCCTGTGATTTAGAAGCTCCATATTATAGCATTTAAAGCCCACTCACCATGAAAGGAATGCTGCGAACTAGGATTTAAGAACCTGTCTATATAATTAAGTTCATACGAGTTAAATGTTTGAAACTCAACTTAAATAGTGTAAAAAACATAACAGTTATGATGGAATTTAGTTTGGAATCTGCCAATATCCTATTTACTGTGTTATTTTTTTATTACTGGCATTTATGTAACAAAGTTTTACGGTTATCTGGCTAGCCTGAGGGCATTTGCTTTTTTTTTTCTTTCTTCTTTTTGACCTAACTAACCTTCAAATGAACTTGCAAACCCTTTTTGCTACTTTTAAAAACAATCAGCCAAAGGTTTAACTACTATCAAAAATGCTAGATAAATCTAGTGAGTTGGGGAAGGGGTTTATGGGGGAGGTAATGGTCTCTAGGCGTGCTGGATGGTTTACATGACCTGACATAACTGATGGCAGTTAGTTCATTGGAACTGGGGGTAGTTTTAGGGCTTGTGTGGGATAGTGTGGGTGGAGGGGTGGGAAAACATTTGGATAGGCTATCTCCTCTCTATCTATTTATACTATGTACCGACAAAAACATTAAGCACTCTCGCCAAAATTCTGATATGCTCCATTGTATTTGGAAGCTTAATATTAATGTCAAATAATGGCAGGTCCTTACACAGTCCTTAGTTGGAACATAAAGGGTGCCAGGGATAGAACCAAACGGCAAGTAATATTAAGATACCTGTGATCTCTTAGAGCAGATATTATCTGCTTGCAAGAAACACATCTCAAGAGGGAAGACGTTTCATTATGGTGTAAAGGATGGGTAGGGCAGTCCTATGTGGCAGGTGCCTCCACAAGTAGAGGTGGTGTCACTATTCTTTTCCATTAAAATGGTCCTTTCATACTAGAAAAAGAGGTACAGGATAGCCACAGGCGATATATAATACTCAAGGCCACTGATTTACGGTGGTTAAAACAATTAAATTCCATTTTCAAGACTTAAGATTCCGGAATTTCACTGGTGATTGTTACTCTAATTTCCAGATTTTACTGGGATTCTGCTATCATTCTTTTAGTATGTGAATAAATAATCAGAATTAAAGAAGGCTTAATATACAGAGCATTAAATAAAGCAAACTGAAAATAGTACAGGAAGGAATTAAAAGAAAAACACACTTTTTATAGAGTTACTGATCTGATAGAAGGTGCCAGATACCATGAAATCTTCATTTTTACCAGTTTTCAGGCAGCCCTAATTTTGGAATTTTACCAGATTTTCCGGTAAAAAACGTAAAACAGTGGCCTTGATAATACTACATGGTATCCTGGGTATGCATCAAATGATGATTGGGTCTATTTATGGACCAAATGGGGATTCTCCAACTTTTTCACCAAACTAATAGGAATTGTGTCCACTATTCCCCCTAGAACTATAGTTCTGGGAGGAGAATGGAATATCATGACCCGATCATCATTAGACAGATCAGACCCTGAGAAGGCTGGTCTCTCTCCGGCACAGAGAGCCTTACAAGACTTAATGAATGGACTGGGCATCCTTGATGTTTGGAGGATACTAAACCCCACTGAACAACAATATACTTTTTTCTCATCCCCACCACACTTGCTCATGTATAGATTATATCTTAGCCAGTTCCCACATTATACCCGGAATTATGAAAGCCTTAATTCACCCATAAGTAGTATCAGATCATTCCCCAGTCTCGTTAGTCTGTGTATTAGGGCCAAGGAATAAAAGAGACTTCATATGGAGAATGAACACGCAGTAACTTCAGACCCCCTATATGCAGGCCCATTTAAAAAATTTTATTATTTCTTTTTTGAACAATAATGTAGGAACTGTCTCCAAAATTGACATAGTATGGTCAGCCCTGAAGTGTGACTTATGTGGGGAATGCATACGCTTAGCATCAGTTAAAAAGAAAAAACATAATATGCAGACTGAGTCCCTACTTCAAGAAATAAAAGTGTTAGAATCAAATATTAATAAGCATTCCTCAGATTCTGAATGGACCAAGCTCCATATTTTACAAGCCCAATTTTGGGATTTGGTGTACCAAAAAGCAGAACTATCCTTAAAACGTGTCCAAATGAAATACCTAGAATCGGGAGAATGTGCTGGCAAATTACTAGCTTACTGAATTAAACAAGTTGAGGCAGCTCATTTTATACCTGGGTTATACTCAGGTAAAGAGGGCCCTCTTGTTACAGATTCAAGAGAGACTGTGTCTAGTTTTGCAAAATATTATAAAGCTCTATACCATTGTAGAAATGAAGACATCCCAAATGAACAAATACAAGCATACTTTGACCAGTTAATGCTCCCAGTACTACCTGAGGATAAAAATATTCATCTCTAAGCTCCCCCATTATGAAATGGGAGGTAATCCAAGCAATTAAGCCAATTACAATAGATAAGTCGCCTGGACCGGATGGCCTCCCAACCAATTTGTATAAATTATACAATGCAGAATTTGCCCCCCGTTAACCAGAGTTTTTAATTCATGGTATGAATCAGGTTTCTCGGAACACACATATCTTGAAGCCCTGATTACTTTTATCCCTAAGCCAGGTTGGGGTCCACGTGATGTGGAAAATTACCACCCGATCTCACTCCTTAATACTGATGTTAAAATACTAGCAAAAATACTAGCCAATCATTTGGGATCCTTAATGGGCACACTAATTAGTAATGAACAAGCTGGTTTTATGCCAGGAAGATCCTCAAGTGACCATATGCATCTATTACTGCATCTTATCCCCCTAGCTAGTGAGTCAGCTATACCTATGGCCCTGATAGCTTTGGATGCAGAAAAGGCTTTTGACCAGGTCTCCTGGCATTTTTTGTTTACTGCACTCTCCCGGTATGATACTCCACAAATATTTATTAATTGGGTCAGATTGCTATACTTATCCCCTACAGCCCGGATCTGGTGCAATGGTCACCTTTCAGAGCCATTCCCATTGAGTCGTGGCACTAGGCAAGGATGCCCCCTTTCCCTGCTTCTTTTTAATTTCTATTTAGATCCGTTTATTCGTAAATTACTTACAACTCAGGGTTTGCAAGGCATTCTTGTAGGAAGCAGACAACATCTCTTGTCTGCCTACGCAGATGATCTCTTAGTACATGTAATGAACCCAAGTGTAAGTGTTCCTAACCTCCTGCAAGAATTTGAAGCCTTTTCTAGGATTTCCTACTACAAGCTCAACCTGACTAAATCCACTGTTTTCCCTTAAACCAAAAACTACTTAAAAGTGATATAGAACAGTATGGATTGCAATGGGAAAGCAAAAGTACAACCTATCTGCGTATTACAATTTTTAAATCATATTATACCACTGTTAAAGAAAATCTCACTAAGCTAATAAAAGTAATCAAAGCAAACCTGGTAAAATTGAATGTCTTGCAGATCTCACTATGGAGAAGGATTAACATCATCAAGATGAATATTCTCCCTAGATTCTCTACCCTCTCAATATGTTAGCCCCCTAACTCCCTAAAGCATGGTTTGGGAAACTAAGGAATGCAATTAATAAATTTATTTGGAAAGGTAAGCTAGTGAGACGGGCATACCACAAGCTGACTGCATCAAGGCCTCAAGGAGGGCTTTCTTTACCATGATTTTCTAATTATTAGGGAGCAGTCCATATTACAAAATTGGCTTCCTGGATGTATGGCCCACATGAGGGAGAACCAGGGTCTTATACTCCAGCATGGCTAAATATTGAAGAGACCCTTGTATCTCCCACTTCATGTTCATTACTATTGTTACTATATTCATCCTTGAAACATATCCCCAATAATATCAATAAATCCCTAATAGGGTGGTCACTGAGGGCTCTGAGTCAACTGCAGAACCACCTGAAAATAAACTGGCATGTGGATGGAGAACAACCACTCCTAAATAACCCTCATTTTAGGATCCAACATAAACCTATCCCAATAAATTTCTGGCCTACACTAAAGGATGCTAGACTAAAGGATATCATAGTCAATGGTAATATGCTTTCATATACTCAATTTTTGAGGAACTTCCCTGAACTAAGTGGTCACCCTTTTAAATACTGGCAAGTTATGCATGCAATTTCTTCTTTCATGAATACAGGTCGACTACTTGAGCCCCCTGGGACTGCCTTATCCTCCTTATTAAACATTGCTACCCACCCACATTCAATATCCGCAGTATATAAAGAACTGCAGTCCCTTTATACACGACTACCATTGGGTATAAGCCAATATTGGGTCAGGACCCTATCTCTTTTGCCCGCACCTGACTTTTGGGAACAAAACTGGAATAATCTATATAGGTTTATTAAGCAAGACCGTTTGCAGCTTATGCAATTTAATGAGATGAATGACCTATATTACACCCCCAAAGGCTTCATAAAATAGGCAAGATACCATCCCCCTGTTGTCCCCGATGTTTCTGTAAGAATGGGGACCTCTACCACATGTTATGGGTGTGTCACAAAGTTCAATTATTTGGGAGAGCTATACAAAACTCTTTAAACCCAATGCTGGCTTTAAATTCATTGTTTTCCCCGGACACTTGTCTACTCAATTCTTTTCCAAAAGGAACTTTGAAACAAAATAAATATTATATGGCCCTTATTTTTGCAGTGGCCAAATTGGTATTTATGAGGCACTGGACCCTGGATACCCTGTCTACAACACTAGAATGGCATAGAGAAATGTTACTTGACCTACAGTTTGAAAAGCATATTGCAAGTATGAGCAATCGGTTGCAATGTTATCTTGATAAATGGGGTGCCCTGGATGCATTATTAGCTACATAGAACCCTGAAAGTCGGCAATCTGATGGTCATTGACCTCCACCTTGTAGCATGTTCTAATCTGGAGAAAAAATACCCCTAACCACAGTAGAGGAAAATGTTTAGTGCCTGATGTTGTTTCTAATGGAGAGAGGAGAGAGGAGAAAATGATGGGGATAGGATATTTAGGGTTTTTTATATGGGGAAGAGAGTGGGGAGGGTAGCTGAGGGGAGTGGGGGGGTAAGGTTGGAGATTTTGGGGGGGTATTAGGATAGGTTTTTTTTTTCTCTCCTTCATATACCTTCTCGATGCTACTATTTCTTGTTTACCTAAAGGTCAAACATGACACATTAGCAAGGCTGCAGTATATTGTTATGTTAAGATTATATTCAACTACCAGAACACATGTTTGTGGTGTTATGATATGCCTATGTAGAGATGTTTGACCTGAGACACTGTGACTAGGACAAGTGCACATATTATGTTTACTAAGTTATTATTTTTAGTTTTTTATCTAATTTTATTTTTCTTTAGTGCATTAATGTATCAAAAATGAATAAAGTTTTCTGAATTAAAAAAAAAATAATGGCAAATTACTCTATGGTTTCCCAATGGGAAAAAGGAAAGCCCATTGATAATTAATCAATTAATCCATGGTTGTTCCCTGCAGACGTGAGAAACAGTGTGAGTGGCTACAGGATGCCCACTCCAGCTGATTGGCATAGATTCAGTTATGTGAGAGCCAGAGAGTGAAACCCAAGGTGAGGGGCAGGCATTGTAAGTCCTGAGACAGCAAGTGGAACTGCAGAGTTCATGCTGTGTTCTCTCTCTTGTGAGGTTGTTGTGATCTGTCAGTGTTGACCAATCATTTGGTGCAGTCCTGCACCCCTGCCTAGTCATTTAGTGATACTAGAGGAACAGCAGCTCTGACAGTAGAGAGACAGAGAGAGAAAAGACAGTAACAGGGGTGCAGTGTGGTCTCTCTTCACTATTCAGTCATGCAGTTTTTATGTGCTGTTGTGTCCAGTTGTAATCAAACTGCACAGTACAGAGAGAGTGACATTTATAGTTTCTCCCTGCCAACTTAAGAGTTACCAGAGACACTGCAGCTCCAACAGTGGAGACTGAGAGAGGGGAGAGAGAGAGAGAGAGAGAGAGAGAGAGAGAGACTGACAGAGAGAGACAATGACAGCAACAGACACACCAGGATATATGAGTTGTGAGGTATGCAGTGTGGTCTCTCTTACTCTCTGCATCTCTCTTCACTATACAGCCATCAGTTTTTTCCATGCCGTCGTGTCCCACTGTAAGCAGATCACATGGAAGAGAGACAGTGATATTTATGTGGTGATGCTCCATCCTCACTTCTCCCAACCAGTCCATGTAGCTGTCCCCAAGTGCTGCTACATATCCCTCCTTACTGTGCTTCAGCTGACCTTGTCCTCCTCATGGGTCCATGAGGCAGCCATTCTTCATCACTGTAATCTCCCCATCTACAGTTCTCTGTAAGGGCATTCACTCCCCATGTTCCCTGGTTGGCATTGCCATACAAGTACTTCTCCAGGGCACAAGTGTTACTATAACATAGTCAGGGAATGGGTGTTGAATTCACCCATGTGCCACATCTATAGCTCCGCAGTCCCTATTTTCCATGGCCATGTGCCATATTCTTCACACAGATGGGTGGTTGTTGGCACTTGGCCTTTAACACCCCCCCCCAGCCATTGACTAATTCCCCAGTAACCCATGACTCCCTCATGGGTTAATTCTTACATAGTTCCATCTGAAAACTGAAGCCATGACTCAAAGCATGTGCATTGACGTCAATTTAATGCATATGCTCTGAGTCATGGATTTGATTTGTAATTTTCATATGGAAATATACCTGGTTGTAGCACTCATCAGGGATTTATAGTGGACTGCTCAGATTACTTTTTTATCCAAAAACATTACAAAATAGCCTTACAATGTAAATTCACAATCTCTATAGGTATCGTGGATTCTTAGAATTAGCAGATGCACATGTAGTACTGTAGGTTTACCAAATGGCTAAAAAGCTGGCAGTGTCCTTTTAAAGAATTTATATTTATGCTGTTATCTAATGTTATTGAACAGTCTCATATTCTTTAACCCTTGCTGTGCCACCGACATGTATACATGTCTTAAAAACCTATTCATTTTAAATCATCTGTCAGCCTAAGGGTTAATAAGCATGCATACATAATGTAATAAATGTGCATTGGCCATTTAAAATGCAATGATATCCTGATGGTGCAGGTATTGCTGCAGTTGTTTTCCACATTAGTTACTGCTGTGGATGCTTATGCAACGCAGTACACTGTTTGTTCAACTATTATGGATGCGGACGCTGAGTGCTACTAGTAGCTCAGCACAGTTGATAAGCTGTTCGTTGACTGAGAGCTGAAGGACAGAGGTACTCAGCAGATTACACTGTGTATGTGTGACCTTTCACACTCTTTGTTCTTGGAGGAAACTCCATCCTTTCAAAGTATTGGTGGCACTGGAGCCCTCAAGCAGGGTTTAACCCCTAAGGGTACTGCAGGACCCAGGGTTCCATGGCTATAGATAACTCAAAGAGCAGGTGTTTACATCTAATAAATAGAAAACTATTTGGTTTATTGATTTTTGCTGTGTTAGTAATTACTTTCTACTTTTATAATACAATCTTTTGTTCATCCTGTGAAACAAGATTGTTTTAGCCTTTGCTTTTCACACTGCTAGCAAACATAATTCAATATGCAACTGCCCAATTCCCTGGGGTTACTAGAATCCCATTAGTAGTAGACTTAGGCAGGTAGAAAAGGTCACTGGTAGGGAGCTCATTAGGGGTTTTCTGCATAATGACATTACTCAGCTAGCCTGAGAGAGGGATGATTATGGCATTAAGAATTTAAGCAGCAGCATAATTATTTTTTGAGTTAGCTGCTCAGGGTAAGCTTATAATGTTCAGTTAGTCAGAGTTAGAGAGTCATTGTGGCACGGGGTCAGCGAGGTGTCATTTATCACCCTAGTTTGGTAAGATCCTTGGTTTGCCTGCAAAGTGGTAGAAACTGTTCGTCAGCAGGACTCTTAGTTTCACTCCAGAGGGAGTGAGAGGGATTACAATGTCTGGTGCAATGCTTTGGAGGCAGTATAGTGCAGTGGTTTAAGGCTCTGAACTGCAAATCTGGTGACATCTAACAAACCAGACCTGGGTTTGAATCCCACATCTTCCACTTGCATACTGTGTGACCCTGAGCAAGTCACTTAACTTCCCTGTACTCCCAGGTTGCTCCTGCAAAAAAGTTTTTCTTCTTAGTGTGCTACTCCTGGTTAAACAACAAAAAAAAATGCTTTGCCACACTGATATTGCCATGCAAGAAAAAAAGTGACAGTTTGCATTTTAAATTTGCCCTGCTCGATGATCATCATGAAGAAGTGCATTAGAGAGAGAGAGAGACAGAGGAAGCTCATTTGCATGACACCATGTGATTGGTCCAGTGAGCCAAGCCTTGCCCTTTGCCTGAATCTCTCTGCTGTGTAGTGTTCAAGGAAGAGAGGAAGCAGTGTGCGAGCAGTGCAGCAGCAGGAGAAATTGTCGAGAGTAAAGGACTGTTTAAAAACACCACTTTTTTGACGTTATAGTTTAAAACCAGGCTCAACCTGTTTTCCGACCACCATTGCAGTGACTTTACAACCAATCTGCATGTCTACCAGTCTGATCCATCGCAAAGGCCCATACAAACTGGCAGCAGGCTGCTCACCATCCGAGGAGGGAACCAGCTACTGCCTGAGTGAGTACAAAAAGTAAAGTAAAACTAACTGTGAGCAAATCAGAGAACTGTAAAGCAGTGCAGCAAAGTTAATGAAGAGAGAGACTGTGAGATGTAACAGGTGGACAGTGTGCAGTGGCTGATAACAAAACCGAGGACAGTACTAATCAACAAGTCCAAACATGTGCAGTAAATGTATGAATGTGCTGAATTTGAGCAAAAAATGAGACTGAATTTGTGCACAGAATAAATTGGTAAAATACCAGATTGGAAAGCATTTCCAGCAAAGTGAACTGTGTGTGTGTGTGATGGAGGAAAAAAGTTTACAACAGCCATTTTGGGTGTAGTCAGCAATGTAAACATATCAGTGTGTGCCATGTTGAACCAGTGCCTCAGAGCAGCAAAGTTTCAAGTATTGAGTGGTGCAAAAGTTCAGAAATGATATGCAATCCATTCCGTCTATTCAGCAACCTAGCAAAAGTAAACAGAACTGTTGAAGTGTATGCTAAAGCCAAAACTCAGCTTTAAGTGCAAAATAGTAATAGTAGACTTGTGCATTTGATTGCAGAAAATGGCACCTAATACTCTCCTCTACTCACTCCATGCCAGGGTGTGGATTGCACAACAAGAGAAAGTGCTCACTCATTTTGAAAAACTTTACAATTGTGAAGCAGCCCCATCTGATGTGGCTTCCCCAAACTTTTTGGTCAATGTGTGCATCATCTGCTTAAAGCCAGGAAGGGACGTTTAGTTATTCCTACATTGTACAGACAGTCAAAAACAATATGGGATGTGTGAAGCAGGTGGCACAGTAACAGCAAAAGCCAAAATCATCCACTTAGACCCTACATGGAGACTGGCAGGGGACTCTGTCGGATCAAAACAGAGGGTGGGACCAGGAAGCAAGAGAGAACACAAGTGGCAGCAGTAACCAGGCAGGGAGACAGACAGAGATATTAGGAGGACAGGCTCTTAGGGAGAGGAAACAAAAAGGGCCAGTGGCAATGGCAGAGCAAAGGGTAGCCATTGAACCACAATGCGGAAAACCCCCACAGAAGGCTCAAAGGGCAGAGAGAGACTAGCAACAAGTGGCACTAGCCATGGCAGCAAGAACCAAGACAAGGCACACAGCAGAAAGGCCTCAAGCTGCAGTTCTGAAGTGAATGCAGGTAGGAGGGGAAGGGATTAGACAGACAACAGTTACCAAACCTGTTGGCTGGTGAAAAATGTTAGCCTAGGTCATATGCCTACTGGAGTTTAGATGCTTCTTACCCCCACATCAACCCTTGTCTTACTCAAAGCTCTGCTAACCAACTTTTCAAGATTCCCCAGTGCTGTACCTCCCAAGGACAAAGGTTCTTCGCCTATGGGGCCTCACTTTGGTTCAATTCCCTTCAGGACAACATATCTGCCATATCCTCTCTGGGCTTATTTAAGCAGAAACTCTGACAGCACCTAGTATCTAACTCCAGCTGTGATTTCTCCATCTAACTTGTCCTTCTACCACCGCTGTTCCATCTCTCTCTGCTGCTGCTTCAGCTACCCTCTCTCTGATGTATTTTCTTCCTCCCTCAATATACTTCTATATTCCCCTTCTCCTTCTCTCTTCTACTGTTCACTTGAACCATCCCTTTCACACCCTCTTACCCTCCCCCATCCTCACCTCCACTAACTCTCTGCATATTCTTTGCTGTCACCCTTGCACAACTAAGGCCCCCTTGGCTAATACTCGTTGATTAACAAGGCCCTTAGGCAGATCTACCTTTTCTTACTCACTCCATGACTATCTCCCTGTCCCCCCTTGCTCTCTGCATTAGCGCTTTACCAAATGGATATTGACTGTTCATTTGCCAATCTAAGCATGCACTTCCTAGTCTCTAATGTTAGCCATTGTTTTTATGTACCTTGTTATTAATTGTGATATGCTATTTTGTAGCTACTGCTGTGACTGCACTTTCTGTACTTGTTTTCTGTTATGTGACCCTCTGACATAGAACGCATGTAAAGAGCTCCTAGCTCAAAAAGTGTTTTCCGAGTTTGCAATAAATAAAAAAAAAAAATCAAGTAATATTTAGGAGAGGCATAGCATGAGTTGCTCGTTGCTTCACAGAACCCCATACTTAGCCTTGCAAGTAATATACATACCAAATTATATATGAGAATTCTTTATTAGAGAGGGACTATGAAGATTAAGTAGCACTGTGGTCCACAGGTTCAAAGCAGAACTGTAGAACAGAGGACTCCAAAGTTTATGTCTCACTACAGATAATAGTTAATTGGATGACTTGGAGCAGGTCAATTGTCCTATGTCTGCAATATGCTTGCGGTAAGGAGGTAAGAATAAAAATATTTTTAACAGGAGCAGTACATATTGAGGCCCAAAGTCTATTTTCAGATGAACTGCTGTAGCATTAACATGTTCCTATTCACACATTAACATAGTTATCCATATGTTAAAAAGATGAACACATATAAGTTACCATCATTACCCCATAAACATGCTCACCTAACATCATACATTAAAGGGGAACAATCTTCACTAGGAACTCCACACCCAAGGGTGGGGCTGATCCCAGTCTGCACTTTGAGCTCAAAAACATTTTTTTCTTACTGTTTACTGTAGTACAGTAAGTTGTAGCAGACTAAATGTGCTCACTTCCAGGCTGACATGTTCTGTTACTACAAATCCCAGAGTCCCCTGCTGCTGACATTAGAGCAGGACTGTAGCAGTGTGAGATTCAATAGTCTGCAGTGTAACTACAGTTTATATAACCTCTGATCTTTTGTTTGCTGCTCCCACTGTCTTCCCAGGGCTAAGTAAAGTCACAGAGGACTGTACTTAGCCATAAGAGAATAGAAGAACTAGAACACATCTGACCGACACTTACAAGAACTCCAACATGCACTGCAGGCTACTAAATCACACTGCTACAGTCCTGCTGTGCTGCCAACTGCAAGGAATTCTGGGATTTATAGGGAAAGAAAATGTAAGCCTGGAAGTAAGTAAAATTTGTCTAAACAGTAAGGGCCGGAATCACTAGAGTGTTCCGAAAACCTAAAGCTGCGGGAAAAAATGGACTCAAGTGGGTTGCCACTTGTGGCTCCACAGGTTACCTGCATCTGCAGGTATTCACAAAGGTGGAGTTGGATTACAACTGGCTCCTTGCTTTCCAGCAGCTTGCAGGTCATGTTGCCTGGGAAATCACTACTGCTGCAGAGATCTGTTAAGGCTGGTTGGACATCCATAACTTCAGCCACAACTGCTGTGGCTGTGAATACATATCTCTGCACCGAACTCTGCAAATCTTGCACCACTCTTAAATGCTGTCCTTCCCAGGACACCTCTTTAAGTTCCTTAATGTTATTTAGAAATTAGACAGTCACAAAAGGGCTCACACTGGTAAGGTGATGCGTTTACCAAGCAAAAGTCACTGAAGCAGGCTGAAGGGGTATCGCACACACCACCACCAAGAAAGACTCACAGATTGCTACTTAAATTGAGTTGATTTGTTTGTAGCACATGCCAGCTGCAGGCTGCAGTGCAGGATAAATCTTATGTTTCACCCACCTCAGTGTGGGCTTCATCAGAGAATGAATTGTTTCAAACAAGTACATTATTTATACAGATTTGAAAATCACTTGGCTACTCACAAGTCAGTATTTCAGGAATTATAACCATCAGTTAGCTTCACTAATTAGTATATCTATAATGGCTACTACAGCTAATGCAACAAACCCTTTGTGGCAAAAACAAAGCTGTTAAGTAAACTGAAAATAAAAGCAGCATCACCTCCTCTTTTGAACTGCCATGGTCCCCTATGTCTACCCCATGCAGTCATTAATTCCCCCACTGACTTTGCCCCCATCACCTCTTTAGTCCTCCTCCTTCCAGTCTCATGTCATGTCCCCTTGTTCTAGAGCATCTTTTCATATGAAAAATGCTGCCCTCCTGTACCTTATTTATTTTCTTTAGCAACCCTTATAAAGAAATTGTTACAGGGTTGTTAGACAACACTACAGAGCCAGTAGTGATATTGCATATATACACTAATGATATTGGATGAAAAAACATGGCATATGTCAAAAAGGACTTTGAGACACTAAGAGTAGAAATTAGATAGTGAATATGTACTCTGCTCATTTCAGAAATTCTACCTGTGCCATGGGCTTGACAGCAGAAAACAAATGAAATATTAGGGTTTAATGCTTGGCTGCACAGGTAGTGTGAACAAGAATAGTTTACTTTTTTGGAACATTGGCATAGGTTCAAGGGAGTGTATGGATTGCATGCAGAAGATGGATTGCACTTGAATAAATATGGGGCAAAAGTACTAGCAGAAAGGTTTAACAAAAGTATTGGGGAAGCTTTAAGCTAGTTGGGGGGGGGGGCAGAAAGATTACTCCTCCCAAAACTGGTAATATCAGGACTGGAGGAAGTCATGATACTAGGTGGAGGATCCTATTTATAAATGCTAGGAGTTTAAGACAGAAAAGGGAAGAACTGGAATACATATTACATAGTGAGAACATAGCAGTGTGTTCTGTTACAGAAACTTTGTGGAAAGAGGATGAATGGGAAACAAATATTAGGGGGTTTCAGTTATTTAGGAACAAAAGAATGGATAAAGTAGGAGGTGGAGTAGCTGTGTATGTAGGAAATGATATACAAGCATATGAAGTGCAGATATCCCAGGATCAGGATTTTGAACAGATAATGGTTCAATTAGGCCCCACAATGCAAAACATATCACCTTGGTAATAGGTTACAGACCTCCCTCCCTCTCACCAGATAGGACTGCTGTGTTCATAAGAAACTTGGAAAAATTAGATGCAGGAAAGGATTTTATTGTCATTGGGGATTTTAATTTCCCCCGGTATAAAACGAGAAACCTGGCAGGCAACCAATAGTCTAGAAGCAAGTTCTTTGGAGGTATTAGACTCCTTGACAATGAAAAACTATGTGATATCTGGCACTGGGGAAATATTCTTGACCTGGTTTCATGTAATACAGACCATGCAATTACCAACTACAGAGTGAGGAAACCCTTAATGGGTAGCATCCATAACATGGTCGAATTTTTGCGGAGAACAAAAGTAGCCCCTCAATTGGGGGTTTCAAAGGTTTTACATTACGATTGCGCCCATTATAATCTGCTCATGACATTGGTTAGTAAATGGAATTGGAAAGAGGCGTTTGAGAACCAGGATACTATTATGATGTGGGATACCTTTAAATGTTTCCTATTGGAGCTAGTAAAGGAGAATATACCAACTGTTAATAAATACAATTCCAAGTGGAAGATACCATCATGGTTTAGTCAAGCAATTCATAAGTCAATTAAGTCCAAAAATAGGTTGTTCAAGAAGGTTACAAATGGAGGTCCAGGTAACCCAGGGAGAGATGCAAAAAGAAGCTACAGAAGCTAAAAAAAACAATCAAACTGGCAAAGAAAAACATGGAGTAAAAACTTATAACTAAGGTAGCTGATAACAGCAAAGCTTTTTCCAATTATATTGGGAACATAAAAAATGACCCTGCAGTTCAATAAATACTTTCACAGCATATATCAAAAAGGGGATCCACTTCCTTATAATATAGAGATAACCCGAATAGTAATATAAACATAACTAGTGATATGCTACAAAAGAAACTGTCACAATTAAACCCAAATAATTCCCCCGGTTCAGATGATCTCCACACAAGACTTTTGAAGGAAATAGCCCTAGTTATTTCAAAACTGCTTCAGACCATTTTTCAGCATTCAGTTATAAAAGGGGAGGTCCCTCAAGACTGGACCTCAGTCAGTGTTATCCCCATCCACAAGAAGGGGTTCAAGATGGAGTGCTCAAATTATAGGTCCATAAGACTGACCAGTGTAGTGGGCAAAACTCTTGAGTCTCTGGTTAAAGAGATGTTGGAACAGCACCTAGCTGAAAGTGGGTATATTGATGTGTCACAGAATGGTTTTAGAAAGGGCAGGTCCTGTCTATCAAATCTTGTACAGTTTTATGAATGAGTGAGTAGGGCCTTGGACAATGGTATACCCGTAGATATTTTGTATATCGACTTCGAGATAGATTTTGATAGAGTACTGCACTATGAGTTGATCCAAACACTAACTGAAATAGGTGTCGAGAAGTTACTTATGTGGTGGATAACATCGTGGTTGGGTATGAGGAGGCAGAGAGTTTGTTTAAAGGGCTTTGTATCAACCTGGATGCCTGTGGATAGTGGTGTACTGCAGGGCTCGCTTCTCAGTCCAACACTTTTTAATATATTAATAGCCTCTGTAACAGGAACAACTAAAACTTGGTCATCAAAGTTTCCTGATGATATTAAGATTGGGGCATTGGTTACTAATAAGGAGGATGTGGGCAACTTTCAACAAAGTATAAACTGGTAAATATAGCAGCTGACAAAAAAATGAGATTTAATATATCTAATTGCAGGATTATTTACTTGGGATCTAAAACTAACAGACTCCTCTGTATACCAAATGGTCATCATATTCTAGAGAGTGGTGTAGAGAAAGATTTGAGTATTTTGATAAACAATAGTTTAAAATTTACAGAACAATGTAAGCAGGTAACAAAATGGGGTTATCGTATAATTGGTGCTATTGCACAGAATATCAGGAGTGGGGAGCATGAGGTGTGCCCCCCATCTAGAGTACTGTGGCATTTTCTGGGCACTGCATTTGAGGTGGGATGTTTCTAGGCTGGAGGGAGTGCAGAGAAGGGCCATGAGGATGGTTGATGGTCTGAGAGACAGCACATATGGGGAAAGGTTGAGACACTTGGGCATATACTCTCTGATGTATAGACAACATACAAGTGATATGTATATGGGGCTAGATATTCAGACTGCGCCAGGCAGGGGCACAAGCCTGGTCATAGCGCAACTTGGTTGAGCCAGGGCATAGTCCAGGTGATATTCAATGGTGCTGCACCATGGGTCAGCACTATTGAATATGGCACTGGGGGTGCACGCACTGTGCATGGCACAGTGGCACTGTACCAGCACAACTGGCAGGTGGGGAGCAGGGGGATGCACCAGTGCAAGTGAGGGTGTACTAGGTGCATCAACTGTGATATTCAGCACTGGGTATGCAAAGGAGGCCATTTGCATGTCATTATGTCCCTATTTGCATGAGGTGCACTAATCCTTGGTGCATTGTACCTGGCACCCTGCCAGGCTGCAGCCATCGAGGACTGTTGCCCCCCCTGCCCCTTGGCAGGCAATGTGCCCTGTTGTCCAATCATGGACAAATTGATAGAATAACCCTGGTGGTCCAGGGTGTTAGTTTACATATGCCCATGATCAGGCTTGGGGGGCATGATGCCCGGACTGTGTCTCAGGATTTCGGGTGGCCACCCACAGCAGGCTACCATGTTGTGCCCAGCAATATGACAGCCCGCCTGTGGGTGTTCCCCAACTTGCTCATGGCTTTGATGGGCTCATCTCTGTGCCCCCCTGTGTGGTGCAAGGTGGGTTTGTACCCGCATATGCACTGCACATCCCGGGCTGGATATTGGGATGTGCCACATATGCTTGGGCATGCCCTCCACACTTGTGCTGCATACATTACTGGTGTGCCCCAGCACATCAAAGGTTCTGCCTGTCTGAATATTGCACCTGGGCACATTGGTGGGTTGTGCATGGTGCACCTTCTTGTGCCATGCGCAACCCTTTTGAATATCCCACCCATGGTGTATAGGACACATAGACAGAGTTATCTTTGGGAATGCATGAGTTTGAGTGCTAGAAATAGCACAAGGACAGTTAGAGGGAATGGTTTTCAACTTATGGGCAAAGCCTATAAAACAAATAACAGAGGGAACTGGTATTCCCAACAGATGGTCAGTAGATGGAATGAACTACCAGAGATCACAGTGTCTTGTACTTCTATGGATCAGTTTAAATGATCATTGGATGACTATTACAGTGAAGAAAGATATTAATTTTAGATTAAAATGTGTAGGTAACCAAGTGGCTTATGCTACATGTACCTGTGTAAATTCATATGATTCTTATGATACTTGAAGGTCTCAGTCATGTCACCCCTCTCTCTCCTCTCCACCATGGTATACATGTTGAGTTCTTTCAGTCTTTGGCAGTGTCAGTGGCTCAGTAGGTTGCACACTCACCTCTGAGGCTGGGAGATCAGAGGGCTGTGGGTTCAGTTCCCACATCTGGCACTTGGGTTAATATCCTAGTACTGACACTGTAGTGCAGCATGAGAGGGGTGCTGCACTTCTGATATGCCATCTTGCAGATGAGATGTTAAAGCGAGGTCCCATCTGCCTGGATTGGTGATAGTTCAGGTGGATGTTAAAGATCCCATGGCACTCTTTGAAAAGAGTAGGGGTGTTTTTATTTACAATAGTGCATACAAATGGATCGCATAAGAAACATACAAAAAAGAAAATCACTTGATAAACAAATAATACAATCAAATCCCCCCCACCTTCAAAATAAATCCCACAAACCCAAGCAGTAGCATTCTCATAAGTTCTCCCCCAAAAAGGAACATTGATAAGTTAGCTATTTATATTTAATAATATGGGAAAGGCCTTTCCACCAAAATGTAACCTTAGCAACATTATACTATTGTTTGTCTTTTAAGTAAATTTTCGATAATTCATTACTTACATAACAACAATACCCTTCTGCTGTACTCCATTTCTGATAAATAACCCATTGACATCTAAATTGCCATAAACAAAGCCTTAAGCATGCAAAAAATATCAAGTATGTTTGTCATAAATTTGTACGCAAGTAGATACTACTCCAATAATGAAAGTTGCATAACCCAGAAATAACAGCCAAGACATATTCTATCTATTTGCCACATGTTCCCACATTGATTTAGAAAAAGAACAGTTCAGAAAAAAATGCTGCATTGCTTCTTCCTGGTTAACACATCCTGGAAAAGGACAGTTCCTCTCATTCCTAGCCTTATATTTAGCTGTTCCTCTAACGTTCAAATGGCTATACATTATAAGCCACTAAATTCTTGAAACAAGGGCCTTGAGGATGAACCCGAGACATTATAGACTTATAAAGAGGCTTTGTGACACTGGAAACTATTTGGTCTTTTACCATTTGCCATTTGTACAATGTCTGAGCTGTTGGTCTGAAATATGCTGGAAAATGAATGTGTGGATTGATTTTAGGAGCAAAATTAACCCAAGCTTTCATATACCTCTCTAAGACTTGCCTGATCCAATAACCATCACAACTATCTGGAGACAGTAAACATCATCTTAAATTATGCGTGATAAACAGAATATGACAAAAATATCACTGGATCTATCATGCCTAATCCCACCTTTTCTTTAGCCAAATAAGTATAACATCGCCTGACTTGGTTCAATCTATTCCCCTATAATTGTTGAAAACAGCAACTATACAGTCTAACTTCTAATTGAACTGGTAAAGGAAATATTTGAGCAATATATTGTAAACAAGGGAAAATAAATGGTTTTAGAACCTGGATTCTTTTGAGTTTAGAGAATTTAAACTGCCTCCACCTAGCTATTTTAGCTTCAACTCTTTTAAGAACCAAATCCCAATTCTCAACTGGCATGTTCTGGGGCCCAAATAAAACACCCAGAATGCATAACAGGTGCATTGGAGAAAGAAATATAATTTTCATACACAAATGTGTGAGAAACACACCCTATCGATAAACCCCTGGATTTTTTGCAATTAACCTTAGCATTAGAAGTGTGGAAAACAAATAACATTCTTTAAAAAACTCCACTATTTGTTCCACAGTATTAAAGAAATGGCAGACATCATCTGCAAAAGCCTGCATTAACAGTTGGTTATTGTTTAATGGTTTATGCATTCCTTCCCATCTAGGAGGGATACTGAGAGCCCGCAATAAAGGTTCTAAAGAAAAAACGTATAGTAAATGGCTCAGTGGACACCCCTGCCAGACCCCTGTATTCATTAATATACCATTTGTGATATTCCCTTTAATAACTGGATATACTGTAGCAGATTTATAAAAAGCTCTAATAATCTCTACAAATGACACAGTAATCCTTAAAAACCCCAATACTTGAAATAGAAAAACCTGGTTAACCCTATCAAAAACCTTCTCCAAGTCAATGGATAACACATATCCTGACTTTCCTTCTACTGATAAAACCTCTATTATGTCTCTAATTATTGTTAGAGCAGATTAAATTCACCTATCAAGTATTCCACAATATTGTAAAGGAGAGATGACTTTATCCACAATGAGTCTTAATCTGTTATTTAATAAAGAAGCAAACATTTTGTAATCCAAATTTAAAATAGAAATAGGCCTCCAATTCGTGATATCCCCCCATCCCCTGATTTAAAGATATAAATCAATAACCCATCTGAAAAAGAAGGAGAAATCAATATGCTGGACATAAAAAACTGAAAAACTAAATGTAAACATGCTGTTATTTCTACTTGAAAAGTCTTATAAAACACATTAGAAAGACCATCTAAACCTGGAGTGATATTTTCCTTTAATTTATTAATCACCAATTCAATTTCTTTATAAGAAAAAGGTTCTGCTAATTGTAAAATATCCTGGGGATCCAACAGCTTAAGAGGCACCCCTAAATATTTGGCAATCTCAGACACTGAAGGCTCAATCATTGGTTTTAAATCATCAAAATGGTCCTGTATCATGGAGTTAATCCTGTTTTCGTCCTCCACCTTAATCTGATTCTGCATTAAATAATCTAAGGATGTTGAGTCTTTAAATTTCTTACATAATTCAAAAGGGTCCCCTATTACTGTTTTAGCCATATTATTTTTTAAAATAGCTTGCAAGGTCTGAGATCTCATATACTAGAACAATTTCATTTAATTTTTTATAATATTAATTTGGGCCGAATAATCATACCTGGATATATTACCCAAGGAGATTAAGTGCTGTAAGTGGGACCTTAATCGTAAATGGGGCAGAAAATCAAAATTCCATTTTCAGAAGCAATATTATTTAAACCAATTGCTACAATCTCTCTCTGTTTCTAACCACCACAGGCCTAGGTCAGAATAGAGAAAGGCAACTGACAATCTAGCTTGTAAAATAAGGGAAACAGAATTACGTACTACCCCATCCTTAAGGATAGAGGTATTTAATTTCCCTCTGGTAACTGGTTTCTTAACAAATGGAGCAAATCCACTTTCTACCTGGACTAATAAATGATCTGAAAATTCAACAGGGATCAACTTAAACTTTCTCATTTGAACATTTTTAGAAAGAAACAAATAATCAATTGTGGAGCCTATTTCCCTTTGAAGAATGTAAAGTTAGATCTTAATTTGGCAGTATTGTTACAATTTACTTGATCTGCTGTCCTAATAATGCTGGCCAGACAATTTGAGTCACAATACATTTTTTTGTTTAAACCTCCCTTTATATTGAGACTACAATTGAAATCCCCACCCCAAAAAATATAAAGAGAGGAAATCAGGAAGGCTGAATTAGTTTCATATATTCAGATCTAAGGGCCTTCATCCAAGGATTATATATATTTAAAAATCGACATTGTCTAGAATGCCATAAACCGTCAATAATTAATAACCTCCCAGGTATAAAATTGACTAGTTTCTGCAAAACAAAATGGAACAAATTAAATAGTAGCCTTATCCCATCTGCCCTGTCCCTGCCAAAAGACCAATAAGATGGCCACCAGGGCCAATCCCTTTGAAAAGAAGCTACATGTTCCTCTGAAAACATCCAAGTTTCCTGAAGAAAACTAACTCCTAAGTACTGATCCCTCAAGAGCTGAAAGACTGCTCATCTTTTAACAGAGTTTAGTAAGCTGTGTGTATTCAGAGAACCCCAAAGGAAACCAGCCATTTTAGTTCAAAAGGGAAAGAATCAGAGCTATTTTTTCCTCTTTTTTTCCTTTTCTCCTTATATTCTTCTGCAGGGATGCCTAAATTACTTTGGATGGATCTTTGAGAATCCGAGTCCCCAAAATCCATTTCTGAATCTCCCCAAGAGGTAACCAAGGCAGCGTAGAAATTAGGAGATTCAATAGACTCACTCTTTGGTACAACTACAGCCTTCACATGCCTATTCGACCATCTTGGAGAGAGGGGAGACACTCCTTCCTTATCCATTTTAATACTCTTTGAATCTGCTGGATCACTATAGCAAACTGGTACCAAAAGGTTTGCCACCTCAGAATTATCTGGGACAATATTTTCAAGAACTTCAGGGAAAGGAGGCAAAATGGCGGTGGGGGCTATAGTAGAAATAGATGTATTTGGTTCCTCCCGATTTAGGAAAGATGGCCCAACTATCTGGGGCCCTTCTTTTGTAGAAACTGCATCTTGGGCTTGTTGAATGATTAAATCAGGATTGCAACATGAGGCTTTGTTTCTAGCAGCCCATGGACATTCTCTGAAAACATGGCCCAAATCCTCACACAAATCACACTTTGTATGATTAGCACATTGCGTAGTAATATGGCCTACTTCACCACAATTATCACATCTAGACTGGTCACATACACTAGATAGATGATTTTTAGCCCCACACTTGTAACATGCCCTCGACTCGCCACTATAGAAACAGACTCCTCGATCTCTCCCCAACAAAAAACATTAGGAATGTGTTAGATCCCAGAGACTGACTCTCTAAGCTTTACCTTATATTTCCACCCCCTCCATCCAAAACTGCTCTGAATCCAAAATGGGTTGTGGGTTACTTTGAATCTCACATTTTTGGGAAAGCCAATAGGTGATATTATCTACATGGACCCCCTCATTCCTAAACATAACAGTGACATTTTTTATAAGAGGTTTAGTGAGTGGAATCACCAAGAAGGGGGTCCACATGGGAAAAAATTTTACTTGACCATATCGTTCCCAGAAAAGGTCTAAATTATAAGCTGATCGAAAACTAACATCAAAATTGTCTTCACCAGATATATTAATGAATGCATATACATCTCCATGAAAAAACTTCAAAGAGTCCTTAATTAAACATTTCCCTACATATTGTCTATCGGGTCTTGTTTCCAGTCCCCCTTTGTAGTGTATTCTTACCGCATTTCTCTTAGGAGCAGCTTCCCGTTTAGATTTGGAAAAAAGTTCCGATAACAGGGGTCTATTAGCAGGCCCTGAGACCTCCACACTCCCCTTCTCTTCCAAAACCTGCCCTTCTGAGGAACTGGCCATAACTGAAGGTGTTTTAGGCTTTAATTCAATTGATTGAGTAGACATAACAGCAGTCCCCACAGCCAAATTCCCTTTGAAATCTTTTTGAATAATGTTAAGCTCAGTTTTGGGCCACCACTCAGGGAAGCCAGATAGTAAATCCAATTGAGAATCCCAAGCTAAGTCTGGAGACCAAACCCGAACAGGCCCTCTCTCCCATACAGTCCCTTGTAGCTCTTTTTGCGGGGTCCTAGAATCATCATGTAATACAGATTCCCCAACCCCTGAGAATTAAAGTCAGCCTCTGCATTTTTCCTGCTTGTCTTTGACTGAGAGTTCTCTGGAATAACAGATTTCTCCCCTTTTGTAGATAAAACTAGGGGTTTAGGGTTTGAAGGTTTAGAAAAACAGAATTCTGTGGCCCATTTTTGGTTAGTAGCTCCAGTTTGATATTTAATTAAAGAAGGCTCGGTATTAGCCAAGTCGGCCATCGTCTGCAGAATAAACACAAACCCTGACTCTTTAGAAAGGGTAGCAGCTGCATGAAACAGTGATTCAGGTCTTTTTTGCACCACAACCCAAGAAGGGTATGTTAGTCTTTCTGGACGAACAGTTACCTGTTCCAAAGGAGCATCACAAACAGTCAAGTTACACGGCTTTCAACACTGGCTTTTATCAGCAATAAAACTTCCAGCTGGGATAAAAATATCTTTCTGAGAGCACTCACCCTCCTTTGACTCCGTTGCTGTGCTTTCCATTTCCTCATTCTTCCTGCTAACACCTGCAAAAGTCTTGTTAGGCTGCTCAGCTGAAACAGGCAATGACGTAATTTTTTGTAAAGGGCTAGGCACTGCCACGGTGTTACAGTCCAATGTCTCACTTTCCCCAACTGGGGAGCCAGTCGTTTCTGCTAAAATTGTCATTTCCATTTTTTTTCTTTAAACAACGTTTGCTCCAAAACTGGAATTGCTTCATGAAAAATGTCATCTCCCTCGATGTCCACCAC
Organism: Neoceratodus forsteri; assembly: GCA_016271365.2. Taxonomy (NCBI): domain Eukaryota; kingdom Metazoa; phylum Chordata; order Ceratodontiformes; family Ceratodontidae; genus Neoceratodus; species Neoceratodus forsteri. The sequence continues at coordinate 514,804,105 of CM057450.1, read as the reverse complement.
ATCTACCGAACTTTCCAAACTTTGTTTCTCGTCCAGTCATGAGGCCTCCCACACCACTGAACACACATCCTTCTCCTTTGGTGACTCCCCCAGAGTGGCCATCTCACAACAGGATGGCCGTCCACCCACAGGTGAGTAGGGGTATTTCCCCGATGTCCTGGCCAAATTTACTTCATTCACCAAAAAAATACCACCAACAGCTTAATCTGGTTCAAGGTCGGTTGACATTCATCTCTATCCCCCTTCCCTGGGTCATGCCTGAAAATAGGCAGAATTTGTCTAGTGCACTTACTAAATAAATAAATATCTCCTCGTATGACATCTGGAGAAGGACTTGCGCCATTTTTGTTGCCTTTCTTTGAACAGCCTCTACCTTATCTATGTTTAGACATGTGGACTACAGAACTGGGCAAGCTACTCCAAATGAGGCCTCACCAATGACCTGAACAGTGGCATCACCACCTCCTTTCTTCTGCTGGTGATACCTCTCCCTATGCACCCCAGCATCCTCCTGACTCTGCCCACTTCCTTGGCACAATGTTTATCCACCTTTAGGTCATCAGATATGATCATCACTAGACCTCTTTCCTGCTGTGTGGCTTTTAACAACTCTCCCCCATCATGTATTCTCGCCCTTGGTTGGTGCACCTCAAAGTGCATGATTTTTTACTTCTTTGCATTGAATCTTAGCTGCCATACTCTGGACCATTCTTTTTAACTTAGCTAAGTCTCTTCTTATTTTCTCCGCCCCTCCCAGACTGTCTACCCTATTGCAGATCTTAGTGTCATCAGCAAAGGGGCATACCTTCCCCTCCTGCTCCTCTGTAATGTCACTGAATACATTAAATAGTACTGGCCCATGGACTGATCCCCATGGCACCCCACTGGTCACCCTTCCCACCTCATATTTTGTGCTGTTTACCACCATCCTTTGCATTATGTCCCTCAACCAATTTCCAACCCAGTTAACCACCATGCAACCCAGTCCCAGGCTGCCCAGTTTGTTCACCAGTCTCCTGTGTGGAATGGTGTCAAATGCCTTGCTGAAGTCAAGGTAGGCCACATTCACTGTTCCCCCTGAGCCATCTCCCTGGTCACCCAGTCAAAAAAATGTATCAGATTTTGATTGACATGATTTTCCTGTTGTAAACCCATGTTGCCTCAGAGCCAGTGCTCCACTGTCTTCAAGGTGCTCCACTATCCTTTCCTTTAATAGTGATTCCATAATTTTCCCCACCATCGAGGCCAGATTGACAAGCCTATAGTTATCAGCCTGTTCTCTGCTCCAACTTTTGTGGAGAGGGACCGCATTGGCCCTCATCCTGTCCTCTGGAACCTCTCCTTTATCTAGTGATCTGCTGAACAGGGTTGTCAGTGGTCTAGTCAGTAACTCCCATAATTCCTTTCATACCCTAGGGTATATCCCATCTGGTCCCATTGCCTTGTTCACCTTTAGTTTATTGAGTTATTTTAGGACTCTTTTCTCTGTCAATGGACTGCTGTCTACCTCCCTACCAGTCCTGAGTCTTAGCTGTAGTCCCTCCCCTTCCTCTGTGAAAACTGAACAGAAATATGTGTTTAGGATCAATGCCTTATCCTGGTCTCTTTCCACTCCCACTCCCATTCCCCCTCCTTCCTCCCCTTTAAGCCTAACAATACCCCCCCAGTCTTCCTTCATTCGCTAATGTACCGATAAAAAAGTTTCATCCCCCTTTTTTAACCTCTTTTGCTATTTTTTTCCTCTGTCCTTGCAATGGCCCTCCTGACTGCTTTCCCTGCTTCCATTTGCTTTCTTAGATACATTGCCCTGTCCTCTTCCTTCTGTGACTTCTCATATTTCCTGAAGGCTAAGGTTTTTGCCTATACTGTCTTGGCCACTTCCTATGATAACCATAGTAGTTTCCTTTTCCTCTTGCCTTTGCCTATTTCCCAAATGCAAAGGTTTGTTGCCTTCCCTATGACTCCTCTTAGATGGGTCCATAGTTTCCCTACCCCCCGTTTTCTCTCCCACTGCTAGGGCTTCCCTGAGGCACAACCCCATCTTTGTGAAGTCTGACCTCTTGAAGTCCAGAACGCTCCCTTTTGTGCAGCATGACCCTGTTTAAATACTTCTACTGAACCAAAATGTGTGATGATCACTGGCTCCCAAGTGGTCACACACTTTTACCTCCATAATTCTGTCCCTGTTAGTTAGAACCAGGTCCAAAATGACTCCCTCCTGGGTTGACTCAAGCAGTAGCTGCTGATTCCAGGATGTCTTTGTCCCTGGCTGTTGCAGTCACTGGGATGTTCCACTCAGTTTCTGGTAAATTGAAATCACCTACCAGCAACACTTTCCCTTTAACTGCCATCTTATGGATGGCTTCCAGAAGCTCTCTTTCGATTTCCTCCCTTTGTATGGGGTATGTAGGTTACACCTGTTCGAAGGGCTGTGCCATTGCTTGATGCTAGGGGGACCCACAGTGTCTCTGTTCCCCCTGCACTCCATGCACCTTCATCACCTTTATACCCTCGCTGACACAGAGTGCCATTCCCTTTCCTTTTTACCCTCCTCGTCTATCATGAACAAAGTGTAACCCAGTATAGCTATCTCCAGTCATGGTTTGCATTGTACCATGTCTCTGTAATAGCTACAATATCCAGATCAGCCTCAGCTACAAAGGCTGACAGATCAGGGATAAGCACCTTGTTATTCCTGAATATTTTTCCTATTTAATTCATTTCCACTTTATTTCTTTTTTTCTAAGAATATCCACGAATCTGGTAGTTTCTGCATAAACTAAACATAAGTATTGTCATTTAAAGCAATATGTTTTTTACTCTACTTACCATACTACCTTTCCCCAGTTAATATCTCTGAGATTACTAGAAAGCAACATTCAACAATTTTAAAAACTTGTGTTTTTAATTTTGTTTTCCTCTGATGGTCCCTGGCATTTTGTTCCATGTGTCTGTGGCAATGTTTTTTTTTTTTTTATGTTGGAGTGCTTTCGCAGCCAACATCTTGTGGTAGTGCAGATTTGGAGGTGCGGTCACTGTTGGATGAATGCAGGGCACACATCAGTAGGTACATCCCTCATTCCCCAATCAGCCTGCATGCCAGCACCACACCATGCATATAATGTGGTGAGCACATCTAAGGAAAAGTCAGCTGCAATGTGAGCAAAGCTGGTCACACACAGTGGACCTCCTGAGGTGCTTCCCTGGCAACTGAAAAATGGTGGCACACTGCCTGCCAAACTGCTGACTTTGGGGGTACCCAATCCCCCTGCCAGCTTACCCTGTCCCCAATGTATGTGTTGACGGTGGAGCCCACTCCCTGTCGGTATAAAGAACCCCCCCATTTATTATATGCCAATGGGGGTGCCCAATCCCCCTTGGCTCTTGCCCTCCCACTTTCCTTGTGTGCTGATGGGAGTGCCCAATCCCCTGTCAGCTACAGCTTCCCCCCAAAAAGACTTCACTGGCACACTGGGAGACCATCCCAGCATGCCCCTGTGAAAACAAAAACAGCCCCACAATGTTTTTTTTTGGTTCCCTGTAAAAAAAAGGGAACAGTCCCTCAGTGGTCTCCCTGCCCACCTCGCACAACCCACACCCACCCACCCCTGCACCTGCCTCCCCACCCTCATACTTACCTCTGGAGTCTGATGCGATGATCTTCTGTGGACGGGAACACGTCTGTACTCTTCAAAGCTGACCGCAAACTGAGAAATGCGGTAAGCTATTTAATGGAATAAATAAGGTTTTTCCAACTTTGATGCATATCTCAGGTATTTTGGGGAATTTTGGCACCTAATTTTTAACATGGGGTTTTTGGGACCCCTCCTCATGATTTTTGGCACTGTCATGGTGTTATTTGGTCTCAAAAGGTGATTTTGTGGTCACTGCATGGAATCACCTTTGAGGACCAAGTTATGACATGACAGTGCCATTGTTCTTGAGGGGGGCTCTCAAAAAGTCTATGTTGCAAATCTGGTGACAAATCTCTCAAAAAGTACTGTTTTACGAGCGTGCGTTGCACTGTTTCTACGCATGCTCGTAATATCATGAATTTGTAATATTTTCATTCCAGGTTTTTAAAATTGGCATTTTTCCATGCCTCCTGATGAACAGTACAGCTGTAATTTTACATATCCTGCCCAAAATGTGTTTTCGCACATCTGGCGCAGAATAGCGTGATTGCTGTGCAAAATCCCATTTCAGGACAATTTGAGGAAATGATAGTGACACTGTTCATGAGCAGAGGCCCTAAAATGTCTATGTTGAAAATTTGGTGCCGACAGTCCATAAAATGACTGTGTTGCCAGTGTGCAGTGCGCAGTTTCATATGCACCCTTGTAACTTCGCACATTTGCAATATTTCCATGCCAGATTTTCAACATTGGCATTTTTGCGCACCTCCTTATGAACAGTACAGATGCCATTTTTCACATCCTGCCCAAAATGTGCTTCCTCACCTGTGGCACACAATGGCGTGGTCGCTGTGGGAAATCAACTTTTGGGACAGATTAACAACATTGCAGCACCACTGTTCATAAGGGGCGGTCCCAAAATGCCTATGTTACAAATGTGGCTACCAAACTGCAAAAAATAATTAGGTTATGGTCAGATGTGTGTTGCGCAGTTTGTATGCATGCTCATTGCTTCATCAATATTTCATATTGTCACTCCAGATTTTCAACGTTGCCATTTTTTTATGACTCCTCACGAACAATGCAGTTGTCATTCTCCACATCCTGCCCAAAAATGTGTTTTAGTCCCTCTGTTACCAAATGCCACAGCCACTGTGAAAAACCACCTTTCAGCTAACAAAGTGATTGTGATACTTTTCATGAGGTAGCCTGACAAGAAGCCCATGTTGAAAATGTGGAGTGAAACTACAGTACATCCACACGCCTATGGTGTTAGGGTTTCCAACTGTAGCACCCCACCCAGTACAGACTGACAGGTGTCAGGGGTGTGACTTGGGATCATCGGATGTAATGCTAATGCCATTCCACCCCCTGCCCCCACCCTGCAGCCACTGGCAGGCATTGTGGTGCGTCTTGCACTGTTTATACACAAAGTTCACCCCATGCTCCTATTCTGCACCCACGTCTGCATAGTTCCTTATGGAATAGGGTAAGTATAATGCCCAAAGACCCCAAAGCACACCACAACACTTGTCAGTGTCTACAGGGTAGGGTGAAGTACAATGACATGAGCGTTATAGCTGATGACCCAAAGGCACACCCCAATGCCTCTCACTCACTACATGGTGGGGGTGGGGTTGGCTTCACTTCAATACTTCACTGCCATTCCTATTATGCATTTCTAGCTCTGGCACTGCCTATGCCAATGCCAGCTGACAACATTCGGCATTGACAAATACTTGTTTACTTTCACCTACTAGTTTAATGGCTGCTGAGGGCAGCAATGCAGACTTCTTTTATTGCCTTTGATCCATTGGAATGTTCCAGAATTCATTTTGGGATTATGTCAGTTAGACTTAAGACATTAAAAGTTGTCTTGGTATTATTTTTATCACCCAGTGATAATACTTCACAAAGAAAATTGCCACACATTCATAATAACAACAGGTGCTGCTTTAATAAGTCTTATTTTGAGTGGGGAGGGAGGGCAAAAACTTTTCCAAAGTGGTTATCTTTCACAACCAGTAACACTTAGATGTCATGACTAGTGTTAGGTCTGACTGATATAATGCCCAGAGGCATCAAGGGAACATTACAACAGATCAAAAGCAATAAAAGAAGCCTACATGGCTATCCTCAGGGACCACAAAACTAGCAGGGAAAAGTTAAAAAAAAACTACCAGAGACACAGTGAACAGAACACCAGGAACCATCAGAGAAGCAAAAACCCAATGCACAATGTGGTTTTATCATTTTTGCATGTAGTTTTCCTTTAAAGTCCCCAATTAAATTACTAAGATGATTATCCTCATTTTCACCTAGGGTGACATTATTCACAGTGCTGTTCTGAAGTCCACTTTAGCTAGACTGACCCTCTCTTTCACTCAGTCTGTCTTTTTGGCCTTGACACATTCCTGTATGCTCCCCCATTTTGCTCTGAATTTATCCCTTTCCCTCTTCTCTCTTGATGGCAGGTGTCTTACCCTCTATGCTTCCTTTATCTAGAAATATTGGGTTGGCTCTCTCCCATTGTCTCTTTCTTCTCTCCTCTCCTCTCTTTCCCCCTTCTGCCTTTTACTCCCTTTGCAATGCTTGTTCTTGCTTTCTTGCTCTCCTCCCAGTGGAATCTAATTCTGGTCAATCTTCCTTCTTTTTCTGCTTCTGTAAACTAAGGGTCTCTTTTCTGCTTCCCATCACTGTGTTCTTTCCTTTCCCACTTTGAAATCTCTCCCTATGATTTCTCTATCCACTTTTGCAATTGCTTCTGATATTGGTATGGAGTCCTATTCACCTGCCTTCCATCACACACTGATACCAGCACTATCCTGCTCTCCTGTTACCAGTCATTTCTCCCTGTTCCTTATTTTGTTGTTGTGGTGCTTACAGTTCAATGTTCCTTAGTCTATTCTGCAATTTACTGTATGGCAATTGAACTCTTTAAGATGTTTTGTAATCATATATTTTGTTATACATATTTCTATGTTACTGTATTATTTTTATACAATATACTTTGTTCTTTTTTCTTCCCCAGCCCTTCAAGGCACATCTGGCGATGAGCTGATACCAGCTCAGTATGATTTGTGGTAAAACTTAAAATAATAAATTAATTAATTTAAATAACGTCCCTGCCCAAGGATGCATTCTCTTTAATAATGTCCTGATCAGTGTCCTGGTTACAGTCAGGTGGTCTGTGACATACTGTGATAAGAAATTCCCTTTCAGACAGTCCTTCTGTCCTAACCCACACTATTTGAAACACTAAGTTACTTTAGTTGATACTGATTTCATGCTTATTTTGATGTTGCACTAAGATACAATGCAATTTGTTATCCAGTTGTGTTCTTCATCTCTGTTTGGTATAGCTCATACACCTCCATGTTTACAACCCCCAGCTATTCTTCTCTGCCTACCATGATTCAATAATTCCTATGAAATCAGGTTGCTCTCTTCACACCTATACCCCACTCTTGTGGGTCATTTTTCACTGATGTCTATTTAACTCAGGGATTAATACCAACTCCTGGAGCTGTGCGAAGTGTGGAATTCACATGGAATGGTAATCCCCTTCTGGAATGTTTTTCAGGATTTCTATTTTTATTCTGTGGAATTCTGCAAAGTACTTCTATTTAAACCATAGAATAACACTTCCTGGATTATGTAGTCCACATAATATTATTCCATTGTTTGTGGAAAATTAATCCGTGGTTTTCAGTATGATTCCATAGTTAACATTCTGCTTTCAGAATTTAGAAATTCTGTTCTGACAGAATTCTGCTGAATTCAGTAGACTTTCTGAAATTCGGCAAAATTCCAGAGGAAGCAAAATGTTTAAATTCCAAACTGCTTTGCTGACTCCTTAAAACAGTTCACTTTATTATTCAGACTTCTTGCATTAAACAGTATACATTTAAGCAATTGTGCGTGACAATGGTGTTTGTGAAATGGGCATCAAAACTGAGGCAATCTGATTGGGCAATACTTGTGTGATAATGTGTCTTATGCACAGGAAAAAGATCCAACAGTTCCCAGTGGGAACTGATATTGGTAAAGCTGCCCACTTAGAATGTTCAGAAAAAGTAAAGCAGCCACCTTGTTTTGCCAACTGTACCAGTTTTGCCTGCTGAAATTTTAAAGCTAATCCTCTTCAGAGTGCCTATTCATTTTAATGCCCATTTCATAAACTTTTAGCTAAGTGTCAGTGAAGTACACAAGCACAAAAACACAGGACTGCCATGATTGTTTTACATTCCCCTTCCCCCGCCACTCACAGTCCCTCCTCTCAACAACTGACTTGCCAGCCACTAGCTACTTCCCTCTCTTCTTCACATTTCTCTAATTTTTGTAGCACACATATTCCTCTCTTTCTCTGTTGAAGGACCATCTTCAGCAACAACACAGTTCTTCTTCCCGTCCCTCCGTCTGCTTGCTCGCTCGCTCATACACCAGCAACACAATTATTTTTCCCATCCCTCTGTCTGCTCGCTTGCTCGCTCTCTCACTCAATTAATGACAGACCTCCTTAATGGACAACTGCGAGAAATGTCCTTATTCTGCCTGCTCCTAAAACAGATTGAAATTGCCCCCCTCCAAAAAAAACACACACACAGGCATAATTTCAGTAAAATGTAAGAATTTAATACCAAGTGGAACTCGAGGTAGCTGGGGTAGGTGGGTGGGTTCTATGACAACAGAAAAAAACTACAGTAATGGCAGCCTTCCTCAGTCAAAAGTCCTCAACTCCAAAAAAACAACAACACTGTAAAGTAAAGGTGGAGGAACTTTTATTTAAATGACAGACAAAATATACGTTTTTTATTGCTTAATATAGTTATTTTTGCTTTTCACATCCAACTATAATTTAAAAGCCCATTTCATAAGCACAATGAACCACTCCAGTGAGTGCATTAGATACTTTAATACATGGCTAGGAGGCTGGAAGCACTTGGCCTGCAGCCTCATGCCTCACTATGTCTCTTAGCTGCGTGTTAAAGTGTCTAATGCACACCCTGTCATGTCTTATTTCTTACATGTCATGCTGAGATAACATCAAGCCTTGGGTGAAACATAAAAACAGAATTTGTCAGTAGATAAAGAATGCTATGCCCACCCAGTCTGTCCAGTTTGTCCCTTTCTACACTGCCACTGCAGAACCTACCTGATGTCCAACCACTTTCAACTAGGATTTATTTGTGCTCATCCTATGCATGCTTGAAGCCCACCACTGATTTTGCTTCCACCTCCATCGCTGGTAGACTGCTCCAGGTGTCCACCACTCTTTCTCAGAAGAAGTACTCCCTCACAGCTGTCCTAATCTTCCCCATTTGTATCTTCATTGCATGCCCTTTTGTCCTGGTGCACCTTCTCATCTCATAAATCCACCCTCCAGTTCAAGTTCAAGTTTATTGCAGGAAAGACTCCATTGAGCAAGCTCATTCACAAGGAGGTCCTGAGGCACATACACATACAGTTTGCAATTATATAGACAAGAGATATAAAATGTAGAACAACAAAGAAAAGAAAAAACTATATATAATACAAGAGGTATACACAATAGAAGTCCTTATGCTATATATGCAGTACATTCCAGCTTTAACCTTGCCCAAATTATGCAACACATTTCAGCTTAATAAGTAGAGGGCTAGTTGGTACCTAGGAAGTTGACTTGGCTTTGGGGGCCTAGAAGCACCTACATGTGTCTTTTAATTTAGAGATAGCTAGTGTTTTGTAGGAGTTCATTGATACAATGCTGGTTAGCTTCAGCATGGCTTGTAGTTGGTTCCAAATGTTTGGGAGGGTGTATGAGACAGCTCTTTGGCCAGCTGTGGTACATGTCCTGGGAACATCTTGTAGGATAAGGTCAGACTTCCTTAGGGAGTAGACGCTATGCGAGATGTGTATGAGAGACGTTAAATGGACAGGCAGTTTGTGGAGTAGTAATTTGAGGGTCCAAATGCCAGCATGCAGGAGGCATCTGGTGGCAAGAGAGGTCCACCTGACTGCTGCATAAAGATCACAGTGGTGGGTCCTGTACGCAGAGTTAGTAATGAAGCAAAGAGCATGGTGATAGAGTATGTCCAGTTTAGATAGGCTCAAGGTTTTGAGAGGAGATAAAGATAATGTCTCCGTAGTCAAGCAAGGTAAGGAATGTTGCTTGGACAAGTCTTTTGTGGGTCGCAAGAGTAAAGAGGATCCTATTTCTAAAGAAGAAGCCCAAGCATGCTTTAAGCCTCTTTGATAGATCTTCGATGTGGTCATTGAAGGAAATCTTGTTGTCTATCCACATACCTAGATATTTAAATTTAGGTACAACTTTCAAGGGTTCACCTAGGGAGATAACTATGAAGTTTTTAGGTGGGTTTGGTAGGACACCAGACAAGGCAAGTCTAGAGAAAATCATTGTCTTGGGTTTTTTGGCATTTAAGAGAAGCTTGGCATTGATAAGGTTGCTTTCTAACTGGATAAAGTCAGCTTGGAGTGCTTCCCTGACTTCAGTTAAGGACAAGCCTGATGTGTACAAAACCATATCGACCATGAAGAAATGTATGCTAGAGTTCTTTATGTGGGAGTCAAGGTTATTGATGTACAAGGAAAAAAGGATTGGTCCTAGGATGAAGCCTTGAGAGACTCCTCTGGCAATTGGAAGGGGGGTGGATAGTAGACCATCAGCTTTGACATTTTGTATCCTTCCTGTGAGATAACTGTTAAACTACTGTAAGGTAAGTGGAGTGGCACCTATGTAGGCAAGACGGGTGATTAGGAGGTGATGGTCTACAGTGTCGAAGGCCTTACTGAGGTCTAGAAAGGCTGCACCAGTAACCTTCTTGGTATCCATAGCATGGATCCAGTCATTAGAGATTTTAGCCAAGGCTGAGATGTTACTGTGCTTCGACCTGAAGCCAGATCGGGCTGGGTTTAGGAGTGAGTGTGCTTCAAGGTGATTTTTTAGTTGGTTGTATATAAGTTTTTCCAGCACTTTGAAGAGAACGGCAGGATAGAGATAGGATGGTAGTTATTTAAGTCACAAGGATCTCCTGATTTGAAGAGAGGAAGAATATGGGCACATTTCCAGCAGGATGAAACAGTGGCTGTGGTAAAAGAGAGGTTGAAGATGTGAAGGATAGGGGCTGTGAGCTGGGCATAGCTTAACTGCAAGAAAAATGATTCAATGCCATCATCCCCTGCACTTTTCTTGGTATCAAGGCTAAGAATTATGTCTTTGACTTCTTTGTAGATAAACAGGCACAACTGGAAGGGATGAGGTGGAGTAGCATGTGTAGTATCTGGGCTAGTGTTGCTATTCACTCGGCTAGCATATGGGGAGGAGTCGAATGCCAACCCGGCAGTGGCAAAGTGAAGTTTAAGTTCTTCAAGGATTTGCACTTTATTTTCAACCATCCCGTCCTTGGCCAGATTCTTGGTTGGAAGGGAGGAAGCAGCAGGATGGCCTTCAATGGATCTTAGTGTCTTCCAGACTTTTTGGGAATTCCCTTTGGCCTGCTCCAGAGTGGAGATGTAGAAGTTTGCTTTAGTAGCATGTACACTTTTAACACAGGCATTTCTGGCAGTTCTAAATGCCTGCCAGTCTGCGGGTCCTTTGTGTGCCTGGCCCTAGCCCATAGCTTGTCTCTATTGGTAAGTGCAGATTTGAGCTCTTGGGTGAACCACGGATGCGAGATTTTCTGCACCCTCATTTTAATAAGAGGATCATGCTTGTTAATTAGGGTGGTGAGGTTGTCATTTAGGACAGAGAAAGAGGCATCAGCAGATTTGGCAAAATATAGGTCTTGCCACCTGATCGTAGCTAGATCGGTTAGGAAGTTTACTGAGTTGAATTTACAGAACAAGCATTTGATTCTGAATTTAGGGTGCTGCTGGGTTTTAGATTGGAATCTTCTACATACAATGATGCTGTTACCCCTCATGTCATTATGGAAAACTGCAGAATGTGAGATTTTATGGGGATGCGAAATTAAGATGACATCTAAGAGTGAGCTGTTGGCAGAGTTAGACAAATTGATTCTTGTGGGTTCAGTTACTATCTGTGTTGTAGGTGCCTATTATGTCCCCCCCCACACTTATATTCCAGTTTATACATATTGAGATCCCTTAGTCTCTCCTCATAGTGCTTTGGATGCAGTCTCTGCACCATTTTAGTTGTCCTCGTTTGGACAGCCTCCACCCTGACTATGTCCCTTCTAAGATGTGGTCTCCAGAACTGGGCAGAATACCACAGTGTGGTATCAACAATGATTGATACAGTGGCAACACCACCTGTCCCTTTCTGATGGTGATTTCCCTCTCTGTGCACCCAACAGTGTGCTTGATTGGCTTACTTCTGCTTGTCAATGAATGGGGCCATAGGCTGAGTGCATTCAACTCACAAGAAGTAATGTTAACCCAGCATGGCATACCCCTGGAGTGCATTATTGCTATTATTCAATTACTTGATTTTATATGTAAAAAGGCTAATGGAGTTTTATGTGGATTGTTACTTAATTTTGCAATGTGCAGGTATATCTATTAAAAAGCATGCACTATATCTAATTTCTCCACTAGGTGATGCTGCTATTACATGCTGCCTGCTACAGTGGTGCTGCTACTACATGATGTCTCTCTCTCTCTCTCTCTCTCTCTCTCTCCTTGATAATGTGTCTCTTATCTTCCCCTGCTATTCACCTTCCTGCTCTGTTTCTCTGAAGGTTTTATCCCTCCCCATCTGCTCACCTGCTGGCCTGTTCTGAGTCATGAATATAGGCAGTATTAAACTAATGATGGCAAACATTAACTGGGTGAAGCCATTTTTTTAAGCAAATCCATTGAGGAAATTTGACTAATATTGATAACAAAATCAATGATATATAAACAAACTATATACTAAAATTAGGACATATATCAATAGGTGTATCAAGCCTAAATGGCTAAATAAGAACATTAAAATATTAATAAACAGGAAAAATAAATCCTATAAATCATAGCTAGCCACAAAGGATAATACCACATGGTTTAGGTACAAGCAAAATGTAAAAGAAAATTTAAGCAGGCCATCAGAAAAATATATATATATATATATATATAGAGAGAGAGAGAGAGAGAGAGAGAGAGAGAGAGAGAGAAATTATACTTGCATCCAGTGACAGCAAAAATAATAGCAAATCCTTTTATGGTTACATAAACCTGCTCAAAAACAAAGAGTACAGTGTGTCTGATTGTCATAAATAAGAAAAACAAGCAGTAGTTCCACTGAGATGACCACTCTCTTCAATTCACATTTTGTTATGTATTTACTACAAAATGTAGAAACTGCTTACCAAGAGGTACAGAACAAACTGCTAAAAAAATATTAATTACTATGGAAGAAATAATGAAAAAAAGATAAACTTAAAGAGTGACTTGGCCTAGACAAAAAATCTGCAAGATCCTCAAACACATGGCAAGTCAGATAGTTGTATTGTTTAAATGCATCTTCAAAATATTTATTAATATTAATACTACTCCAAGGGATTTGAATACTGCTGAGGTTGTTCCAATATTCAAAAAGGGTAATAAACACCCAGTGAACAATTATAGACCTATTAGTCTCATATTACTCACTGGGAATTTACTAGAATCCATTATACAGGATAAAATAAACATATAGTTAACCAATATGGATCCAGATCAACACGGATTCACTGCATGGAGATCCTGTACCATTAACCTGCTGTGTTTTAAAAAAAAAAAATAATAACCAATCTTTAGACAACTAAACTCCATGTTATATTATTTGTTTAGACTTCAATAAATACTGTACTTCAATTTAATGCCTCGCTGGGCAATAGCTGAGAAAACGGAGATGGAAGACATAGGTCCAGGATTAATAAAATGGACAGCAAATTGGCTAACAGATCCATGAAGCTAGTTGTCAATTGCCACAAATCAAATACAGGAAATGTGATGAGCAGTGTTCTGCAGGGTTCTGTCTAAGGTCCCTTAATTTTCCAAATGTTCATATCTGACTTAACTAAACACTTAACTTGCTGGTCAACCAAGTATGTGGATGATTCTAACCTGGGGGAGTCTTTGTACAACAAGGAAACAACATCTAATGTAACTTTATATGTCTTGTGTCTGACCCAATTGAATTTTGCCACACTGTTTGGTGTCCATATAGAAAGAAAAGCATTGGTCAAGTGAAAAAATGTCAAAGAAAAGTGACAACATTATATCTCATTTGAAGGATCTGCTCTATTGGGAAACACTACTGTGTTTAAACTGATATCACTAGAATTACAATAACTACTGGGACATCTATTTATGATGTGCGACATCATCGATGAGTTCTCCCTATTTTTCAAAATGAACTAAGAGTTCAAACAAATACACAGAGGCACCAGAGGGCACTTTATGCAAATGACTGTAAAAAATTAAATTCAATAAACTATTTTTTTTTCACATTAAGGATCATTAATTTGTGAAATTCACTGCCCACTGGAAGTATTATACTGTAAGTAAATTGAAACTGGAATTCAAAAATAAACTGCACCCATACATCCTAAATGGAGGAACATTAAAATACTTGCATAGAAAGAAGCAACAATGGACTAACATCTCTCATACTCCTAAACATCCTTATTATAACCAGTTCACCATGTAATGTATGGTTACTACCCCTGCCTTGCAGGTGGCCTGGGTTTTGCTTTGCATCTAAAATTGAGGTTATTGCCCATTAAAAGATATTTAGTGCTGTGCCTCCACCCAGAGAATTAGATAAGTGGGCCATTAGTTGGTGGGCCACGACCCTCTTGGGATGTTGCACCAACCCACCTCCCAAACAGTCACCACACACATGGATTACCATAAACTAAAACAACGTATCAACACACAGGCAATTAAAGACTGTAGCTAATAATATGATCATCGATAATATTAAGCAACAACAAGAAACAGTTTATTAACAGGGAAAAGGGTTGGAATTCAGAGATAAATAACAGTTGACAATAATTGATATAATGGGTAAAACCATCAACAACAACAATCTCTGTGCCCACCCCCAAACAGCAACCACACATTCAGATTGGATCACCTCCCCACTGGTACCAGAGTCCCCTAAAGTTAATCTGGGTACCCACATAGAGAGAGAGAATGTTGCAGACCTGAATGGAGCAATTGGGTGGCTGGCACTGGTGCACTTTGTAAATAAGGAAACGTTTGAATAACTTAGTTTAATTCCTCAGGTCAGGGCAGGCCCTGTGTTTGCTCACATTTCTATAGTATGGTCTACAGGGTCTGGATTATAAGCAGGATCAGTTAGTCGAGCTGGGGGCCTCAAGCTATAAGGCAGATGGCAGATGGCAGCTTGCTTGAATGTGACTTGAATTCTTGCAGCTTGTTACCTTCTGTGACGTGACAAACTCTGACAGCTTGCCACCTTCTGCCCTGGTTCTTCATGGATGCTGGAACAGGCTATAACTCAGTACCAGGGCCACACACTCACCCCTAATGTCCAGGCATCTAACTGCCTGGGGTAAACAATGGAAATGCCTAGCTGTAACATTACCTGGCCAATTCCCCAGACCATTCTTGCTGGCAATGTTCTCATCCTGGAGCTCAGAATTCACATCGTCTTCACTTCTCTGCAGCTGGCAGACATTAAAGCTTCTAGGCATCAATCCAGCTCACCTCTCAGGTTAGGGGTAGCAAACAGCCTCTCTGGCAGTTCTGGAAATGCAGGCTTGAACCACAAAATGGCTTCGCTGGCTTCAAATTGGATTTCCTAAACAATGGGAATTTTCGATAGGGGTCTCTGGTTGCTTGATTGAGGCAGCATGTCAGGCAATTGGTAGGATACAGTCTGCCCCTCCTCACAGCTGAAGACTCCTGTCAGAAACTGCAGAGTTGTTAATACACTAAGCTTGTCACACTTTTGCTCTGGCTTTTCAGATAGTAGAAAGCTTTTAGTAAGTCTCCTACAGTTCAGCTGTGGAACTCTTACACCAACTTCTAGACTGCTTTCCAAGCACAGATTAGTCCTTCTCACTAGTGGAAAGCTTCAGGCGAACTCCCCAAACCGAATCTGTCCCTGGGGTCTCAGGAGAGAATGGCAGATTCTGATTAGTTGACACAGCTGTCCATCTGCAAAATTAATATGCATAAAGTACACTCATCATCTGATTGGTTACAAGAAAAGGTGCCAATGCATACTCTTTACCTCCTTCCTGGGAGCCATTTATCAGTCCTCCAAGGCTCCTTGAACTTGAATTGGTGTAGACAGAGTTCATGGGTGTAAAATATGGCTGCAATTCAAACAGTGAATCCACAGTTCGAGCTTTAAAGTCTTTTGTAGGCAAACAGTGTGTGTTTAAGTTAATTTGGCACCATAGTCTGGTAGATGGCTCTCTGCCTTGGTTTCTAGTGACAGAGTGAGGTATGGCAGAATATCCCCCTGCCTGTAACTAGCACGGTAGTGCTGCTCCCCCAGGCAGCAGTAGGGCTATTCATACACAGCAGCCTTGGCAGCTATTTTAAAGATATAGAGTCCCCATAGTGTAATAGAGCTTAAGAGATCTTGATAAAGTTTTCTTTCTCCACCTCTCCCAGTGCACCTCTGGACACTCACTTATTTCTGTTGAGTTCTGGGGGTCAGAGTTCATGCAGGGAACACATGGAAGAGCCACTACAGTGGCTTTAACATTTGAGCACCATAGCACTTACAACATTCAAGCTGGCCACTGCCAGCTCATGCATTCGAGCAGGCTACTCGAATGTGTGCACTAAGTGCTGCATGATGTTTTGCTGCACTGCTGAGGTTGAGGATTACTTTTACACTTGCTCCTCCAGTCCTCCTATCAGGATAATATATGCAGGGACTGGCAGGAGTGCACCGAGGACCAAGACAGATCAGACTAATGGCTAGGGGGCACTTTAGGTAAGCCTTACCCATGAGAGAGGGTTATGTTAGTATGAACCTTAGTATGAACTGTACCATCGATGATTCTGCCAATACAGTCCCACATAACTGCCAGATGCTTTGGACTTTTGCTGTTCTTAGTCTTCTCCTCATTCCACTGTCAGTCAAGGTTCCCCCATTAGTTAACTCACAAAATTTAGTCCTCCCTTCCTTCAGCTGTTCCTAAAATATTACTAGTACTCAGTCCTAGATAATCTTATCAGTGCCCATTCATTTTCCTCCTGTTCTGTCCCCTTGTCTATCTCAACCTGTAAGTCACCTAAGACTTCCTCTCCCTCCCTCTCTCTCTTTATATATACATATATATATATATATATATAGTATATGTATATAGATATATATCTTTGTCTTCTTCTCTCTCCTCCAGCCTTAGCCACCAGACCCTCTGTAGTGTACTGTATATCTGCCTGTCAAAAGCTCTTTTCCCCCCTTTACATTCCTGTCCATGCACAATCACCTTAGACTATTCAACAAATGTCTCTAGTTCCCTGATGCCTTGCATGGTGGTCAGTCTGTGTCTCAGGTTCCTAATATCCTCTTGTAAGGTGCTAAACAAGCTGCAACTTACCCACAGAAATTCCATACCTATCCTGCCTATCTCCACCAGCTTATACATCTCACAACCCATGCAAGTAATACCTATCCCCTACAACACCACCCTGCTCTCACCCATCCTTGTAACTAGAATAGCAACCTACCATACACTGCAGTGTGTATATTCCACAACCTCTGCACCTAATTCCTATCCCCTACAACACCACCATGCTCTTGCCCATCCTTGTAACTAGAATAGCAACCTACCGTACACTGCAGCTTGCAACCCACTTCCTCTAGACTTCTTTGGTAATCACCCTGGACCATTCCTCAAACATGCAGATTGCCTGGCAATATTCTTTTATGGACTCTAAGGCTGACTTAAGGCAAACTTTGTCCTCTGTCTTGATCACCTTCACTAAGTTCATGATGAAACATCCTTTAGAAAATGTTTAAATTTGCATTGGAGGTTTGTCTGACAGAATAACAACTACAGTAGTTTCACTGCAGGCTTGTATTTTGAAGTTAGAGTCGCTGTTGTAAAGGTTTTAATTGTGTAGCTTGCAGTAAGGAAACTGCAGTACGTACCCATTTACTGCACATTTTCATGTAGTTACTGTGGACACTTCCAAAAGAATTTTACTGACACACTAGTTCAACATTCAAAAGAAAATCACTGTAGCAATTATGTGACACTATGTACTGTGTTATTATTACTGTAATAAATGTGAGTGTTTTGAAGGAGCTCACAGAAGTGTGCACTTGGTGGTGGAGGGAGGGGTGTAGAGGAAGCAATGCTCTCAATAATATAGAAACAAGCTGTCTATGTTGCAAGTGGCTAGGTGCATCCAAACTAAAACAAAAAAAAAGGAGCTGACTGTCCTTTAGCACCCCCCTTCACCTGAGCTGCTCAGAACAGCAAAAATAGTTGTAATTCAGCACATCCAGACAATATCACCATAAACAGAGCAGTTTTTATTCATCACTCAAAACAGTGCACACAGATCAGTGTTCTTAGCTTTGTCTGCATCTGTTTATGTGTGACTGAGTTTCTGTCACATGCTAACTGTCCCAGTACATTGGCTTCATTTAAGCCTCAGTTTGAAATGGTGAGCACACTTTCTCACAGAAGTTGCAAAGTACAGTAGTTGCAAAGAGCATCCTCGCAAAATGCTGTCTTTAATTTTTTGTGACCCCTGATCTCCATGATAACGTTAAATTACTTAAAGCAATGTCAGTGGCTCAGCAGGTTGCATGCTTGACTCTTAAGACCAGAAAATCAGAAAGTTGTGGGTTCATCACATGGAACTTGAGTTAAATCCCATTACTGACATTGTGGTGTAGCATGAGGGGATGCTGCACTTTTGTGGTGCTGTCTTTTGGATGAGACATTAAACTGAGGTCCCATCTGCCTGTCCAGGTGGATATTAAAGATCCTGTGGTACTTCTCGAAAAGAGTGGGGTAATTTCTCTGGTGTCCAGCCCAAATTCCCCCCATTCACTAACAATACCATCAACAACTTAATCTGATTTAATGTCAGTTGTTTTCCATTTCTAGTCCCCCCACCTCCCCCAGGTCAAGGCAGAAAATTATCACAACTGCCTAGTCCTCCTTTCTGGTCAACGAAAACAAAACAAAAAAAAAAGCACATATATATTAATAAATTCCATAATACAATTAAAAACCTTTTGTTTTTCTGAATTCTTCCACAAGAAACTGGGCCTCCTCCTGAATTCACTCCTCAATACTTCTCTTCCCCATCCCAAAATTCCTTAGCGTCATGAGGGAAAACCTGCGAAGCTGCTTCCATCTTTCTCCATTGCTGAAAATAATTCCTGGAAAGTACAAAAAAAAGCACTTCATTATAAAAAGCTAGGGATGTGCAGATATTAATAACCATATAGTAGTATATAGTAGATCATAGCAGTGTCCAAAGGAGTGGTTATTCTTGAATAATTTACTATCCACGGTGGAAACATTCATTTCAGTAAAATTGACTTGGGTAGTAACTTTCAGATGTAATAATGAGATTATCTGTCCCACACAACTGGTGGTGCTTGGAGTGCACCAAATCCGATTGGTCAGACTTTGTCAAATAGTCAAAAAAATCTGATCCAGGGTCAGATAGGCTTCTTGATCACATATATCTGGATCAGATTATATCTGGCAGGTTCTGTTCCTTTCTGATATCCAGAGGCATCCCATACTTTACCCATCCCTAGAATAGTAAATAAATAAATAAAAATCCTAAAAAATACTGTACCTCTTGCTCTTTTTGCTATCCAGCATCACTGCTTTCTTACTCCATCCCTGGCAGGCATCTAAATATGTGCACCCCTGTCCCTTCCTCTAATGGCAACTGGCACAGCCCTCCACTCACCTCCTTGGCCAAGTGCCAACTAACCTGTATGGAAAACAGCATGATTACATGAACTGCTCATTCATTCATTCATTGTGTGGTGAGTTTTCACTCAGTTGAATAAATGAATGAATGAATGAATGAATGAATGAATGAACAAACAGATATTAGAATAAATAGTACTACAGCGTCTGTAGTAATGCTTTTTGTGATACAGTTACACAGTGGCATGCAGAGGAAGTGAGTGGAGGGCTCTGACTGTTGCTATGGCATTGTGGTTGGACAGACAGTGCTCTTATTTGGCTGCCTATTAAGATGGGGTGATATACGATGGTGCCAGTGGCACTCAGGGAGTCAGGTGACCCAGTATTTTTTAGTTTTGTTTAAGTTTGCTTGTCAAAGGCATACAAACATATTGCAATCAATCTATGTTATCAGTGGGCTTTTGCTAGTTTGCCACTCCTCCACCTATCACAGCTTTAAAATACCCAATCTCCTATACAGTTCCACCTGCTAGCCACCTTTCTCTTTCTGCAACCTCTGTCTTTTCCCTTTTAAGTGCTTGTCCAATCTCCATACTTGAAAAACGTAAGGTGGAAGTGTTTTTTGCTTGGGCAGCTTGTAAAGTCAATTCCAACTGAATACACAAGTCCTTTTAAAACAGTTTTTTTTATAAAGTCAGTTATAACATCATTCCATGACTGACTGATTAAATGATTGCTATCGAGAAGAGTGAAGATGTGTGCTCTGTCATTGAAGGACTGACTGTCACTGTCAATCTCAGTAACAACTTCTGACATGATTTTTTACTTGAAATGTTGTTTTATGCTGTAAATGAAGTGAGGAGGGGGGTAGGAAATTGGGCAGACTAGATGGATCTCATGGGTTCCTTCTGCAGACAGTGGACACATTTTTATGTTCTTGTGTAAATAACACCCTGGTCCACAGGCTGTGTAATGGCTGTGAAATTGGTAGGTAAAAGCATCTTGACATTTTGTAGGGTGAGTGACTTGTGGGCTGGACAGTTGCTAACAAGCACTGCCATCTGTCTCTTTTATAGCCTCATTTTTTTCATCTACCCTTCTCAGTCAGTCATGGAAGATTTTGTATGTTATCCATAATGTGTTAAAAGTTAACTGTATACTCATAGAAGCATAGAAACATAGAGGCTGATGGCAGATAAGGACTGCAAGGCCCATCCAGTCTGCCCATTTCTTTTTCTATCTTATAAATGTGCCATTGACCTTTGCTCTGTCAGTGGCCTATCTATTCATACTCATCTGTATTGCTCCCTTATGCCTATCCCATGCCTGCTTGAAGCCCTGCACTGTATTCATTGTCACCACTTCCTGAGGTAGGCCGTTCCATGCATCCACCACTCTTTCTGTGAAAAAGAATTTCCTCACATTCCCCCTTAATCGGCCTCCCTCTAATCTCATGCTGTGTCCTCTTGTCCTGCTATTTTTCTTATATTTAAACATGTTAAACTATTTCACCTTGTTAATACCCTTAAGGTCTGGCAGGGCTTCAGCAATCATGCCTTTAAAGTACTGCAGCTATTTTAAGTTTCCCACCAACAACAGTTTAAACTTCTCAGAATGGTCACTGTTTGCACACACTATTATAGAGACATGTTCCTTTGTTTTCTTGTGGCCTGACAAACTTTTATTCTTTAATGATGGGATGCCATCCAGTGTTGCTCTGAAGAATAATATAGCCTCATCTGAATTAAAGATGTATTTTTCTTCAAAATCCACTAATACCATTGCAAGCAGAGTCTGGGCTTGTTTCTCAAAGCAGGCTTGGATCAGGACAAGCTTCAACAAACAGCTTCTTGCACCAAAGCCCGATGTGGCAGGGATCCTGGGCCAATTTTCTATCAAGAAGGGTCCCGGTGTCAAAGTTCCATGGCTTGTGGCATCTGTGGCTGGGCACCAAACAGATGGCACACCATGAGTGTTTGCCACAAACCACAGGGCAGCCATGTGCCACTCTAGACTCTGGTGGTCAAGCGACCCCTCCATGATCCCCGATGGTACCCATGAGAGAATGTTATATATCCCCTCTGACCTGGTGGATTAGTGGCCCATCCTTGCTGAACCCCGATGTTGCCAGAACACTTAATAAATGTAATTTCCCATGCCCCTCTTCCTCAAACCCCGATGGTGTCAGAACTCTGAATAAATAAATATAATTTCCCATGCCCCCTGCCCCGAACTCCAACAATGCCAGTACTAATATGGAGTATTAATTCCCCTTGCCTTGGTGCTATAGATGCCCCACCACTCCTGCAGGTAGTGCCTACCACCCTACTCCCACCCCCAACCCAAATCAAAGCTGGTGACCAGCACAGCCAACCTCACATCTCCACGGCTGGCCACCAACAGAACCGCCAATGAGCATACTGTAAAGTGTACACACTGATCACGTATATATTACAGTACTCCCATTGGCAGTTCTGTCTGCGGCCAGCTGCAGAGGTGTAAGGTGGGCTGTGCTGGTCACTGGCTCTGATTCAGGCTGGGGGTGGAAGTGGGATGGTGGTCACTACCTTTGCAGTTTTTTGCATTTTTTGCAGACATTTGCAGATGATACTGTCCTTTATGTAAGCAATCCATCACCAACAAAGGCCTATGATCTACTACAATCTGAATTCTCCCTGCTGCAAAACAAATTACTTGAAAAGAAGCTCCTATTAAATGCCAAGAAGACTAAAGCTATATTCCTCTCCACCAATACTTATTCTACCACTCTCTCACCGAACATTCTTCCCCAACTATCTACCATCCTTGGAGAGAGCCTTGAGTATGTTAATAAATTCAAATATCTGGGGGTTTGGATTGATAACAGGCTTGATTTCACCCAGCACATTGAAGAGCTCCTGAAAAAACTCAGATAAAGACTTGGCCTATTCTTCAGGATCAAACATTTTCTAAACAGAATCTAAGCAGAGACTAATCCAGGCCTCATTTCTATCCCTCCTCGACTATGCAGACTTCCTATATGGCCACTGCTCCCTGTCCTACTTAAATAAACTGGATACCTTGTACCATAGAGCTCTAAGATTCATCACTGACCTTCCTTTCAGCACCCACCACTGTTCTCTCTGCTGCAGTTGGCTGGACATCCCTACATCACAGAAGGAACAAAAATGCTGCTCTATGGATCTACAAGCTCTGACAAACAAACTACCATGCTACATCCTGATTGCTTCTCTCTTGATATACCAAGGCCATATGCCCTAAGAAGCAATAGCCTCATCACCTTAGAGTTACCAATGGCCAGTACCCGGCATGGAAGGGCTGCAATCAACTACTTTCTAGCACTCATCTGGAATTCTCCATAAAAGACCCTGAAGCTGAACACTTTCATTCCTATAGCCTCCTTCAAAAGCTGTACCTAAGTCTTTTCCCAGAGATATGCAACTGCTTCCACAAGTCCTAGTCCCTTCAGACCCCTTTCCACCCCTGCCCCCATTAGATTCCCCCACCCTTATCTGTTTAGGCATTCATCCACTTACATCGTTATAATTTTTCTCCTAAACCCCAATACCTTACCTTTTTTTTTCTCTTTTTGCTTTGGTGCCCAATATCACTGTTTAACCGCCTTGTATATATGTGTATATCATTGTATCTGTTCATTTTTAAAGTCTTTATTCTTGTACTCAATCTGTATTTGTATATATGTGAAATTATACCCTTATGTTGTTTCTGACCAATCAGGTCCATCTTGTAAATGAGCTATGCTCAATGATGTTCTCCTGAATAAATTAAGATTTTGATTGATTGATTGATTGACTACCTGTTGGCGTGGGGGGCTGCTGCAGCACGGTCTCACAGTCTGTGGTTTCCTGCACAGTGTTGGCTGTCTAGGCCAGAAGTGGGGAAAAAGGAGAACAGAATGCTACAGGAAAAAGTGGCAGGAGGGCATGGATGATCAGTTGAACCCAAGCCTAAACCACGCAGTGAGTGGCATCTGACGTCACTGCTGGGCTACTGGGTCACCTCAACTTCACCTGCAGGGTGATAGGGCCTGGACAGGCTTTTACCAGACACCTGGCCAGGGCAACCAGGGAAGCGGCAAGACCACACCACTGGGTCGACATGACAAAGGGAGTGCAAGATGGCTTATAGGTTTGGTGTGGATTCATATGGAATTTTAATGGGATGTCATTTTGGCAACTGGACTGGGTTCATAACAGGGACTTGGAGTTGGTCACAGATGCAGCAGGGGGGTTGGGCATGGGGGGGATACTTTTGGGGAAAATGATTCTCACAGCCATGACCAGAAGAATGGGTGAACAGGGGTCTGACCAAGGACATAACATGTCTGGATATCAAACTGATTTGGGTCAGCACATTACTATGGGGAAGGACTCTATAATCAAAAGGTGACCTTCTGGTGTGACAAAAGAGCGATAGTGGACATACTCAACAACAAAGGGGCGGCAT
The DNA here is from genome assembly GCA_016271365.2 of Neoceratodus forsteri. Classification (NCBI taxonomy): domain Eukaryota; kingdom Metazoa; phylum Chordata; order Ceratodontiformes; family Ceratodontidae; genus Neoceratodus; species Neoceratodus forsteri. The sequence continues at coordinate 514,780,179 of CM057450.1, read as the reverse complement.
CAGAATCAGTGCTGATGGCAGAGCAGAGAGAGGGAATAAAAAGAAAGTTAAAAAGGAAAAAGAATCATTGCTGGGGGTATTATGGCAGCTGGTACTGTTGGGCCTACAACTCAACATGTCATTTAGGGCTAGGCACATTGATGGGGTAGAGAACACCTTAGCTGACAGCCTTTCTCGTCTGCAGCTGGACAGGTTCTGTGCCATTTCCCCGAAGGCAGAGGAACAAAAAACACCTATTCCAAGGAAAGTATGGAACATTGGTTGGATGGTGCCAAATTGCTGTTTCACAACTCCTAGGCACCCAGGACCTTGAGGGCATACACTACCCCTTGGAAATACAGAATGAGAGTGGCAGCAACCTGGAACTCATCCCACCCTTCAAATAACTTGGGGTTACAATTGAATCCTCTTTGTCCTTCACACAGCACATCAACAACACTGCTAAAGCCAGCAACACTAGAATCTGCATCCTCTACTGACACAGGCACTGTCTCACTCATGAAGTGCTGTATCTGGCAATTAACAGCTCAGTTGCATCCCTTATAGATTATGGTCTGGTAACATACAGATTTGCAACTGACACGACACTCCAATGCGTCCATGTTGCCCTAAATAAAGCCTGCCACTTGCTTACAAATGCACCTAAACTAACCCATACCTGTGAACTCTATATCTGTGCTGGCTGGTTCCAACTTGACCACAGAATAAGATCTCAAACATGCCCTCTTGTCAAAAGGCTACACTAAACTTGCTTCCTCCTGGAGTTCAGAACCTACTGTCCCTACCACTAAACACCAGGCAAACCAGGAGCTCCTCCACATAAACCTTCCATGTGCTCAGATGCCGCACATCCATGGCACAACATGCTTTTTCCTTCCCGGCATCACTCTCGGCAAAAGCGCTACTGCCTGATATCTCTGGTGCTACTACTCTTGGCTCCTTCAAACTCAGACTGCATTAACGCCTTATTGACAGGAGATCCTGCAGGTACCACCGCTAGACACTCCACGCACCAACTGAGTACCACCAGCACTTCTCAGTCCCTATCCATTGGGATAGGCAAACCCTAGCACTTAAACATCCCCTCAACCTCTTGTACCCCTATCCTTTCCCAGTTAAACCCCTACCTCTTCCCACACTTCCGTGCTTACCCTGCCCCTCTTGCCGCCTCCCTTCTCCTGCTCCTCTTGCTGACGCAGGCATACTTTATACAGTGCCGCAGCTTACCTGTTCCTGGCTGGATTTTATGTACCCATTACATTTAATACCCTCATTATCTGTTTGCTGAAATCTCGTATTATCTGTAAATTGTCCATGGTCTTTTTTTTTTTTGCCTTGTTGTTTAATGTATTTGATGTGAAATCTCTCAACAAGCATTCGCTCACAGTGTATCCAAGACTTCAATAAATAAAACAAATAAATCAATCAATCTGACAGTGATCAGCATAGTATGCAGCCTGACAGTAGACGACAGGTGACCAGTTTCCAGTCAGTTACTAGGCAGGCTAGTAGCAGTCTTACCTAAGATATACAAAACAGCTGATCGAGGCTATTTTATTTCATGCTACATATGTAGTGATGTTTTGGGGGGCCTTGAGGGTGAGCAAGGCAGTGGGTCAGGGAAAGAAGGGTGACACTGGGGGTTTAGAGTGGAAGGATGTAACTTCAGAAGCAAGACAAATTCAGATATTAATCAGGAGATCAAAGATGGATCAAGAGGGAAAAGGGTGTTGGGTGACTTTAAGACCGAACTGCGATGCAATGATCTGCCCAGTGCAAAGATTGTGGGCTTATGCCACAACCAGACACAAAAAGCAAGGTCAGCTATTTACGCATGAGGAGGGGAAAGGAGTCACAAGCTACCACAGCATAGTCCTTCTGAAGAAGGGCATGGAATTCTTGGGCAAATATCCAACAAGGTATTCATCCCATTCATTTAGGACTGGGGTGACATCACAGATGGCCACTGATGGGGGATCCCTGGGACAGGTCCAGGAGATAAGACATTGGAAGTCTGGATGTTATAAGAGACATATATGACCTTTGAAGAACTAACTGTCTAACCATCTTTTTCTTACTTTGCAGGTTAAACGGGTATGATTTAGTTAATAAAGGACGAAGTGCAAGAGGGGTGGATAAGGGAAGGAGTATTTCGCTGGCATAGCAGAACAGGGCTCAAATGATCATTTTCTATCCTTACTTGGACGTAACAACCACACTGAAATTTGCATATGTGGGCATTCTTACATTTACTGGGCAGAGAGGAGAGCCGAGAGAAAAGTAGGGGCAAGCAGCTGTATCAGAACATCAGACAGTGTAGGCTGTCATGGAAAGGAATCCAGGGGATGAAATGAGCACAACTGTTTCCCACTCTGTGGGAGATAAGGGAAAGACTCCCCACACATGGTCATTATATATCTTGGGGGGAAATTACATTTTGTCCGGGCCCTGGTTGGACATTTTCATAAAAATAAAGCATGACCTGGAAAAAAAAATAAAGCCATGGTGTCCCTTGGTGACCTTAGTGTGGTCAGATATGATGCCAAGGAGACTGTGGCAGAATGGGCACAGCCATAAAGCTATTAAGAGGGCCAGGAGGAAAATGAATAGGAGAGCAGACACACTGTTCCAGGCTATGGGGGATGAGTCATACTGAGGGGAGTAGAAGAACAGGTGGATGATGTTTATCGATCAGATGGGTATACATCTCTGATCTAGGCATAGACATATTCAATATAGAAACCATGGGTTGTATAGAGAAGTGGTGGAGGCAGGAGGGGAAATGATGGAAAACGTGGGAATGCCTGTCATCCAAAGCAGGCTGGAGACAGGCTGTGGGTAAAAATATTTAAAAAGTGGTCAAAAGGGAGGGGGGTTGGTGGGGGTGAGGGAGGGGTTGAATAAACTAGACAAGAATGACAGCTACACCGTTACTTCTGGAAAGAAGAGAAGAATAGTCTTCCAGGTTAACACCTGGGAAGTGAGAAGAAGGAAAGAGAAGAAATGATAATGTATATAAACATATTGGAAATAATAAAGATAAGAAATTGAATGTGGAAAGTAAAAATGTGAATAAGGACAATGTGAATGGTGGATATGATGGAATCAATGAATCGGGAGATTGTACAGGAATTGGTTGTAAATAAATTAATTGCTGATCTGAGCAACACCAAAACTTGGTGTCTGTCATTATTGGACCAGGGAGAATCCAGAACAATCTTCTACAGTATGTGGTTGATTCTTTAATATTCTAAACATTTAAAGCGAGACTCAACTCAGTTTTAGGATGGAATACTAATGGTCAGATAGTCATATAAACCCATGATGTCATGGGAGACATTCGCGATGGGCGTAAGCCTTCTTATGTCTTAACAAACAGAGTAAACCGAGTATTTTTTTAAAGTACTCCATGCTGTCCTTCCAGCAGAGAGGAAAATCCCTGACTAAATACAGACTGATACACAGATCAAAGGTCTGGCTTTAGCCAGGTTGGTGAAATTGTTTCCATAGTGATGTGCATTCCAAACTGCTGGGGAACTGATAAGCAGATATCTAGTTACAGCTGATGACCAATACTTGGATAAAAAAAGAAAAACAATGTAATCACTGCTGGACATGTATTTTTGTTTATTTCTAAAACGAAATTAGAATTGCTGCAGATATGTAAATAGCAATGTCTGATAGCATATGTTTTCATCTGATGAAGAGCCACTGCCTATAAGGAAAGTCTTCATACAAAAAGATTTATCTACAGAAACATCCTGTGTTAACAGTTTAAAAGATTAAATACTCATGTTTAGTTTCTCTTTAATTTCCACATCATGAAAAATCCAAATATATGTATTTCATATCCCACATATTCAAAAGAGATGCACAGCCCAAAAAGGAGATGCACCACGCATCCTGGGAAATGCACCAAAGTGTGATATTCAAATGGTACAGATGCACCACACAAAACTGAATGCTTAATCATGCTGAAATAATGTATGCAGCACAGATAAAGGGGGTGGGTACATGAATGTGCCATGCATCTAAATATTCAGCCAAAATTAGCAGTGCATCTGCCGTGCATCCCAAAAATGCTCCATGCAAAGGTAGGTATATAAAAAGAGGGACTAAATGGCCAAACCACCTAGAAGTTGACTGCAGCACTACAACAATGTATGGGGCAGTCTTCCACATGGCAGCTGTCATGGCTGATGTGAGGAGATGAGAACATCAGCAACATGGCCGCAGAAGAGCCCGCAAGCGGTATGCCCACCAGAGATGGTACTGGGACCTTGTCATATTTGAACAGCTAAGTGATACAGACATTGTGGGCCAGTACTGTCTCAACAAGACAATTCTGAGACAGCTCTGTGAGCCGCTCCATGAGGATCTGCAGGCACCTACACACAGAAGTCACACCATGATGGTGGAAACAATGGTGAAAGCAGCACTATGCCTGCTCGTAATGGACACCTTCCAGATACCAGTGGGTATCACCATTGGTATCACCCAGTCTGCCATGTCCAGTCTCCTCACTCAGTTCCACACTACACAGCTTCCCTGTGCTACAGAGTTCATATGATTCCCTAAGAGTGGAGCATGAAGAAACAATGCCGTACTTCCACAGGCTTGCAGAAGTACCGGGCATGCTAGGGGCCATTGACTGCACCCATGTGGCAATCAGAGCACCACCTGGTGGTGATAAGAACATATACAGCTGTGTCAGCCATGGTGATGCACAGTAACATGCAGTAATGACATGTCACAAAATCCTGGCTGGCAAAAGGGCTTAATTGCCATTGACTTACAATGGTCCCTGCAGTAAATTGCAGTATTCTGTGATATTCTGCAGCATTTCTGTACTGCACCGTGGCTTGACACATCTGTATATCAGCAAGAAGGGGTACCACTCCCTGAACTCCCGGGTGATGTGCAATGCCACAGGGTGCATCACCAATGTCTGTGTCTACTTCCCTTGGACTGCACTTGATGCCTATGTCTGATATTAGTTGGCCTTGTGTCACTGGTTTGAGTCTGGGCAGATACACAGTGGCCATCTAGAGGGGAACAGGTACCTACCCCCAGAGAATAGTGCCCACACATCCACAGAAAGCACCGCAGGTGGCTGTGCAGAGGGTGGACCAGTATGAAAGAGCCATTGCAATGGCCAACAGACAAGTGGCATACTGAATGGGGTGAGGGTGCCAGAGAGGGGCCCGAAAGCCCAAAAGCAACAGATAGTGGCTAGATGGTGGTTCCAGGTGGTATGATCATACATATGATGGACTGCAACAGGCACAGGCAACAGGGGTGCATCCAGCCAGTGTCGGACTGTGACACTATGTGAAGGGCAGGGCAGCGATACACATTGGGAACTGACAACACCATGTGGTGGCAACAGGCCACGCTGTAGCTGTGCACCACAGAGCAGATGTCATGCATGCCATGGTAGCAGTGACATTATTCACAGATTAGCTGGGAGTGTGCCACAAAGGCATGTGAGGGCATATGCGGGAGTAAACATTGGCAGTTGTACTGTACGGGAAGGCCCAAGGTGCGGATATGGGGACTAGAGGATGGACGACCATGGGTGTGTAATATAGACTAACATATTCCCTTCCCCTCACAGGTGACAGTACCTACCCTCTTGTCATGGATGCTCACCCCTATGTAGAGGACCACATCTGGAGCAGAGAAGAGGTATAATAAGGCACACATTGCAACATCAAACATCATTAAGCATGTGATCGGCATGCTAAAGATGCGATTTAGATGCCTGGACAGGTTTGGTGGTACCCTACAGTATAACCCAGACAAGGCCTGTGACATATTTCTGGCCTAATGCATGCTACTCAACATGGCCATTGACCATGAAATTGATGTCCAGGTACCTGAGGGAGACAGTTCAGAGGACAGTGGGCCACAGTATGAGGGTGGGCAGCCAGCACTGCACTGGAGGGACAGAAGACTGGCCCTAAGGGCACGGCGGCACAGGGCCACCATCGTGCAGGAGAATTTCACATCACCAAGGTGAGTATCATAGGCAGTCTTGACAGTGCAGGCATGCACAGACATGCAGGTAAGGTGGGAGCACGGTGCACCCCATGGCGATGTAGCCAGACCCAGTCACAGAGGCCTGTCGTGCACACACATGTTCATAGGGAACATGCACACATGTGTACAGGAGAGGCAACGACACCATGAATGCACACAGGTGGCTGTGGAGCAATGTCATGGATTAGGGATAGACCAATGGCACAGACCCATGTCAATAGGCCATAGCCATTCTCACCATGCCTATGCCAGCCACCACCACAACATGGGTCACATCCATGGCCCAGATGCCACACAGAGAGCATGCACATGCCACAGGGGTGTGTGAATGTGGGACAATGCGTAGATAGAATGTGGACACCACACAGCCTTGAGTCTACATGGAATGATGTACACACAGCAATGGCCATGGGGCAACATGGGCAGGCCAACAGTGCCTCGGAAACCTCAGTGTGTCTGCATACCATCACCATGGACATGTGCACAGCCATTCACCAGAGGCACTGGTGCCTCCTGTGGGAGACTCCAATGCTACAAGGGGAGAAGGCACCGCCTCCTGAGGGTGTCGAGCCACGTGACTGGGACTCTCTGTGTGTAGAGGATTGTGTCAAGAACCGCACACTCTGGCCAGGTGTGTTCAGTATTGCAAGGCAGGGGATGGCGTCTGGAAAACATGAGCCACAAGCTGTGATGGGGTGGGGGTTCTGGGGTTGCTGCGTGACATGCAGCAGGTGGTCCAGTGGGAAATTGGGGACCATTGCTGCACAATGCTCCTGTATGGCCTGTGCTATTTTGTTGAGGCCCGTGGTCATATCTGCTAGCAGGAGGCATAACTCCCCTATGACCTCAGCATGCTGAACGGATGCCCACTCATCAAGGAAACCCACTTTCACCCACAACCCCTGCACAGCTTCCTTGAGTGCCACCTGGTTCTCTACAGAGGCCCACAATAGCCATTTGTGCTCTGGCAGCTCACCATCAGGGGACATGTGTTAAATGTGTTGGGGGCTGGCTGCTTAGTGGGAGGGTTGTGGCTTGCTGTGAGACTGGCTACCACACAGCACACCTCTGTTGGACATGTGATAGTGTACATGCAGACACACTGCATGCCGGGTCTGCCTGCCCACATGCACATTCAGGCCATTGCTGATCAACACCATCCTGTGGCAGGGTGGGCTGCATGCTGCCAGCACAGTAGTGGCCTGGCCTGGTCCACCCACAGCCTATGGAATGGCATGCAGCATGCACTGGTCCATGTGCTGTGCATGTGATGTGCTGGGATGGGTGCTGTTATCAGTTGCTGACTGTGTGACATCCAGAATGCCAAGGAGGTAGACTATGTCAGGGATAATGTTGTCCAACTGGGTGGTCATCCTCATCCTCTGTGTCTGAGGTGAGCACCTCAAGGTCATCCAGGAGGTCAATCCCAGACAGGGGGATGTCATCAGAAATGTCATCCACTTCCCCCTCCCCCCATGTAGCTGCATCCACAGCTGTGGCCACAACACTGGCCAATGACGTACACACAGGCATGTAGGCCTGGTGACCCTTTGGCCATCCCCTTGCAGCGGCACCACTCCTAAGACATGATGGGGCTGTACAGAAAACACATGGAAACATAGTTAGAGCCGCATGTCTATGGCTACAGAACAGAAACAGACACATGGAGGAGCACATGCATGTCACAGGTGTGCAGGTTTTAACACACATGGGCAGGACACTTGTGCAGGACAGATGGCACACATGCAACACTGCATAGAGGAGTTGTCTGGTAGCATGCGTGTGGCCACACACACACACACACACACAAACATGAGGCACTTCACAGACATTCCCCCCACCCCTGTATGCACCAGGTGCCTGCACAGCAGTTAGTATTTGTCACTCCACCCCACTAAGCATGCCATACACACACCACCACCACGGACCCCAGAGGGGAATACCCAGCCACCACCCAGGTGTCAGCTGTATGGTCCACACACAGGAGCAGCTGCATGCAGACAGAAGTGTCCACAGATGGCCCTGTCCCACAACAAGGCTAGACTAACCCGTGTACGGAGGCCATGCTTGTCAACACCACAGGCATGCACAGGTGACATGCAGCCCACACTCTGTGGCCACACAATACTACATAGCCCATACAACATGCTATACACCACCTGTGCACACTACATTCAGGACCATACATGGTCTGTGTATGTCATACTCACAGTGCAGTGACAGGTTGCCTCTGGTATCAAAGCCACCACTGGCAATACCATCAACAGACACAGCTGAGTGTGGTGGACATGACAGCCTCCTGCACTGACATGGCAGGGACAGTGGAAGGACCCCCACCTGTAGCAGTGTGTGAGACACATGCCTGAGCCAGGCGCTGTGCAGTGGTGACAGTCACTATTTATGCACTTGATGTACTCCTGTGGTGTCCTGTTGTGCACACCATATGCATTGACAGCCTGTGCCATGTCTTTCCAGCCCTGTGCCCATTCCTGTTGTGTGCCCGTTTTCTGGATCAGGAGGTCCTCCCATCATAAGTAGGCCTTGATTATGGCTGACAGCTCATCCTTAGTAAAATTGAGTCTTCGTCGATGTGTGCCTTCCTTAGGATCCATACTGGTTATTGGTGCTTGGGAGGCAGTATGGTGCAGTGGTTTAAGGCTCTGAGCTACAAATCTGGAGACCTGGATTTGAATCCCACATCCCCCACTTGCATACTGTGTGACCCTGAGCAAGTCACTTAACTTTTCTGTGCTCTCAGGTCGCACCTGTAAACAAATTTTCAGCTTAGTGTGCCACTCCTGGTTAAACAATTGAAAAAAAAAACACAGGCACAGGGTAAGATACAGCATCAGTGGAATGCACTATGCACCATGCAGAGTAACAAAATAGACACACTGCCACAGAGCAAACAGACCTACCTTCAAAGCTGCAGTACCACTTGGTCACCTGTATGGTGGAGTGGTGCAGGGCTGCTCATTTATCACACAGCACATGCCAATGAACAGAGGTTTGAACTATAATGAGATGCAAATGTCTGGATTGGGCCAAGATTGTGCAAAGAGGCAATTAGCATATCCTGGCTGAATACTGCACTTTTGCACCTGGCACATCTCAATGTGCATCATCATGTATATATATATATATATATATATATATATATATATATATACACTGCTTATGTGATGTGTATATTGTGCATCTCCACTGCCGCACATGTAATAACCCCACACATCACTACATTGCATGGTCGCAGTGCAATGACATCAGGAACCGTGCATCGTGCAGATGCTACCACATGGCACACATGCACAGCAGATGTGTACAGCGCATGGGCACCTACGTGTTTGATATGGATGGCTGTAGTCGTGGCATCAGCTGACCTCCCCAATATGGCATTGCAGCATGTATGGGCATGTGTGGTGACGGGGGGGGTGACCTGTGTTTCCCATATGGCCTGTCACTATCGTGCGTATGAGGTAATGAGCCATGGTATAACTATCACGTATACCAATGGCGTACGCACCAGCCACGTGTGAATGACATTGCCCAACTGGCAGGGCTCACAGACCTGGTAGTACCTCCATAGCTGGTTAGCATTGCAGCATGGGAAGAGTCATAGCATGTGCCAAATGAAGGGATGCCACCAATCGTTCTTCCTAATGATGGGGGAGCCACAGCCTGCAAACCTGGTGGACCTGGTGATCCCTTTGGTGGGTCAGGTCTTTGGGCAGGAGGAGCTCCGTGTGGCCAAGTCTGAGGTGTGGGTCACCATTGCCAGATGCCTCACCAAGTGAACAGGCATACCATGAATGGGGGAACAGTGCCGCCACAAGTTTGGGGGCCTTGGTCAGAGGGACACGGCAAGGGCATGGTGCAGAGGGGAGCCATGCCATGCCCAGGTAAGTATGCAGTGTGACTGTCTGTTATTCATGGTAATGTACACTGACAGGTATGTGGCAGTCAATGTCCATTGTGGACTGTGGCATGCCACCATTATTGGACAGTGGGTGTGTACCTGTGTAATGATGTGCAGTATGCTGTGTGCACCAATGTCCAGCCCCAGCACCCCTACAGGGCATGTGCATAGCAATGTGGGACCAGGGCCATGCCATGGTGGGGAAACACCTGCCAGCAATGTGGGGCATGTTAACCTACAGTGGTGACACATCATCCGGTGTGGACCATGCATGTGTGCCACCATGCTGGCCTGTGAGACTGCTGTATGATGAGTATTGACACAGGATGGGTACTGTTTCTAGCACTTGTGTATGGTGTACATGATGCACAATTGTGGTGTACCACATAATGGATGTAACACATTTTGCCTGTTCCCATACACTGTGTGCCAAGCTACAGGTGCCATGTAACAGACACATATGGCATGGGCACAACACAGTGTTTAACAGAGCTGCATACCACACCATGTCACATGTGCAGTGTCACATGGTGATATACTATGTGGGCACCGGTGATGGGTGGTGGATTGTACAGCCCTATATTGTGCCACTGTGCCTGTACACTGTATAGTGTGCAACCGTAGGGATGCATTGTGGCATGTGTATTTAATAGGGCTTCAAATACCTGCCTTGCACATTGGTGTAAGGGGGAAAAAGTGTGCTATGACATGATGTGAATAGTATCCTTGTCATTGTGTTCCATAGTAGACAGGGAATAGGTTGTGCAGGCCCGGCAGGATGCCCACAGGTGGGAAGATGATGCCAGCAGGATGACCAGTCAGACCAGGTGGAGAGTCGTGGAATGTCTGTCACTACACTGTTCATCAGGTGAGTGTGCATGTGCTGTTACATGTTGCATGGGGACATGAGGGGTCTGCAGTGCCCATTGTGGTCCATGGTACGCGGCTTATGCATGCGAAGGAGACGCAAGTAATGCACACATTTGGGGGCAGTGTAGAATGCTGGGTGTTTGTCACAGTCAGCCCCTGTGTACTCTGCACTGTCCAGTGGACATGAATGTGGGCAATCTGCACTGAACACACAGGATATAGCACTAGGCCATCAGTAATGGTTTGCACACTGCTATGTATCCCATGTTGTGTGGTTGCCGGCATGTGTGTGGACATGCACAACATGCTACTTAACCCTGCTGCACAGCATGGTGTGGCATTGCACCGCAGATGTCCAGTACTCCATATCCCCCCACAGCACCTCATATGCTGCTTGGCACATATATCCCCATTGCTGTGGAATGTAACATTGCCACTGTGGTTCTGTATAGTTCCCACATGGCAGTGTGTACTAGCAACCACCACCACAGCAGTTCCTTGTTATTGGTATTTCCATGGCCATGCCACGTGTTGGGTACCAGCACAGTGCAGACAGTGGCATTTGAAAGGTGGTGTGGGGCTGCCCTACTGTTCATGCTGTGGGCAACATTTGTGATCCTGCACCTCCACATGATACCAGCCCAGTTTTGCATCCAACATTGTCTGTGGCTGAATGTTGCCATCATCCACTGTTCATGTTGGGCTGTTGTCAGTCATCTAGTCATGCTGGTCAACACCATCATGTCACAGTGTACCATGCGTGTGCTGCACAGCTGCAGGTTTGCACACCATGGCCATTTATGGTGACAAAGCACATGTGTCTGTCTGTGTTTCAGTAACCATCCATTGTGCAGTGTGTAGCCAGTGGTGTCCCAGTCCGCTGCATCACTGGCTCATGTCCATGTGTCCCCCTCTGTTGGACACCTGGACTCTGTGACTGTTGGCATTCATGGTAACTGCACTGCTCATACTATTGTGTCTGTGTATATCTGATCATCACTGTGTGCTTCTGGGAGGGTGCTAGGGTGTTCTAGTTTTGCTGCACATTGGTCTGTGTGTGGTGCCCCATGCCACCCAACATTGTGTTCCATGGTGAGAACAGCTGCCACCAGTCCATGTGTGCTCCATGTACACTGGTACAGCATTGTGTGTTATCCCAACATGCAGCCGTGGCCACTGACAGTGCTGGTGGCCCTGCAGTTGCCACCTCCATCCACAGTGTGTGGCTGAGTGTTCCAGGCCCTGTGTGCCTGTTGTGGCTGGTGGTTGTACTCAACTGCTTGTTGTACCCTTTGTGCAGGGTCCTTGGCATGTGCCCAGATCACTTATGGGACCCTTTCCCCCATTTGATCTGTGCATGTGTGTCTCCATGTTTTGCTGCAGGTGGTGCCATTGTAGGTAGGCTGTGATTGTGGCATGCCTCACTGGTACATCACGGAAAGTATTTGGGTACATGCTCATGGGCACACCCTATGGCAGGACCCTGGTGATGTGCCCCAGGGCTGTTTCCCTGGCACCTGCATGTTCTGTGGTCCTGTGTGTGTCTGTCCCACCCTATGCCATTGTAGCACTCACCTGTTAGCTGTCAACATGCTGTTGGAATTGTCATCCCCTGTGTGGCCACCTGCAAGGCCAGGCCCAGACCCACTTGTTTCTGTGTGTTCCACAGGTGTGTGGCACTTATGCTTGGGCCACTCTTGTGAGCACACTGCATGCCATCCATACATGCCTGCATGTGTGCCCTTTTGTGGATGGCTCGGTATGTTAGTCTTACCTTGGCCTGCCCACCCCATGTGCCCACACAGGCTCTAGTTCAAGTGAATAGTTCCCCTTGGCTCCTGTGTTCACCATTGCCCCTCAGTCCACCATTGTTGTACTGTATATAGTTTTAGCATATTTTCATGCTTTTATGCTGTTTTGGTTTGTACCTGTATATGTGTTCCATCTTTTGTACTACAGTATTTCTGTTGCTTGGATTGTTGCTTACAGTAAAGTTGCTATGAGTGTTAGACATGGCTGCATGCATGTGTGTGTGTGTGTGTGTGTGTGTGTGTGTGTGTTGCTTTTTCCATTATTATTGTTACCTGCATTTTGGCACATGTGGCCCATATCCCCCTAGATGCAGGTGTGTGCCTGCCATCACCTCATTCACCATACCCTGTCCCCAGGTTGTGGCCCTCAATGTGTCTGTCCCTGTCTACCCTGCACTTTCTGCATGGGGGTCATGCTGCAGGTCCTTGTATTCCTTTTTACTGGTTCCCTGTGGTGGCACTGTGCCCCTGTATGTTGTTGCTATAGTCCTTGTTGTATTGTCTTGCACTGTCAGTGACCATATTTCGCTGTCAGTGTGTGCCCCCTTTATGGTACCCTGCCCCTTGCCATTCTGGTGCAATGCTGCTAGCATGCTGTGTCAGGATCTGTCTGGTACATCTGCATTGTTGATGCACTGCTTCAGCATTCAGCTCTGTCTACTGGCAGATGTTGCTGTAGTACCCTGTCCATGGCCATGGGTCTCTACAGTGACTGGTGTTCCTGGCCTTCTCCATGACTGGCAACTTCTGTGTGGTACACTGTACTGGGCAGCCAGTGGCCATGCTTCAGGGTGTTTTGGCCAATGTGGTGTGCCACTGTGCCTCTCCTGTCCCCTGGTGTGCTGCTCTGTTGTGCTTCCACCCATCCGACATGTAACAGTACATTGGGTTCCTTTCACTGTTTGTGCACAACATTCCCTGTATATTGTGTACCATTTCCCAAATTCAACAGTGCCCTACTGTACCACACATTTTCTGTTGTGTCATCACACATGTTTGGGACATTCAACTGGACATGCATGATCGCATCTTACAGCGCATCTTCTGAATATTCAGTTTTTTTTGTGCCGGTGCATGTTAGATGCACGACACAGGCACTTTTGTGATTTGACCATCCACTTTTGAATAAGGGGCCCATAGTCCTTATATGACAATTCTTTCTGAATATGACAGGTGACATTTATTAGACTATTGGTCAAAACATCATTTTGTGCCACAAGTGTGCAAACACAGTTTGGCCAGGATCTGAAAAATGGCAGCTGTCACATTCATGAGGTGGTGTGAACAAATGGTTATGTTGAAAATGTGGGACAAAATACTGAAAATGACCACAGTTCTGACAGTGACCATGCATTGAAAAATGTTCAATGCATGCTTTTAACTTTGCTGGGGGGGGGGGTGCACCACAAAACATATGAAGCTAGGCTCAACGCTAAATCTATTCTCCCTCAAGCAGTGGAGGAACATAGGAGACATGATTGAGACATTTAGATTTGTTAAAGGGATCAACACAGTACAAACCAGGAACCTCTTCCGGGATAACAGGGCTGCACATATTAGATGGCACAACATACACCTGGTGGGAGGTAAATTCAAAACAAATGTTAGGAAGTACTTTTTCACGGACATGGCGGTGTACCCTTGGAACAGCCTGCCACCAGAGGTAGTGGCAGCCAAGATGGTCAGTGAATTCAAGCAGGCATGTTGTAGGCAGTATCATCACATTAGCAAAACAAATTGATAATGGCGGTAGAAAACCTGGGCAGACAAGATGGACCGCACGGTCTCATTCTGCCGCCAAATTCCTTTATTTTCAGCTCAAAATTTCAACTTAGCCTTCTTAATGCTTCACTTCATGAACAACAGCAGTGAAAATTTTCAAATCCTGCCCAAAAGGTAATTTCATGCCAAAAGCACAAAAACACATTTTGGCGACAATTTGAAAAATGGCAGCTGTCACATTCATGAGGCAGTTGGAAAAAAATGGCTATGTTGAAATTTGGGGTCAAAGTTATAAGTGTGCATTGAAAAATGTCATTGTGTGATCATAACTTTGTCATTTTGTTTTAATATTTTTACCCACTGACTACCCTTTTTAACAAATCATGGGAGGATGGGGAGGGCAGATGTGATTCCCCTTCACAAAAGTGGGAGCAAGGCAGAAGCAGGAAACTACAGACCTGTTAGTTTAACCTCAATGATAGGGAAAATGATGGAACCACTTCTGAAGGAAAGAATTGTCAAGTATCTAGAGGCCAGAGGGGCACAGGACCCGAGGCAGCATGGATTCACAGCGGGAAGGTCATGCCAGACAAATCTGATAGATTTCTTTGACTGGGTGACCAAAGTAGTAGATCAGGGAGGGGCTGTGGACATGGCCTACCTAGACTTTAGCAAGGCATTTGACACAGTCCCACACAAAAGATTAATATACAAGTTAGCCAGCCTGGGAGTGGGTCTCAAGATGACAGCCTGGGTAAAGAATTGGCTGGAGAATGGGACACAGATAGTAATAGTAAATGGAGTCCACTCAGAAGAAAGGAGGGTTACTAGTGGGGTACCGCAGGGTTCAGTATTAGGACTGGTCCTCTTCAATGTCTTTATAAGTGACATTGCAGAAGGACTGGAAGGAAAAGTATGTCTCTTTGCAGATGACACTAAGATCTGCAACAGAGTTGATCACTGAGGTGGGGTGGAAAGGATGAGAAGGGACTTGGCAAGGTTAGAGGAATGGTCAAATGTATGGCAGCTTAGATCCAATGCTAAGAAGTGCAAGGTAATGCACCTGGGAAATAAAACCCAGGGAAGAGTACACAATGGGGGTGAGATACTAACAACAACAAAATGGAAAGGGACCTGGGGGTAGTCATATCAGATGACCTAAAGGTGGGCAAGCAATGTGAGAGGGCAGCAAGGAGGGCTGGGGATACTGGGATGCATAGGAGAGGCATCACCAGTAGAAAACAAAGTTATTATCCCTCTGTACAGATAGCTGGTGAGACCCCATCTGAGTACTGTGTGCAGTTCTGGAGACCCAATCTCCTCAAAGACATAGACAGGATGGAAGCTGTCCAGAGGAGGGCAGCTAAAATGGTGCAGGGTCTTCACCGAAAGACATATGAAGAGAGACCTAAGGAGCTTAATATGTATAGCCTCGAGGAAAGGAGGGAGAGGGTGGACATGATAGAAACTTTCAAGTACCAATTTGAAGATGGGGGGGGCGGCTCAGAGGTAATTTAAGGAAGTATTTTTTCACAGAGAGGGTTGTGGATGCATGGAACGGCCTTCCGGAGGAGGTTGTGGAGTCAAAATCAGTGGTGGAATTCAAGCATGCATGGGACAGTCATAAGGCAATTCTGGGGGGTGGGGGTAAGAAGAAGTAGGCTGCTGGTTAACTAAGATCTGCAGCTTATCCAGTAGGTAGGGAAATGGGTAGACTGGGTGGGCCAAGTGGTCCTTATCTGCTGTCAAATTCTATGTTTCTATGTTTCTTACCCGAATTTTTTAACATACCCTTTGAATAACCCCACCACATGAACAACAGTGGAGAACATTTTCTAATCCTGCCTAAAGTGTGATTTTATGTAGCAACTGTGAAATCAAATTGCAAAAACAGAAGGTAGCCACTAAATCCGAGTAGCCAAGCTCCGGTCATACTTCACTAGACCAGTTACAGCTTCAAAGACCATGCTAAAGCAACTGCAGGAAGAAAAGAACCACTTTGAGTTGACTGATTCATATTAAAAACTTATTTAAAAGATAAGCAACACTCCACTCTGTGTGCCAAACATTTTCAAGCAACACTTGCTCTTTCTCAAGACATAACCAGTGTCTCTTCACCCCCTCTTTTTTCTTTAGTACTTAGCAATGCTCCAAACAACCTCTTGTTTGCTGACAACTGACTAGTTTCACGTTGGGTACTGTAAATTGTCTGTTTTCCTGTGACCTGTACTGTGTTTTTTATATAATCCTGTTTATTTACTTTTGTATTTCTGCAATCCTTTGTATAATTTCACCTATCTGTTGTACATAAATGTCCTGATGCGGAACCTATGTAAAGAGCTCTGAGCTCAAATGGTTTTCCGAGTACTGAAATAAATAAATATATATAACAGTACTGTAAAAAATGCTTCAATGAACACAATTTACTTAAGTTCCTATTACAGTAAAATCACAATTTAATACTTTACGTGAAGAAATGATGCATATCCTCTAACAGAAGTTCAACTATTTTAACTGTTTAAATTGAAAATACTACAATCTCAAAACCTGTATCCATCAAAGCCCATATATAAAAGTACATAAAAAATATATTGTTCTCCTTTTTCATTTTAAATATTATGATCCAATAAACCATACACATTAGTGCTTTGAATGCTGGTACATAAAAGCACATAATTCATAAAAAAATGAAAAATACAAGTGATAATTTATTTAAGTACTATGTGCCTATACCCTGTATGCATCAGGCTTTATGCGATTGTATATAATAGCACACAGGTTTATAAATAAGGTGAAAGATGAAAGTGGTTATTCAAACCTGGGCCATCCATTTCCCCCAGGGTAAACTGTCAGTAGCTGTCCCACATCAGTAATAGACTATCTACATCACTTCTTCTAATGGGAGGGTCAAGCTTTTCTAAGCCCTGAAAGGGAATTGCTGTACATGGTGTGTGCCTATTGACCCAACATGTGCTGACAATGCAATGTTGCCATTCTTTTTACAGCAGCATGGGAGAAGCCATGCTATCATATTACCATGATGCAGGAGAGAAAAATTACTGTGGTAGCACGACAGAAATGCAAGGTAGTTGTCCTACGCTTGGTGTTTTGACTGGTGCTGAGGCACAGAGCTCTGCCTTCTGCTTAAAGCGGCACCACTACATACAAAAGTCAGTACCAAATAGATGTCTTACTTCTGATCTGTTGAGCACTTAGCTGTCTTAAAATTATGTTGTGCAGTGCAGTGTTTGAGCCCAGTTTCTTCTTTGTTTACTTTTGTACAACTACCATGTTGTTCCCTGGACCTGTTCTGCCTACTGCACACACACACACATTCTGCTTTGTTTACAATTGATTACACTTCGTGTGTGTGTGTGTGTGTGTGTGTGTGTGTGTGTGTGTGATGCTCCCTTCTATGCTGCTCTGTCAGTTCTTTGGAATGTATGTTAAAATCAGTGGTGAATGGGTTAATTTACAAAGGCATGTGAAGGGGGGGTTGCTTACTTCAGTTCTCCCATGTCATAGTCATTCTCTCTCTTGGTATTTTAGTCAGCAATTGTGGTTTAAGGAGCATCTGAAATGTAAAAAATACACTTTGCCCAAATAAAGGCTACAAGCACTGTGTGAGTGGTGTGACAGGACTGTGTAAAACATTTGAAAATAAAATAAAACACAAATACAAATAGGAAGTACTGAAAACATTGTAGATAAGACAAAGAGGACATTGAACACTTTATGCTTTCAGAGCTTCTCCATGATATCCAAGAATGAGAGTGGGTTGAATTACAAATGCCTCATTTGCATATACTGTGAGATTGACTTAAATAGTAAATGAGCTTGTTTTACTGCCTCAGAAGCTTGCTATGTGTTACAACAGAAAAACAAGCATTTGTCAATGCCGAATGTTGTCTTGCTGCCATTGGCATTGGTAGTGCATGAGTTAGAGAGATGCATAATAGGCGTGGCAGTGAAGTATTGAACTAACGCCAACCTCACTCCCACCCCGCAGAGACTGACAGACAGAGTGTGCCTTTGGGTGATCGGCCATAATGCTCATGCCATTTCACCTCACCCTACCCTGCAGACTCTGACAAGTGTTGCTTTGCGCCTTGGGGTCTTCGGGCCTTATGCTCACCCAATTCCATAAGGCAATACATAGAGATAAGTACAGTATAGGAGAATGGGGTGATCTTTGGGGCAGAAGAGTCCAAGGCACACCTGAATGCCTGTCACTGGCTGCAGGGTGGGGATGGGGGTGGGAATGGTGCATGAGCATTACAGCCAACAATCCCAAGTCACACCCCTGATGCCTGTCAGCCTCTACAGGGTGGGGCATTTCAGTTGAAAACCCTAACTCCCTGAGAGTGATTTGGTATTTTCAGTCCAAATTTTCAACATGGGCTTTTTGTGACCCCGACTCATGAACAGCGGCACTATCAGTTCATTAGCCGAAAGGTGATTTTGCACAGTGACTGTACCATTTGGCACCACAGATGCAAAAACACATTTTGGGTAGCATGTGAAACATGACAGCTGTATTATTCATGAGTAGATGCAAAAATAAATGGCAATGTTGAAAATCTGGATTGAAAATATGAAAAATGGGTAAAGTCATGAGCATGCGTAGAAACTGTGCAACACATGCCCATAATGCAATTATTGTGGGTTTTTTTTTAACCAGATTTTCAACACAGGCATTTTGGGACCTCCACTCATGAACAGTGTCACTGTAATTTTGTTAATCAGTCCCAAACAATTTCACAGTGACCACACCATTGTGCACCACAAGTGCAAAAACACATTTTGGGCAGGATGTGAGAAATAACAGCTCTACTGTTCATAAGGAGGTGTAAAAAATGGCAATGTTGAACTTCTGGAGTGAAAATGATAAAAATTGTTGAAGTTACAAGCATGCGTTGAAACTGTGCAATGCACGCTTGTAACACCATCATTTTTTTTTTATTTTTTCACTAAATTTGCAATGTAGGTTTTTTGGGACCCCACCTTAACACTTATCAACAGTGACACTATAGTTTCATTAATTGGTCCTGAATGGTGATTCCACACAGTGACCACAAAATGATCCTTAGCCTCACTAGAGTACACCAACACAGGGGCACTAGTTCCCTCATTGATCTCATCTTCACAAACCATCCTGAGTGCTTACAGGATATCCAGATCCTCCCAGACTCTCTCAGTGATCACTCCTCTGTTACCTGCATCTGGTCAAATAGCTGGAATCCCCCCCCCCCAAGGATGTCTATGTATCACCAGCTAAGGAAGGGGTCCCTGGCACATCTCTGAAATCATCTCCTCAACCTCAACTGGTCACCACTAGATCACCAGTCAACAGTGGATGCTGTCCTATCCTTCTTTGTTAGCTCCTTCCAAGCCACCTGTGATATATTTGCCCCCTTTGTTAAATGGATAGAAAAAACTAAATCCTCCCCATGGGTAAATAGGTCCTTGCATAACCAAATGAAGGCCTGTGATAACCTATGGCACCATGTCCTTGAGTCTGGTCACCCTTCTGATTGTCAATTGCATCATGCTGCCCATAACTCATGCACCTAGGCTATCTGCCATGCTAAGGCAGCCTTCTATCAGTCCAACCTTACTGCCACCTGGGGAAATGGGAAGAGGTTCTGGGAAAATATGAAAGAACTTAGCGTCAAGTCTACCTCCCCTCCCCCCTCCATGCTTATCATCGACGGTGTCTCCACCCAAGACCCTAGTAAGATAGCTAATGCCTTTAATGCATCTTTCTCTGACCTCAGCTCTATCCTCCCTCCCAATTTCTTTACTGCATCTACTGGACAGTTCCAGCAGCCCCCCAGCACTCCACCTTTTTACTTCAAAATTATCTCCCCTAGTGTCACTCGCACATATCTCACCAAGTTCCTTGAAAAGACAAGGCAGAGTGGAGACTCTATCAATGCAAAACTGCTCTCCTTAACCCTGGATACAGTCCTAGCACCCCTAACAAAAGTACGTAACATGTCTTTATGCCTAGGGCAGTTTCCTACACTATGGAATAGGGCGGTTATCACTCCAGTTCATAAAAATGGTGACCATTCCTCTAGTAGTAATTACAGGCCCATTTTCATACTTCCCTCTCTAAAG
Organism: Neoceratodus forsteri; assembly: GCA_016271365.2. NCBI lineage: Eukaryota > Metazoa > Chordata > Ceratodontiformes > Ceratodontidae > Neoceratodus > Neoceratodus forsteri. The sequence continues at coordinate 514,759,695 of CM057450.1, read as the reverse complement.
CACTGGAAAAAATAGCTGCAGATCAACTTACTGACTATTTAGACTCACACCTTCTACTGTGCCAGCAACAGCATTGATTCAGTAAAGGGCACAACACTACTACTGCCCTGCTTGAGTTTTCCTCCTTTATCCATGATGCCCTGGACCAGGGAACCCTGGCTGGATCTGTCTATATTGATCTGTTCAAGGCTTTTGATACTGTCAATCACAGTATGCTGATAAACTCTCTTCTCTCTGTTGTGTATTCCAAGATACTGCTGACTGATTCTCAGACTATCTCCATATATCTTAAGAACCCCATGCTGAAAATTTGGAGTCAAAAGTCAAAAGAATGGCTGAGATATCCAATTAAGTTGAAACCTCCCATTGATGCCATTATACAGCTTACCGGCATTTCTTTATTTTGCAGTTTGGCTTTGAAGAGTGCAGACATGTTCCTACTCCACCAAAGACTGCAGCGCCGGACCTTCTGAGATAAGTATGGGATGGAGGTGTGAGGAAGTGGGGTGCACAGAGAATGGGTGTGGGTTGGGGGAAGGGAGATGCCACAATCAACTGACCATTTTCTTTTTTTCAGGTATGAAAAAAAAAACAGACCTCACCGAACTGTTTTCTTTCTTTACAGGTGAATTAAAACAAATGTTGGGCACTATGGAGTGGGCTCCCCAGTGTGCCCCATGAAGTATGGTGGGGCTTGATGTTGGCACCACTGGGGTGGACTCCAAGTGTGCCACACAATTGGGGTGGGACAGGGGAAGGGACATGCTGACACGATCTGTTTTCTCTGAGTGGCAGCACACTGGGGTGAGCTCCCAGTGTGCCACACAATGTGGGGAAGGGTGGCGGACTGCTGACACAGGGATTGCACCCTCTGATGCCTGCCTTCTTTGGGGATTGTGTGGCAGTGGTAGGACCCACCTCCAGGTTTATTGAAATGTTTCACCAGCAAAGGCACATAGGGAGGCATGTCATCTGTACTGCTGCATGACAGGCTTGTTTCTGATTGCAGCGGCACATTTGTTTCAAGTTGGTGGCACTTTGCATAAACTCGTGTCAGTGCTAGCATGCTGGCTAATTGGTGAATGGGTCAATACTAAGGCATGCCCTGCATTAGCCAACACTGACACATCTCAACATTTCTCCTACTACCACAACATGTTGCTTGCACTTGCACAAGACAACATAATTGCTAATCTCTTATTGACATTCAAGAATTAATTTATGTACTGTATGAAAAACATGTCAGAAATATCCAGTTCATAAATAAACAGCAGTCTTCTCCTTAAACACATCTGCTGCCAGCTACAGATAAAGGAAAGTGAAACACCAGGCTAAACATTAGTTTCATACATGCACTGAGTTAGGACTGGGAAACTGTGTGTGTGTAGACACACAATACAAGAGGACTTAAAATTAGGCTGAAAGTGTGCAACTTAATAAGTGGTGATAGAAAGTATTTGTTTATCGAAAGTGTGGTATACCGCTTGGACATTTGGTCAGACTTTGTTGGGGGCTAACAGCATCATAATGCAATCTATAACATGCCAGGAACATTTTTTTATATGAAATCAGTATGTATGGGAATAACAATTTAGATATTGTTGTGAGGTACTGTGTTACACCATAAAATAATCGAAAGGATCTAAATGTTCAAATCTGGGAGTTCTATTCTAAGTTATTGTGCCAAGTGGATGTGACAAACGTGGCTCATAGTCAGGGACCCTATGTTCAAGTGCATTCTTTATCACATTTGCAATGTTTTGCACAATTGCCTCCATACATAATGCTTGCAGCATCAGGTAACAAGTGAGTTTGCACAAAGGTGGAAGCAGGAAGGAGGCTGGTAGCAGGCAGTAAGCTGACAACTACAGGCCCAGCAACCTGCCTTTGGTGGTGGTGAAAGTAATGGAGACACTGTTGAAGAAAAGGATTGTGGAATATTTTTAATCCTGTGGCTTACAGTATCTGTGGCTGCATGGGTTCACTTGGGGAAGGGGACTGATATCAAAGTAATCTTTTAGTTTTCTTTGAGGGGGTGATGAAGGATATTAATCAGGGTGGAGTGGTGGATGGGGCTTACCTGGATTTCTGTAAGGCCCACAATATATTTCCACATAGCAGAACAGTAAAGAATCTGGGCAGCTGGGGAGTGTGTACTAAAATGTTAAACTGGGTAGAGAATTTGTTGGGGAGTTGGCATCAGTGGGTAGTTTCTCATCTTTTTATTTATTTTAAATTTGGTAACTGGGAAAGGCACACTAAGCCGAGGCTCATTTCCAGGTGTGACCCGAGTACAAAGCGAGTAAACATTGGAGTTTAAACAATTATTTACAGTAAACTTTTGTTACAAACAGTTTGCAAGAGTATGCATTAGGTACAGGCATGATATACACAATGGCCCAGATATTCAACAGGGTTGCGCATGCGCAAGTCCTACATTGCACCATTCTGCGATATTCAGCAGGAGGCAGTTGCGCCACTGAAAACAGGTTGAGCAAAAGTGCAATGCAAATGAATGCATGCTCAACAGCAGGGGGAGGAACCATGCATAAACTGCACAACCCAATATTCAGTCGGGTCATGCAGAGTTGTGCATGCACAACCCCCAACCTGTGCCTGCACAACTTTGAGCCAAAAAAAAAAGGATCAAGTTGAGGGCCACCCACAGGTGAGTTGCTGTATTGCAGGGTGCAACACAGCAGCTGCCACCAATGGCTGGCCCGCAACTCAGTCCCTGTGCCCCCCCACCAGTCCGATCGCGGGCAGAACGTAAAAACAACCCCCCACACATCTCCCAATGCCCGATCGCGGGCAGAAAGTATCATGAACCCCCCCACACACATCTCCAAATGCCCAATTGCAGGCAGAAAGTAACACGAACCCCCACACATCTCCCGATGCCCGATCGTAGGCAGAGCACTGAAACAATCCACCATAGGGCAGAGCTACAGCCAATGGGCGTGCAGCTCATACTATACATGACAGTCCAGATTGTGGTCGGACAGTCAGTTGGCGGGCAGGGCGGCGCAGGCAGGTGGGATGCTGCCCCCGCCCGCTGCCGGGGGAGAGGGTGGAGGAGGGTGGGTGGGTGGGGTGGGGACACTAGACACCAGGGAGATGTTTGGGGGTTGTAACTTGGCATTCTGCCCGATCGGGCATTATGGTCCAATGGACCACTAGGGAGATATTCGGGTTGGGGTGGGGGCTTTTTACATTCTGCCTGACCGGGCATCAGGGGTTGTTTCATGTTCTGCCAGCGATCAGGCATTGGGAGATTGTGGGGGTTCATGTTACTTTCTGCCCATGATTGGGCATCGGGAAATGTGTGGGGGGGGTTCATGTTACTTTCTGCCCACGATCGGGCTGCAGGGTGCTTCGGTCCCCGACGGCTGCTGCCTGGCAGGGCGGCCAGGTGCAAGTCCTCGGGGATCGGCGCACATACATGCTAATGGCATGCAAATGGGTCATAAATAGATGCAAATGGCCCCCCCCGCGCCTTGCATAAATTATGGCCCCATTTGCATGTCACCTTTTGAATATCGGAAATTTGCACATGGCATAATGGTACTTGTGCCACCGCAATTTTAATGCTCAACTCTGGCAACTTGCAGTGGCGCAAGTTCCACTGCGCCATGCACAGTGGCTGTGGCTGGGGGGTGATATTCAAAGGAGTTGCTCAATAGAGCAACTCCTTTGAATATTGCCCTGGCCACACCCCTGCGCAACTATTTTGAGCAGCGCAGGGGCTTGCACCTCAGAATGGTGCAGTTTGAATATCTAGGCCAATATGTACAAAGGTAAGATATAATATAAGGCCTTAGTACAAAAATCTAGGACAGTTATTTTGTTTTAAACACTAGTAGACCTCTTTTGTAGGGTAACTGGAGCTAGTAAGGGCTGAGGATTATGTTCAAGAGGGTAGCCAACACAGGCCAGCCAGAAACTATTTTCACAGGGAGGAAAGCAGGTTAAAGAGGAGAAAAATATGATTTGAGGTAAGGGGAGAGAGCAAGGCAAATCCAACAGGGAGGAAGGTGGGAAATGAGGGGTCAGAGAGCAAGATGAAGGCAGGGTCAGGAGCATTGGGGGCACTGAGGGGAGGAGAGGAGTCTGAGGAGGTTTTTGAGGGATGAGAATGGGAAGGCAAGATGAAGGTCAGAGGTAGATTGTTCCATAGGAGAGGAAGGTGGTACAAGAAGAAAGACTGGCCTGTAGCAGAGTGAGAATGAGGGATAAAGAAGGAGTGTGAGTCTCTGTGGCAAAGAGAGTAGGTAGTGGAGTTGGTGGGTGCAAGTCAGGAAGAGAGAGAAAGGGGGAAGGGAGCTGAGCTAGTACTTAGTTATAAGGGAGATGCAGTGGATAGTACACCTGTGGGATAGCGGAGCGAGGGAGAGTGGGGCATAAAGGAGTCAGTGACAAGTAAGGCGGGAGGTGGTGGCGAAATGGCAGAATGAGTTTAGAAGATTATCCAGCTTTTTAGAGAGAGGTGGCATGGGCAGTGCCATAGACTACGTCAGCATAGTCCAGCACTGGCAGAATTGTTTTAAATACTAGTCCACATTGAGTGGGAAGATGGAAGAAGGCTTTATGGTGGTAAAGGACTGCTAGTTTGGGCTGGAGTTTTGTGCAGAGGGCCTCAATGTGAACAGGGAAGTCAAAGTGACTATCTAGCCACACACCCAGGTATTTGAAGGCTTGAGACCAACACGAGAGGTGAACCACCCAGTGTGGTGTTCGTGATGGCACGAGAAGGGAGGCAAGCTCGTGTTTGAAGCCAGAAAACATGGGAACCATTTTTTGGCATTGGGTTTTAGTTGGTTTGATTGGAACTGGGTTTGAACCATATGGAAGTCATTTTGGAGAGAAAGGAGAACGCAGTTGAAAGATGGGCTGGAGGCATAGATAATGGTGTCATCTGCATATATTTAGATGTTTGAAGAAAGACAGATTGAGGGAAGGTCATTTTTAAAGAGAGAGAGAGAGAGAAGATAATGGGGCCAAGGATGAAGCCTTGAAAAACCCTGGATAGAATAGGGAGAGGAGTAGAGACTGCATCACCAATTTGGACTGATTGCAGTCTGTTTTGGAGGTATGAGCAGAACCAGTCAATCTCTGGTTTCACTAGGCTGAAGGAATTAAGTTTTTGAAGGAGGAGTGGGTGGAAGACAGAGTCAAAAGCTTTAGCCAAGTTGATGAAAATAGCAGTGGTGATGTGGCTTTTGTCCATTGCAGTGTGGATCGAGTCAGTGACAGACAGCAGAGAGGTGATTGTGGAGTGCTAATTCTGGAAACCTGATTGCACAGGTAATAGTCAATTGTTTGAGGAGACAAAATTGGAGATTTTAGCAAGAATGAGGGATTCTTGTACTTTAGCAAGGGGGGGGAGCAAGATGGGCTGGTAGTTTCCAGAAGATGAGGGATCACCGCCCTTGTGAAAGGGAAGGACCTTAGCTGATTTCTAGGTGTTGAGAATGGTAGTTTTGGAGAGAGAAAGAGATACATTTAGTATGTGTGTCAAAGGAATGGATATGGCAGGTGTGGAGATGTGAAGCAGTTTAGGGTGTAGACCATCAGAGCTTGATTTGGAGGGGTTAAGGGAAATGAGTGTAGTGTAAACCTCATGAGGAGAGAGTGGGGGAAGAGGAAGCTGGTGGGAGGGGAGAGGGATTAAGAAGGGCATGGAAAAGGAACATGTGGAGGGTGGGGGTCAGGAAGGGCACAGAAGATGAAAAAACTTGTTGAATGTCTCAGCTACTGAGGCAGGGTCACCTGGTATTGGAAAAGGCATTAATCTGGTATTGGAAGAGTGACTAGTGGTGCACCATAGGGATCAGTACTTTGGTCCGTACTCTTTATTGACATCACTGGTGATAATAAACAGGGATTATAAGGTAAGATTTGCTTTTTTTGTGGTTGAGACAAAGATCTACCACAGAGTAGGCACTACCAAGGGGGGTGTGGGATGAAATGGAACAATGAAGACAGAACTACTTAAACTTGAGGAATGGTCCAGTGTGTGTCATTAAATAGAGAATACTGGATGGGCAACTATGCACAACCAGTGTGTTCTGCCATAGATGGGTTCCGATTACCTTTGACCTCAAAAGTGAAGCTTGTGATGTTAGTGGGAATCAGAACCCCGAGCTGGCAGAACACACTGGTTGGGCATCAAGTTGCTCATCCTGTATTTTATTTAATGTATACAGTACTGCATTAAATGTGCATGTGGCAGTTATGTTGCTTTCAGAATGAATTAGGTGAGCAGTCTCTAGGCTCAGTCACATTCCATGACCTGTGAACAATGGTACCACAGCATGGAATTCTACACAGGACAACACTTTAACAATACATCATATATTCATTGTGAATAAATGAGAAATCAAGTACTTGGTGAATAGAAATCAAGGGGTGGAGTACGTGAAGGGGGTACTACAATGGTGAGCACAAAAGAAAAGAAAACTGTGGACTGTTATTTCTGAAAATCTAAAAGAATCTAAGCAGTGTGACAAAGCAGATGGGAGCACCAGTGGGATGTTGCTCTGCATAGGTATCACCGGCAAGAAGTTTGAGGTGTTTATGCCGCTGTAAAATTAAGCAACTGATGAATCCTCAACTAGTGTACTGTGTCCAGTTCTGGAGGCCATATCTCTGAAAGGACATGCAAAGGTTACAGGTGGTCTAGGGGAGGGTAACTAAAATGGTGCAGTGGCATGCTGTCACCACTAAACTTGCCCTGCACAAGGGAATGCCTACTGGGCACACCAGTGGTATGGGCACCCCAAGGTTTTACATACCTGGAGATAAACATCACCACACTATGGAGGAATGTGTTCAAGAAAAACTACACACCCATCACAGCCTCCATCAGAGCTGAAACACAAAGATGGACTAAGCTACACTATCCCTGAAAGGCAGGGTAGCTGCAGTACACATGTTTGTGCTAAGTACGATAGTATATATCATGTGCAACCTACCAATCCCTATGCAACCAAACACACTTCTGAAAATCAACAAGGTAATAACAGGATTCATCTAGTAAGGCAAAGCCACAAGATTTGGACAAAAATAGATTTGGCATTCTGGTCTGGGGGAATGGGTCTCTCCCGGCTGCAGGGATACTTACTAGGATAAAGGGTTGCACAAGCAATCAGATGGTTTCTCCCTAAAACCACAAATACCTCCATATGGGTGAATCTAGAAATTGACCTATCAGAATCCAAGTGACTGGAGAACCTGCTGGGCAAAGGGTTACACCCAAAGGGCCACCTTCCTCTATTATCTATGAGACAAGAGAATCCTGGCACAAATGCAGACATCTCACTCAAAATCCAACCCTCTTATGGGCACCATCTGTACAGTACAGCCCCTTTTTGGGTAACCCAGATGTTCTAGTGGGGGAACAAACCATCAACTGGCACTCTTAGCAGCAGGCGGGCATCTGTACGATAGCAGATCTTTATGCACTGGACTCTGAAGCCATGATGCCCTTCCTGCAAATGCAGACACAGTATCTACTACCCAAAACAGACTTCTGGAGATTTCTCTAGATATGGGATGCATCCAAGACCCGAAGAGCCACAGAGCCTATGGAAAATGGGTGGAAATAGCTGACCACCATGCATAAACAAAGCAAAGTGAAGGGCACTGCAGGCAAGATGTATGATATGCTTAGGGACTTCCTACCTGATTCCACGATTAAGTGTAAGGTGCAAGGGCAGCAGAACCTACAAATAAAGATAATGGACAACAAAGGGTAGCAATACCTCAAAGATGCCTATCTGGTCTACAGGGACTCTAGGAGTCAGCTTATACACCTTAAGGTACTGCTGAGATGATACCGTACCCTGGACACACTCCAAAAGATGAGTGTAAGCCCCCATTCCAAATGCTGGAGGTGCCAGGCCCCACAGGCCAATCTGCTGCACATACTATGGCAGTGTCCCATACTGGTGCCCTTCTAGACAGGAGTAATTCAGGACTGCTCCAAGATCCTGCAAACACAAGTCCCTGCTACCCCAACCCTTAGCCTCTTGGGCAGTACCTTGAAGGTGTCAAACTGTTCCAACCAATCCAAAAAATGGCTTCTCGTGGTACTACTCAAAGCAAAAAGGGGTATCCTACTGAGGTGGTGCCAGACTCTACCTCCCTCCCTCTCTTCTTACATGGCATATGACAGTGGCTAAGTTATCACTTTTCTAGCAGTTGACAAACAATACCATCAGCCATACACAGGTTTACAACAAGAAATTTGGCCTTTATCTTAGAGCACACCTATGCTCTACCACCACCCCACCACCACGCAACCAACCCTTCTGAGCCAGACAACATTCTCATTCCATTTTAAGTTACCACCCAAACTGGTTCACTTCAGTCCTTATAATCTGAAAGGTCCCAGAAAGGGGTCACTCTTGATAATACAGGTTCAGCTCCCTAGTGATCAGTCCTAGGGCTGGTCCTTTTCAATGTCTTCATTTGTGAAATTGCAGAAAGGTTGGAAGGAAAGAATCACCTCTTAGCAGATGACACCAAGATCTACAATAGTGTAGACACTCCAGATGGGGTGGAGAAAATGAGATGGTACCTGAAAAGCTGGAAAATGGTCCAAAGTGTGGCAACTGAGATTCAATGCGAAGATGTGCAAAGTCATGCACCTGAAGTGCAGAAACCCTGCAGAGAGCGTTACAGGATGGGGGGGGTTGTTTGCAGTCACTAGGATAGAAAGATTCTTGGGGATTATCATCTTGAATGACCCAAAAGTGGCCAAACAATGCACAAAGGCTATAAGGGGTGCACTGAGGGGTATCATGAGCAGAAAAAAGGGAGGTGGTGATACCACTGTGCTGAATGCTGGTGAGGTCTCATCTGGAAAACCTTGTTCCATTCTGCAGCTACATCTTTGTAAAGGTGTAGACAGGGTGGATGTGGTTCAGAGAAGGGCAGCTAAGATGGTACAGGGCTTGCACCACAAGACATTTGAGGAGAGATTGAGGACCTCAGTATGTATCCGCTGGAGGAGCAAAGACAAAGTGAAGATATGATAGAGACCTTCAAGTATCTTAAAGGCATAAATAAGGTACAAGTAGGTGACATCTTTCAGTATAGAATGAATACAAGAACAAGGGGGCACAATATGAGGTTGCAGAGGATATGGGAAATATGCAGAAGTTCTTCTTCTTCTTCTTCTTCTTCTTCTTCTTCTTCTTTCTTCTTCTTCTTCTTCTTCACTGAAAGGGTGTTAGATACATGGAATGGCCTGCCCCAAGTGGTAGTGGGAGGAAGCATAGTAGAGGGATTCAAGCATGCTTGGGAGAGACATAAAGAACCCTAGAAGTGGGAAGGAGAGGCTAGCTGATGCAAAAATAGGGTCACTAGCCACTATTATAGGTAAGGAAAAGGGAAGACTAGATGGGGCTAGTGACCTTATCTGCCATCGGTTTTCCAGGTTTCTAACATTCCTGCATGATCTCCATGCTCTCCATGAGTAGTGTGAATTTCTTTATGCTGCCATGCTGGCTCTGACCAGAACTGGTTTCTATTGCAGTATGGTGTTTGCCTGTTCACAACTTGAATTTGCATATGGACTTGACCACATAAAAGGAACTGCAAGTACAGACAGCCCTGTAAAAATACAGTTTCAGTGTGGCAGTTGTTAAACCCATTTACTTTGTTTATTCTGTTATTTTCTACTGTAGGTCATTAAAAGTATCCCCTTAAAATGACCTGATTACAAAAGATGCAAGACCCACATCTAAAATTACCCCTTGAGAGAGGTCTGTGTTCTGGAGAATTATTCTGTATAAAGTGGCTCCTCGCCACTTTGTTTGCAATAATGGGACCCCTTTTGTATGTAACATGGTGATCCATTCATTTAATTGTAACTCAGCCACAGTGGCTATGAAATCATATTTCAGGATGGATTTATATAATTTCACCACGCTTGTTCATGAGGTGGGGTCACAAATAGGCCACACTAAAATTTGAGGAACCATATTTAAAAAATCAAGTTATGGGGACAATTTCAAAATGCATTTAAATACACTGAACTGCATACATGATTTCCTCAGTTCCCAATCCGGCACTGAAGAGTAAAGACAGTCTCTGGTCCAGAGAGGATAATAGCGTTGGACCCCCAGTAGGTAAGTAAGGGGTATAGGGTGGTGGGTGCTGAGTGAGAGGGTTGGGTGACAGTAATGGCAGCAGTGTGCCAGCAGTGTCAACACATGTCTATAAATGGTTTTCTTTTTTATGAGATATATAAAAATAATAAAGACTACAAGTGATGGTTTTCTTTATCTCAGGTACCAACAATGAGGATTGGGCACCCCAATGTTGGTGTTATGTTTGGTGGCACCAGAGTTAGGCTTCTCGGTGTCACACAGTGAAAATGGGTGGGGTGGGAGGTACTAGCTTGCACCAGGGATTAGGCACCTGGTGTTGGAAAATTAATAGTAAGGGTTGCAGGTTGTGGGAGGTAGGTGCAGAGTGGGAGGTTTGTGTGGTTGAAGGTGATAGCAGTGGTGTTCTAGGGCCACCAACAGACATTGATGGATAGTTTTCTTTTTTACAGGGTATATAAAAATAAGACAAAAAAAAAGACTATTAGGGTTCATTTTCTTTATTTCAGGTACCAACACTGGGGATTGGGCACCCCAGTATTGGTATTATGTTTGCAAGCATAGGCACAGGCTCCCCTCTGTCATATAGTGAGAAATGGCAGGTGTTCCATGTCACAATAGTAAAAGAAATACTGCGACTACCAACACAGTGAATGTACATCGCCGAAAACAAAAAAAGGTGATGCACACTCCACTGACTAGAAAAACACTTACAATTACTTACATTTGATATGGGACAGATATTTTTAACTATTTCCAGTATTGGGGCTGTTCTTCCTGCACCCCCCCCTATATTGAGATTACCAACTCTAGGGGGGCATGTCAAGGAGGGGGAGAAACTCAGGGAGGAATACAACTTGGGATGGAGACACAAGCTACGAGAGGGAGAACATTGGGGGGGCAACCTGGGGGTATGGGGCAACAATATCAGGGGAATGGAACATCACAGATTGGAAACAAAATACACACTCTCCCTAAACATGATTAAAAAAACTCCATGTCCAGAGCTGAACCCAGGTCTACCAGCATTCCAACCCATGACCCTAACCGCTATGCTATGCCAGCAGCTCAGCAGTGCCTCCTCCAACAAATCTTCTTAACCTAATCTACCTAATGCTCCCTAGCTAGCTACTTGCTACCTGTTCACTGTTTCCTCACTATTCCCTACCCTCGCTATGCTTTTATAATCACTATCCTTATAAGCATTCAAACTGAGTCACTCAAAAGTGAATCGCTCAGTTTGAGTCACCCACATAACAGTATACCATGGCAGATTGGAGGGCACTAGCAGACACCAAGGATTGGGCACCCCAGTGCCAGAAAATTAAAAGTAAGATGTGGGTGATGTGGACTGCTTGGTGTTGAGTGGGAAGAAGCTCGGGTGGTGGAGGGTAATGGCAGCAGTGTCAGCAGGAGCAACAGACATTGATGGGTTATTTTACAGGGTGTACAAAATTAAAGAGGTGGGAAGCAATGGGAGATGAGAGGGGTACTTGGTAAATGGTGTGAGGGATTGTTTGTATGTTGGGAAGAGGACCACAACAAGCTTATGATGATGCTGATCAGCTCTGCTTGCTGAGCGGCTATGCAGATCAAAGGAAAGGGTCACCCTCCGCTTAGGGTGGCTTCTTTTCTTTGAGCTACACAAAGTTTCTACCCTGCAGGACCAGAGGAGTGTCATGATGATGGGTGAAATTGGAAAATTCCATTCCAAAAAATATTTCACAGAATTCACACGTTTTGCAAAATATTTTGCGGGTGCGAAATTCTGCCAGTGAAATGCAAAATTTCTCAAACGAAATGCAGAATTTCGCCAGTGAAATGTGGACTTTCACCACCAACGGGCGAAACTCTGCTGTTCATGGGCAACATTCCACATTTCACTTGCGAAATTCTGCATTTCACTGGTGGAATTTCATATTTAGCACCCACAAAATATTATACAACATGTGCAAATTTCACAAAATATTTTGCTGGGCGAAATTCCCGATTTTGCCAAAATGTTGCCTCTGAAATTACATTTTGCTGCATCTCTAATCATGATCAGCCTGGCTGATGACTGATAACACATTATCAAGCCCCTTGCACACTGCTCTGTATTGGACCAACTGTGGCACACCTCCCAAACCCACTATCATACCAATATGTTTGCTTTGTGCAAGCCCAGGGGCAAATAAAAAAATCACTGTGTTGTGCAGCACTTTCTGTAAAAGTTTTTCTTTTGTTGTTGTTGTTCCAGTGAGTTGCTTATGAGTTAATTGCAGGTTGATATCCAGTGTGATTTTATGCATTGACAATGCTTTGGCAACTTAAATGCATTACTGTATATCCAACAAAGCATCATAGTCCAGGGAGCACTCTGAGTAACTGAGCTGGTGGAGGGCATACCCATTTATTGATGAACTGTCTGTGGAAGGATGATTATAGCCTATCATTAATCTCCACAGTACTGTAGCTGATTGCCTTAGGAAACAAGTTCGGGCAGAGTCACTATGGCTGCAAATACATTAACTAGATAAGGGAGTTTCACAGGCTTAAACATATACATGAATTGCCAGTTGCATACACTAACTGAATCAAAGTACTGTACATTGAGAAAGGGCAGATAAACAAATAATACCACCATCTGTATTACAGTTACCTATATGTTTAACATTTTATTCTATGCTCTGTTATAGCAATCAACTCAAATGAACCAAGCATCACATACATGAAGGTACTGTACCTTAACTGCAAACACTGCTAAGACAACTATATGTTGTAACAAGGTGGAAGATAAACACAATGGGCCAGATATTCAAACTGCGCTATTTGTGGCGCAAGCCCTTGCACTGCACAAAATAGTTGCACAGGGGTGTGGCCGGAGCGATATTCAAAGGAGTTACACTATTGAGCAACTCCTTTGAATATCACCCCCCGACCACATCCACTGTGCATGGCGCAGTGGAACTTGCGCCACCACAAGTGATCAGAGTGCAGCATTCTACTTGCGGTGGTGCAAGTACCATTGTGCAATGCACACATTTCTGATATTCAAAAGGTGACATGCAAATCGGACCATAATTCATGCAAGGTGAGGGGGGAGGGCCATTTGCATCTGTTGATTGCCCCATTTGCATGCCATTAGCATGCAGGTGCACCGATCCCCAAGGACTTGTGCCTGGTGCCCTGCCAGGCAGCAGCCATCTGGGACCGACGCCCCCAGCAGCCCGATTGTGGGCAAATGTGTAAGAAAGTCCCCCTTCCCCAACTGACCCAATTGCGGGCATAATCTTACATCACCCCCCCACCAGTCCAATCGCGGGCAGCAAAGTGTCCTCCCCGAACATATCCCTGGTGGTCCAGTGGACTGCTAAGCCTGATCGTGGGCTGAAGAGTTTTAACCCCCCCAAATGTATCCCTGGTGGTCCAGTGGACTGCTAAGCCCGATCGCAGGCTGAAGAGTTTTAAACTCCCCCCCCCCGAGAGTATCCCTGGTGGTCCAGTGGACCAATAAGCCCGATCGTGGGCTGCATAATATGGCAAAAAAACATCCCAAGACCATATCCCTGGCAATCTAGTGTCCCCCACCCCACCCACCCATGAAGCCACAACACCCGCTCCCCTGCAGCCAGTGGGCGGCAGCATCCACCTGCCTGCCACCACGCCGCCCGCCAACTGACTGCCCAGTGGGGCTGCACGCCTTGTGCAGAGAGCAAGAGCCATTAGAAGTCAGAAGTCATTCATTCACATATCTGGACTGCCTTGTATGGTATGGGCTGCACGCCCATTGGCTCTTGCTCTGCACCAATGGGCATGCAGCCCTACCGGGCAGTCAGTCGGTGGGCGGCGGGGCCGCAGGCGAGTGGGATGCTGCGCCTGCTGGCTGTGGGGGGGGAGCAGGGAAGCTCAGAGTGGTGCAGGATCTGCCATTCACTGTGCTGCAAAGAAGGGCAGCTTTCCACTTGGTGGTTAAAAAACTGATTTCAGCCGAGGTAAAATACCGGATGATCTACCCTGCAAGACTTCAGGTGAAGATTCAAGATGAATGGAAAACATTTGAGTCTCCAGAACTGGCTAAGGAAACTCTGCAAAAGACTTTGCCTGCTTTACTTAAGGACCCCTGAAGATGTAATATAAAATGGGACTATGGAGCTCCTTTATTGGAGATTATGGTTATTTGTTCGACTGTTAATTTCAACCATTTTACACCAACTCCTAGGGGCTTATGTGTTAACTGGTGATCTTTATATGGCTGAACTTGGGAAACTAATATCATTTATGTGAGATATGGCTATCTCGGCCTAGTTCTGCTTTGCATTAGTGTCTTGGTAATGGGCAGTATACCCGGCTTAATGTTTTGTTTGGCTCTTTTGGGTCACTATATGTAGGAGAGGGGGCCCTCTCAGGCGACTTGCATTTTGGGCTCTGCAATCGAGTTGTCACATTAGTTTCTTATTATATTGCAGAGCAGCCCTTGGCATCGAGTGCCTGTATGACGCCATAAATTTGTTGTGGCACATTACTCATGATTAACCTTTCTTGTTCTTTTTGGCTGAGGAATTCCTCAGGGTAACAGGGGTAGATAATGGTTATGTGGATACCACACCTTTATAAGTTTGTGTGGGAAATATATAATCATCCCCTTAGTGTATGGGGTATGTTTTCACCCCAGTGTATGTTCTTTTGGTTACTTTATGTATGGGATGTTTTAGGATGTATAAGGTTATTTTCTAGGGGGGATATTATTGAGTAAAAGGTTGTTCTATATGGTATACTTTAATTTGTTGGGGTTTGCATCATCAATGGGACTTAATGCTCGGGAGGGGGAGGTGGGGCAGGGCAGGGGAGTAAGCTGAGTGTCCTGTTATCATGGGCCATCGGTATTTTTGGGGGAGGGAGGAGTAACGTTTATTGTTTGGACAGTTTATCTTGGGGTATGGTATTATTGGGGGGGTTGGTGGGGCTTTATCTTATTAGAGGCACTACACAAAAGGGTTTATGGGTAGTTGTTCAAGGAGGCTATCTGAAACCGGTGTTAGTAAGGAGTTACATTTGTATTACGCCCCTTAAGTAGGTATGGAGACATTGATACGAACTAACTTTTTCACTTGGAATGTCAAAGGGGCTCGGCTCAAAGACAAGCAATACAAAATTCTTAAACATGTGGAACTTATTAAGGCCGAAGTTGTGTTTCTACAAGAAACGCATCTATTACTGTCGGAAGCAAATGTTATGAGGAGGTTACAAATAGGTCAGGTTTTTGCCTCCCAGGGTAATACACAGAGCCGGGGGGTTATGTTGTTGTTACATAGATCTCTGTCATTTAAACCTTTACAGGTGATTCAAGATCAGGAGGACAGATATGTACTAGCCAGAGGGAAGTTACAAAACACTGAAATCCTATTGGGATCGATATATGGTCCCAATGCGGATACCCAGGATTTTTGTGTGGGTTTACTAAAGGTGTTATTGCCTTTCACTCGCCTCCCAATGGTTTTGGGCGGCGACTTCAATCTGACTTTGGATCCTTTGATGGACAGATCAGGTAAATCTCAGCTCTGCTTAACTCCAGCTATTCGGGCAATGACTGATTTGCTCGATCAGCTTGGACTGGCAGACATTTGGCGAGTCCTTCACCCGGACTCTAGGGAATATACTTTTACCTCCTCTGCCCATGGGACCTCATCCCGTTTGGACTATTTCTTTCTCTCCCAGCCTCTTCTCAGAGGAGTTCTTGACTCCAAAATTATACCTGGTCCTATTTCTGATCATGCAGCCCTAATGGTAACCATTTCCCTTTCATCTATCACGAGGAAAGGAAATAGATTAAAATTTAATAATCAAACTCTTAGGGTACCCAGAGTGGTTAAGCTTATAGCAGAGCAGATCGAGGAGTTTGCGTTGAATAATCTGAGTGAGGAGACTCGTCCAGATATTTTTTGGGGGGCGTTCAAGGCCTACCTAAGGGGGGTCTTAATTAGCCTGGTGGTGAGTTGTAAAAGGGAAAAGAAGAAAATCATGGTGGATTTATTGGCACGCATTAGGATATTAGAAATTGAGTGTGTCAATCACCCTACCAAGGATAATAATGAGGAGTTAGTCAAGACCAGAGATGCATATCTTAGGTTGCTTGGGGAGCAGGCAGAACTTGCTTTAGTTAAGACGAAAGCCAATTACATTGACCAGGGTGAAAAGCCTGGGAAATTATTAGCTAGGCGTTTATCACAATTGGAATCCTCTAGGCTAATTGAGGGAATTGTTTCAAGGGAGGAGGGTTGTGTTAAAACGTCCTCGGATGAAATCGCCCAACTTTTCTGTCAATATTTTGGGAATTTGTACAAGGAGATGGCAACACCACCTTTGGGACGTCACATTACCGCATTTTTTAAAGATTTGGATCTGCCTGTCCTTACTGAAGTGGAGCGGAACTCCCTTACAGCAGATATTACTTTAGCAGAGATTGAATCTGCCATCAAGAATTTGTCCCTGGATAAAACCCCTGGCCCTGATGGGTTTTCGTCCAATTTTTATAAAAAATTCTCCTCCTTGTTAGCTCCTCACCTTCTTAGGTTGTTTCACCGAATATGTGCGGGGAAGGAGACTGAGAAATCCTTTTTTGAAGCCTTTATTGTTTTACTCCCCAAACCCAATAGGCCCACCACAGATCCGGCTAGTTATAGACCCATTTCTCTGTTAAATTGTGATCTGAAAATTTTGGCCAAACTGTTAGCGGATCGTATAAATAAGGTATTTCCCAAATTAATAGGGAGAGAGCAGGTAGGTTTTATGAAGGGCAGATCTTCGATTGACCATTTCAGAACATTGGCCCATGTTTTCTCGGCTTCCGAGGAGACCAATCTCCCAATGGCATTGGTCTCCTTGGACGCTGAGAAAGCTTTTGATAGAGTCTATTGGAATTTTTTATTTGAAACTATGCGACAATTTGGATTCCCTGAAAAATTTCTAGAGTGGCTGAGAGCACTTTACTCCAACCCATCAGTTAGAATTAGTTGTAATGGAGTGATCTCCAACTCCTTTCCATTATATTTGGGTACAAGGCAGGGATGTCCTTTATCCCCATTGTTATTTAATTTATATTTGGAACCCTTGATACGGAGAATACTCCATGCACAGGAGATAGAAGCCATTAAGATATTGGGATTCCCTATTAAGGTTACTGCTTATGCAGATGACCTTTTGATATATGTTTTGAGGCCTGCTAGATCTATTCCCAAACTGTTAGATCTAATAGAACAATTTAGTCAGGTTTCTAATTATAAATTAAATTTAGATAAAACGGTGGTTTATCCTCTTAACACTAGGGTATTTAAAAGGGAGATAACAAAACTTGGACTGAAATGGAACTCAGATTCACTTAAATACTTGGGCCTGGTATTAACCCAAAATATGGCACGTATGCGTCAATTGAATTTAGATTCCCTGGTTCACACCATAGAGCTCGATCTTAAGAGGTGGACTCAATTCCCTTTATCCTTATGGGGGAGGATTAATATAGTTAAAATGAATATATTTCCCAGGCTTTTCTACCCTTTAAGCAGATTAGACATCTTTCTTCCGCTATCCTGGCTTAAGAATCTTCACGCTATAATTGCGAATTTTGTCTGGAAGCATAAAAAATCCAGGATGGCCTACTATAAATTAGCTGCCCCCAAACTAGTTGGTGGCCTAAGACTACCCCATTTTGGTCTATATTTTTGGGCTGCTCAGTTGAGTAAATATTGTAGGTGGGCGTTGTTGGATAATACGGCTAACTCACTTGATTATGTACCTTTATGGGTAAAACTTGAAAAGGCACTAATTAACAACCATGAGATCAACCCCCTTGCCCTTTTTTTTCTATCCCCTAAAGTGCTTCCCTCTGCCTTGAAAAAATCTCCAATTGGAGTTGCAGTCAGGTCTCATGGCCAGCTTTGCGGATTTATTAAATATAATTATCTTGAGGATAGGGGGCAGCTGATTTGGGGTAATCCACGATTTCAGATTGGCAACAGGCTTATTAAACCAGGATGGTTGGAAATGTTAAGGGACTGCTCCCTTAGGGACCTCCTTGATGAAAACGGAAGCTTAATCCAAGCTCAGGCAATAATAGAAAGGTTTAGACTAGTTAGTAAGGATATCTTTAAAGTATTGCAGCTCAGGCATGTTTTGCTATGGAAAGTGGGTAGGAGAGAGGAACAAGTGTCCTCTATTGGATTCTTGGAGAATATAAGCCCACTGATTGGGGCTTCACAAGCAATCTCTAAAATTTATTTAGTCTTATTTCACTGGGCTTATCTGACAAATCTTGCCCCATGCACTTATTGGGCTGGCGTGTTTCCAGATATTCCTTTAGACTGGACGCGAATTTGGTCAGCATGTCATAAATATCTTAAGCACGACCAATTAAGGCTCATACAATTCAAGGTTGTGCATAACATTTTACTCACCCCAGAAATTGAAAGACCTGGATTTACTGAATGACCCCAAATGTTATAGATGTAAGCGGATTCAGGAGACCTTTTGCATATCTTCTGGAATTGTCCTTTGATAGCTCCTTATGGACTGAAATCCCAAACAACCTGAATCTGCTCTTAGGTTTAGATGATATGTTTAGACCGGAGGCTCATGGAGTGAAATGACTGCTTTTCCTGTTAGAAACAGGAAATTTTATATGGCTTTAATCACCGTCACAGTCAAAAAGCTTGTGCTTCGGCACTGGAAAGACAAGTTTTGTCCTTCTTACAATGAATGGTTAAGTGAGCTCCTGGCCTTCTTAAGAATGGAGAGAATGATAGCTATTCTCCATAATCAATCACATCTTTTTGATAGGATCTGGGCATTATTTGATGCCTGTTATTCTAGGTAGACCTTGACTCTACCCAGGTGTTATCATACTTATGCGTGTGCCTCGAGGAGGAGGGGTTCCGGCGGGTTGGAGGATAGGGTATTGTGTGGGATAGTGCGTTTGAGGTTTTTTTTTTTTTTCTGTTCTTTTATAGTTATTAGTATTTAGGATAGGGGGATATTTGCAGAGTAAATTTCACTTTGTGGAGATTGGACATCTATTATTGTGATGTATATATTCTCATGGTATGTTCTTGGTTGGCCTTTTCTCTGCTGAAAATCAATAAAGTTTAAATGGAAAAAAAAAAGACTGAACTGAAAGCAGCCTTACAGACAGCTAAGGTAAGTCACTTGATGTGACTCCTATAGGAGCAATGAGAAAGGTCACATGATCAGGAGTCACTCACATGCACACCCTTTCCCTTTCCTGTACCAGATCAAGAGACCAGACCCTACAGTAGGTGGTTTTGCTTGAGCCCGGCCGAGTCTGGGGTCATCGATCTCTCATCTAAGACTGAGGCACATGTCTCACTGACTGGAGTAGTCAATCATAGAAGTGCCAGGACTGCATGTCCCATCATCTGTAAATTTGCACCAGGCCACTGACATTTGGCATAAAAAAAAGAAGTTGACTGACCCAGCATCATTGTCTCCCCTTTCTTCCTCAGATCCTCAGCAGGGCTGTGACAGTGAGTCTTGAATGTGTTGATCTCACTGTCAGTGTGGGGTGGCTGAGTGGGTGGCAGGTGTTGGTGTTGGTAGTAGGGGATGAGACTGAATGGGGCTTTTAGGAAGATTCAGAACAAAGATCAAGTGCTTAGTGGCCTCAGCCATTTCCAGTTCAGATGCTGTCTCAGAACAAACAGGCAAGCCAAATCCAGACTGCAGGGTGTGGCAAGAGGCAGTGTATAACGTCTCCAGAAGAATCACAAGGGTTGCAGAGATGAGGCCCACTGCAGTACAATTATAGACTGCCATGGCCTGCATATGTTTACCTATATCCTGGAAGCTGTTTCGATCTCATGACTAACATGGTTACAATTCAGCTACAAACATGGGGATTGCAATGACCTATATATTGTATCTCCACTGTCCTAAAGGTATTTTTTCTTCGAGTTGCCCACTGTAGCAGATCTCTGTAGCCCTAAAGTTTTTTTTCTGTCAGCTGCTCTCTCTGGTGGCTCTCCACAGCCACAGTGAGCTTTTTTTCTTTCAGCTGCCCTCAGTAGTGGATCTCCACAGCCCTGAAGGGATTTTCCTTTAAGGTTCCCATTATGGGGAATCTCCACAGCCTTGGAGGGCTTTTTTCTTTCAACTGCTTACTGGCACTGTAGTCTTCTTCCCACCCTCGAATACAGGCAGAGCAGGTTATTTTAATTCACGCTAGGCAGAACTGAAGTCTCCTGCCTACCCCAATACTTGCAGTGTGGGTTCTTTTTGTTTACCTTACAGTGGCTTGGAAGTCTCCTGCTCACCTCCAAAACTAGAGGCAATACCAATTGTGCTGTTAATACAACAGTAAGTAAAGACAAGACTGTTGATTGCCATTGACAGGAGGTCCAATGTTTGGCCTCTGCCCTGGGCCCGCAAAGTCTAAGGCCGCTCTGAAAACATCAGTAATCCCCAACCCTAACAGTCACAACCCTGTATCTCAGTCACAGCCCTGATGACCACCCCACACAGTCGGGACTGACCGACCCATCCAAACTGTCACTTAGCTTGGTGCCTTCTACAACCTTCCAGCTGCATATACAACTTCCTGCAAATGCTTCAATCCCTCAAAGCTGTAGGATTGTGCAGACGCAGACCTCCCAAAAGTCACAGTAATGACCCTTACCCCGACAGTCACATAAATGACACCCTATCCTTCACACATAAGTGATCTTCCTTCCGACAATCACAGGACTGTACCACTGCTTGACAGTTATAGCACTGACACCCTTCCTCCATCATCAGTCTCAGCAATGACCATCCACAACAGTCATAGAAATGTACAATCCCTCTCCCACAGTTACAGGACTGCACCACCCCCCAATGACAGGACTGTACCCCCCCCCCACAGGCACAGAACTGAACCAACTCCTCACACAGTCACAGGACTGTAACATGTGAGATAGTGTAGTGTAGTGGTCTAAAGCTCTGAGTTGCAAGCCAGGTGACCTTGGTTTGAACCCCACAGCCCCCACTTACATACTGTTTAACCCTGAGCAAGTCACTTAACTTCCTTGTGCTCCTAGGTTGTACCTGGTAGCAAAAAAAAAAAAAAAAAACCTCTTCAACAGTCACAGGATAGTACCCCCCCACACACACATACATATTTAGAGGACTGTACCCCCAAACACACACAGTCACAGGGCTGTAGCAACCCACTTACAGTAACAGGACTGACACCCTCCATTGACAGTCATGGCAATGACCACCCACTTCTGGTAGCTACAGCACTGATCCACACCCCGAGCATTACAACACTTTCTCACTATTCCCAACAGTCACAGAATGCCCCCCCCCAACCTGGCAGTCACAGCAATGACCTTACATTGCAGAGAGTCGCAGCACTGATTCCCATCCCCCAATTATCCCCATCACCATGGTAACAGCACCTGTCACAGCACTACACCCCACCACATCTTACAGCACAGATCATCTATCCCCAACATTCACAGCACAGCCACCTCACCCCCAAAAGTCACAGAACTGACACCCTCTACCATCAGTCACAATGAGGATTGTGTGAATAATGAATATAATTTCCCAAATACCATGACTAAGGAGCTATTCATTATTCAGATTCTGAATAATGAATAGTGCACTATTCATCCGGTATTCGGGAAACACTTCTAAAAAAGGTAAAATTGCCCCCCCCTCCTGGCACAGATCTGGCAAGATAAGAAAGAACCCCTTCCCCACACCCTCAGATAGCACACAAGCCCCCTTCTCCCAAAAGAAAGATTATCAAAATCCAATGGGTGACTGGCACAACACCACCCGCCTCCACAGCCAGCCACCAAGTTTCAATACTGTGCCCCCCACACACACACATCCATCCCCACCCCAGTAAACAGTAGTGGCATGCACCCCACACCCTGCAGCTAAAAAGACATTTAAAAAAAGGCAGCCAGTGCAGCCCACCCTCCTCATCAGCCAGATGCCTTCTTATGAATGAAATCATTCACTTGAATACCAAATATTAGGTTGCATGTGCTCCGAATACCAAATATTCGTCCGAATATTCGAAAAAAGGTATTTGCACAGCCCTAGTCACAGCACTAATTCCCATACACTGACAACAGCACAGAACCACTACTCCTAATGATCACCACACTGACCACCCACCCACAACAGCCACAGCAATGGTCCCTTACCAACAACGGTCACAGAACTGACCCCCCCACATCCAACAGTCACAGAACTGTATCACCACTTCAAAGGTCACAGAACTAACACCTTTCACTGACAGTCACGATGGCCACATACCCGACAGTCACAGCACTGATCCTTGTCTCCCAACAGTGATAGCACTTACCTGTACCCTCAATGAGTACAACACTACCCACCACTACTGTCAGAAGTCCCCCTACATCTGCGATGGTCACAGAGCTGATACCCTTCCCAGACAGACACAGCAGTGGTTCCCACCCCAAACAGTCACAATTCCAACCCCCCTCCCAAAAGTTACAGCCCTGGCACCCACCAAGCAGTCACGGTACTTGCCAGTCACCCCCTGACAATAACTGCACTGGCTCCCACCCTTGACTGTTAGAGCACCGACACCCCCAATCACAACAATCACAGTATTGTCCCCCACCATTAACATAGCACTGCCTCTGAACCTCCTTCAACAGTCATAGGACTTACCCTCCCCCTTACAGCAATGTACCTGAGAGTCACTGCACTGACCTCCGATCACTGACAGCCCCAGCAGTGGCCACTGACCACACCCCAGTCATATTTTTTTTTTTAAAGTTTAAGTACTGGCAACCCATAACAGAGAATGCAGGGGGTAAAACCAGCACTGACACACTAGCCAGATTCTGTGTTAGGCTACCAAGATTTTCCTTTAAGTAGCCCTGTGGGTTTATACTGGAGAATGTAATCAATAAGTATATCTGCTGGGCTAGTGAACTTTCCCAGTCAGTAGCCCACACTGTGCACCACAGTAAACAAGAAATAACAGCCAAAGAAATGGCAGGATGGGACAGGAAGTAGTGGGGGAAGGGAATATTAAGCATATTTATTTATTTAACAGTTTTACCAGAAAGGCATACTGAGCAGTGCAATGCTCGATTCTAGATGCATCTTGGGGGTGGGGGGGGAGTGGACAGCAAGTAAATGCAATATCACAGGATATACAGATAAGTTGCATTACAGAAAACACACTAGGTAAAGACATCATACAAGTATAATACATGGAGTGACTTAGAGTTGCATAGTGACTAAGTCAGCAGCAAAGAAAATTCAGGATAAACTAACTCACACCTAATCTTTGTCAGGGTGAAGTTGGGACATTAAGCCATCCTGCGGAACTAGGTGCATAAGCAGGAGGAGGAGAAATGCAGCTTGAGTAGGGAGTTGAGCTGCTGAGTGTTGGCATGGTGTCTAATGTCTACTGGCAGGGAGTTTCAAGCTTTAGACATATGGAACTTGAAAGCATTTTGTCCTTTAGAGGAGGACATATGTGGGACAGAGAGAAGCTGGGAGTCGGAGTTATGGAGAGAGTATGTGGGAGGAGGTTGAACTAAAGGACAGTTGCAAGGTAAGAGGGTAGGGACTGGGCCCAGAATTTCACTGTTATCGTAACACAGGTCACCTGCCTCCGATCCTGGAGTGAGGGTAGGTCTAGGGACCTGTAGAGGTCACAGTGGTGGGTTGTGGGAAGGCAGTGCAGGAAAAAATGGCAGAAGGAAAGGAAGAGAGGGTCAAGTCTGGCTAAGAAGGACTTAGGAGATGTGCTGTATACTATGTCTGCATAGTCAAATATGAGGAGGATTATTTTCTGTACAGTTCCTTTGTGGGTTGGCAGGGGGGATGAATCCATGGTTGCGGTATAGGGCTCCCAGCTTGGGGTGCAGTTTATTGTGGATCGTGTCAATATGAGCTGAGAAGTCAAGGTGCTAGTCAAGTCAGACCCAGAGGTATCTGAAAGAGGTGCAGGCCTTCAAAGGGGTTCAATTGATGGTGTGGAAAGTAGGGGTGAGGGGGCGTCAGGCACAGGGGAGTAATTTTGGGGCAAGGTTGGGGCGAAAACCTCGCTCTCAACCAGCTTCGGATCATGGGTACTATGGCACATACCAAAATGTAAACTATATATGGAAAAATATTAAATTTTCTATCAACATATCTTTGAAATGTAATACATACAGGGAAAACAATGAAGACAATATTTACATAAAACATGTTTTTATTTTAAATATATTGTATACTTGTTTTCTTTTTTTATTTATTTTTTATAGCAGTTCTCTATAAATCATTCAGAGTACTTTACTTGGTGACAATGCCTAATAATTGCTACAGAAAAGGAACTTGCAAGAAAAGGATCATTTTCTTGTCTCCCTTTGTTACAACATGTTGGGGTGGAACCAATACAGAACTATGAATCCTGTAATATGTACACATATAACACAGCATGTGGCAAAAAGCACCAAACCACAAGCTAAGAACCAGAATCAGAACTGCAGTAACTTGATAATAACCAGAGTGCTAAAACACTTGTGACTGTGTCCTTGCGGACTGTAATGTAGACTGCGTCATACCAATAATAACATGAGTGTCCAGAAAGGCCAGACGATGGCCCTCAAGATTCTAGAAAAGTTCCTTGAATAAGTGCAAAACATGAACTTGCTTCAAATGAAACGTACTCAGTGCTATTTAATGTAAAATACGTAACAATGAAAACAATAAGGACTGTATGAAAAGGGAGAAGGGACCAAGGGGGCCTACCTCAACTCAACCAAAGTGCTGTTTATAAAGGGGGCTATTAGATAGTAAATGGCTCTGTGTAGGATAAGTTAGGTACACCAGTGTCACACGTCAGAGCCACAACTGCAATGGTGAATTGAGCCTCCACCCTATAGCAGGCAATATCGCACAAAATGTATTAGGAACGCTATTAACCCCTTACAGCTATAGGATCAGTTAAAAACAATGAGTACAAATAAGCCCCTTAATGAACTAATCCACTACCCCGTTATAGGTATAATGAGAATCCTAAATATTGAGAAGTCCAGATTTAAAGGATACCTAAACAACATTTTGCCAACAAACTGTTTAAAAATCTGACTACATGGGTGACTAAAGGAAATGCTGCTGTATTCATTAATGCTAAAACTACATTTATATAATTGACCTAAGTGCAGTTCTAAAGCATTTAAAAAATGTAAAATCAGCCTTCCGATTTCTAAAACTGCCTTACCTACTTCCTAATATGGCTGCCAAATGTGTTAAGTGATAGCACCATTGGAGCCAGAGAGCTACATGGCTCTCTATAGTGCTAACTCATTATTTTTCCCTTTGTATTGATTTGTTGCACCAAAATGATCAAAACCACTTGCACTGTTTTGATCAGTACACATGCAAGGCTATGATTCTGTTCATTTTGTTTAGTGTAACATGCTGAAATTGCATTTTAATCGAAACAACTTTATCTTTTGCAAACCACAGTGCAGTAAAAATCTTAAATAACCTGGTGGTCTAGTGGTTATGGCTGATCCAGGATGTTACAATGGGGGGTGCTGGGGTGGTATGCATACTTGATATACACTTTTAACATTGTTATAAAACCTTTATATTGTTGAAAATACAAAATCACACATGCCCACCCAATGCAAAGCATCATGGGCTACATATGCAAATCACCACAGAATGTTACGATGGTCCAACTTTAAGCAGAATTGCATGGTGCTGAAAGGCTTCTCACACAGTTTGCAAAGGGTGCTAACAGAAGACATAGACACGTGTTTCGTCCTACCAGAACTCATCAGTATGCCTCGTCTGTTTGACACCCCAGTGGAATGGACCAGCTACCCTTAAGACAGTGTGTCTTGGGTATGTTGTGGTGACCCCATTAAAATAAAAAACTATCTAAAAGACAAAGAACCTCTGTGCACAAACACTGAGGCAAGGGTTACCATAAAGGGCATTTGTCTGGGAAGCCAAATTTCAAGAAAATACAAAATCACACATGCCCACCCAATGCAAAGCATCATGGGCTGCATATGCAAATCACCACAGAATGTTACGATGGTCCAACTTTAAGCAGAATTGCATGGTGCCGAAAGGCCTCTCACACAGTTTGCAAAGGGTGCTAACAGAAGACATAGACACATGTTATATTGTCTGCTATTATTCTTTTTTATATTGTGTTTTTGACAGAACCTACACAATGAATCAATATATTTGAATGTAAACATTTGTACAATCAATACATCAGACTTAAACAAAGTGAAATACAGCAAGTAAGTAACTTACAATGGGGGTGAAGGGTACAGCTGCACCCTCCCCTCCACGATCCACCACTTGTCTGTAGCAAAATGCTTGTGTAGTCCAATGCCAGACTTATTACGTTCTTGAAAATCAAAAATATGCTTACCCTGACTTCTTTATCCATGGGAAATAATAATAATAAGAAGAAGAATCAACATGCATGTAATGCTTTTCATGAATATTGTATCCAAAAGTGCTTTACAAGTAATGCTAGCCTGGTAGTGAAGTGACTGAAAGTGTAGTGGTGGCCATTTTACACATTAATATCCACATGCAGCATTGGACAATTGCATGAACTGGTTTTATGGGAAGAGGAATGTTGGCCAGGACAATGGGGTCAGGTAGTGATCATGGTGCTGGCAGCACCACATCTTATATCTCACAGTGATCTGCTCATAGTTTTCCCCTTCTGTGTTCCCCCTTCCCTGAATATAGCAGTACCTTGCAGGAATGACCTTCTCAGTCCCCCTCTGGTATTGATTCATCACTACTTCCCCCGATACCACAAACTGGTGAACTCATCACCCTTCTGCATCATGAATACAGGTAGCACAGTCCCCGAGTATTTTGACATATCAAAAATAAACAGATCATTCCAGTAAGTCTGGCTGATAGCAACAGGGAACAAGGGGAACGATGGACAATCCTTAAAGAGCTAGTGTACTGCCTGGAAATTGCCTGCAATTAATTGTAACTTTCAGATGTAGTCAGCTATCACTTCTTAGATCTCAAGTATTTATTATTTTCTGTTTGTTAATTAGAAGATTTTCCACCTGACAGTACTGGAGTGATGTGTAGAGCAGCACTCTGTCTGGAGGGAAAAAATAGTCAGTTCTGCTCCTCCCACTACATCAACACTAAAACCACACTGACTATGACATCACTAGCAACCAATGAGACACATTTCTCACTGCCAGGTTTCACTTTCACATGAAACAGCAGGGACTGGCTCTCCCTGGTTACTAATGATGTCACAATTTCCTGCATTTGGATTGGTAGTTTGTGAAAGTCGCTGCTCAGGCTGAAAGAATTGTGGTGCCTCAAGGTGTTTGGCCTCATTTCTGATGATGTAGTGGGAGGAACAGATCTGGCTTTTTTTCTCCTCCAGAAAGAATCCTGCTCCACACATCACACCAGTACTGCCAGGTGGAAAATCATCTAATTAGCAAACAGAAAATAAAAAAAAATGCTTCAGATACTGGAAGTGATAGCTGACTGCATCTGAAAATTAGTATTAATTACAAGCAGTACACTAGCTCTTTAAAAGATTTAGGCTATCTTTGATTAGGCACTATTAAATGACAGATGTGTGCATCATTATACACATCATTTAATTGTGCCTAATCATAGGTGGCTTATATCTTATATGGGAAGGAAAGCCTATTTTCACTTCATACTCTGCTGCTATCAGCCTGACTTACCGGAAGATCATGTTTATTATTATATGTAAAAATAGCATAGGAGACTATACTAACTACATTCTTGATGCAGAAGGATAGAGAGCTCACCAGTTTTTGGTGTGGGGAGAAGGAGAGAAGAATGAAAGCCAGTGGGGGACTGAATAGGTCATTCCAGCACAGTACATTTATATTCAGGTTTGGGAAAGAGAGGAAGGGGGACATTAAGCAGATCATTGTGAGATCTGAGATGTGGCGCTGCCAGCACTGTGATCACTGTCTGACTGTAGATGACAGCAGCCAGTGACAACACATACTCAGAGTGGCAGGGCTGCACCTAGACTGTTACTTGAATTTAGTATAGGGAGATTACTCTTGGGTGAGGGAGTGATGTTAACATTTGTTAGAACAGTATTGAGGGAGCTGTGTATAGCTTATTCAAGCTTCAGAAGGTGGTAGCCAGCCAACTCACATTGTGGGGTACAGCACAGAAAAGTACTAGAGAAGAATTGCTGTGAACTGTGCTGCAGGTTTCTGCAGATCACAGGTAAAGGACTAGGCTGACACTGGAAACCTGGTGGATTCACTCATGGCATTAGTGTGCCTCTCCTGCTAATAATATTGTTATCCATAGTATGTCTAGCCCTTATGAGGGTATGAACAGCAGTTTTTCTGGTGGGTCCTGATGCTTATTGCTTGGCCCTCCAGGAAGACATAGCTGTTGGTTAATGAGGTGAAGAAAAAAAAACACAACAGGGGGAACTGTACACACTGCCTTCACTGTGTAGAAAGGGGGTGGTGATCCACTCAATGTTTACTGTGGGAGCAAAAGTCAAACATTAAGAAAGTGGACTGGACAGTGCACTGGGAGGCATTTTTTGGCAATAGAAACATAGAATTTGATGGCAGATAAGGACCGCTTGGCCCACCCAGTCTGCCCATTTCCCTACCTACTGGATAAGCTGCAGATCCTAGTTAACCAGCAGCCTACTTCTTCTTACCCCCCCCCCAGAATTGCCTTATGACTGTCCCATAAGCCCTGTCCCTGTCAGCTAATGAAGCGTGCACAACTGTCTGAGGTACAAGATTACAACCTGAGGTGTGATAATTCTCTTTATGAGACTGCAAGCTGATAGGCATCCCCATGCAGTACCAAGGAATATGATGTGCTTGCTTGAACACATTTATATTTTTGGTGCATCAGCCCATAGCAACATTTTTATTGCTAAAGTCCAAATACAGCACAGCACCTTTCATGAACATGAGCAAATTTACATACAATGGTGTCCAGACATAGCTCATCAAGTCTGTTTTGGTGAACATGACATATTGCAACTGTATTTAGGTGACACTGGGTAATTGTAGACTGCAGCCATAGTTTTAGGTGCCTAAGTGCACCGAAACTGCACTCTGCTTCACAACTGCTTACTGGTATCACCAACAGTAGATGCAGAAACTTTTCTAGCTCAGTAAAAAGCCCATGGACATCTGGGGCTAGTGCTTTAAACAGGCCTACAGCATCATTCAAAGAGGTATATGTTTTACTCTGTGCAAACATCTCAAGCTGAATTTTCAGCATTTTGGGATTCAGCTCTGGATATTTTTTAATGCAGCCAGCTCATGGTCACTCCAATCACCATACTGTATAGCTGCAAGAAGCAACTGTTCTAAAGCTGAACACTCAGTCAGCCCTTGTTGATGGAACCTCTCTTCCAGCTAGGCAACTGAGATGTCTACCATCTTAAAGAATTTCATTCTGAAATAGTAGTCCACTGCGGCAGGATTATGCTGTTCCCCTGTGCCAGCAAAATGGACTGGGAGCCTTCGTTGCTTTGGTGGTGCGATGGGATCCAACTCCAACTTTTGGACAAGTTCATCAGCTTTTTTGATGGTATCCAGGACAGTATTTTCATTCCTTAGTCTTTATAGCTGATCTTTTATGAGGCTCACTTGGGTAAGCATGCCTCTTACTGTGCAGTTTGGATTTTGTAGGCTCCTCTTCAGACAAGTCAGTGGTTCCATAACTACCTTGACCAGCAGAAGGCTTACTAATGTGTTACCCTTGCTGAGCTTCTCTAAGAGACCACTTGCCCTTGTTGCAGCATCCCCATTTTCCAATTCCAATTCCATTTGTTGGAGGCTCTCCAGGATTTGCTCATATTGCTGTGGCAAAGCTTCAACTGCAGCTAGTCTTACAGTCCATCTAGTTGGGCATAAGGGTCGCAGTTTCTCGAAGGAGGTAGATGCATTATCAGATGTAGCAATCTGAGAAAAAATTGATCTATACTTCATGGATTAGATGAACAGTTTACCCAGTTAATTTACACAGTGCTAAGAATTTCTTAACACAGGGCTTGCTTCACAGCTCTCTTTCACCACAAGATTTACATAGTGAGCACCACAATGCACAAATGTGGCAAGTGGCTGACTTTCCTTGATGCAAGCCTGTGCAGCTCAATAGCATCCCAACATGTTTGCAGAATCATCCAATGCCATACCTCTCTCTGTACCAAAATACTGGCTTCTCTGCCTCTCTTTAGCCATGGCCAAGTACCACTTCCTTCCTGGAAGTATGCCAGTTAACTATTCCAACCCTGTCATTTCTTCCTAAGCTGGTATCCCTCTTCTTGCCTTTCTTTCTCCTTTTAAGTGAACATTCCGACTGTACCCAGTTATGATCCTATCTGTTATAAAGGCCCTCTCACTCAAATGTTGATGTACTGTACATATGTATATTTTTCTTCTTTGTATAATACAGCATTATGTTTTACCATGCTATTGTACTATGATTTTTGTATGACCAGGTCCATCTTGCAAATGAGCCCTGCTCAATGGTGCCTGCCTGGATAAATAAAGATTTTGACTGATTGACTGATGCCTCTGAGGAATTCAATTGGCAGAGGAAGTCTTGTGAGGACAGCTATTATGACTTTTGCTAGTGAGGCTTGGGTTGTATCCTGTGGCTCATAAAACCCAATAAACACCTCCTGGGGCTGCATGTTTCCATCAACATATCTAAGGCAAATGCTTTCTTGTTCTTTTCCTTGGCAGTCTTGTGTTCTGTCAATGATAATGGAATAGTATGATGATTTGTTAATGTCCTTCATGACAGAACGGATGATCTCATGACTCTTGAGACCAATTAGTTTATTTTGAATTGCTGGGGTTGTATAGTCCTGCTTTCATTTCAGCCAAGTTGCTAGGGTCTCATTTTAATTGCTGAGTAGTTTAAGAAGTTCAGCAAAGTTTCCCTCATCAAGCTGATGACCTCGAGTTACCAATCCCTGTCTTCCCAAATAATGCAAAACAGCTATTAATTTAAACAAGCACTTGCGAGACACATCTTGTGAGATATGTTTCTGTTCCACTAGAGCAGAATCAATGCTTTAACCATGGGATACATGAGCTATCTTCAACAGGGCATGCTGATATGTTTCTGAGCTCCGATGAGCAATAAACTAAGTTTGGACCTTCCTCCAGTTGGTGAAGCCTGTTGTGTTGAATACTGGTTCTCATGTTTTTAACAGTTCATGCATCCCCATTTGTTCACACTTGGTGCAAGAAAAGCAGAACACAGCTGTCAACTCAGGACTATAGTGCAGCCATGAAAATTCCTTGTACCATGATTCCTGGAATTGGAGTTTTTTGTTTCCACAGTCCTGCTTTGGTATTTCCTCAGATGGTGGTTGGTACGGCTGATCCATATCCAGTGTTGTCATCTCCATTCTGGGCACTGTTCCTGCAACAGACGGTGATTGTGGTTGGGGTGGCTGATCCAGATGCACTGTTTGGATCTCCAGTATAGGAACTGTGCTGTCAACAGTCGGAAGGGCTGAACTTGTACTTGGTTGCAGTTTTCCAATGTTGTCAATGTTAGTGTTAAAGCCCTGATGTAGCTCCTGATATAGGTTGCACCTGTAAAAAAGCTCTCAGCTTAGTGTGTCTCACCTGGTTAAATAACTAAATAAATACATAAAAATACTGCAGTACATATTTCTTCAGTCGGGATCATCTGTGTGGATTAAGGCACAGGATCTATATTAGGCTTTTTCTCGAAGAACATGGCAATCAAAGGTTGGTCTCTCTAATATTTCATGTTATGAGATTTTCAGTAAACCCTGATCTGTGGAAAATGCACAACTGTTACAGATTCTTCTTCATTAAAACTCAATGTCAAAAAACAGTCATACACACAAAAAAACACATACTGGACAACTTCTACAGGCCATTAACCTGCTACACAATAAACAAGGCCTGTGAAAACATAATCAATCACAAAACACACAGACATCTTGACATTTAAACACAGAATTACAAATGTGGATTAGGAACTTGAAAACAAGAAAAGTTATTTTTACACATTAAAAGCCATTCAAATAACCAATGTCACAACAAAATACAACATAGACAGCAAATGCTTCTACAATGAACTCCAGAAACCAGATAATGATTTTATACACACACACACACACACACACACATTGTTTAATTGTTTCCCTACCCCCTCCAGCATGACAATTACTCATCTTCCCCCACAATACAGCACAGACACAAGATTGCCAAGAGGCAGGCTACACACCACTAGTGAACAGACAGAACAGCACAAACCAAATCACTGAAACACTTCACTGTCTGAATGCCACCTGATTTGCCCAAGTTAAGAGATGTACACTAATTTGTAGAAATTTACAGAGGATGATGTGGTGTTTCGTCTGCATCTATGTTCCCAGATTAGCAACACGGCTGTTCAATTTTCATTACAAGTATTTTTTAGACTTGATATCATGCTGGAAATGTTACAACTGTTATATAGGTTGCGAGGCAAGTTTCTATGTTTGTTATGTTTGTGTGTAATTATCCCAAGTAATTTCCCCGTGTTCTGTATGCAGGCTACAGGCTTCTTTGATCCAGGTTCCATTTAACTGGCATCCCATAGTAAAACTGTTATGTAAAAGCACAGTCTCACTAAAAAGCAGTATAGTGCAGTGATTTAAGGCTCTGAGCTGCAAATCTGGTGACATCCAACAGACCAGACCTGGGTTTGAATCCCCACAGCTTCCACTTACATACTGTGTGACCCTGAGCAAGTCACTTAACTTCCCTGTGCTCCCAGGCCGCACCTGTAAAAAAGCTTTCAGCTTAGTGTGCTACTCCTGTTTAAACAACTAAAAACAATCAACAAAATATTGCATATTAGCTGTGCTATCCTGGATAAATACAGTGTCAGAATATGGAAAATCAGGATTCCATTGAAAATTAGATGCCTCTGATTCTGAACTGTACTAGTTTGGGTAAATACATTACCAAAATGTGCAAAGCAGGGTCAGCGTTCCATTGAAAATGTGATTATGCATCTCAGTTGCGTTATCCTAGGTACTGCATATTGCAAAATTGGGTAGAAGAAGCAGAACCCCAGTGAAAAGCAGATGTTGAATCTAAAATTATCTGTCTTTATTCATCTGTTAAATGTGTTTGTAAGACAGAAATATGAGACGGCCAATAAGGACAGTTTGACTCACCCGCCAGTCTGCCCATATTTCCCTACTTACATGTAAGAAGGGCCTGGTCCCTTGTTGTTAGTAGAATCCCATCAGTATTAGCCCTAGGAATAGGAAGGTAGTTGGCAGCTTGTAGGAAGTTTATTAGAAGCTTTCTACATAATGACATCATTGTTTTCTCAGCTAGTCTGAGTGGGGAATGGATTATGTCATTTAGAATTGTCACAGCAGGATGAGCCACTTTTCAATCCAGCTGCTTGGGCAGTTAGAATGCTGGGGCAGAATGACAGGTGCCTACTGGCTTAGCCAAATAGTGGGGTGAAGGGCATCTGTCCTTTCTTTCTCACTCTAGTGTATGGGAAAGCGGCAGTGCTACTAGATGTGAGTGGTGGAAACCATTGATTCCAGGACACCAGTGTGTCAGTTCCTGTCCGAAAGTTATGGGACTGCAGTTTCAGTATGTGTACAAGGGGTAAATTCCTAGAGATTTCTAGCTAAAGAGCTGCACAGTGTTCTAGATCTGCACTACAGAGGAAATGTACATAGTGCCTTTCTGTTTTTGGGAAGCACAGTCTGCATACATCAGCTGTCATGACTATTGACAAACCTTGAGGAACCACCCTGTTCTGGTTTTTCCATCTGTGTGAATAAAGTCATATAGTACTTCACAATGTCAGTCAGTTTCCAGTAGTGGACATTCAAGTTAATGCTTCCATTGTGAATTGTTATGGGACCCCCTCAGAAGTTCATTCAATGTCACAGGTGCAAAAACTCATTTTGGCTTGGATTTGAAAAATAACAGCTGTGAGGTGGGTAATAAGAAGGCTATGTTGAAAATCTGGGTTCAGCCTGCTCGGTGGCACGGAGGGTTGAGGCGCTGGATGCCACACCTCATGCCATGCCGGTGACCCATGTTCAGGAATAGGCATGGGCTGCTGGGGGTCAGCAGGGGAGAAGACTGATTGAACGTCCAGAGGACTGCTCCCTTCACCAGGGAGGGGTGTTTCTCCTGTGCTGGTGTTGGTTGCCCCCTGGGAGGACAGGGCGCCTTGGTGTAACAAGGTGGAACTGGGGACAGATGCTTCTCCATTAGCATACTTGCATGTCCCTCAGCTCCAGGTGAAAAATAGACAAATATGCTGGTCATGTCCACCTCGTGAAGAATATGACTGTCATTATACACATATGTTATTATGTAAATACTGCCCAAAAGGTGAATTCACCAAATGACTACAAATTCACCTTTCAGGCAGGAGTTGAGTAGTGACAGTTCTATTGTTCATGAGGTGGGATCTTCAAAACATTATGTTGACAATTTGGGGTCAATATCACAAACAAATGATGGAGTTATGCATTAAGGTTGAAACCCCCTATAAAATAAATCAAACCACATATACCTTATTTATCCATATTGCAGTCACTGGTTCCAGCAGCAAGACACATCTTCGAATGGGAGAGTGGATCTTGAACCTGGATCCTGTTCAGGTGAGCAGGATGGTGTGGGAGGATACTGAGGGGTGTGTGGAGGTAGGTGCATAGTGTGTGGTTGGGTAGGGGTCTAGACACGATCAGCGATTAACTTTTATTTTTACAGGTTAAAAAAAAACAACGACAATGAGGTCAGGTTTTTTCATTTTTAAGTCAAAACTGAAATGAGACCTGAGACAGGGTGATGGCACTAACCACCAATGATGCTGGCAACAATTCCTGGAGTGGTGAGGGGTACCACTCTACACCTGGGATAAAGAACAAGTGTCTGAAAGACACAATTGTAAAAATAAAAGGAAGAAGGACCAGCATGTGTGAAACTGACCAGCATGAGTGAAAGTGAGTAGCAGTCATGGGGCTGGGATGAAGCAGAGAGAGGCATCAGCAGTGTGTTCCACTTTCCATTCAGGGCTACATTGACCCAACTTGATCTACAGGTCTTTCTCCATCCCCTCTTCATTTCCATAAAGACTCACTCCCTTGTACAATGCCATCTGCCTGCAGGATGAGGGCTCTGATTTTTTTAATTCTTTTTTTTATCAGTTTGACTCTGTCATATACAGGAAAACACTGGAGTTGTATGCTATGAACATGTGAAATTGCCAGCCGATACAGGCCATATGGTCTATCTAGTCTCCTCAAGTGTGCAGCACTTCAGCCCATTAGACTGCAGCTGCTCCCTTCGATTAACTTTTCCCTCCCCCAACTGCCCCCTGCTGGTATGTACTGTACTTTCCCATTGAATTTGTCCTGATTTGTCTTGAAGCACCTTAGAGCCTGCACTGAAACGAGTTGCTCAGGCAGTACATTTCACCCTGTTACCACTATTTCAGTGAAGTAGTGCCTCCTCCTGTCCCTCCTGAATATGTTAGGCTAACCATATAACCCCACCACCATATGCCAGAGCCAGCAGTCCCCCGCCCCTACCAAAGCAGGCAACAGTGAGGCTCAGGTGGCACACAGGAGAGATGCCAGACAGCAAACAGCAAAACTCAGCATTTACAATCAGCCAGTGACTTTAGACACTAACAGTACAGTTGACAGGACCAACACAACACAGTCACCACAGCGGACTGACTACCAAAAACATAAAGATAATTTCCAGCATAAAGCTTAACCTAATTGATGCCAAAAGAAAACATTTTTACTCACTCTTGAAGTAAATGGAGGGATTGTATCTGGCTCCATAGCTGTTGCCAACCTAATCCCTTCTAGCAGCTTAATATGGCTGCTCCCCCCCACGCTCAGTGTTTTTGTTACATGCGAGTAGCAGGGAGAAGGCAGGGGCGAGACCTATACAAGTGTATGGGGTGAAAACAGTTTTATGAAGATTTAAACAGTCTGAGAGGACAATGGATGCCACTGCTCTACTAATAGGGTCCCTATTAGAAGATCAGTGATTTTCATTGCCCTCTCAGACAACTAAAATCTTGATAGAACTGTTTTTAAAAGATGCCTCGTGCACTTGTATAGGACTCTAGAGGAGTGGCCATACTAGGAAGCTGGAAGGGATCAGCTGGCAGTGACTACAGAGCTAGGACTTTCAAAACACTTCTGGGGACTTGCACGTTGCTAATTTTGCACATGGCCACTTCATAAAATACAACACTTTTTAAAGAAAAAAACTGATTCCAGCCTCCTTTTCTCCGGGTGGTGAGTGCGAGATTTGGGCGATGGACTGTCTGATTTTTATCTCTGCACCAGCAGTCTCAGTACAGCCTTTTCTCCTCTATTTGAGAATCTTACATACTCCTTGTCAGCCAAATCACTCTCCTTCTGCCCCCCAGTTCACACAACCCCTCATCATTCATTAATAATAACTCAACCACCCCAACCCACTGCACTGCAGCAGCATCACAACAGTGAGTCATCAGACCTCCTGCCCCCCAAGTTCATACTACCACCTGGATGCCCCATCATTCAAAATAACTAGACATCCTCCTCAACCCTCTGCTCTACAGCAGACATCACGGACCAGACCAGTCATTCCTCCCTTCATCCCCTGGCTGCCTGAGCTTCCCTCTCAGTCACAGACTCAGTCACCTCCAAGTTTAGCTTGCAGAAGCAGTCTGTACCACTTCCTTGTCCTTGCATATACTCCTTTTCAGCCAAAACACAGTCCTGCTTCCCAGTTCACACCCAGTCTACCCGACCCCTCCATCATTCATAAATAATAACTCTGCCACCCTCACCCACTGCACTGCAGCAGCAGCACACCAGCAGTCAGATAGACCACCAGTGATCCTGTCGACAGAACTCCTGCCTCCCAGTTCATACCCCCCACTGCCCCATCCTTCAAAATAATAATTCAACCTCAACCACCCCAGCCCTCTGCTCTGCATCACCATTAGCAGTTACATCACAGACCAGACCAGTCAGTCCTCCCCAGTCCCCTCATCCCCTGGCTGCCTGAGCCTCCCTCTCAGTGACAGACTCATCAGTACCCTCCAAGTTTAGCTTTCAACACAACTATAGATTTATTAGGGTCTTTTGCATTGTCCAAGGCTTGTACCTGCCATGGAATTGATCTTTGATATTTGCAGTGACCCAGGGTGGGTGGGTACCTCTTACTCGGGCCCTTCTGAGTGGCTCATGGAACTCCCAAGCTGCAAGGAATCTGGACTTGAAGAGTTTCCGGGCAGAGTCAAGGATGCACATAGGATGAAAGACCAATCAATATTTGCCAGGGCATTTAAGAGTGCTGCAAGGTAAAGTGATTTGTAAGACCTAGTGAGTAGCGTTTGTGGGGGAGACGGCCAGGGCCTGAATATTTTTCTTACCATGTATAACATGTGATGATCACTTAGAGAGTCAGGCAAGAGACCTGCTTCTAGGATCCAATGCTGGTGTGTAGTAAGGGCCAGTCCCAGGAGGGAATGATTCTGTGATTTATGACTCAGGCAAGTCAGTTATGTGATTTATTGGGACAGGTTTAGTACAATAACTTGGCTGCAAAACTTAGAGCTAGCATTTGACAGCCAGTTAAAACTGAAGTCCCTAAGGATGTGTAGCTCGCCCCCGAAGTGAGGGACTTTAGGGTGCTAAGGTGGTCTAGGATGACATGCAAGGGGGTTTCCGGGGAACAGTAGGATCCTGCTATATATAGGGAAAAAGAGTGTGGTAGTGAGATTTTGATTAGAAGAGAGTCTAGGGACTTCATGGACATGGAGAGGTGGACAGGGGTGAAATGTAACTCAGAGGAAATAAACACAGCAATGCCAGCCCCTTTTGTTTTTACCTGGGTGGTCATGTCGAGTGAGAGAGTAACCAGGGATAGATAATTCGGCATCCAAGTTATGGGGTTTCAGCCAGGTTTCAGTGATAATCAAAATATCAGGATGCAGGGAAAGGACACTTGGTTGGAATGAGGTTAGTTTATTCAGGATGCTGCATATATTAAGGTGCATTATTTTAAAGAACTAAGGTAATTGGAATGTTGGGGTGGGGATATGGTAGGTGGGGGTAGTTGGCCCAGGGTTTAGCTCAATGTTCCTGGCTAGGAGTAGCAGAAGAGTTATTAGCTGATTAGCTACAAGCATGGCCCATCTTGACTATCAGAAGGTTGAAGGTTGCTGTGCGGTCGGTGCAGCGTTGCTTCTTGGAGGGAAGTGTAAGGCTGACAGTCCTGCGTGAAAGGACAGAGGCAGGATGTGAGCTCCTATGCCCCAGTTAATTGTTATGGAGTGTAGGGAATGGCCAGAAGTGGATGAAGCATGGTGGGTGGGTGTAGTTGCCCTGGTGTTGCATGTTGGGGGGGGTTAAACTGAGCTTCAAGGTAAGCGGCAGGTGGGAGGGACACTAGGGGGTAAATAGGCACAGTACAGCAAGAGGCAGAGGCAAAATGTTGAGTTGCTGGGTATAGGCAGCAGGGATGCTGAGGGAGTGGCCACTAGTGGACAGACAAGATAAGCTGCTAAGGATAAAGTGGGCTGATGATTATAAGGCCCACATGACTCAGCCTATATACAGTGCAGCTCACCAAGGGTGGTGGTGGGGATGGTGGGGTCATATAAACACAGATGTAATTCAAAGCTGGTGCTCAGACCCTGGTGTAGTGTGGCGTTATACCCCATTTTGGCCACTGGCTCCATAGCCATGGCAGTATTGGGGGAGGGCAGGACCCATGATGGCCCTCACGACCACCGACTGTGGAGCAAACAAAGAAATGGACAGGTTATATCAGGTAGGGAGGAGGAGGGGCTTGGCAGAGAAACATTTACAAGCAGTAGTGTTTAAATTAGCAAATTTGGACAGTAGAGGCAGGACTGTATGATTTTAAGGGAGTGCTCTACTATAAATTTTAAATACTCAATTGCTGGGCTAAACACAGGACTACAGATTTAAAAGGAACAATAACGACTAGCAGTTTTAGGCAGGTTAGTGAACTAACAGTAGAGGCAGGACTGTGCTGATTATTAAAGGAGTGCTCTGCTATGCATTTAAATACTCAGTTTTGGAGTAAACGCAGGACTACAGAATTAGCTGCAGCATCACACAGAGCTGCACATATTCAACTGACAGAATTAGCTGCAAAAATCACACAGAGCTGCACATATTAACTGGGAACAGTTGCACTTTCAATTAATAGTACATACGGTGCAGTGGCTCCCCGTGCCCTAGCTAAT
The DNA here is from genome assembly GCA_016271365.2 of Neoceratodus forsteri. Lineage (NCBI taxonomy): Eukaryota > Metazoa > Chordata > Ceratodontiformes > Ceratodontidae > Neoceratodus > Neoceratodus forsteri. The sequence goes on along the minus strand of CM057450.1, from coordinate 514,720,267 downwards.
CACATCAAGTTCAGGCTGCATCTTATAGGCAGAAGTCCGAAATTAAGGCAACCTCCAAAATGGGGAGGAAACCCTGCATACAGTTAAAACCAAATTAAAGCACCCCAAACAAAGGAGGACAAACACTAAATATGTGTGCAGGCAGCTGAGAAAAATAAACTATCTTCAGTGCTCTGCTGACTGGGACCTTTAAAATTGGTGCCAAAAGTACAAGTTCTTTTGTTCGCTCAAATGCAGATGTAATTCAAAGCTGGCGCTCAGACCTTGGTGTAGCGGAACTGCAAAGAAGTAACAGCTCACTGCAGCTTTTTTATTTTATTTTATGTAAAGTAAATGTAAAACTAATAACACACTGGACTGGATATTCAGACTGTGCTGGGCAGTGGTGCAAGCATGGGCACAACACAACTGGGCTGCGCTGGGGCTGGGACCGGGTGATATTTAATGGTGATGCACCATGGCTCAGCACAGATGAATATGGCAGGGAGTGCACACACAATGCACATGGCACAGTAGCACTGCACACGCACAAGTGGCAGGAAGGAAGCAGGGGATGCGCCAGCACAAGTGCAGTTGCGCAAGGTGCATCACCCATGATATTCAGCCTGGGGCATGCAAATGAGGCTGTAATGCATACAAGGTACAGATGGGGCCATTTCCATGTCTTTATGGCCGCATTTGCATGCATTGCACAAGGCAGCTCTGTGGAATGTGTCTGGTGCCCTATCTAGCTGCTGTCATTGGGGTTGGGTCCCTGGTGGGTGTTTGTAACCCCCTCCCTTCCCATACGCCCGATTATGGGCATCTGTACATGTATACTGTTTACCTGGTGTTCTAGTGGTCCTCCCCGTATGCCCGATCACAGACTGTTGTCAAATGAAAGAGTTTCCTGGTGGTCTAGTTACTCCCCACCCTGAACCCCACAACTCCTGAACACAGATTTATACTAAACAGGAAGAGACGGGCAGAACAAAATCATGCGGGGGGGGAAGGGGTTGTGAGGTTCCTGGAGGGGAGGGCAGTGGAAAAACAATGCTGTGAAAATGACTGCATCACTGTGTAAGATCACAGGACAGCTGTCTAACCAAGTCCCTTTTATCTCCTACTTCATAGCAATAAGTCAGCATGGCTCCACCCATGCAGCCTTAAAATGAGAAAGCAGAGAAGCAAGTTTGTAGCAAAATGACACAATGCATTGGGGCTAATTAAGAAGTAGAGGCTGTGAAAGGAAAATATGACTGCAATAGAAACTACAAAAAGAAATAAAAATGAGGATCAGGGATGGAAATGGTACAACCAAAACAAGGCACCTGATGAATATAACAAAATGTACAACTCAGCTAGAAATGCTGTAACCATGTAATGCTGTGTGTAAGTAAAGTGCCGGACATACAAAAAAAAAGGATTTTTTTTTTTATTAATGAACTGGAATCCTATGAAAAGGTAGACAGACAACTCCAATGTCTTCACTAGAAGATAAATGTATAAATCAGAAATACTGCAGTACACTGTACATTAGAGGAAAACACACATCATAACCAACAGTTAATTAAAAGTCAGATAAATATACAAAACAACTGAGATGTTACTGTTCTTTATTTTATTTTTTGTAGGCACTTTATGATATTCACTGTTTTGTACTGTTCCCACCTCCCCTGCCTATGAAGCTTCTGGAAATCAATCTTTACCAGCTCAGAATATCTTTGCAGACAAAAAAATATATGTTTAGAAGGAAAGCCACTGCTCGTAAGGACCTGTGCCCCAATAGCCATGTAATCATCCGTTCTGACCCTACCATGAACCTACTATTACATCACAACATCAGGCCAGTGGCTTGCATGCATTGCACCAAGTACCATATGAATAAACAAGCCATTCCAATGACCCTGCATCAGGGTATATGCAGTTTTGGGATAAAAGTGTCAGTGGCTCAGTAGGTAGCACACTCGCCTCTGAGGCTGGGAGATCAAAGGGCTGTGGGTTCAGTTCCCACATTTGGCACTTGGGTTAATATCCCAGTACTGACACTGTAATGCAGCATGAGAGGGGTGCTGCATTTCTGAGGTGCTGTCTTTCGGATGAGATGTTAAACTGAGGTCCCATCTGCCTGGATTGGTGGTAGTTCAGGTGGATGTTAAAGATCCCATGGCACTTATCGAAAAGAGTAGGGGAGGTTCCTCGGTGTCCTGGCCAAATTTTTCTCATTCACTAAAAATACCACCAACAGCTTAATCTGGTTCAAGGTCAGTTGGCATTCATCTGTATCCCCCTCCCCCGGGTCATGCCTGAAAATAGGCAGGATTTGTCTAGTGCACTTACCCGGTCAACAAAAGCTAAATAAATAAATAAAAAGGTGAGTGACTGCCTCTACATGGGAGAGATGCCAAGTTTCGCTTGTAGGAAGTTTACCAGGCAGTCACCCCAACAACTGGAGATGATGTGGGCACACAGAAATATAAAGGAAAACAATAAGTAACTGTGCCATTGAAAAAGATTGGGAAGAGTGAATAGAAAGTGTTTGATTGTTTTAAACTGATTACACAAAAATAAAAAATAAAAATCTTGAAAAGTAGTATGTGTTCAAAGGTAAAAAGAAAAGAAAAGTTTGGGAAAGAAAAGGAGCAGAACTGAAGCTGGCACTAAACTGTATCATCACACACTTTTTTTGCTAGAAACACAGGATTAATAAATGGAATGAAATAGGGTTAAGAGATATTCAACTTTAAGTAAGAGGAATGAAGTTAAAACTAAAACAGAAAGTGGAATGGAAGAGAAGTAGTTATAAAATAAGGGAGGGATATTGCCTTGCATCTCTGGTGAGTGCATAGGCAAAAATGACATAGTATATATAATAGTAAAGAAAAATAAAATACAGCTCACTGCAAAGTAGATTTGCAGTCATAAATGAGCCAAAACAAGTTAAGTGATCAAATGACCTGCCTTACAGAGAGCAGCACTTTCCAACACAATACCACATGAAACAGGAATGGAAAATTTAGTCACAGTTAGTGGCAAAAAAATCCAATTGAACTTAACACTTGAGCTGTAGACAAAGAAAAACATTAATACTGCATCTGTAGTAGTATTAGATACTATTATAATATGGCTATAAAAAAATCCAGTAATCTGATTGGCTGGGAAGCTCGGAACCCTATGTTGATATCCCATGATGACAGCACTGGAAGAAGGTCTAGTAGCCTCTTCACAATAAAATTAATAGTACCAGCCATTCCTGACTGCCATCACAAATGTGGCTGTCACTTTTACTCAGTAAAAACCATAAGTTAGGTCCTAAAAATAAAACTGTATTAAATTTATAAACATAAAAATTAAATGTGATTTGCCCTCATGATACTCTTGTTAACACACACGCACACTCACGTTGCTTAACAAATTAAGTACTACGGTACTTTGAATTGTAATTTGTGCTGTTTCTTTGCTGACCATGAAAATCCCCCTCCTATCCTCACCTGCTTACTATGGAAATCTATGTTGTTTAAGCTGTTACAGATTAAACAAAAGCCCTGATTTCATCTGAGGCTTTATGTTGCATGCTAGTGGGTGTAAACAGTCTGCCAGCAGAATGAAGCAGAAATTTGCATTCTTGCATTCTATGTGTAGTAAACATTTCATCTCTTGAAGTTTGGCAAAACAGAAAATAAACAAGACAGAGAAGATGGAGGGAATATTATAAAGAAGAAGAAAGAAAGGTGAAAGAATGGGTAAAGGGGGGTGGGTTGGGGAAACTAGAGAGTTTAACAACTAATTAAAATAGATGAATTCATGTTGTACCTAATATTTAAACCTGAGATGGCATGTCAGTGCTGGGATTTGCTGGAACTGTTTTAAAAAAGTCATAAACATGTTTTTTTTTTTTGATTTGGTGAATTTCTTCACCCCCCAAAAAAAATAAACATCTTGGACCCATTTTATAAACTCAGTAAAACACTCCAGGATGTACATTGTGGTGGGGTAATGGCACTTCTTGGGTGGTTAAAGTGAAGGCACTCAGCAATGCCTCATGACACACTGAAGGTGTGCCACCATCAAACCACAGCACATACACTGTCATGTCTTTTTGGTTTAATTGCTTTTTTTGTTCGTTTGTTAGGACAGCCTTCACTCTTGTTAAAAAAAAAAATGAATACTAGAAAATAACCATATGGATACCTCTGCCGCAGCACAATTGACCACTACAGGAACACTAAATGGGACTGTCAGCATTAATGTGTTCAATTTTACAAAGTGAAAAATGAGATAAAAGCATGAGTATTAAAAATATTGCTAAACTCAAAGCAATAAAATCAGCTATAAAAAGGTCAGTGTAAGCAACATGAAGGGATGCAGCAAAGCTCTTACAGGAACTATTTTATCTGTATTTTATGTCTAAACTAATTATAATAAAGTTATAACTTCTGATGTGTTTCTTATGTTTATTGATTAATCATTTAAAGTCTTGCTGGATTTCTTACAGCCACATTATAATCACAATAAGGCACTCCAGGGTGTGCGCCATCCCTGAATAATGTCACACCTAGGGTGAAGGAAGCACCCTAGGTGTGATGTTATTCAGCAACGATGCACAACCTGTCATGCCTTATTGCTTAATTATAAAATGGCAAGAAAAAATCTAGAAATCTCAGTGGTCAAGACATGTCAGTTGACTGTACATTAAATCTCTAGAAACCAACAGTCATCCTGGTTCTAAACCACATCAGACAAGAGCAAATTAATCCTCTAACATCCAGAACTATCTCCCACCAGTCCCCCTACAACCAGAGATGAGCTGCCATCACAAACATGGCTGCTATCTTTACACTGTAAAAACCTTCATCTGGGCCCTAAAAATAAAACTGCTTTAAGCAAAAAATAAAACAAATTAATTAAATGTTGTTTTCTTGATCATCACACTCTCCTTACGCACATAAACAAGTCAGAAACATTACTATTTGTTAATAGTTTTCATTACAACTATTGCTTTGCTGACAGTGAACAATTCCCCTTTTGTCTTTACCATACTCACCAGGGAAAGCTCATCTGCTTGCCCTGAGGGTGAGATAATTGAGTTTGTGGCTGTAGACAAGGCCTTTGTTATGTGTCTGTGTATACACAGTATGTTAGGAGAGGAACATTCCACCAGTGGAACAGAGTATTTTGAATATCTGTGTTCCAAGGTAAATATTTAAGCAATAAGCCACAAGGAGGTGTGGGTTATCGGGGGATTTACCATGGCTGGAGTGGTTTGCCCATGATGTGCAGCCAAGTGGGTAAATCCATGCCAGCTGTGGTAAATCCCCTGATTTTTAATTTTTATTTATTTATTTCAGCTTAGGATTAATACCTTTGAGTCAAGGACTCATTTTCAAAGGTTCTAAGTCATTGTTGAACAAACATTACAAATATAACGGTGTTTACAGAGAACAGAAAACAGTTACACAGACATTCAAATACCAAAGATATCTTATATATCCAACCAAAGGTTGAAGAGAGTAGGGTAAATAGGATTTAGCCTTGTAGTTCATGATTTTGTGGTCAGTCTAGTCTAAGGGGGGTAGGGGGTCAGCCATGGATGGCATCATCATGGTGGAAGTAGTTTGCCAGCCAAGCGGGCCTTGTTCGGGGATGGGGGGGTTGATGAGATAAAAAGTGAGGGGTGAAAGGGAGAGGGTTAGGTGGCTGAAATTCTGCCATATTAGTGCAGGCAAGCACAATTCTTTTTTGTGTCAAGAAGGGATCTGAGCCCAGATTTGAAGGTACTAATCTTGGGTGATTCTGTAAGGTTAGCAGGTAACTCACTGTACCATTTTAGTCCTTGGTACAGAATGGAATTCTGGGCAAGTTTCATCCTTTTGAAGGTAATCACCACTCTGTTTGTATTGTGCTTCTTGTTGATTTGATGGGAACTGCCAGTGTAAAGAGGAAGCCCAGTGCAGGGGGAAGCCCAAGAAACACTTTTTTCAGAAGTAGGCAGGTTTGGTATTGTGCTTTAAGATGGAGTGGGAGCCATCCAGTTTTGGTGTAGAGCGTGCAGGTGTGGATGTCCTGGGCAGCCCCTATGGCTAGTCTACAGGCCTTATTTAGTAGTGTGCTGGCCCTGTTTAGGATGGTTTTAGTGCCTGCCCCATAGATAGGCAGCCCATAATCTATGGTGGACATCACTATACTACTGATGGCAAGTTTCATAGCATCTGATGTCATAGAGTGCCTATGGTGGTAGAGAACCCCTAGTTTTGTATTCATTGACTTGACTGAGTCTATATGGCCGGAGAAGGTTAGTGTATCATCAAAGGTGATACCCAAGTATTTGAACTTTGTTACTTGTTCCAGTGTTTCACCATTATGTTTCTGGATGAGCAAAGGTTGGTATTTCTTTTTGCTTTGGGAAGTAGAGAAGAGTAGACTTTTCATTTTATTATGGTTTAGTAGTAGTTTGTTTTGTGTGAGCCAGGATTCAAGCTTGAGGAAGCTGTCTTGGAGTTCATTTGTGATGTAGTTGTGATCTTTCCCAAGGACTGATATCACTGCATCATCAGCATGGAGAATAGTGCGTGCTGTACATGCAGATGGTGCAGAGTTGATGAAGAGGCTGAAAAGCAGTGGGCCCAGAATAGAGCCCTTTGGGACCCTGAGGGACATTTCCCTAGCAGATGATAGGGTGTCTCCAATTTTTGACTTGTTGTGACCTGTTTATGAGGTAGCTTCTGAACCACAGTACCAAGTCCGTGGATAGACCTGTTGAATGGAGGCAGTTTAGAAGTAGTTTGTGGTTAACAGAGTCAAAGGCCTTCATAAGGTCAATGAAGACTGACCCAACTGCCTCCCATTATCTAAGGCATCATAAAGCTGGGAAGAGTAATCAACAAGGGCAGTAAGTGTGGAGTGCTTTTTTCGGAACTCATGCTGCTGTGGGCAAAGTAGGTTATATTTATCAAGTTACTCTGTAAGCTGCTCTGAGACCATTCTTTCAAGTGCTTTAAAGAAGGGTGGTAGAATTGATATTGGTCTGTAGCTGGACGTTAGAGTTTTGTCCCTGGCTTTAAAGATAGGAGTGACATATGCTAACTTCCATAGTTTTGGAAACACCTCCCCTTCTTAGAGAGGCAATAAACACCATTGAGAGGGGACAGTCCAATTCATTTAGGAGAAGACCCCAGTTTCATCTCCACTAGATCAGCCCACATCCTGGTCTTGCCAAGAACCATCTTAATGTGCTTGGTGGTTTTGGACTTGGTAACATGTTTAAAGTAGAATGGTGGTATTGCATCCTTTGGGGGGGTTAAGAGGTGTAGTGGGGTGTTGTTGCCCAAGCTGATCTTTAAAGTAGTCAGCCGGGAGTACTCCAGATAGGTCTGTGAAAGCATGGTTGAACTCATTTGTAATGTCAATTGGTTCCTGTAGAGGACCCTCCCTTGTTAATAGTAGATTGGGTGGTGCCCTAGGGGTCTTTCCTGTTAGGGATTTGATGGAGTTCCAGAATTCTTTACTGGAGCCACAGCCCTTGCATAAGAGGTCCTTATGATAGGAAGCTTTTGCCTGCTGAATGAGCTTGGTGCAGGCATTTCTAACTGCCCTGTAGGCAATTAATGACACAGGAGTCCCAGGTTATTTTGCAATGTGCCAGAGATTGTCTCTATTCATCATTAAACTGATCAGGGGGTTAGTGAGACATGGGTTGGAGGTACCCCTGACTTACTTTGTTTTGTATGGAACAAAAATATCACATGCACAGTTGAAGTTCTTTATGAAATAATTCAGGGCCTCATTCCCATCCATATCTCCTGCCAAAGGAGACCAGTCCAGTTGTAATAGGTACTGCTTGAAATGATCAAGTAGCCCCAGCCTCAAGCAGTGATTTTTGGACACCTTATGTCAGCCTTTAGTGAAACTGTTTGTCCCAGTGTACTTCACTGGGGAGTGATCACTGAGGCTGTCAGGCAGGATGGTGACATCTGACATATGCTCTGGATATGTGGAAAGGAGACAATCTATAAGGGAGCTGCTCCCTGTGTTGTAGTTGATCTGAGTGTTATCGATTACCATCTGGGTTAAGAATTGACTGGATATTAGATCCTTGGCTTTTGTCTCCTTCAGGAAGTTTCAGTTTATGTTAAAGTCACCTATAATAATCTTCTCCAAATTAGTACCTGACTGCTGCAGGTTGTCTGCAACTAGTTTTAGTCCAGTAGTTTGGTGCCCAGGTGGTATATATACTATAGAGAGCAGCAGTATTTTGTTCTGCTGACCTATGCTTATCTTAAGATTCAGGATTTGGACCTTGTATGTGTGTAGGCTGGAGTCAAGGGCCTGCACCTTTATTCCAGATGTGGTATAGACTAGGCACCCTCCCCAACTTTTAGTGGTTCTATCTTGCCTGAAAGAGTTGTATCCATCGAGGGAGATTGATGCATCCAGGATTTTCGAGGAAAGCCAGGTTTCCGTGAGTGCAATAATGTCTGGATTAGTCACCTGTGCCCATGCCTGGAATTGTGAGAACTGGGATAGGAGACTGTTGATGTTTAAAGAGACGATAGTTGAGTTGCCATTTGTGTTTAGGCAGTCTAGTGGGGGTGGGTCCAGGGTTGGGGTGCACATTCCCTAATAGAAGCAGCTACAGTAAGACAAGAAGGCGAAGTAGACGGTACATGACAGTTGCACAGAAGCAAGTGCACTTTTTCCTCGAGGAGGAGGCTTGATGAGCAGTGTAAAAAATGTGGTCAGATGTTTATCAGTGCAGCTACTGTGATCAGGTAGGTGCATATGTAATACAGTAATCTTGTCCAAGGTACCAGGAGTAAAATGATGAAAAATAATCAAATCCACAGAAAATGGTGAACTACTGGGGACCAGTAAACTGTTGTTACTGTAAATCAAAGACCCAGAATGTGTTTAATTCCTGAAGGTGATGAACACTGGTCTGGGGCATATGCAGGATATAAAAATCCTTTGTTAGTGTCTTCCCTTTGTTCTCCAAAATGGTTGTGAATAGATCTCAAAGACAAGCACAGATCTTTAAATGAGCAAGTCAGATGGAAATGTGGATTCAATGCAGTGCTTCACAACTCAGAGCTTGTATAACATATTTATTGACCTTATTTTTGCTTTTGATGGCTTCCAAAAAAGTTGATTTATGTTGAGAATTCTAATATCTGGTGGTGATGTTTTATAGTTTCTTAGTCCAGGAAACATTCATAGATGTCATGTCCAAGAATGGTCCAGTTCCTCCAAGCAGAAACACATGAAAATCCACAAAAAACTAAACTACTGACTGAGACAAACACAGGCAGCCAGCCACATATTGGTCTTCTCCTCCTCCCTGTTTCTCTCCCTCAGATGACCCAGATCTCCTGAAGTGGCTTATTATGATTATACAAAGTACTGCTTTTATTATTTAAAAAAAAAGCAGTACTTGGTATAATCGCAATAAGCCACTCGGTATTAAAGCAGTGTTTTTCATTTTGTTTTGTTTCCCTGATGTATGGAGCTGCTCTTTTATGGTCACCGCTTAGCAGAGAAACAAGATGTCAGTCTCAGTTCTGTGATTTCGGGGTTGGATTGTTTTTTTTTTAAAGTTGCGGCTGGCTGGCACCTTTTTGCAGTGATTATCAGTGGATTTTCAATGGAGGTAAGGTGCCAGCCTGCTGTTCTGATTGGTTGGTGTCCAAGATCCATGGTGTAAACCATAATAAAATTCCATATCATGAATGTGGGGAAAAAACAGAGAAATAAACACAGGAAGAAGAAGAAAGTAAGCAATAATACTGTATTATCAAGGAGAAATGGTGGAAAAACACAGTTAAATAGGCAGAGGCAGACCCAAACTACTCAAACACATTCCTGAAGTTTATAAAAGCATGCATATTTGAATCATATATGGGTATTTTCAGGTGAAATCCCCCCCCCGCACACACACACACACACATATCACCTCCACCACCACATAAAAAGGCAAATTGGCAGGTTTAAAGTTTTGAACACATTTCCATTAAGAGACAGTACTTTTACTGATTTGAAATGCAAGGTGACATGTTTTATCTTACCAACATGTTACCTCAATCCTATAAATAAGAGAATATTGCCTTCAAAGAAACTATATTACAACAGTGTAAAGAAAATACAGTTTTAAAAACTGTTTATTTTTACAAATTTACAGATGTTGCAGTGCATTAATATGAGAATTTACAAGTTACAAAGAACATATATATTGTCAACTAACACTACTAATAAATATGTTTACTACATAGTACTAATCTATTGCTGAAATATGCTATTTATGCATTAATAGGGACTACTTTTTCAATTTTTTAAGTTTTAAAGTTAATGTATTGTACACTTGCTTGAAAATAGCAAAGAAGTTGTAATTCCTATCAGAGAGACTCAAACTAATTATTTTATGATGGTGGCCCATTTTATAAGTGTGATAAGCCACTCCAGGGTGTGCATTTCAAGGATTTTAATGCACTTCCCAAGGGCATAAGGACACTTGACCGTCAGCTTTGTGCTTTAGCACACTGTTGGGGCATGCATTAAAATCCTTAAAATGCACACCCTGTTGAGGTCTATTACTTACTTATAGAACTAGAGCTTAAAGGTCATGAGAGTCACAGTGACCTAATGTGTAACTGTTAAGCTATAATAGTGTATAGTGAACCCTTATTGTGCAAGGAAACTGGAGGTTCTAAAAATGTTGTTCTGTTGCAGTTCAAAAGGTCATGGAATGCAATTGTACCCTACTGCAGCAGAACAATGTTTTGAAAACCTCTAGAGGTTCCACGCACTCAGTCTCCTACCTTTACTCAGCAGAAATGGCAGGCTTCACATTCCCAGTGGCAGCAGTTGAAGCAGTCACATCACAGCCTCAAAAGATGCAGGATCAACAAGATATTTTTAGTTTTAATAAAAACAATAACTGAGCAATCCCCAAACCAACTCCTGCTCGCTTAGCGAGAACTAGGACCACCATGTTATTTTTTAAAAAATCCCTCCCACACCGGAATGAGAGCCAATAGAAGGCTGCTCATTAAACAATGTACCATCTGTTTCCTAGCAACCATGCACACCACCTAGCAAGCGTGCCCAAACTTGAAAAGCAGGATGAAACAACAAACTTTTTTTTTTCTATTTTAAAAATTAAAACTGTAATCAAAAATTGGGACTATACACTATAAAAAAATAGCACATGGGGAACCTCATGCACAACCAGCCTGTTGTACCACCTCAGGGTTCTGATTACCATGGACCTCTCAAGCTTCACTCTCGAGGTCTGTGGTAATTAGAACCCTTCTGTGGTACAATAGGCTGGTTGCGCATGGTTCCCCATGCACTATTCTCTATATTACTGTTTGTAGCAGTTCCTTTCTGTTACAATATCAACTGAGTGTCAGTTGTTTGGTATACAAAAAAATCATAATAAAGTAAGAGCACTTCACACATAGTCCTAACAGAACAACTATTTAATAAAACTAAGTTCTTCATTTTGCTGGTCATACTTTTAACCCATAGCTATCTAGTAAATCTAGGTGCATATTCGTCAACCATATAAATGGGAAGTCACATGGGTCAAGTGGACCTAATATGCTCTTATCAGATTATTGTTTTATCAAATTATGTTGTGGTTTTTAATATTGCCTATTTTTTATTGTATTACTTGCTACATGGAGAATAAAGGATGGGGTGGTGTGTGCTATGAGATTTTACACACACCCGAGGTGAGATATGTTACATAAACCTGGAGGGTAAAGCCTGAAGGGTTTATGAGAAGCATCCCACACCAAAGGTGTGCCTGCTCCCCATCCTTGACTCCAGGGCCCAGGTGCTTACACTGAAACTAACCCCTGACCCTTTAAAGGGACCTCTTTATCTGACTACTGCATACGTGCCCCCCAGGGACCAAACGCAGGCCATTGCCTCTCTTACAGAATACCTTACCTCACTACCTCCTTCCGCTGATCAAATTCTGGTGGGTGACTTAAATGTCAACTGGCTCAGCCCCTCCTCCTCTACCCGAGACTCCTTTTCTGCAATAGACCTAACACAACTAGTTACCCACCCTACCAGGATTAACCCCAAGAGAGGCTCCAGTACCCTGCTTGATGTAGTAAACACCAACCGCCCTAATCAGATCCCCAATGTACAATCCTCCCAGACTCTCTCAGTGATCACTCCCCCATTCTATTCCACTGGTCATCCTCAGTCCCCAAACCCATAGCACAGTCCACATGCCGGCGGTGTCTAATATCTGGTGGACTGATAAAACTTAAGGAACTTCTGTCCCAAATTGACTGGTCTCCTATACAGGCAACTCCTGACATTGACACAGCTCTCTCCTTCTTTACCCAAACTTTTAATAATGCCTGTGATATCTTTGCCCCAATGTTGACCCGCCATTCTAAAGGCAGAATGCCCCTGGTAACCCCAGCTTTGATCCACCAACTCAAACATAGGGACAACCTAGGCACATGCCATTGAGACTGGCCAGCCCAATGACAGGCGGTTATATGCTGCCGCCGAAACAAGTGCACTCAGGCCATCAGAAGAGCCAAGTCTGAGCACTATCAGTCCTCACTCACTGCCTCATGGGGAACCCCAGAACCTTCTGGGATAACATTAAACAGTTAAAGGGAGTGCACTCCCCACCACCCAGATCAACATTAATGGTGTGATCTCCTCAGCCCCAGCCTCATAGCCAACCACCTCAACACCTCATTCACTTTCCGTAGCCCTATCCTCCCTACAAATTTTTTGACCCTCCTCCCCCAGCACCTGCCGTAAATCTTTCGCCCTTGTTTTCTCCTCCGCGTGTTTCTGCCCAAGAACTTAGGCCTTTCTTATCACTGTCCTCAAGAGTAATAGTACAGGCAGTGACACCCTGGATCCATGTATCCCACGGCTGGTCTTAGACACAGTCCTTACCCCGATCACATGCCTCATCACCACTCTCTTTGCCTGGGGAAGGTTCCAACTGCCTGGAAAGTCACCACTGTCACCCCTATCTTTAAAGGTGGTGATAGGACTGTGGCTGGAAACTATCGACCAATCTCCATTCTCTCTCCTCTCTCCAAGGTCTTGGAAAAAGTGATGGCCTCTCAAATCTCTGACTACCTCTCCACCTACAATGTCCTATGTCCTGAGCAGCATGGCTTCCGAGTGGACCACAGTACCAACACAGCCCTCCTAGAGTTCTCCAACTTTCTCCACTCCTCCTTAGACACTGGTTCTCTGGCTGGTGTGGTCTTCATTGACTTCTCTAAAGCTTTTGACACTCTCTCCCACCCCCTCCTTATTGATGCCCTTAGTCTCTCTGGTTTTGCTGCTGGGCCTATCTCCTGGTGCACCAGTTATCTGTCTGACCGCTCACAGCGTGTAAAAATTAATGGGACCTACTCAGACATCTGTCCCATCTTTTCTGGGGTTCCCCAGGGCTCCATTCTGGGCCCCTTACTATTCTCCCTTTACCTTAACACCCTTCCACTCTCTTGCTCAGGGAACATTCTATTATGCGCTGATGATGCAGTCAACTTTGCCTCAAGTCATAACCATAACCCTATTGCCCTCCAGGACTCGCTGCAGAAGTCCTTCACTGAAGCCGAGGGCTGGTTCATGAACTATAGATTGGTGATAAATCTTAAAAAACAAAACCATGTTTTCACTCATCCTCAAAACAAGTCCTGCAACTTCAAACTCCTCATTCACTCTGGGTCCTCTTTCCCACTTGAACAAGTTTGCTCCTATAAATACCTAGGGATCCATTTTGACCCCTTCCTCTCCTTCCATGGACACATCGTTGCCCTAGCCACTGCCACTAATATCCGATTGGGCATCTTACATCGGTATAAACACTGCCTCACCACAGAGGCTCTTCGACTTGCAGTCACCTCCTCTATCCTGTCCCTAGTGGACTATGGACTGCCGGTGTATGGTGCTGCTGATCAGACCGCACTCCATAAAATTCGCACTACTCTGAATAAGGCCTGCAGGTTAATTACTGGAGCACCTAGGCTGACACACACCTGTCTACTGTACACTAAAGCACTGGTACTTGGTAGTCTTGATGGCGCCTCAAATATCTAACCTGTACCCTTACAAAAGACCCTCCTTGGGCTATCCCTGCCAGGATTGACAACCACCACGCCTCGCCTGTCCCACTAGTTCATACTGGGACCTCTGGGAAAACTTCTCTTGTTATCCCTAGAGCTAGGACCTTCATGGCAAAAGAGCCTTCAGCTTTAGGCCCCTCCTGGTTCCACACACTGCCGCTCCATCTCCAAGCTCTAACTATATCGCTGTTTCAAAACTTCTCTATGTAACCACCTTATTAACACCAGATGCTGTAATTAGCCATTAGTCAAAGTCATACTCAATACTTATGACAAAGCTTACTACTAAGCTGCTAAGGACAACATAACTCTGGTATTGTTTGCATCAATCCTACCTGTACCAGTGTGTTTGTATCTATGTTTTAAGTTACTGTTATACTTATGTGTTGTACTGCTATACTGTGTATTTTCGTTTGTCTTACTGTGACAAGGTACCTTTGTAAATGAGCCTATGGCTCAACGGTTTACCAAACTGCTGTTTAAATAAAATAAAATAAAATAAAATCAAGTTTTACACATTGCCCCATCTTTTATTTTATATAATTACTGGTGGGCCCTTTTTTGCCACAGGAGTTATATAAAATAAAAAAATAAAAAAGATCTTTGGTTTCACTTTCCACCGAGTGGTGGTTACGGCAGTTGTCCAGTGCGAGTAAAGGGAGAGAGCAGCTGGTGCATGCATGCAGTCAGGGAAACCCAATGCATGTTTGACATAATAAATAGCTGGTTATTACAGCAAATATCAACATGGGTTTTCTTTGAGAAAAAGCACCCGCCAGTTATTATAATATAGTACCAAACATAAACTATTACTATTATTATAAAAATAATCAAACTTATTTCTAACACAGTTCCTCAGGCTGCAGTGCCCGGTGGATGACTGAGTCAGAACCATGCTCCCTTTCATGTATCTGCCACAAGATCCTGCTGTGTACTTGAAAATAGATGTAATTTCCCACACCTAAGGCAACAAAATATTTCTCACAGATCAGCAACCTAATTCCATTGCTCCAGTCAATGGGAGGTCAACGAGGTCAAGGGGAACCCATCTCCTCTTAATGAAAATATTATTATTGTTTTCCTGACAAAACACCAGTACAGGTATTACTGATACTGTCATTATTTTACACCTGGCTTCAAGTTCCTACTTTTCTCATTTCAGATAACCCCTTACCGCTTACAACATTGTCTCATTATTATGCTTGCAATAGTCAACACTCTATGACTTAAACTGCACCTGCTGTGTTGTTACTTTAACAATAGAAAACAGTTCACCATAAAAGGGGCATATTAATACTATATGGTCTTATAATGTTGCTAAGTACCATAGTATATACCCTTATAAAGGTATGGGACCTACCCTAAGTCATGTCATACAATTACTCACCAGCTGGAGAAATGTAAATTGCTTGTAAACAGACTGACAAAAAAATTAGCATTCCATATCTTTACTGAAGGAATCACAGCTTCACTCGAGACCTTCATGCAAGGTATGACATTTCTGCACACTAGAGTTTTAGGTAATTTTATTATAATTCCTTTTAAAAAAAAACAAGTCATATGATAATGACAGCATCTTCAACACACCTATGTACAATTCTCTATCCATTTCTCCCACCTCTCTCTCTCTCTCTCATTCTGTGTCTCTCTCAGTGTCTCACAATATTCACCAGGAATGTCAGGAGTGGAAACAAAAATAGTATTTATAGTGTAGAATTGTGACAATCCTAATGCATTGATCATCAAATTGAAAGGCATAGTTACATTTTTATTTATTTTTTTATTTTATTAAATTCTAGGATTACAAATACCTTTGAGCAGAAACTGCTCATTTACAAAGGTTCCACATCAGAGGATGAGGGGCAACATACATACAAAGGTAGTAAAAGAATGCACAATAAACCAAAAATTATACAGTTACAACACACTTTGAGGTAACATGCATACAGCGAGCAGCCTGACTAGGCAGTTGGCTGAGGTAACAATAAGAGATAGAGGGCATTAGGAGTAAATAAGAATGTAGGCGTGAGATGGGGTTGGGGTGTAAGAGGAAGTAGGCTGGCTAATGGGCCACTGTCAGTATGTAAGGGAAGATGTCTTGTACCAGTGGAGAAGGGAAGCAGGAAAGGGGTCATGAAGAAGGCCTGGTACCAGAGAGCTACATATCTATCATCTGTAAATATCTTGCAGAGATTTATGTATTTTTACAATTGAGTTCCACACAAAAAATCACAAACAGCTATACTGTCACATCAAAATATATATACACAAATTAAATCTTCTATTTTTTTAAGCTCATGACATTCATAGTGCTTACTGTGGAGGTGTGGAGAGACAGAGACAGACAGACAGACAGACAGACAGACAGAGAGGGTAAAGGAGAGAGAAATTTACAGTGTTGCACTGACAGTGCTTTCATTATCATGTGGCTTGTGTTTTTTTTTAAAGCAACAATAATAAAGTTCACCAAAAGTATAGTGTGCAGTCACAGCTATCACACATTGCATGGAGGTCCCAAGTGGAGCTGTGACTTACTGATGCTATCTTAGTAAATTTTTCAGTATAGGAGTCAGGAGGATGCACAATTCAGTGTTCACATGAAGAGGAGGTGCATATGTAGATCTCTCTTCCCCCCCATGGTCCCATGCCAGGAGTCTGAATGATTGTAGCAGTATTTTGATAGTGGCTTGGAACGCCCTTCTGTAATACCTCTTGATATCCAACATGGTGTGTTCATTGTAAATTCAGTTACTCGCTATAGTTGGTTCTGTTAGCTGTGGGAAGTTTGTAATAGTGGTGGTTGATAGCTGAGGTAGCTGCTCCTCATGGCCCCACAACTGCTGGTGGACCTATTGTAACAGCATTTTAGCCAGTAGCATGGATGGCCCATCTGTACTACCTCTTGGTAGCCAAGACGGTGTTCTTGGTGTAACTTCAGTCACTCACTATAGTGGTTTTTTTTGCTTGCTGTGGCAAGTCATTAACAGTTGTGGTTGATGTCTGAGGCCGCCTGGTCCTGACCCAGAGACGCCATTGAAGGAGCTCAACTTGATTTCCTTCCCGCAGAAGACAGCTTATTACTGGTAAAACCTACATACTTGCTGTCCATAAAAGATGTTAATGACACTTAAAAACTTTTAAGTTACATGGGATTTGCTGTTCTCTAGCATGATATTTTGACTGAGCCACGAGAAGTTAAAAGGTGATTCCAACACGAGTACACAAACTTTAATTTCCCAGCTCTAGTTGTTTATTTATAGTTTCTATAAGGCAAAGCTGCACTAAGAGTAAAACGCTTCATGATGGAAAAACAAACTGTGGACATCTGAGAAAAATAAGCTTGTCTAAATAATATGGATAACAGGGAAAAGAATAAAGTTTGCTCAGAACTTATCTGCTTTTTGAATTTACTACTACAGAGACAAATTATTTACATGGACACTAACTAGTGATTAAAATTAATTAAGCACAAACTTTTTATATAGTGGTAGCTTTTTCCTCTCCCTTTTCATTATGAGCAGATCTACAGGGAGGGAAAAGAGGAAGAAAATATGGGTTTTGACCTTCCTGAATGCAATCAAGAAAAAGCCTTAAGAGATTATAAACTAAAGGGGAAGCTACAACAGAAACCTCAGGCTGAAAAAGATCAAATAAATTTCTTTGGAAAAGCACCCACACTAATGGTTACTTCTCCTTTAAGTCCCATTGTATCCCCATTTGTGTTTCAAGCAAGAAATAAATCTAAGGCTCAGGAAGAGAGCATGACACAGGAAAACTTACAAGAAAACCTCATTAGTGAAAACATGCAGGAGAGTAGCACATTGAATTTGGCACAATCATCACTAAAGCAGAATTTAAACAATGGTCAGGCCCTCAGTATTAATGTACATCATACTGAATACTTGTCTGCAGAATCAGATATTGACTCTCAACCTGATGGAAATAAAAAATACTTTCACATTAAAGCAAAAAGTGAAGACGGTGCCAAAGAACACATCAGAAGAAATAAATAATGTAGAAACTACTACAGCACTGTTAATAACTGAGAACGAGCAATATATTGATCCACCTCCCACTGTAGAGTCTGTCTCAATATGGGCAAAACATTATTAGAGGACATTAATGACATAAAAGGAGATCTAAACTTTGTGAAAACAAAGGCAGAGGGAATGGAAAAGACACTGTCTGAAATAGAGAGTGTAATCACAACCATTCAAAGTTAGATTCATTGGTTAAAGAGATTAATCAAAAACTGTCTCAAATGGAGCAGAGAATTTCTACAACAGAAGGCAAAATTATCCAAAGTGAAAGAACACTAAACTATTATGATAAAATTATAACTGATACTGCATGTCTGCTAAAATCACAGATATGGAAATGAAGGAAGGAGAAAAACCTTTGCATAATTGGCATTCCGGAATTATGGGAACAGTCACAGAATTTAAAGGCGATTGTCTTAAAAATCGTTGGTGTTTATCTGGATATAAAAACTGATGAGGTGAAAACTGAAATAGACCATGTACATCGGGCTTCAAAGGCAAGACAGTAAGATAGATTACCTCCTAGGTCTGTTATAGTTAACCTGTTTAAGATGGAAGACAAAATGTGAATAATGAAAATAGTATCTATCAAGAATACTTTTAGAAGGTGCTAACATTGCAATTTACCAGCACTTACCTTGTGAAATGTTCAAAGAAAGGAAAACAATAGACTTTTTGAGGAAACTGTTGTGGCAAAAAGGTTATAAGTCATCCTTGTTAATTCTAACAGAACTACGTGTTATTATGAATTATAAACCATTTTTTCCTTTGTAGAAAAAACTGACAAGAAGTTAAGAATACTAATTCCTGACATATTTAAACAAAATAGGGAAAAACAGTATATGTACTGGGGGGGCTGATCTCATCTGTAGCTAAAAATAAGGGAATGCTAGGTATCCGTTGGGTATTGCATACCATCAGTTTGGAACAAATTTAAGTTTTAAGTATTAAAAATTATACAACAAAGTGGTTTGGGGTATTTAGGGGTGTTGACGCTTTAGTTTATTTTAACCTCTGGTCCATGTTTTTCTTCTTGGAAAGAGTGTTAATGTTCGACATGTGATAGGATCAGTGGCTACTAGAGTTAGGCATTTGGACATTGGGATTGCCTTCCTTAATGTAAATGATTTAAATAATTATAAGAAAATTAATAAAATCCTGCAATATGCTAAACTTAATCACATAAAGGTTTTGTGCCTACCAGAAACCCATGTCATAGAAAAAAAGTTAAACAATTAAAGAAATCATGAGTTAGGCAGGTCTTTTTTATTCTTCTGGTACAAATAACAGTAGGGGTGTGGCAATCCTACTTTCCAAAGATATTAATTTTACAAGTACACAGGTTATCATGGACTTGGATGGACGTTATGTTTTTGTGAAAGGTTTATTATATGGAGCAGAAATTATTTTGGGTACACTATATGGGCCTTTTGTAATGTATAAAAACTTCTTAAAAAATTTGGAAAGGGACTCAGTGACGTTAGACAGCTCAGACACCATACTGGTTGGAGACTGGAATGCACTAATAGACCCAGGTATAGACAAAACATCAACAATTATTAATAACAAGATGTAAAACTCTAAATTATTAAATGATTTAATGAATATAATTTTTTGTGGATATTTGGTGAGAAAGAAACTCAAATAAAAGGGAATACACTTACAGGTATACTTATTTAAAAATATACAGTAGATTACAATTTTTCTTATTAATAAAAATATAGCTAATAAGGTTACCTCACTTTTTGTGCCCAACATTCTAGTCTCAGACCATGCTATGGTGTCATTACATTTAACTCTGACTTGGGATAAATGCATGATTTATTAATGGTGTTTTGATAATTCTTTATTAAATTATGAAGAAGTCATAAATATGATTAAGCATGAATTACAGGAATATTGGAGGAATAATAATGACCCCAAACTTTCCATGGTGATTAAATGGGATGCCTGGAAGGTAGTTATTAGAGCCTACATTATGTCATATCAGATGAAAAAACAACAAAGTAAGAAGTTCCTCCCAAAAAAGAAGAAGAAATTAAGGGTTTACAAAGAAAGGCAATGGACGAAAACTTTGAGGGCCTGCATATGGTTAAATTAATGAAAGCCAAAAAATAAACTTAATATTACAAGCACTGGAAAGAGGTGTTTGGAAAACAAAAAAAATAAACTATTTTCACAGGGATGAAACTGGGAAATTATTAGCTTGCATTCTTAAAAAAACAAACATATAGGAATATTATAGCAGTAATTGACAATGGGCAAGAACTAATATATACAGATAAGCTCATTACTAGATAATTTGTTACTTTCTCTCTGTCTATAACAGACATTATACCCAAGATTCCTGTAAAATAAAACTGTATCTGAAAGATGTTATACACTCACAATTTCAAATTAGGGAAGGCTCATTTACAATGTCAGAAATTGATCAGGCAATTGCCCAATAAAACAAAGGTTCTTCACATGGACTGGATGGTTACACATGTGAATTTTACCAGATGTTTAATGATGTACTGTCCCCCTAGTTAAAATTACTAATTGAAGAAACTATTGAAACTGATTTGATGTCTCAATCTATTAATGAGTGTACTATTATTTTATGACATAAAGATAAATATCCCCAAAAAGTATAACATTGCCATCCGATTTCACTATTAAACCTAGATTATAAAATTATTATGCCATTAATATTGAATCATATTCAAGAACAAGTAGCTAAGATCATAGGAAAGGAACAAAAAGGTTTTTAAGACAAACAGGAACATTTTTCAAGGGCTGGAACAAGTTTAACATATTATTGTTAAACATGCTGTTAAAGCGGTTACATACAAAGGAGAAGAAAATGTTCTTGTTGCATTAGATGCAACAAAGGCATTCAATCTCCTTTCAAGAAAATGTATGTTTAATGTTTTAGAACGTTGGGGCTTCCCTTATTTGATCCTACAGTTACTGTACTATGTAAATTATACTCACATGCTAAAGCAAAAATAAAAATACATTTTTATCTTTCAGATACAATAAAAATTACCAATGGCATTTGACAGGGGTGCCCTCTTTCACTACTGTTGTTTAGATTATGTTTAGACCCTTATTTTTGTATATACAAAAAAATAAAGACATCACAGGGATCATTACTTAAAATGGTCAGATAAAAACGAATGTTTATGCAGATGGTCTGTTGTTGATTTTATCCAACTCAATTCAATCTTGGCCCAATACCCTAAAGGAAATTCATTATTTTGCTAGTCTGGCAGATTATGAATTAAATCAAAGTAAATCTCTGGCATTGCCTATTCCAAATTTATGTGTAGCTACAAAGAACACTCTTGCCCCATAAAAAGAGTGTTACTAATATGAAATACTTAGACATTGTTCTGCTAAACAATATGCAACATATAGTAAAAATTCAAATGCAACATACAATAAGATTAAAACACTGTCAGAAGGATGGGGAAATCATGCTTTCTCATAATGGGGGAAAATAGAGACTTTGAAAATGACTCTCATGCCATATATTATGTTCTTATTTCAAGCTATATGGGGCAGACACAGGATTCCTGATTTTCAAAGGTTAAACATATGTTTGTGATATTTGTATGGTACAGGGCATTCCCAAGACTATCTTGGTGTAAAATGACCATTCTAAGGTGTAAGGGAAGTATGGGTTGTCCAGATCCATTATATTACTATGTTACTACAAATATGAAGTTAATATTTTTATGGTCAAATAAATATGACCAGGACATAGATTTTAGGGGTAAATACAAGTCATTTATTCAAGAACTGTTTAATGATTATGATTCTGTGTTTTATATACAGGACATTATGGCTAATTACAAATCCTTTTCAAAGTCAGACATGAATTCAATCATAAGGAGTGTGGCTTGTATATGTAAATTTTGGATTAAGAAAAATAAAAACTAGTACCTATACATAAGTATTCTTACACAATGTACTAATATACTAAAAAGGGTTGAAGGGATTGTTTTGTAGTCAATAATATTGTAAATTGGTTGATATAGTTAGATGAGGCAGACATTTTGTCATATGACATTTTTAAAGACAAAATCAGAACCACCAATTTAAAAGACAGCTGGTTGTTATATTCTTTTTAAACAAGTAAATTTATGATATTAAAAAAGAAAATAGGTAACAGCATAAGAAGCTGTAACTCTCACATATATGTAAATAATGTTCTGAACAGGAAGTCCAGTATTGTAGAGAAGATTTATATCACATTGACTAATATGAAATTGATCTGTACAATCAAATGCAAAATATAGTTAACCCAACAGAAATGGAATGATGAATTAAAATTAACTACCTCCTTGGCTATATGGGGTCTTATAAGAAAGGATGTTATCAAATTATATCATCTATGTCTTTGAAGAGACAAATTCTTAGTAAATGAAATTGGTCTGAAGTTGGTGAGTGGAACCATAATGAATGGTTATTTATGTTTAAAGAAAATGTGTTATTGGAAAGAATATCAGCGCTTATGGATTGTACAAATAATAATATTACTGAGAAATTCTCAAATTGGGATGAAATAGCTCATATTTTTCCCCGCCATTCATATATTAACCTGATTCCTTTTATAATGATGGTACATTGTGATTTTATAGTATAATGTCAGTCAGAGGATTATCATGGGTGATAAATATGTATTTAAGAGTGCAACTGTACTTGGATATGTATTTATAAGGTGTAGCACTATAACATAAAACAATAAAAACATATTGGAAAAATAGTAAATTTTTCAGTATAAACTGTGTTACATGGAATGCTCATTTCGTTGGCAGTCTGTTTTCAAGCAATTCACATTTATTCAGCTAGTGAGTCATTGTGTGACTGTTTATCTGGCATTGCTGGAGGTGTCCTAAATACAGCATTTTATTTTCTGCCTCTGAATATGTATGTATTGATGTTTATATTTCTTTATCCAGCTGAGGTGTGTAATATTTTTAATGCACTTTTGTAAAGTCAATTCTAAACACATAAAAGATTTATTTCTCTTTTTTTGGGGAGGGAGTCATCTATGAAACAATGTCTAGCTTACTAGATGCAGAAGAAAAAAGAAAGTCAACTAGTACTAATTGTTCTGTGAACATCTGTTTATGGGGCTAAATAAACATTGGGATGTTTTGCATTTGTAAACTTTTCTCCCTGTGTAGCATGAGCAAATCACTCAGTTGTCACCATCTTGTATTATTTGTACAGCATACTACACACCTAGAAAATTTTCCTGTGAATTGGTGGGTGTACATTTGATGGGTAAAGGAGTGGTCTGCACTATTTAGGGTGAGGGGAATAATAGCTTAGAACAATAGCAGCTTGCTACTTTCTCCATGGAGAAACAAACTGACAGAGTTAGAATTCTAATAATGAAACAGACAAGTAATTACTAAATGTCAGGTACTACTATCTCCCCAGAACTACCTGCCTGAGAAAATGAAGTTGGCATGTAACACTTTAAATGTGTTTATTATTTGGGAACAGTCATCACTGGCACTCTTTGCTATGAAATGTCTTACAAAGTAACTAGATGATTGCTGTTAGGATGGTTGCTACAACTGGCTTAATGAGTCGTCTAAGGGGGCTGAGGGCACAGCAGTGCTTATTTGTTATACAGAAAGCTCCAGGAAGTGTTTAACCCATTCTACTTACAATTTCTTTGTATGATGTCTACTATCCATTGGTAACTTGACACAAAATGACTACCAGATGATAAGGAGTTAACTTTCTGTGTTTGCTGATTATAGTGTAGAATGTCTGAGACTCTGCTGAGGGAGGGCTCAATTAACTCCTCAAACCAAAGGAAAACTAAAGCTCTCCAGCTTCTATGCACACACACACACACACACACACACACACACACACACACACACAGGCAGCGTAATAATGCAGCTCCAGAGGAGGATTCTATTTTTAACACTTATCATGTTGTTTGGCAGCAGAAATGACATCATCCCTTTTCTGAATGCAAAACATCTGCTGGGCTATGCCCACTGCAGCCATAAAAAGATGACTTAGAGTTATGTTCATGATATATCTTCAAAATAGTGAAAGTAATCTTTAAATGTTTGCTTTACCCCAAAAATATTTTTTTTGTTAAAGCATTCTTTGATAAATTAAATTGTTGATTCTTTTGCTGTTAAGTAGAGTAGGCCCTTTCTGTTTCAGTTAGGTTGAAAGGGCCCATTTATATTATCACAGAGAGGTAGTTCCTCTCCGTATACCATCACCACAGTGACTCCCCGACCGTGAAGACCACGACAGTGCCAGAAATTGGGCAAAATCCTCCCGTTGCTGTGGTAGTCCATGTGGTGATCGGGACTGCCTCATTGGGCATTTGGCCCCACCGGTCCAACTCTGACTCAGAGTTAGAATCCTAGAAACCAGGGTGTGTGGGGCAGAGCCCCTCACAAGGGTGGGGTTCAGGGGTACAGCCCTCTGATTGTGTGCGCCAACATCCCGCAGCTACAATGCCAACAGTTGGCATTGTAGCTGTTGCAGTAGGGGATGTCGGTGCTAGCGCTGTCGAAGCACTATAGGTAAACCATTCCTCTCTTTGTACACATAAAATGGTGAAGCAGAGACCCAGATAACAGTGCTGTCAAAAGCTGATCTATCACAGCTATGCATTTTATTACTGAATAAGAAAAATTTGTGTTTTACCATATCCTTTAAGGAAATCTTTCGTAATTGGAAGGGGTTCTCTGCCACTGAAATCATCTCCTTGGTCAATCAGGGCTTCCTTTATGGCATCATATCCACACAGTACAACTACCCGCCGAGAGCCAAAGGAAACTGAGAATACTGGTCCATATTTCTCACTCAGCTGGAGGCAAAACAAAAAGCAAATAAAACAAATGAAAATTAATTATTTTATGCCTCTGTTTTTTTGCTAGCCCATTGAATATGTGCAGCTTTAACAAAGCATTTTGTAATGTGACTTTATTTTGCATTCTATGTGTTAACAATTGATTTTTTACTAGAATATTTTTTCTTCCAGTGCTTACCAAGAAGAAACTTCAGAAGGTTTTCAGATTATCAGATAGAGAAATTAATATTTTATGTGATGCAATTAGACCACTTTGGAAACACATTTTTAACAGAAAGTCACACTATTGTTACTTGTTTTGTTTGTATGGGTACAAAACATCCAAACATTTAAAACATTTATTTTAAAAAGTTGTCTTTCCGTCAGTACATTTTCATTATATAGATGCAATAAAATTATTCTGTCAGAATGTATTAATACTCACACTTTCATGTTTAAAAAACAGGTTTCTAGAACTAACAATTCAAATGCTGGCTCTAACATTGATTTACTCTATTTTCAACAATTAGTAGCCATGTGCAATTCTCAGCTTAACTATGCCCAGTGTCTGCAGTAAAAAGAATACAACAAAGTGTTGGATTGTTGTTTTCTGTTATTATGACACATTTACAACAATGTACCTGTTTTACAGCAAACACATGATGCATGTATCATTTTCTGAGTTCAGCTTGCAGCACCTGTGATGGGATGTTTGATCATATTTTATGTAGTTCTATAATCTGAAACAAGTATACAGCTGTGATGCAAGCCCTTATGTGTGTTCAGAGTTAAACTTTGGCTCAATTTATTTATTTATTTATTCAAAAACTGCTAACTGAAGAAGGTACTGTATGATGAACCAGGGTTTACTTCCAGTACAACCTGTGAAAAAGGAAAGGTTAAACAGTGGATATGAACTTATTTATTTTTTTAATGAAAGTGGCCAGCATACTTACCCAATTAGCAAAGCTTGGAGTCAGATTAAAAAGACTTTCTCCTATTGATGCATTTTGAGTGTATCAACATGCTTATCTGAAATGGAATAGTTACTCATCACAGTAACAGATTTTCACCTAAAGGATTAGAACAGCAAGTAAAACGTGTGCAGCATCTCTGCAAGGAATAGTGTGCCTCAGAACTAAGAATCCTTTTTAAAGATGTAGTTTCTCACTGGGCTGGTCACAAGACTCCCAGTATTCCAACAGTAGATCTTTTAGTTGAATAGGCCAGGGGACTTGACCCTCATTTGAAAAATATATTGCAATTATAGAACCATAAATTAAAATGTAAAAAAAATGTGTTTTAATAAAATAGGACAAGCAAAAGCAAGCATTAAAAGCACAAGCTATAATTAGAAGAACATATACAAAAAAAACTACAGTAAGTACTGTACCTTATCTTAAAAGAGGAGGCAGGGAGGTAGCATGACCACTCAGTGAGTGCATTTACCTTGTGGTACTTACTGTGCAAAGAAAGTCCATGAAAGGGAGTTCCACATGAATGGATGACAGGGCATGTCAGGACTGCAAATGGGAGGGAAGAACAATGCAAGGTGAAACCATGCAGGTGTGGAGACTTGCTCCTTGTATCAAGGTATGTTCTACCTCAGAGTTATTTCTATTTACTGAAGTCTTTGGGGTTAAGGAGCAACCTCCCCCTTGATAAAAACAAGCGAATAATGATAAAAACAATTGAACAATGATAAAAACAAGTGCAGAATGATAGAAAAATAAAGAGAATGTGCTGCAGTTCTATGTTATGTGCTGCTGTTTTATACTTTTTGATGTGTTGCAGCTTGCAGGTGGTAGAGGGCTGATTACTTTATTGGGCTGCACACAGTTTACTGGTGTTGTGCTATGGTATAATAGGTGTGGGGGACTAACAGAGGAGGGAGTTGGGGTGTTGGATTTGGTTGTCAGCTATTGTTGGCAGACTAAGGGTTTGTGATGCCGATGTTGTTGTGCTGCCATTTTTGTTAGGTTTGTACTAGTACTTGTCGCCTGCCATTCTACACTGCATGCAATACTGTTTACTTGCACTGAGTTTGCTTTCGAGGTTAATTATCAGTGCGGTGCTGCTGTATGCTGAATTTCATACACTACTTTATACAATATTGAAATGACATGCACTAAATTGTCACGGATCTGGCAGGGAATGGTATTTTTACTGGCTGTTCAAATCCTATAGGTAAAGCTAGTAATGTGGATAATAATTTTTCCTTCTGTCTTCAAGAATTAGAACAGCTCATTACAACTTGTGCAGACATAAAATTGTAGTCTGGGTAAAAGGGCTAAACACTACCTTGATGATAGGTTCTTAAATACAGAAATTACAAATAAGATGAGAAAGTATGCAGTGTGAAATGTAGCAGTTTTACAGATCTTTGCTGGGGCACATTTCTTGTTGCTACCACTGATGCTCCAGTATTCCTAGTGGAGTATGTTTTGATGCCATATCCAGGTACTTTCCCTGCTTTGGCATAGCATAAATAAATTGTGGATACTATCCACTTTGATATAGATTGTGTAGTGCCTGGTTGTCCTTGTGACAACTCACCATAAGTGACAAATAATTGTTTGCAGTAATTTATGATATTCTCTGTTCTTGACTTGTAGAATCTGATGGCCCCATGTAACATCTAATGAACAGAGTTTTCCCTCTCCTTTGTTGGTATGTGGCCTTGTGAAATAAACTGATAAGGCAAATGTCTCCATTCTCTCTCAAGCATGACTCATAGAAAGACACAAAAAGCTGATCTTCCATAGTAGGATGAATTAAAATAACTGTTAATTCACAACAATCTCACCACAGCAGTGTAACTCCCACAACAGCCAATGTTTCAAGTTATTTACACTTTTTAAGGCCGAGGTGTACCACAAGTGTAAACTGTTTTATACTAGTGATTCTAAAAACACATACAATACTTATCGTATGACATAAACAATTATGTAATGTAAGTACTATAGTACACTAAAGCTTAAATGAACCTTGTGGCAATTGACACCACACATTATAACATTAATCTGTCATAGTGCCTTATATTAAAAATAGTTACAATCATATAACAACACATTTAATTACATATACATTAAAGGTTCTTTGCAAAAAAACTTCATTAATGTACCAGTTAGGATTCAACTTAATGCCACAAAAGTAGGGCAATGCGGTATTATATTTGCCAACCCTAACTCCCCAAATCCCACAAGGAAAACAGTAGAGTTTTGAGTCTTCTGAGTTAGTGCTGGGGACTTCCCTGAGATTGACAGCCTTAATTCTCACCCCAAGCCCATAGCCTTCTGTCCAAACCACCGTTAACAACTGCAAGCCAGTGCCTCATAGTGATACACTCTTCACAGATAAAGAACTATGTGTTGGCACATGTTGGCAACACAGTCTGTAGCAGTTTTCTTCATTTAGGGCCCTGAAGAAAGGAAATCATGGCTGATGTTGTTTGCTTAAGTAATGGGGTGGGCATTAGGGTTTATAACCCCCAAATAAGACAAAACCACTGATTTACTGAGTCTCTGGAGACCAAAAACACTATTTCCTTTTTCTTTCTGCTGTTTGTGGCTGAGGGTAGGGAGTTAAGTATGGAAAACCTAATGCCACATTTCCCTATTTCTGTGGCATTAAGTTGAACCCTAACTGGTGCATTAATGAATTTCTTTACAAATAATTTAATTTATTTTTGAGATAGTGGAAACATATTCTCATTCATGCAGGTCCCTTAGGGACCTTTGGAACAGATGCGTAGGGTCCTTTTGATCCTGCATAAAGGGAAGACTATCCGCCTACAGAAGTGCAGCAATGGATGTCAAGAATTCATAGGGCTGTCTGGTGGCTGCAGAAGCACAGGGACCTTTGGGCCCTCTGCTTCCATGTGGCTGCAGACACAGATGCACAGGGCAAACAGTCAGTCTGTCAGCTAATGTACAGAGCCCTTTGCCACCAACAGATGCATAGGTTCAGGTCTTCTTTTTTTTCCCTGGCTGGGGGAGGTGTCACATAACAGTGCCTCCCCACACCCTTATCCCATCTTGCAGTGTCAACATTTCTCAACAATTATGTAAATATATATATGTGTGTGTGTCTGTGTATGTGCATGTATACCGTATATATCTATATCTATCCATCTATCTATATCTATCTATCTATCTATCTATCTATCTATCTATCTATCTATTCATTCATTGCAAAAATCATTGTTAATGCTTTGGTTAGGGTTGAAGTGACAAAAGTAGGGAAATGAGGCATTAGGGTTGAGACCCTAACACCCCCCACCCTACCACCCACCACACCCCCACCCTCCACAGACCAACATGTGATGGGGTATGCCTTGGGGTCATTGGGCTAACTCTCATCCCACTCCTGTGTAAGAAAGCTGACATGATACAGTATAAGAGAATGGGGTGAGAGTTTGGCCCAATGACCCCAAAGGCACACCCCTCCCTGTTGGTCTGTGGAGGGTGGGGTGGGTGGAGTGGATGGGTGGGGGGTGTTAGGATCTCAATCCTAATGCTTCATTTCCATACATTTGTCACTACAACCTTAACTGATGCATTAAAGTTTTTTGCAATGAAATTCCTAGTTTTTGAGAAAGTGCAATCTTTCCCCTCTATGGTTTGGGGAGTGCAGGGCCCCATGGTTTCAGTTTTTTTTTTCTAATTAACTGCCATCTCCCTGTGGGAGTGCATGGCCTGTAAAGGCTGTCAGCTTTCTGGAGCACAGTGCCCATCTGTCCGTAGGTGTACAGACACTGTAATGAGCTGTTATTTCACTGTGGGAGTTCAGGGCACTGCATTCCCAGTATTGCATAATAGATGACCCAGCAGTCCCAATATGGCATAAACATATCCATATCCATATGTAGAAGCATAATGCCCTCCAGGCACTCCACTCCACCCCACCTATCTATAATTGTAGATACACAGCACAGGACTAGACACATTCCAGGTAACCCTTGCACTACAAATGGTGCAATATCCCAGTAACCATAGCAACATTAGAAAAACTTTCACTGCAGTTGTAGTTATGGGCTGGCTGCCTGCATGTGTGCTTAGTACAGCAGCATAGAGTGAAAAATCCTTATCTCAAGCTGTTTTCTGAGACCCAAAAGGGTTGCCATGGCACAGCTCTGTTGAATATCACCCTGTCAATGCCCCTGCATAGCCAAGTTGCACTGCACCCAGGTTTGTGCCACAGCCTGGTGCAGTCTGAATATCCGGGCCCCTGAGTACAAAGAACGTATGCATAATAATGGGCCTCGGAGCAGAAAATGAGCATTTGTAATACTAAATTGCTTATATCTCAGGAACCGTATGACGTAGAAAAAAAATTAACATTTCATATGATTTATGAGTTTCCTGTCTAATTTTGTAAGAATTTTTCCAACAAAAAGTCAGTATCTCGAAGCATTTCTGAGATACAGGCCCCAAAAGGCATAGCAAACACTGCAATGTTAGACTATGGGAAAAATTGTCAACTTCAGAGTACCTTAACTTTGTATCCCTGCAATATTTTGTCACCAAACCACAAAAAGGCACATCTGTGGGATGTTGGCTTTCTTCCCTCCAAATTTCAGCCCAACAGACCAAATTGTTCTTTTACAGCAGGGTGGAAAAACATTCTTGTTATTTTGGCCATAGTGTTGCAAAGTAGTGTTGCAAATCATGACACTTTCACAAATAAAATTACAAAAGTGTCACAAGTTTGACACTACTTTGCAACACTACAGATTACAAAAATTTGAAAAACATATTTTTGGGTGTTTAACCCTTCAAGAAAGTCATGGCTAACATTCTCATGGCTTGACCACATGAACACAAAAAGAATTGTGTCCCTAGAGGGTCCCAAATTTAAATGCCAAGATTTCTGTGACCACTAACTGAAAAAAAAATGGCTGACTCATGACACTACAGGGGTTCATTTGCAACACTAAAAACTGCATTTGAGACACTGCCAAACTTTTTGTTAACTTTTCCCATTGGCTATAATGGGAAAGTTGTTTTTTGAATAACTTTTGAACCGTTTAGTATTTTTTCACGAAATCTTTGAAAGGCACATCAGGGACCCTGGCTGCATGTACCATGAAGGTTTTGGACTGGTCGCACAAACCATGTGACCTGTAGGTGCAAGCAAAGAATGCACAATAAAGTGTAAATGTGCTATGGAATGCTGCTTTATAACTCCTTCAACTGTATATCCGACCAGTACAAAACTTGACAGATCCAGAGATCTATGATACCATTCAATACATGGCAAATCTCAGGCAAATTCATCATATGGTGGCAAAGTTATTATGCTGCCAAATTTCACACTTTAACCTTAAATTGGGTACTCCACCCTAACTATAGTGTCACTACTGTGTCACTATAATATGTTTATGCATATATACACACACACACACACACACACACACACACACACACATCAAGGGTGAGTGGTAAATGAGTGAGATAAAACAGTGTATCATCCACTGCAGTGTGATATTTTTACCCTCTGCTCTACTGTGGTGATATGAGACATTTACACACACAGGTCACAAAAGGTCACTGATATCATCACCCTGGGCAGCTTTCCCCTCAGCATGAAAGAAACACCTGTGCTGTTACCATAGACACAAATGCAGAACTACCTGAGAGGTCTCACTGCTGCCTACAGCTAACTCAGTGAGCATTACAAAACACACCTATCCCCCCAACTTCCAGATCAATACTGTGATGCTCTCAACTTGATGCAGACAGAATTCCAAACAGCACAACTTCACAGAACAGTCTAAACTACTGCCTGCAGCTAACTCAACTACCACTGAAATACACTCTCACTTGTTCCTCAAACTCTGATTCTCACCCAATTACTGTGCCAATTTCAACTTTACTGCAGCCAGAATCCTAAAGAGCACAATTTCACAGAACACTCTGCACTCTGCCTGCAGCTAACTTAATTACCACTGAAAACAGTATCAGCTGTTCTGACACTCTGCCTCTCAGTTCATTACAATTACATGCTCTTAGCTTCACTGCAGCTAGATTGCTAAACAATACAGCTTCACAAAAGTATGTTTCTCATTCATATCTGAAACTAACTCATTTAACATTGCAAAACACACTCGTGTCTCTCAAAGTTTATAACACTGCCAGCCCATTCAGAAAAGCTCACACACAGAATGAGCAAACACAGTAACAGGAACAGAACACAAGAGAGCATAACAAAACTTCTGAAACTCTTGGCCCTATTGTATATATCGAATACATGATGGGCAGATCATGTGCTATGGCAGATATTGTCACTCCTGCATCGTGAGCTTGGATATCTCACTCGTGCCTTTGGCACTCATGAGATATCCAGAGCTCACTCTGCAGGAGTGACAATATTTGCCATATCACACTCATGCCCATCATGTATCCTATATATATATACACACAGATATAGATATCTCTCTCTCTCACTATATATATATATATATATATATATATATATATATATATATATATGTACATACAGTATATTCATTATGGTAGCAACGTAGTACTACCATGAATTAGGATTGAGTAGCACTTTTAAGGTTAAAGGGTGAACCTTTGCACCTTAACAACTTTGCCACTGTTCAATTGATTTGCCAGAAATTTAGTATGCTCGGTTGGGCATGATAGATCTTGGGATCTGCCAACTTTTGTACCAGACAGAAAGCTCCAGAGAATGTGCAGCCAGGATCCTTGATGTGTCTTTTGTATATTTTGTGATAAAATATTGAATGGTTCAAAAGTTATTCAAAAAACAAGTTCCCATTATAAGTCAATGGGAAAAGTTAACAAAAAGTTCAACACTTTCGCAAATGCACTTTCTAGTGTCACAAATGGCCCTAGTAGTGTTGCAAATCTGCCATTTTTTTTCAGTTACTATCAGAAAAATGCTTGTCATTTAAAATTGGAACCCTCTAGGAACACAATTCTATTTGTGGTCACCTAGTCAGACCCTCAGCATGGTAACCATGTCTTTATTTTGGGTTTAAACACCCCAGAAATATGTTTTTAAAATTTCTGGAAAAAGTAGTGTCACAAGGTAGTGTCGCAATTGTGACACTTTCGGAAAATTTTGTGAAAGCTTTTGCAAATTGAGACACTACTTTGCCAGACTATGGCCAAAATGACAGGGATTCTTTGCCACTCTGCTGCAAAAGAATGGTTTGGTCTTTGGGGCTGAAATTTGGAGGGAAGGCAGCTAACATCTCACAGATGTGTTGGAGGTTTGGTGAAAAAATATGTCACAGATGCCAAGTTACGGTGCTCTGAAGTTGACGTTTTTCTCCATAGACTAACATGGTGGTGTACACCTTTCGGGGCTTGTATCTCGAAAAGGGTACAAGATACGGAATTTTCATCATGACAATGCGTTGCCCCATTTAGTGAAAACCTAGCTTGAAAACTCATGAATCATGTGAAATTTACATTTTTTCTACATCATACGGTTCCTGAGATATCAGCAATTTAGTATTCCAACAGCTCATTTTCCACTCTGAGGCCTATTATTATGCATATATTCTTTCTATACACTGTGTTTGCCTATGCAGCTGTTGGGCAAATACAGGGTGTGCACTTCTGTTACTGTTACACTGACCGTTCCCACTTGTGTTTCCGTACCCATTTGTGTTACCGTTCCCATGTATGCCATTGTCTGTGTTACCCTTTGCGTTCTCATTTGCATATGCACTTACATTTGTGTTTCCATTTCTATTTACTTTGCCATTATTTCTGCTGTTAAGGTTACCATTTGCATTTCCAATTGCCGTACTGTCACTGTGCATATCACGGTTTGCGTTTCCTTATGTGCTTGCAATTGCATTTCTGTTTTCTTTAGAGTTATTGTTACTGTTACCATTTCCATTAGTATTTAAAACTGTGATACCATCACCATGCACCTTATGGTTTGCATTTCTGTACATGCTTGTGTTTGCGTTTCTGTTTCTTTGGCGCTATTGTTGCTGTTGCCATTACCATTTGGGTTTACAATTGCAATACCATGACTGTGCACATAACAGTTTGTGTTTCTGTATGTGCTTGCAGTCACGTTTCTGTTTCTGTTTTCTTTGGTGTCATTTTAGCTGTTACCATTACCATTTGTGTTTTCAATTGCAGTACCATGTCTGTGCACATTATGCTTTGCATTTCCATATGCGCTTGCATTTGCCTTTCTGTGTCTGTTCCCTTTGGTGTTATTGTTGCTGTAACAGTTAACATTTGCATTTACAATAGCAGTACCATGACCGTGCACATTACCAGTTGTGTTTCCATATGCACTTGCGTCTCTGTTTGCATCACTGTTTACTTTGGCACCACTTTGCATCTGCATTTTTATTAACATTTGCATTACCATTTATATTTGCATCACCACATGCGTAACCATTAGCACTTGCATTTGCGTTGCTGTTACTGTTGCTATGTGACAAGACATCATGTGGTGGGAGCGCTCCCACCACTGCATTCTGTTCACTATTTATAGTTCTCAGTCTCAAAAAGAAGGTACATTCATGGCAAAAAACTCCATTTAATATATCAGTTAGAGTTCTTCCATAGCGACAAAGTCAGGAAATTGGTGTTAGGGTTGAAAGCCCCCTTTGCACCCCCAGTCAACCCCCCCAACCGGCATCAGGGTATGTGTTGGGGTTGCTGGTCCTAACTCTCACCCCATTCTCCTGTACCTCAGCTTCTTTACACATGTGATGGGGTGAGAGTTAGGACCAATGACCCCAACGCACACTGCAATGCCAGTTGGGGGGGCAGACTGGGGGCGCAAGGGGGCTTTCGACCCTAACACCGAATTTCCTGGCTTTTGTCACTGTGGAACAACCCTAACTGATGGATTAAATGGATTTTTTGTCATGAGAAAAAAAAAATATATATATATTTATTTATTTATTATGGTAGCACGGTAGTGCTACCATAGTTAAGGTTAAGTAGTACTTTTAAGGTCAAAGGGTGAAACTTTGCACCTTAATAACTTTGTTACTGTTCAACAGACTTGCCTAAAATTTGGAAAGCCTGATTGGGCATGGTAGATCTTGGGATCTGCCAAGCTTTGTACCAGTCGGATATATGGCTGCAGAGTTATTAAGTGACAACCAATTGCAAAATTACAGTTTTTTAAGATTTCTTTGCTCTCGCCTACAGGTCACATGGTTTGTGTGACTGGTCCAAAAACTTCAGGGAAGATGCCGTGGCAGTCCCAAATGTGCCTTTTGAAGATTTCGTGAAAAAATATTGAACAGTTCAAAAGTTATTCAAAAAACAAGTTCCCATTATAAGTCTATGGGAAAAGTTAAACTATTCGACACTTTCACAAATGCACTTTCTAGTGTCGCAAATGGCCCAGTAGTGTCACAAATCCAACATTTTGTTTTCAGTTGGTGATCAGAAAAATGCTTGGCATATAAATTTGGCCCCTTCTAGGGACACAATTCTTTCTGTGTTCACCTAGTTAGACCCTGAGAATGCTAGTCATGTCTTTAATTTGGGGTTAAACACCCCAGAGTGTGTTTTTCAAATGTCTGGAAACAGTAGTGTCACAAACTAGTGTTGCATGCATGACACTTTCTCAACTTTTGTGAAAAGTGTCGTAAACTGCGACACTACTTTTCAGGTTATGGCCAAAATGACAGGAATTCTTTGCTGCCCTGCTGCAAACAAAGGTTTGGTGTTTTGGGCTGAAATTTGGAGGGAATGCAGCCAATATCTCTCAGATGTGCTTTTTGGTGGTATGGTGAAAACATATTGCACGTCTACAAAGTTACAGTACTCCAAAGTTGGCATTTTTACCCATAGACTAACATGGTGGCATATACCACCCTTTTGGGGCTCTTATCTTGAAAATGATACGAGATACAGATTTTTTGTTGTGAGCTAAATAGTCTTATGGGCTATGTAGTAACAAAAACCTAGCCAGGAAAATCCAATTTTTTGTGACATTTAAATTTTGTTTCTGCATCGTGTGGTTGCTGAGATATTGGCAATTAAGTACTTCCAGTGCTCCTTTTAAGCTTCAGTGCACATTACAATGCATACATTCTTTGTACACACTGTCTTAATCTATGCACCTTTGGGCTGCAATTTGGAGGGAAGGCAGCCAACATCTCACAGATGTGTATTTTGGTGGTTTGATACACTTCGGTTAGTACAGTCATGACTTGTATGGCCTCAGTTATGCAGTGGTGCCCTGGAACTGTATCCTGAATACAGAGACACAGCAAAATTGAGGCTGTGGATATCTATGGTGTACCTTCCTAATTGCAAGTTCAGTAAAGTTAGCACAGTTAGAAGTTACATGGTCTCAGTCAGGCAATGACCCCACCCCCCCCACACAGACCAGGTACTGCATACTGAGTGTAGAGCCACAGGTAAAATAAGGGCATGGACATCAATGGTATGCTTCCCTGATTTCAGCTGTACACAAGTTTCCACAGTTAGGAGTTGCACAGTCTCAGCAAGGAATCTCCCCCACCAGAGGAGGTACTGCATCATGAGTGGAGAGGTACAATAAAACAAAAGGCCATGGACATCAACGGTACACCTCCCTGATTACAGGTACACTTTCTTGATTGCAGCTGTACACAAGTTTCCACAGTTAGGAGTTGCACAGTCTCAGCCTGGAATCCCCCTTCCCCACCAGAGGAGGTACTGCATCATGAGTGGAGAAGTACAGTAAAACAGAAGGCCATGGACATCAATGATACACCTCCCTGATTGCAGGTACACTTCAGTTACCACACTTATGACTTGCACGGGCTCAGCCATACAATGTTCCTTGCACACTATAGATCAGGTACTGTATCCTGAGTGGAGAGACACAACAAAACTGAGGCTGTGGAGATCAATGGCACACCTCCCTAATTACAAGTACACTCAAGTTAACACAGTTAGGAGTTGTATGGTGTAAGCCAGGCAGTGCTCCCCACCCCCGTTACACAGACCAGGTACTGCATACTGAGTGTAGAACCATAGCAAAAATACATCCATGGACATCAATGGTACATGTTCCTGATTGCAGCTGTGCACAAGTTTGCACAGTTAGGAGTTACACAGTCTCAGTCAGGAATTTTCCCTCCTCCCCAAGCAGAGGATGTACTGCATCCTGAGTGAGGAGCCATAGGAAAACAAAAGGCCAGGCACATCAACGGTACACCTCCTTGATTACAGGTACACTGCAGTTGACTTGCACGTCCTCAGCCACACAATGCTCCCCCCCACACTGCAGATTAGGTAATGTGTCCTGAGTGTGGGGTACAGCAAAACAGAGGCTGTGGACATCAATGATATACCTTTTGAATTGCAAATAGATTCAAGTTAGTACAGTTAGGAGTTGCATTGCCTCAGCCAGGCAATGCCCACCCCTGACCCTTAGACCAGGTACTGCATACTGAGTGTAGATCTACAGTAAAAACAGGCCCATGCACATCAATGGTGCACCTCCCTGATTGCAGCTGTAGACAAATCTGCACAGTTAGGATCAGTAGAGAGACACAGCAAAAATGAGGCTGTGGATATCAATGGTGTACCTTCCTAATTGCAAGTTCAGTAAAGTTAGCACAGTTAGGAGTTGCATGGTCTCAGCCAGGCAATGACCTCAACCACCCCTACAGACCAGGTACGGCATACTGAGTGTAGAGCCACAGGTAAAATAAGGGCATGTACATCAATGGTACACTTCCCTGATTGCAGCTGTACACAAGTTTCCACAGTTAGGAGTTGCACAGTCTCAGCAAGGAATCCCCCCCCACCAGAGGAGGTAGTGCATCATGAGTGGAGAGGTACAGTAAAACAAAAGGCCATGGACATCAACGGTACACCTCCCTGATTACAGGTACACTCCAGTTACCACACTTATGACTTGCACGTCTTTACCCATGTAATGCTCCTCCCACACTGCACATTAGGTTATGTGTCTTGAGTGTAGGGCTCAGCAAAACTGAAGCTGTGGACATCAATGGTATACCTTCCCAATTGCTAGTAGACTCAAGTTAGTACACTTAGGAGTTGCAGGGCCTCAGCCAGGCAGTGCCCACCCCTGACCCGCAGACCAGGTACTACATGCTGAGTGTAGATCTACAGTAAAAATAAGCCCATGCACATTAATGGTGCACCTCTCTGACTGCAGCTGCAGAAAATTTGCATAATTAGGACTTGGACAGTCTCACCCAGGGATTCTGCACTTCCAGGCCAGAGTAGGAACTGCATACAGTGTGGAGAACCACAGGAAAAGAAAGACCAAGGAAACAGATGGTAAATCTCTGTTTTTTCACGCACATTACAGTGTGTACAGTTGTGCCTTACACAGCCTCAGTCACGGAATGCTCCTGCCACACTACAGAAGAGGTAGTGTATCCTGAGTGGATAGAGAGAGCAAAACTGAGGATGTGGACATCAATGGTATACTGACCTAATTGCAAGTACACTCTAGCTAGGACAGTTAGCAGTTGCACACCTCAGCTAGGCAATGGCCTCTAGCACAACCAGGTACTGCAAGTTGAGTGGAAGGACACAGTGAAAGTAAAGCAGTGGATATAATGGTACACGTCCTTGATACTCTTCAGTTACCACAGTTATGAACTGCATGGCTTTACCCAGGGTATGCCCCCCCCATGAACAGGTGCTGCATACTGACTAGAACTACTGTTTTTTACAAGTTGTTCAATAAAAACAATGTATTGTTATGAAATGATTTCATTTGTACACAATATACATATATATGTATTTATGTATAAAGACATGGAAATAATAGTTTAGCTTTTTTCAGCAAAATCAAAATAGACTTACAAAAATATATAGAAATATCTGTTTGAAACAATATTTTTTTATATACAAAAATAATTGCCTTGTTAAAATAAATTAAATACAAAAAAATGAGGTTGTTCATCAAAAACAGAAGGAGGTGTGTTGCCTGGCTCAGTCAGCCCAGGCCAAAAACTGGAAAAAATGAGGAGTGCACATCAGAAGTGGAAGTTGTTGTGCCAGCTTAAGAGGAGATACCGGACGTAGCTGTAGAGACTGTCCATCAGTGGTCAGGGAGACTGCTTATGGTGACAGGTGAAGCAGTGCTGCTGTCCGCACTGGCACCTGCCGCTGTAGAGGCTGTCCATCAGTGGTCAGGGAGACTGCTCATGGCGACAGGTGAAGCAGTGCTGCTGTCCGCACTGGCACCTGCCGCTGTGCTCACAGGCTCCAGCAAAAGGTTGACTGTTGCTTGCTGAGCTGTCAGTAGGCTTATTATTTTATCCTGTTGTTCTGTGATTGTTTTTAAATCATTGTCATGTTGTCATTTCACATCTCTGATTTCATTTGACAAACAGTCAACCTTGTGCTCAAGCCTCCGAACACAATGACAGTGCACAGAGTGCCGCTTTTTACGTAGCTGATCTGTAAAGAGAAAAAACAAACCATTACTATGTGAGAATGTTGTTATGTTAGAAATCTATTACTGGGATAGAGTTGTAACAGTATTGTATCCATGTAGTTATAGTGTTATGAAGCAGTAGGTGTGTCAGTAGCATATCATAATAAGATGAAATGCTGCCACAATATATGGAGTCTGTGCTATGTAAGTTGCTTAACAGTACTGTGTATACATTGCATATGAGGCACTGTATTGTGAGTTTACACTGTCAGTAATAACAAGTATATATATATATATATATATATATATTTATAGTGCATCATCATAAAGTAACACACATGTTGGAAGAGTAAATAATTACATTTAATCATTTACGACATGTCCTACTCCTATAGGTACACATAACAGATTGTATACCATGTCTTGTCTGGTGTACATTATTGTTTATAAGTGAAGAAATGTTATTTCATCTAGGGATTATTTGAGATCATCTACATTATGTCCCTGCCCCCCCATCCCTGTCATTGTGTGAGTGGTGGATATACTATGTTATGACTGAAGAGTCACAGATAAACAAATCTTATGTATAGTGATACTACAACTGTATTGCTTACTGTACATACTGCAATAGTTTGGATAGTAGTGGGGATTTCATGGTACCAGGGAAGTGAGAGCATCCTGTGAAGACTTATAAGAGAACTAAGATATGTGTATTAACAGTAAAGCTTCTTGGTGACAGTAATAGGGCAGCAGAACAGATAACTGCTGTATGAAATGGTGCAGTGAATAGTACCAGGCTAAAAGCCAGGTGGTAGGTCATTGGAGTAGAGTTAAATAACACAAAAGGCAATGTCATAGGCATTACAATTGTGTTATTGCAGTAATATAGTACATGGCACAGTTACTAGTTGTATCTTGTAGCTATGCAGTGACAGGTGGTGGTATCCAAGATATGAGTAGCTGATGTACTTTGTACCTCTGATTGTTGTATTAACAAATACTTTTACATGAAATAATACAAAGGCCATAAAAAAGTCCTGGCCTCTGATTGGTCAGTCTGGGACTGGACCCGTGATGTTATCCCAGTACAACATCATGGGTCTAGTCCCAGCACTGTTAAACTGTGTATGGCCATATGGTTGATTGTTTCATCTTCTCTAAAAAACAGAAATATAATTTTACACAAAAACATATTTACAATGATTTTTTTTTATACTGTATAACAACGAGCCACTGTATAATAGCAATAATGGCATCCAGGGTGTATATTGTTTGGGATAACGTTATGCCTCAGTAATTGGACACAGTCGGCCTGTGCCCTCGTTGCCAACTACCTGAGGTGTGATGTTATCCCAGCATGATAGACACCCTGGAGGACATTATTGTTTAATTAACTGATACTCTTTGCAGTAATGTATAATGTTTGTGTCAGTTTTTTTTTCTTGTTCAACTTACGTTCAGGGCTAGCGGTACACTCCTGCTTCATTTGTCACACTGGTGTTTCTGATGTCTTCCCAACCACTGTAAGATGGATAGATGGTTTTTAACATACATGAAGGTATTTCAGTTCTCTAAATGATACTGTTATTGTATTCTGAGAGTTGACAAATACTTTAAACAAAAGGAATACTTCTATACGGTTCAGCTGTAATTAGTTTTATTAGGTTGTTATTGAAAAAGTTAGTAGTTGTTTATTAGCAGCTAAGTAATAAGAGTCCCTATTTGCAAGTGATGGGAGATACTGCATCCTGAATAGAAAGTTACATGTAAAGAAAGTAAAGACACAATGACACTGTATGTGTGTTGTCACAGTTTGAGAAATATTTGAACTGGTAAGAAGTATATGGTATTACACATGGAAATCTCACTGCCGCAGGTGTAACCCTCCCACTGCACATTGTGCCAATGCATTTTTAAAGTTTAACAATGGTCATGAACATCTGACTGACAGGTAACCAAATAAATGGTAGACAACTTGGAACACAGGTGTTTCATGACATGACACAGGCAATATCACACTGTCTAATCATACAAGTTGTGAACTGTGTCTTTGCAGTGATAGTGAAAGAAAGTATATGGCGATAAATGGTGTGACTCTGTGAGAGGGGGGTGTTACTGTTCCATGGGTTTTAGCCAGTTACATGCATTGCAACTGTTCAGTTACTGGGTACACAAAGTTTATTTCAGTTGAGGATTACAAGTTTTATCTCAACAAGAAAGTTACAGTCTTTAGCTGTAGTGTTACAATTATTGGGTACTGTTGCTATT
The DNA here is from genome assembly GCA_016271365.2 of Neoceratodus forsteri. Classification (NCBI taxonomy): domain Eukaryota; kingdom Metazoa; phylum Chordata; order Ceratodontiformes; family Ceratodontidae; genus Neoceratodus; species Neoceratodus forsteri. Next base: position 514,678,658 of record CM057450.1, on the reverse strand, counting down.
CTCGTATCCTGCCCTCAACCACACATACTCTGTTCAAACACAGATAGACTGGTATTTAAGCAATAAGGCACAACAGGGTGTGGGTTACTGGGGATTTACCCATGTTTTGTGTGGTGTGTCACAAGGCACGGCCAAGTGGCTTAACCACACAAGAAGTGGATAAATCGCCCCAAAATTTATACTCTGGAGTGCCTTATTACGATAACACAATGGATCCATGTGTATATTCATTTAAAATGTGTTTAATTATGCTTTTCATAAATGCCATTAGTCAGTTGTTGGTTATGCAGGATTTACCCATTTTCATGTGACATGTTTTGACCAATGAGGTTACAGGATTTTCACATAGCGTTGTATAATGAATGCCAATTTTATGGTAACATATTAATTGAAATGATTTTCTATGTAATAGGAAATCACTATGGCTATAGCTGTGATACATACTTATGAGTTCACTTTTGTTCAAACAGAACTCTGTTTTGTGACTAAATACTTCATTCTTCTCTATGTAATCCTTTCTGAGTCATTAGTAGTGTGTAAGGTATTGCTTTTTACTCATACCGTTAAGATGTGGTCTGTCTTTACTGTAGAATACACAGTGGGGTACTACTACTGGCAACAATTTCAGAACAACTTACTAATAATTTAGGCCAACATACTTGGGAAATTAGTTATTCTATGTGCTCAACGATTGTTTTATGTGATAATATGCAAACTATTTCTGGTTTGCACTCTGTAGACTGATACAAATTGTACAGTACATACCAATCTTACAGCAGTTTAGTGGATTCACTGCATCAAAGAGTGATCGATGTAGACCTGTAATAGTAACAACGGTTATGTTTTTTTTGTGCAGTTTACTTACCTTCTGACTCAACTACACTGTCTGTGTCAGAATGTTCAGCCTCCACAGCCTGTTCTGCAGCTGGTACTACCTTGCTTTGTGGTGGGAAACTCCTTCAGTAATCTATGAAATGAGAGATTAGAAATATTACATTGAGTGTGGTAGTTGTAATTCTAATCATTGATAGATTTGTCATTGAAACAATGTATGACATTGATAGTTGATATTACTATCTATAATGTCAATGAATAATTGTGAACCTTGGCAACTGTATGTGTACGCTGCCCATGTATTTCAATAGAAGATTGACATTTGACTGCTACAATAGTAAGAGCCAACCAGAAAAGTCAAATTTTTTAGATCATTTGAAGTTACTGTAAGGATCTAAAAATGCTTATATTTGAGTCATTGACAGTGTTATGAAAGCCGTATGTTGATCTTCTTACCATTGCGCTTTTACAGGATAATCTGGAGAAGTTGGGTTTATGTTAAATTATCATTAAATCATTACTTGAGGGTAATATGCCACCGAACTTTGTGTTGTACAACATTATACCCACAGGTGGTCATTAAGTTGTACATGTACGTAACTCAGTAGAGTTCATCATTGTTTACTTAACACAATAATAACGTATTTTTTTTCTACAAAAGAAAACATGTTTAGTGATACATAGTTTCTGTACTCACGGTCTGTTAGGTGCACACCACTTGTGGCTTTCCTGCTGCCTCCCACATCTCGTAAGCGAGGTAGTAACAGATCACATCACTGTCTGGTATCACCTCTCTCTGTTTCAATAGATAGAACTGCTGGTGTAACAGCTTCTACTTCCTTTTACACATTACTGGGTTTTTGTTGCATACCTCGTGGATGGTAGGCATATATTCGTGGATGCGCCTCCACATTTCTTCCAGTTTCATATTGGTACTATGCATTAGTATGCATGCATTTCCCCTGGCCTGGGCTGATTGAGCCAGGCAACACACCTCCCTCTGTGACCACAGATGCATACTTATTCACTGATTTTTCCTGTAGAAAGCTGTAATAAATAGAGAACAGTGTGTTAGAATACAGTGTAGATGATCACACACCTAAATGTTTGTGATTGAATATTTACAGTAATATGATGTTCATAATTAATACAAGTGATGGATTGTGTGTATACAATATCTGGTGTTGCTTTGTGGTACTGCAGTGTGAGCTGTACAGTTCACTGTGTAGTGTTACTGGTAGCACCATGCCATTCACTGCTGCTGTTTCTAGTTTAGTACAGGTGTTGTTGGACATCATTGGTACTATAGCTGCCAAGTACAGTATTGTATGGCAACTTGGGGGTTGGTGATTCCTAATACTATTACTGCCAGGAGCATAATCATATAGGCAATCAGGAGGAGTGGAATAGTTAACGTGGTCAGAATGTTTAATAGTTTGAGTAATCATTACATAATATGAATAAAAAAAAATAATATTTTACATTAAAAGTTTCAGTCTATCTTAGATGTATAGGGAAACAAAATTTATTTTTAAATAGATCCATCTATTTGCTATGTCTGTATATATAATGAAACTCAGAACATTTACATGAATCTGAATGCATGTAACGGTGTGATAGGAAGATAGTATAATTTTGTATGTGTGTGTAATCTGTGCAGCTTTTCTATTTTTTGACCCATTTAATGGGCTCGTAAAAGAACCTTTTGTTTACAATTCTGCCTGCTGCTACAGCCTGATATTTTTAGAGGACTGTGAGTATCCCATCTCGAAGGTCACCCAGGAAAAGGCAATTGCCAGCATGTGAGAAGTGCATACCATTTGGTAGGTAGAGCCAATTATTACAATATTTAATTTGAGGATGACGTATGGTGTGCATCCCAGCCATGCGAAGGTATCCAGATATTTGAATGTTTACCTTTCTGCAAGCTCTGTCAAGCAGGTACATGTGCTGCGATGCTTGCTAGACTCTACACTCTATAATGTCAGAAAAAATTGTCTTACAGGCAGGTAATATATCCATGATGGAAGCAAGATCCAGTTTTGCTTCTGAGACTAAATCTACCAATCCTTTGGTACCCAAATCATTGCCTCTGAGATGGATCAGCAGTATGTTTGGCCAAGCTTGAGTAGTCAAAAGTCTGTGCATTGTTGGCATGAGATGCTCCCACCTCATGCAACCTCTGCCAAACTATTTTAAGAGCAATTTGGAAGCTGCAGGTCTCTCCCAAAATCACTCCTCTGAGCATACTCTGAAGCACACCTTACTATGCTGCTACCCATTACCAATACATTCCATCTGCTGTTTTCTGCAATTCTTAGCTTTTAAACTGAGAAGTGGACAGAGTGCTACCAAATAAAAAAAAACAGTGTTTCTCCTGTAGTGGTTAGCCACAAGTGAATGTGACACTAACTTTTCCCTGTCCGGTTCAACACTGATTTTGTGAGCTTATACTAAACACACTGATTTGGCATGTTATTGGTTAATTATTTACCATGTTTGACCAATACAGTTCATGCACTGACTATTACTACACTAAATGGCTATTCTCACTGTCAAATACAAATGCAGAAATATTTCTTAGAGGGAAAATGCAACATTGCTATTGGCTACTTCAAACAATTACAGCTTAACAGAGAAATGTGATTTGTTGTGTCTCGTTATGATACACATGCTGTTTGCTTCTGCCTCCATTTGCAGCTCTATTTGTGCTAGTAAGTACTGATTAAGACTCGACTTTAAACTGTTGTAATTTTTTTAACAATATTGCAGATAAATAATATTGTCATAGTCAAATACAGCATCAAAAAATGTTTTGTTTAATACTATTTTTGTACTGCTAATTATTTTTATGATGCTAGAAAAGTTGATTTGAAAATGTGATATACTTACAGAGTAAGAAGCAGGGTGCCTCTGGTTTTCTCAAAGATGGCTGCTGTGTCCTTCTTCTTCACTGTTCGGTGGTTGTGATTTGCAGTTCGATATGGCCTGATATATGCAGCGATACATTGGTTGCAGCATCTGGCAGTCCAATAGCCACCAGTCTGTGATTGGCTGACTGTGAAAGGGGGTGTAAAATAATTGGCATTTGCGAAAGTGTCAGGCATGCAACACTATTATTTGACACAGTCGTGCGTGTGACATTACTTTGCAACACTATATTCGACAATGTCACACACTTGACGCTACTTTTTTCAAAAGTGTCGCATGCACAACACATATTTTTTCAAAAGTGTCACACGTTCGACACTACTTTTCAGATTAAAAAACAGTTTTTATTAGTTAGAACAGCAGTGTGGATGTTTAACATTGAGGCACTGCTTGATTTTTCACATTTTGTGATATATTTATTGTCATATTATTATTGATGTTATGTTCATCACCATCTGAAAAGACCATCTATTGCTTCACTGACCTTCACCTACTACAGTAATTATCTCAACAATGTTTACTAGGCAGTATTATTTTTTGTTCTTAGATGACATAGCGATGGTGCACGATAATATGTGATGTTAGAAACACTAAATACATGAATTTTAATTTTTGTTTTCTGTACTTCCCATACATGTGTCTGATTGTTCTGTAAGATTGGTGTACTCAACTTTGAATAGTGAAACATGAAAGATGCCAGCTAAACACAGACAGAAGTCTATGCAGAGATGAAACATGTATCACAGTACTTCACTGTTGCATAAGGGTGATGTGAAAGTCAGTGATTCTTGTTCAAGACATGAAATGATTCAGCATCCTAGTAAAGGAGAGGATTCAGAGCTTTATCACTCTGTTGGGAAAGGACATGCTTTCTCAACAGCAAGGAAACAATACGTAGCTAAGCAACAGTTGTGTAGATAGCAGAAAAGCTACTGTTGCAAAGACACACATAAACACACGTACTATGCAGCACTGAAAATATAGAGCTGCTGATGATTATCTGAGGAAGCAGAAGTATTTTCAATCTCTAGCTTCTAAAGCCAAGACTGAAAGACTCATTGCTGCTGTGATGAGACGTGAGCACAGAAAAATAGTCATCTCAGCTTGATGAAATTGCACCTGAAAGTACAAACATTTGTTAATAGAGCAGTTTTTGCTCTTCAATGTTTGTGGCATAAGATGTCTCATGTACTTGAGCAGTTTAGGAAAATTGTGTATGATGTAAAGATGAGGCTACAATGATATCCTATTTTGAACCTGCACAATTTCTGTGATGTTTTCACAGGACAGTGGCTGCACACACAGCACTCAGAGGCATATTTCTAGGAGAAGTCATATTACTCTCAGAAAAAAGACAGCAAGTTGTGCGTTGATGAGTCCGTCAAAGTGTGTAATGTGCTTAGTGTGTGTGATGATACTAAACGATGGAGTCAGATGATGAATCTGAGGCAACTATTCAGCCTCATAAATGTCACTGTCTCTCATGGACATGCGATGACACTTGCAACGATAGGCAATCATCGTTTGAGAAAGTTGAGCACTTTATCAACCTGTTTGACATTACTGACCATAAAGACAGACATAAACTGTTTGAGAACATAGACCATCGTGAGATTCATCCACACACTGGACTTATGGGTCACTCCCTTGCATGCATAGATAGTGGTGTTTGTGACAGTGTCTTTCACCATATGCGCATGCTGGGAGCACATTAATCAGGGATGAAGAACTTTGTGTACAGTGAATATGAAGTTCGTCGAGCTGTTACTCAGTATACTCATCTGAATGAGTTACTGTTTTCTGGTGACATGCATGGTGCCATTTAATTTTTTAAACAGTTGTGATGTTTCAGCAGTGTGACTGATACCGTGGTTACTCAGGGATCAATTACTGATGGGAATTGTGTGTCTGTCCCAGAAAGTGATATTCTCAAACAGTTTGGGAAATCATTTGCCAAATTTGAGCTGGCAAAGAGACAGAAGTTTGACTCTGTATGTGTGTCATGTGAATGCCTTCGCTACCAGAAACAAATGGTCACAGTGAACCTGGAAACCTTGTCACCATACGACATGTGGTTTCAACTTTCAGTATTTTTGCTGTTAAAGTTTGACTTTCAGTTAGACCCAATCACTGTGATGTGCAAGCAATGTTTTTCTAAAGCGAAGTGTAACATTCTGCCACCAAGGTCAGTCTTGAACAACATGGAGGCACATGTGACACCAACTGAGATTGCCACATTAAATTTGTTTGAAAGGATTCTTATTCAAACAATGAAACCAGTTCAAACTATTCTATGTATGAACACAAATACATGGAATATTCCACAAAAAGAACTCATCAGATCTCTTAAGGGTTCCATCATGTATCTTCCACTTTCCCTGCAGGAAAATGTGGAGGCTATCTCCATTGAAAACACTTTGGTCATTCTTGTAAATGGTGTGCCAACAAAGTCTAAGGTGATTTGGCAGGATGTTGTTAATGTTGAGAAGGTGAAGCTTGCCCTTACTCACTTAAAGAACAAAAATCCTTTTTATGCGGACCTTAATACTGATCACATCACTAGTGTGCCTCTTAATCATGATGACTTGGACAGCACAAAGCCGATGATTGAGAAGGCCAATGTGGAAACAAATGACAATGTGTATGAACAGTACACAATTCATCCACTACATGGCAGAGATCCGGTAGGGGACATTTATCTGTATCAAATGAAACAGATGGAAGCTGAGCCTGTCAGCATTTGGGAGGCAATACTGGAGGCACACTGTTTCCCAGACTTATTCCAAAAAGGGTCAGGTGGTCACCTCAATGAAAGAGAATTGTGTGTACAGGGCGCTGAATACAGAACAACCCATGTGCTCGGTAAAGATGGCAAATTCAGACCACAACATACAGTACCTGTTTCATCTCCTGTGGGAGAGTGAACTTAGCATATTGTCTGTGCCTACTGTGCATACTATTCTTCTGATTACTCCACTTGATGGAATTACAGCAGCACAATTTATTGAGAAACTGAAGCAGAAAGATGAAAATGTGAAAGTTAATTTGTCTTCTAGTCTGTCAAGTCTATGTGGCACCAAAGAATATTAGTACCGCAGACACTCTGAGGTGATGACAATGCTGCAAGAGCAAGGTGCAGCTACATGGTTTGTCACACTCAGTTGTGCTGAGTATGTCTGGGATGAGGTCACGAAACTGTTGAAGTGGGCAAATTCTGATGTTGAGGGTATTTTATCAATGAGTCTCAGAGAGATGCACTCACTTGACCATGTCTCTGTCACAAGGCATTTTCACAAGTGGTTCCATTACATTCTGACTTTCATTTTGTCAAACGACAATCCACTTCTCGGTGTTGTGGAACATTACTTTTGGAGGATGGAGTACCAGGTGCAAGGTGCTCCTCATATTCACATATTGCTGTGGATCAAGGATGCCCCATGTATAGGTGAGCATGAAGCAGCACAAATGCTGTCATTCATCAAGAAATACATCACTTGCCGCATCGGACAATTACGACAGTCCAACACTGCGGAAGTTGGTGAAAAGGTTCCAGTGCCATATTTGTGTGAAATACTGCCACTGGGTAGTGAAAAACAAATCTGATTGGTACACAAGATGTTGTTCCAGATTTCCTAGATGTGTCTGTCAGGACGGTTGCATGAATGATCTGTTTTCAGCAGTGCGACACCACTTGAAGGCAAAATCAACCAAGAAGGTATATGAGTTACCCAGAGATGAGAAAGAGGTGTACATCAATGACTACAACCCTACTCTTCTCCTAATGTGGCAAGCAAACATAGATGTTCAGTTTGTGGCTGACAACTCATTGGCTCTGGTGCGATATGTCACTTTGCACATAACTAAACATGAGCAGACTAGCTTTCAAGATCTTGAGAAGATATTGCTAGTTCAAGCAAGAGCCTGACATCTCAGTTGTGCTTACTAGGCTTGAAGACCCTTTCACACAGAGAATGTGGTGCTTATGAGGCTGGTGATCACTTGACTGGTTCCCATCTGTGGTATCCTTGGGGAACCTCTGTCTCTGAATGCCCCAGAAGAACTCATGTCAGAAGTGGAGAGTGCCATGCAATATGGTACGCACTGCGGCGCTGACCCAGCTGAGTTTAGAGAGAGACTCATTGAGTAGCAGGGTGTGGTTTACTCTGAGGTAACTGATGCTATCTGACATGGGATACTGCATGATGAGAAGAAATGTGACTGACTTGACTACAAACCACTGCTGATGTTTGTTAGTGGCTCAGCTGGTACAGGGAAGAGTTTCCTTATTGAGGCCATCATGGCTGAAATACAGAGCTTGACAGGGTCAGTGATGTCTGTTGCTGTTAGTGCTCCCACCGGACTGGCAGCATACAACATTGGTGGTGTGATGTTACACCATCTGTTCATGTTGCCAGTAGAGCATGGCAAAGGAGAAGAGTATCAGAAACTGTCATTTGAGGTTGCATCTCAGCTTCGTTCAATGTTTTGTAAGATGAAGTTACTCATCATTGATGAGATTAGTATGGTCACTAATTTGATGCTTGCCTGTATACAGCTACTTCTACAGGAGATCCTGGGGACTGACTGTGGAGATGCATTCAGTGGAAAAAGCATTGTTGTATTTGGAGACCTTTTACAGCTTTCACCTATGAGTGTAGAACATGTCTTTGCAGCTCTGACTGTGAAGCAGGCGGAGAATACACTTGGCTGCATTGGAGATTTTAACCTGTGGGAGCTATTTACCTATGTTGAGCTGTATTAGAACATGCACCAAAGTGCTAACATGACTTACAAGGCACTGTTGGATCAAGCTCGTACAGGTTCTCTTTCACCAGAACATGTTGCAATGTTAAATGGACGAAGGATCAGAATGGACACTACATCCATAGAAACTGCATGTGATGTTTTCAGTGATGTGTGTTCCATGGGCACACACATTGTGTGTCTTATGCCATGACTAAAGAAATGCACTGAGTTCAACAGTGTCATGTTGCAGAGAGAAAATCAATCAATTCTCACACTGCATGCTGTTGACACAGTCAATGATGTCATTTTAAGACAGAAGCTGGAAGCTAAGATGACTGAATGACTGTCTGAATTGAAGTCAGATGTTCCATGCATAGCTGGTCTAGTAACTGTACTTACAGTTTGTAACAATGCACGTGTCATGCTATGCCACAATCTTGATGTGGATCGTAGTATGATAAATGGTGCCATGGGTAACATCATTGGCTTTATCTACAATGTTCAAAAGACATTTATCGAGACACTTGTCCACTTTGACAACATTGAAAATCCTGTCCAGACTGATTGTACCTGTGTTAAGTTCCAGGTATTGAAGGATATCTATGTGAACAGGAAACAGTTCTCAATATGTGTTGCACATGCTGTTTCCATTCACAAGTCTCAAGGCTTGAGTTTGGATTCAGAAATGGTGGACATAGGGACAGACATTTTCAAAGATGGCATGAGCTACGTCACACTTTCATGCGTACGTAGTCTTTCTGGGTTGCATATCATAACAGTCGCACCTCAGAAGATACGTGCTTACAAGTGCTGTATAGTTGAGTACAACAGATTACGTACTTTATACCAGTCACAGATGTCTTTAATACCACTACCAACGTATGTGGTTGTCTCACATCCTTCAGTCACATTTACAGTTGTTAACAAAAGAAAACCAGCTTGTGCAACTGATGAAACTGTGCAGATTTCTAAGATGGTCACAATGTCAAATAAAGATGCAGAGCCAGCTGTTGTTCAGAAGTCTGTTGGAATGGCCGTTGTGCCTGTGTTTGATGACAGTACTAGAGTTAACTGCTATGCTAATGCAGTTATGCAGTTCTTTCTCCACATGCCACATTTTGTAGAGGCAATATCTGCTTTGCAAGACACTGCCCTATCAAAGGAATTGAAGCAGGTTGTCAACATGGCTTCTGATCAGTCTAAGAATGTGCAGTCCCTAACACCTCTGTGGCAAGTGCTGGGCACATATGATGGATGCAGTACATTTGCTGCAAACATGCAGCGGGATGCTACCGAGTTTATGATGACTATCATAAACAGCTTGGATGAAGAGGGAACTTCTATGCTTTACTATTTCACTGTGTTATATGTTACCAAGTACGTATGTCTGTTATGAGGTCATTCAGAATGAGAAACCATAGAAGATATGCTTTGGGTTTCTCTGTTTGTGCCTCAGAGTAAAGCTGTAAAGTTTTGGCAGCTGTTTACTAATGCTGAAAGTGGCCACCTGTGTGTGAGGTGTGGAGGTACATGTACTCAGTCCATACATCTCAGGACTTCATCTCAATATCTTATGCTAGTATTGCATAGATTTGACTCCAATGGGCCCAGAGTTGACACAACCATCACTGATTTTACATCTGGTAGAGTAGTATTTAACCAAGCAGTGTTTGACACTCATGCTGTGATCTACCACTATTGCCATTCGGTACATTCTGGACATTACACTTGTTTGTTGAGGTACAGAACTGGATGGGTCAAGTGTGATGATTAAACAAGCTCTTTCAGAGACTGCTGCAACACTTAAAAAATGCTTACGTTCCGAAGAATTATGCCAATTTGCATATGTCAGAGGAATAGTTACACAACATATGAAATTCCTTTACTTTGCTGTTTATTTTTTTCTTACAGAGTGAGTTTTGTCACACTGTCATTTGTTACTAGCAAATGTACAGTTGTGATTATGCAGGAAATATATCCCATGGCTCTCTTGCATATCTAGACTCATTGTGACTTTAAGATTGTTGTGTTGATCAGTGAGGCAGTGAAAATAGTTGCAGTGGTCTTTAATAAGCCCCAGCTGCCTTCACAGTCACTAGAGAAACCACACTTACACATCTAACAAAGACTTCAGCATGTCAAAAGAGATATTCCTATCTGGTAAAACTCTTTTATCATAGTCTTTTGTTATGAGTATGTTATATGCAGACATAATAAATCACACTTGGCACATTTGCTAGATGTGTGATTGCACTAAGATACAATGCTTCTCCATGTACATTTAAATCACTGTGTATCATATCTTTAACTAAAGATTAACAGTACTCTGTCATGTGTTGAGAACTATGATGTGTGCTCTGTATTTGTTTCTTTCTTTTTATTCTTGCATCTTGAACAAATATCTAAACTGTTTTTCACAACAGTGCATTACTATGACTGTTTCATTGTCATGTATCTAGAATGTGTGTGTGTCTATATATATATATATAACACACACACACACACACACACATATATACATACAATGTTTAATATAATTTTTGGTAGTACTTAGTACTCTGTTGTAAACAGTAGTAGTATTGACTAACATGTACATTGATTGATAGCATTATAAGCATGAATTTTCTGTTAAACACTTGTAGACTCATAAAGAGTAAGAAGTAGTATGCTTATATTTGTTAGCATGAGATATTATGCAGCTGCACATATCTACTGTTCTGTTATTTCATATGCCATCATTAAAAACAAGTTACTGTTTTCTGTTACAGATATCTTTATCATTTAGTGCACAGAGATTTTGCTTATCATATCGTAAGATGTTATATTCATAGTATTCAGTAAAAAATTTCTTTCATGTAAGTAAAAGATGTAACAGATCGAGGTGGTAAACTAGTTTTGTACCTATGTAACTATTTCTTTTAGCATTTATAGTGATGTATGTAATACTGTTACCATATAGTATCAGAAATCTTTGTGTTTTACCTTACCTTGATGTATGTTAATAGTTGAAAACTGTACATCAGACACTTTCACTAATGACAATTGATCATTTTTTTTTGTTCCTGATAATATTCTCTGATAGCCTCTATTGAGGGGTCGGGTGGGAATTTTCCAAATGCAGTAACACTGCAGTATGTCTTGACATATGCATCTATGTGTGTATATATTCATATGTCTACACATAGAATATATTAACATTAAATATTTAATTGTTAGCTTCAGATATATATTTCTTTTTAAACCATAACCTGCTTGTACTGCTATGAGTTTATAAGTTGCATCTGTTTTTTTTGCCCACCCCAGGAACATTCACACTATCAGTCACACAATAACAACAACATAATTACTGTTTCGTATGTGTTAGCCATGTTCAGAGGGTGATGTGATGTCTGACCTTATGTGTTTTTTGATTCTGTTACATGTCACCGATTTACTATCTGTGATACTGGTTTACATGTATTTAAAGCAGCAGTGAAAAACATTTATGGGATTGTTTTGTGAGACTGATTTTTGTGCACCAATTGGATTCTTAATTCAGCCTTCTATTTTTAAGCCTTATCTACCTGTGGTGTGTCTTTCTTTTAGCATTATGTAACGGTGATACTATGTATGTTGGTGTTGCTGCAGTACTGCATTTAAACAGTACATGATGTTCATTGCCACATTCTTTCTATTTATCACTATGCAAGTGGTATTCTTCAATGTGGTGAACATATACATCTTCTATTTTGTAGGCAAATCATTTTATTAGCACATCTAAGTCGTAGCACATGAACAATATTTATGTGAATATTATTAGATAACCACTTATTTAGTGAAATGTATAAATATGTTGTTTAGCCAGTGTTCTGAAAACAAAGATATGTTCTTAATAAGATATTCAAAAGTAATATTACAGCATTACTTCTCAAAAACACAGGAACTTCATGGCAAAAACACACAATTTAAAGCATCAGTTAGAGTTGTTCCACAGTGACAAAAGCAAGGAAATTAGGTGTTAGGGTTGAAATTGCTAGGTAAGGCCATGCAACTCCTAAGTGTGGTACGTAATGTGCACCTGCAATCAAAAATGCATACATTTGCTGTACATGGCTTCAGTTTTGCTGTGGATCTCCACTGAGCATGCAGTACCTGGTCGGGTGGTTGGGGATGTCTTGTATTACATTTAGACAGTTGTATTTTATTTGTCACCTGCTGCTAGTTGTCTGTGATTTGTTGTGATGCATTGGTCCTCCCACCTACTTGCATGTGTGTGTGGTGCTGGGGGAGGTGGGGGGTGAATGCAGAGTTAGGGTTTTCAATCTTAACACTGAATTTCCTTGCTTTTGCAGCTGTGGAACAACCCTAACTGATGCATTAAATTGAGTTTTTTTGCCATATATCTAGCTATCTATCTAGATAGTATATGCAAAATGCTGCTTAATCATCGATTAGGTTGTACCATTAGTGACAAAAGCAAGAGTCCATCCAGAAGGAAAGCCCCTTTGCACCCTCAGCCCATCACCCCAACCACCAACGGGGTATGCATTGGGGTCATCAGCCCTAACTCATGCCCCATCACATGTGTAAACAAGCTTAGGCATAGGAGAATGGGGGGGTGAGACTTAGGACCAACAACCCCAATGCACACTCCATTGGCAGTTGGGGTGGTGGGCAGGGGAGGTCCAATGGGGGCTTTCAACCTTAACCCTGAATTTCCTTACTTTTATAGCTGTGCTACAACCCTAACTGATGCATTGACTGGATTTCTTTTTGCCTCTAATTTCCTTCTTTTTGAGAATGTAAAGTAGAAATAGTGGAATTGAATGTGAGTGGTGCAGCGTAGGGGCCCCTTTTGAGCCCTCGAAGGCCCCACCCTCACGTGATGTTTTGTGACATAGTAATGATTAGTGCAAGGGAAACACAACCGCTAATGGTTGCACACATGGTGGTAGAAATGTAAATGGTAAAACAAATGTTAATAGAAATAGAAGTGCAAAGTGACACCAAAAACAAACAGTAACACAAAAGGAGACGCAAGCGCATAAGGAAACATAAACCGTGACATGCACGGTGATGGTACAGCAATTGGAAACATAAATGGTAATGTTAACAGCAGAAATAATGCCAAAGGAAACAGAAATGGAAACAAGAATGCAAGCATATATGCAAATGAGAATGCAAAGGGTAATGCACACAGTGGCGTACATGGCAATGGTAATGCAAATGGGTACAGAAACACAAGTAGGAATGCTTACTGTAACAGTAACGGAAGTTCACACCCTGGTTTTGCCCAACTGGGCTATGCATTGTCACAATGAAAAATCTGTATCTCACACCGTTTCCGAGATCTGAGCCCCGAAAGGCGTGGCGTATACCACCATGTTATTCTATGGGGAAAAATGTTAATTTTGGAGTACCATAACTTGGCATCCTTGCAATATTGTTTCACCAAGCCATGAAAAGGAACATCTGTGAGATGTTTGCTGTATTCTCTGCAAATTTTAGCCCAAAAGACTAAACCGTTCTTTTGCAGCAGGGTGGGAAAGAATTCCTGTCAATTTGGCCATAATCTGGAAAAGTAGTGTCGTGATTTGCAAAAGCTTTCACAAAAATTTGCTAAAGTGTAGCAAGTGTGACACCACTTTTACCAAAAATTTGAAACACATATTTCTGGGGTGTTTAACCCCAAAATAAAAACATGGCTAGCGTCCTGAGAGTCCGACTAGGTGAACACAAAAATAATTGTGTTCCTAGAGGGTTCCAATTTTAAATGCCAAGCATTTTTCTGATCGCCAACTGAAAACAAAATGCAGATTTGTGATACAACTAGGGTCATTTGTGACACTAAAAAGTGCATTTGCGAAAGTGTTGAACTTTTTGTTAACTTTCTCCACTGACATAATGGGAATTTGTTTTTTAAATAACGTTTGAACCATTCAATATTTTTTCATGAAATCTTCAAATGACACATCAGGGATGTCTAGCCGCAAGTTCTCTGAAGTTTTTGGACTGGTTGTGCAAACCGTTCGACCTGAAGGCGTGAGCAAAGAATTGGCAAAAAAACTTAATTGCGTGCATGAATGTCGCTTAATAGCTCTGCAACTGTATATCTGACTGGAAAGAAAGTTGGCAAATCCCAAGATCTATGGTTATGCTCCAGGTATGCTAAATTTCAGGCAAATCCATTAAATGGTGGCAATGTTATTAAGGTGCAAAGTTTCACCATTTAACCTTAAAAGGGCTAGTCAACCCTAACAATGGTAGCACTACCGTGCTACCATGATACATATATATCTTCATTTCAAAAAATGTTCTTAATGCATCAGTTAGGGTTGATTTCACACCAACAAAAGTCTGGAAATTCGATGTTAGGGTTACACACTCTATGACAACACCCCATCCCCCACCCTTTGCACAGCAACAGGTGTTGGGGTGTACCTTGGGGTTATTGGACTTAACTCTTATCCCATTCCATGTGTAAAGAAGCTGAGAAGGTACAGTATAGGAGAATGAGGAGAGAGTTAGGTATGGCAACCCCAAGGTCCTGATTTTTTTGTTTTTTTAACACTTTATATCTCAGAAACCACTTAACAGATTCCCACCAAATTTGGCAGGTAAGGAGACCTACCCCAAAAGATTATACATGCCAAATCACATGAACATCTGTTGAACAGCTCCAACATTATTAATCCTCAAAGTTTTAATTCTGACATAGAAGTGCAGTTCACCGTAACTATACTGGTGTGACCACGCTACTATAATATTATATATATATATATATGTAATAGATATACCACTCTGAGGTGTGCGGTCGTGCTCTGATATCACATGCCTTGGTGTGTCAACCGCACAAGGCGCATGATATCAGAGTGCACCCGCATACCCTCTAGAGTGGTATATCTATCTTATAAAATGGCTATAGATTTTTTTGGGAAGTAGTCCTTCTGTGTAGTTGGTAATTAAATGTTATGTTTGCAGAGGTGACACTTTTTGGTGTTAAAAACTGTATTTTAAATTAATTTAACTTTTAGTAGTCCTTTGTGGTGTCAAAAAAAGTATGTGTTTATAGGACTGTCACTTTAATTGCCCAAATGTAGCGTGACCGAGCAGTGCTCATTTTAGAAAGTGAGAAGCTGTTAGGTGGTGAAAGTAAGACGTGCTGTGTTTAAAAAATTAGAAAAGTCAGTGCCTTTTATTAGTTTCTGTCCGTTTTCTTTAGTAGTAGTTCCACATTGTATCCGGGCTTAGCGAGGATAGATAGGTGAGTCAGTAATTTTAGAAGCGTGAAGGCGAGGCGGGTGTTGCTGGCAACACTCGCTCTCGCCCCTCGATTTTAAAATTACCGACGCTCGTCTGTCATCGCCGCCTTCACGCATCATATGGAGCTACTATTTTGGATTACGGACAGAAACTAATAAAAACACTGACTTTCTGAGCTCTAAAAACACAACACTCTTTCACCACTAACCTTCTCACTAAAATGAGCACCCATCATCATACCCATTTCTGTATTAAAGTGAAAGTACTGTGTTCAGGATGCGGTATTGTCAATGTAAAGAGCTTGAAATGAAGAAGACTACAAAATAATGTATGTAAAGGCTTGAAATGAAGAGAAGACTACAAAATAATGTATGTTATAGTTTTATATATACAGTTAGGTTTATGTTAATCAGACTGGTCACAGTGGTTACAGGTGTCAGTTGCATATGTGTGTTAGTGTGGGTGTCTAGCTGCAGCAGGTGTGGAGTGGTCTTGCTGCTGGTGAAAAGGTTTTGAGGACTGGAAAGTAGTTTAGGCGTGCGGTCATAGTGCTAGGTGTGCGGTCGTTGGTAAATAATGCACGGTCATGTGACGTGTTTTGTCCACTTGTATAAGTGGGATTTTTATGATTTTACCACACCATTTTATAAATATATATATATATATATATATATATATATATACCATATATGGGATATACAATGCAGAGCTGTCAGATAAATGATTTATCTACACTAGTGCTGTTTGACCTCAGGTAACTTCACGAGTGGCTTATGCCACAAATAAGGTGTCCAAGGTCAAACAGCACAAGTAGAGATAAATCATTTATCTGACAGCTCACCATCGCATATTTCATTTATGCAATAGGGATACTTTCTGTCAGTACAGATACATTTACTTTTGATTGCTTATCTTTCTCTTGCATACGTTTGTCAAAAAAAGTGAACAAAAAATAGCTTTTTCTGCTCTTTCTTGCCAATTATAAAAAATCTATATGGTACAGTATCTATAAATGAAACACCACTCATTTTGTAGATAATTTTGTGCTGAACAACTTTCATGCTCACAGTACCATGCTATCTTTTTTTATTTTAAAGTTATTCGCATTTGAATATGGGTAGTACTGCTACTGAGGCTGAACATTCTAAATGAGTTTTGGAGTGATTGTGACATAGATACTGTATGGATACATTTTATTTATTCAACGGCTATGAAGATAAATGGATTTATTCAATGGCTTCTGGGTCCATGCCTACTGCATAAATATAAATATATATATATATATGTATCTATGTTATAGCAGTGCGGTCGCACCACTATAGTTAGGGTTCAGCAGTCACTTACATACTAAAGTCAAAAGTTTGCATTTTAATAACTTTGGACCCATTCAACGGATATGCCTGAAATTTGGAATGCACAGTGGGGCATGGTAGACCTCTTGATTTGCCAAATTTTGTGATGGTCTTTTTGTATGAAAGCACTGAAAAATGCACAATTATCCATTTTTGGAGGCAGCTTTTGGGATTTTGAAAATGGCCCTGCATGGTGCTGTCATGTGGTAGGCCACTTTGTGAGATGGCTAGTTTGAATGAGCTTTGGTGGCCGAACATGCTGCTTTTTGTTTGGTGAAAAGATATTAAGGCATTCAAAAGTTATGCCACTTTTAAGTTCCCATTATAAGTCAAAGGGAAAATTTGTATGCATGTTTTGCAAACAAAGAATGGGGTTCTGGCCATCTTGCCGAGCCTGGCGATCAAAGAATTTGCAGCCTTGCGGTTCAAGAATCTTTCTCCCTAAGAATTTTCAGAATTCTTTGATCACGGGGCCACCATCTTGTTTTTTAATTTCTGATCAGAAAAACATAGATATCTCGGCTCAGGGGTCACTTCTGATGTAAAACTTGGATGGGTTTTACTCAGAAGGCTCTGATCTATTAAGCCATGCCTTTGGTTTCATCCAAATCAGTCAGAAATTAGAGTTATAAGCTTTTTTTTTGCCATTAACTTTTTATTGACATTTTAGGGTGAAAAGAGGTGATACTCTACACGTACAAAGTATCACAGGGTGCATAGTACAACAAAGTTTACATAAATGTAAACATAAAAGCGTAAATGAGCACCTCCTAAGTAAACGCCTCCCCTTCCCTCCTCCCTCCCCAGAGTTATAAGCTTTTAAAATCTTAATTTTTGGATTACTAACAATCTTTGATCGTGAGCCTGCAAATACTTTGATCGTGAGAGTCTTAAATCGCGATCTTGCATCACAACCTAAAAACACTAATATCTTGGCTCAGGGGTGAACTAGGGACACAAATGAGGGTGGTTTTGCTCAGGAGTGTCTGTTCTTTCGAGACCTGCTGTTGGTTCGGTTCAAAGCAGTGAAAAATTTGAATGTCACCATTTTTTACTCTTTGATCGCGAGCCTGCAAATTCTTTGATTGTGAGATTCTTTGATTGTGGTTGTGCATCGCGAGCGAGGGACAAGATGGCCTGATTAAAAAATCCATTTTCTCATCCCAGGGGTGCTCTAGGTAGTCAAATAAGGGTGGATTATACTCAGGGCTTTGTTCTGTTGAACCATGGTGGTGGTTTACCAAAATTCCTTCAATTTTTTGATTTATAAAATGTTTCATTCTTTTTTCATGAGCCTGCAAATTCTTGGATCACAAGCCTGCAAATTCTTTGACTGTGAGGTTCTTTGATCTCCATTTTTGATCGCGAGGGCAGGACATGATGGCCAGATTTTTTTAAATGGAATAGATAGGGTAATTTTACCAATCTTTAACATTGAATACCTTGAAAACAGTTTTTTTTTACTTGAAATTTGGAGGGTGTTTATGGCATGTCCTGTAGATGTGAATTATGGTGTTTATGTGTTGGAGAAAATTTATTTTGTGGAGATATTGCATGATGCACTTTACGTGTTGAGGACAGTGTTTTGCTTGTGGCAGTGGCTTGAAATTGATAGGATACCTAGCCTTAGTGGCATGGATGTCATTTTCAGTCATTGTGTGTGTTAAATGTCAACAGGTGAGGAACTGTGCCAGTCTGACAAATGAAAATCTCATACGTTAAAATGTTATATCTCGGACATGGTTTGGTCTTTTCACTTGAAATTTAGAGGGTGTTGATGGCATCTTCTGTGGATGTAAATGACAGTGTTTCAGTGTCAGAATTGGTTTTTTTTGGCAGAGATATGGCATAGCGCAATTTACATTCTGCGGACATTATTTTGCTTATGGTGGTGGCTAGAAATTGATAGGATACCTAGCCTTAGTGTCATGGATGTAGTTTTCAGTTGTTGTGTGTGTTAAATGTCAACAGAAATGGAACTGTGCCACTCTGACAAATGAAAATTTCAAATTTTGACATGTCATATCTTGAGCACTGTTTGGTCTTTTTACTTGAAATTTGGAGGGTGTTGATGACATGTCCTGTAGATATTAATAGATGTGTTTACATGTGAGACAACATATTTTTTGTGGATAAATTGTGTGGCGCAGTTTATGTTTTGTGGACAAGCTTTTCTATTGTTCTACTAGATTAACATTTGTTTAGCAGCTGGCCTTGCTGTTGTGAATGTACTTTTTATTCATTGGGTGTATAATGTGGCCTGACACTTACAAGTTGGTGGGAGTGGGGCTCCCACCAACTTGCGCAACTTTCTACTTTTCTATTCTTTCTTAAAAAATAAGGAAATTCTGTGTAAAAACTTCATTAATGCATCAGTTAGGGTTCTTCTACAGAGAAAAAAGTGAAGAAATTTGATTTTTGGGTTCCTAGCCCTTGCACCCCACCCCCACACTGCCCCCACCAGCAGGCATTGGGGTGTGCATTGGGGTCATCTTCCTTAACTCTCAACCCATTCTCTGACACTGCACCACCTCAGCTTGTTTACACATGGGATGGGGTGAGAGTTAGGGCCAATGACCCCAATGCATACCCCGATGCCTGTTGGTGGGGGTGGGGTGAGGGTTGATTGCAAGGGGTGAGAACCCTAAAATCAAATTTCCTCATTTCTTTCACTGTAGAAGAACCCTAACTGATGCATTAATAAAGTTTTTTTGCATAGAATACACATATATATATATATATATATATATATATATATATATATACATATATATATTAAGGCAAAAACTCAATTTAATACATCAATTGGGTTGTTCCACAGTGACAAGTGAGAAAATTCATGTTAGGTTGAAAGCCCCCCTTGGACCTCTCCAGCCTACTCCCCGAACTGGCATTGGGGTGCGCATTGGGGTCATCAGCACTAACTCTCACCCCATCACATGTGTAAAGAAGCAGAGGAATAGGAGAATGGGATGAGAGTTAGGACCAACTACCCCAATGTGCACTCCAATGCTGGTTGGAGGGTGGGCTGGAGGGGTTCAAGAGAGGCTTTCAACCTTCACACTGAATTTCTTCACTTTTGTCACTGTGGAACAACCCTAACTGATGCATTAAACAGAGTTTTTTGCCTCTAATTTCCCTTCTTTTTGAGAATGACAATGAGAAATAGTGAATGTAATGTGGTGGCAGGAGCACAGGGCCCTAACACAAACAGATGCACCAACAGTGGCACACATAGTAATGTACAAGTAAATGGTAAAGGAAACATTAATAGAAACGTAAGTGCAAAGTGATGCCAAAGCGAACAGTGACACAAAAGGACAGTGAAGCACATATGAAAATGCAACTTGTAATGTGAACAGTGATGGCAGCAGTATTTTAAATGGAAATGTTAAGTGTCACAGCAAAAAGAATTTGAAAGGGAACAGAAATGGAAATATGAATGCAAGTGCACACGTAAACGCAAACCGTAATGAACACAGGCATGGTATCACAATTGTAAATGCAAATGGTAAAGTTAACATGAAGAATAATGCCGAAAGAAACAGAAACAGGAACAGAAGCATGTATGGACATGCAAACTGAAACACGCAACAGGCACAGTACCGCAATTGTAAATGCAAATGGTAATGGTAACCGCAACAATAACAACAAAGGAAACAGAAACACAAAAGGAAAAGCAAGCACATATAGAAATGCAGCCGTAATGTGCACAGGCACAGTAATGCAATTGCAAATGCAAATGGTAACAGTAACAGCAAGGAAGATGCAAAACGAAAGAGAAATGGAAATTCAAATGAAAGGGCTGCCGGAAACGCAAATGGCAATTTGTCCTAACACTTTTGTTTAAAGAGTTGCACAAACAAGCTGAATGTGTAAAAAAATATTATATGTCAAAGGTTCACAGAGCCGAGTTAAGAGCTATATAATGTTAACCCACAAATCCATTTTCTAAATCATAGCTGGTTTACAATATTTAATTTAAAGCATTTTGTAAGTGTGTAGGCAAACTTATAAAAATATAATCTTCTGACAGCATTTAGGTGCATATTAAAGCACTTTGGATATATGTCTTTCCTGGCAGTCCCCCGTGGTGGCTTTTCTTTTGTTTTAACTGCACAGTTTTGTTTATTGCTGACTTGGTATTAGTAGGTAAACATATTGTTCCATCTGTCTTATTAGAGTATTGCTTTTTATGGTAACCCTAATGTGTTCTGCCTACAGTTCATGGTGTGGAAAGCCTTTGTTAGAAGTGCACCTGAACAGAAATACTTTTTTAGCAAAAGAAAAATCAAAAAAAGGCACAGTGGGGGTTGTAGTAAAACAGGCATTTTCCAACTAGTGTAGAAGTTTGTTTTTCTTGTCTTATTGACATACTAAAATGGTACGGTTACTTAAATTCACCTAATGTATGTTCGCTAAGGGACCGGTGGAGGGGATCAAAATAATTAGCATGTCTCAGGATCCCAAACACTATCAAATTACTTCTTAAATTGTGCATTGGTAACAGAAAGAAGCTAACTATGCTGACTCTGTAGTATGGGTAGCAGGGCATCTATTGTCCTGTGCTGGATTCTTTCATACTGGCTCACTGTGGGAATTCTTCATTTTTAGACATTACCAGCTAGTACCTTCCTGACTGGTTTTGAAGTTCTGAGCCTCCCTGCACATTTTGATTTACAGTATGTTTTGTACATTGTGGGAAACAAGATGGTCTCAGGGAGGATTCCATTCAGTAACCAAATATACAGTAAACTTAAAGCACCTGGTGTGGGTACCCAGTACAGCTATGAACAAAAATACAGGTAGTGCTACTGTATAAAGCTCTGTTGTACTGTCTCACCAGATGGCATCAGAGAAAGTCAAACTTCTTTTGTACCAGGTTTCTGAATAAAAGTGAATAAAATAAAAACTCCTCTTTTGTAAAGTCTGTTTTCTTCACTCAGACATAATTGCTGGCTCACTAAGAACTATTGCCTATGATGGGTGAGGGTCAGACTTGGCTACCAGCATAGCAACTGAGGGTGCAGGAGTGGTACCACTGCCAGTGAAAATGCCTAGATTAGTTTTGTTCAGTAAATAATGTAAAATCTACTGGATGACCGCCAGTATAGTTTTATATCCAAAGTCCTTTAATATGCTTTAAGTGAAGGCAAGTCCTCAGAATACAATCTGATCCCCAGATAGGCTACCTGCCCTCTTGCATCCACTATCCCAGGCTTCCTCAGGACCTGCATTCACTTTAATGCACATTAAAGCACTATAGATACAAAACTTTTCTGGTGGTCCTCTGAGTGACTTTTCATTGATGGTGTGGTCTGGAGTGTTACACTTTTTTGGACTTGTGCTTATTAAGAGCTTGGCTGCAGTACCGAGTCATTTACCTTCAGCAAAAATGGAAGACCCACTGCTGTGGTGGCTTATCTTTTATTTGACATTGCAAAGGTTTGTTTATTGCTGACTTGGTATTAGTAGATGGGGCTTTTAATTGAAAATAATATTTAATTTTATTAAATAGGTAAAATTATTGTTCCTTTTTGTCCATTTGATGTGTTAGAGTGTTAGCTATTTGTGGTAACCCTAATGTGCTGTGCCTATGTGATGTGAAAGTCCTTGTTAGAAGTGCGTCTGAACAGAAAATGTTTATTTTTAACAAAGAATGTAAAAGAGGGCCTGTGGGGATTGTAGTAAAATAGCATTTTCCCACTAGTGTAGAAGGTTGTCTTTTTTCTTATTGACATACTGTACTAAAATGGTATGGTTACTTAAATTCCACAAATGTATGTTCACTAGGGGACAGCTAGAGGGAATCAGAATAATTCTCATTTCTCAGGATCCACATCACTACCAAATACTACACTGTAAAAAACTTAAATGGAATGTCACTCTGGAATCCATTGTTACCCATTTGCCCCCCCACCCCACCTCATCACCTTCCTACCATTATTAGTTATGTGAAAGGTGGAGACAGCAGGACATTAATTTACATTAAAAGTGAAAATGTTTCAGTAACCTAAAGTAACATTAACATTTTAGTTTGTCAAGAGGAAAAAAACACCCATCTATATTACATCTGGAAAACATATTTTTTTACTATAGTTCCCACCATGCCTTCTTTTACATTTCTACATTTTTATGTTCACTTGTGTACATAAGCAAGGAACGTCTTACAACAGTATGATTTTTGGAGTATGACATTCGTCCCCAATGCAGAGCTCAGTGTAGCAGGTGCAACCATATGGGACCAATACATGCCGAGCTGTGTGACAGCACTTCGGCTGTGTTGGTCTTCACTTCTAAGAAAAGGTCTACTGCAATCAGTGGTGGTAGCACGTATGCAATTAGCAAATCAATGTCAGCCAAACTGCTGTCATGCACAGCTTGACATCAAATCCTTCCTGCTTTGTCCCTTTGCTAATGTCCTTCCCCTCTCTCCTTACTGTTCTCCCCAGCCCCCACCTTGTGTGCTGAGGGGGTTGCCCAATCTCCCACAGCTCATGCACCCCCCCAGCACACTGTGTGGCCAACTGGGGTACCCAATGCCCCTGTCAGCTGCAGCTCCCCCAAAAAATAACAACCAGTTGGCACGCTGGGAACCCACACCAGCATACCAACAGCATCCATATATATTTTTTTTTCCAGTTCCTGTGAAACAAGAAAATGGTTCCTCTGTGAGTCCCTCAGCAGTCCCACCTTCCCAACCTCACCTAGGTGGCATGCTGAGAGCCCACCCCAGTGTACCAAAAGCATCCATTTATTTTCCCTGTAAAACAAGAAAACAGTCACTCGGTGAGTCCTTGGCCCCCCCACTGCCAACCCATGCCCAACCTCTGTGCTTCCACCTTCCCACACCCTCTCACCCCATACTTACCTCCGGAGCCTAGTGCCATGATCTTCGGTGGACCGGGAACATGTCTGCACTCTTCAAAGCTGACCATGAACTGCGAAAATGCTGGTAAGTGGTACAATGGCATAAATAAGGTTTTTTCCAACTTCAGTGGATATCTAGCCCATTGTTTGGACTTTTGGCACCGTATTTTCAGCATGGGGCTCCTGACGACCCTTCTCATTAATTCAGTCACTGTCATGGCGTTATTCAGTCTCGAAAGGTGATTTTGTGGTCACTGCGTGGAATCATCTATTGGGACCCATTAATGAAACAACAGTGTCAGTGTTCATGAGGTGGGCTCTCAAAAAGCCTGTGTTGCAAATTTGGTGAAAAAATTCCAAAAAATGACTGTTTTATGAGCGTGCATTGCGCAGTTTCCACACACACTCGTAAGTTCATGAATTTGTAATATTTTCACTCCAGAATTCAACACAGGCATTTTTCCATATCTCTTTATGAACAGTGCAGCTGTCATTTTTCACACCTTAGCCAAAATGTGTTTTTGTGCTTCTGGTGCAAAATAGCATGGTTGCTGTTGGAAATCAGTGTTCACTACAGAGTCAGATAATCACAGTGACACTGTTCATGAGCAGAGGTCCTAAAATGCCTATGTTGAAAATTTGGTGGCAAAAGTCCTTAAAATGGCTGTGTTACGCGCATGCGTTGGACAGTTTCTACACACACTCTTAAGTTTGTGAATTTGTAATATTTTCACTCCAGATTTTCAAAATTATCATTTTCCAACATCTCCTTATGACTAGTACAGCTGTCATTTTTCACATCCTGACCAAAATGTGTTTTCCCACTTACAGCGTACAATAGCACGGCCACTGTGGGAAATCATGTTCAGTACAGAGTAAGAAAATCACAGTAACACTGTTCATGAGCAGACATCCTAAAATGCCTATGTTGAAAACTCAGTGCAACAATTCCAAACAAGCATTTGTCAATGCTGAACATTCGCTTCCAGGTATCGGCAGTGGTGTTTGGCATGTATGGTGCTTTACCCTAATGCCCTGTGTGATTGCTGGTATTTGCACAATAAATTTTCAGCATGACCTTTTTGTTACCCCCATTGTACACTATATAGGTGGAACCACGTTTTAGGCAGGATGTGAAAAATGACAGCTGTATTGCTCATAAGAAAGTGTGGTAAAATGGCAATGTTGAAAATCTGGAGTGGAAATATTGAAAATTCACAAACCTACGTGCGTGCATGGGAACTGTGCAATGCACACTCGTAAAACAATCATTGTTAGGAATTTTTTCACTAAATTGTCAACATTGGCATTTTAAAACCTCTGCTAATGAACAGTGTCACTGTGATTGTCTTACTGTGTGCCATACATTGATTTTGCACACCGACTGCGCCATTGTGCACTACATGGGCGGAAACACATTTTGGGCAGGATGTGAAAAATGACAGCTGTACTGCTCATAAGGAAGTGTGGTAAAATGGCAAAATTGAAAATCTGGAGTGAAAATATTGAAAATTCACAAACTTACGAGCATGCATAGGAACTGCACAATGCACATTCGTAAAACAGTTATTTTTAGGAATTTGTTCACCAAATTTTCAACATAGCCATTTTAAGATCTCTGCTCATGAACAGTGACATTGTGATTTTCTTAATGTGTCCCAAACACTGAGTTCACACAGCGACTGTGCCATTGTGCGCTACATGGGCAGAAACACGTTTTGGGCAAGATGTGAAAAATGACAGCTGCACTGCTCATAAGGTGTGTGATAAAATGGCAATGTTGAAAATGTGGAGTGAAAATATTGAAAATTCGCAAACTTACGAGCGTGCATAGGAAATGCGCAATGAACACTCATAAAACAGTAATTTTTAGGAATTTTTTCCCCCAATTTTCAACACAGCCATTTTAAAACCTCTGCTCATGATCAATGTCACTGTGATTTTCTTAATGTGTCCCATACATTGATTTTGCACACTGACTGCTCCATTGTGCGCTACATGGGTGGAAACATGTTTTGGGCAGGATGTGAAAAATGACAGCTGTATTGCTCATGAGGAGGTGTGGTAAAATGCCAATGTTGAAAATCTGGAGTGGAAATACTGAAAATTTGCAAACCTACAAGTGTGCGTGGGAACTGTGCTATGCCCGCTCGTAAAACAGACATTTCTAGGAATTTTTTCTCCACATTTTCAACATAGCTATTTTAAGACCTCTGCTAATGAACAGCATCACTGTGATTTTCTTAATGTGTCCCATACATTGATTTTGCACACCGACTGCACCATTGTGCGCTACATGGGCGGGAACATGTTTTGGGCAGGATGTGAAAAATGGCAGCTGTACTGCTCATAAGGAGGTGTGGTAAAATGGCAATGTTGAAAATCTGGAGTGAAAATATTGAAAATTTGTGAGCCTCTGAGGCCTGCATAGGAACTACCTGCTTATACGCCTGTCGCACGATCATTTTGGATTTTTCACAAGTTCTACCAACACAGGTTTGACCCTTCAGGCGATGTCATCGTCATGGTGTTATTCTAGCTGAAGGGTGATTTCATGCAGTGATGGTGCCATGACTGCAAAATCACCCTTTGGGCCTGAATAATGCATTGACAGTGACATCATTCATGAGAAGGGGCCCCAAAAACCCCATGTTGAAAATTTGGGGCAAAAATTCTCAAAAATGCCTGAAATATGCAATAAAGTTGAAACCCACCCTACCTAGCCCATTATACAGCTTACCAGCATTTCCTCAGTTCGTGGTCGGCTTTGAAGAGTGCAGATGTGTTCCCAGTCCACCGAAGATCATCATGCCAAGCTCAGGAGGTAAGTATGGGGTGAGGGGGGTGTGGGGAGGCTGGGTAGGCAGTACATGGGTGAGGGTTGTGGGAGGCGGGACTGGGAGACTACGTGGGACTGTTTTTTCTTTACAGGTTTAAAAAAAAACAGACTATGTGGGCTGCTTGCCACACTGGGGTGGGCTCCCAGCATGGCAGAAGATGGCTGGGGGGCAGGAGCAGCCAGGGGAATTGAGCACCCCAACAGCAAACTACGCGAAGGTCGAGGAGCCAACGGGGATTTGGGCACCCTGTCGGCAAAAAATGGGACGTTACCACACTGGGGTGGGCTCACAGTGTGGCAGAAGGATAACTGGAGGAGGCGTGAGCCGAGGGGATTGGGCATCCTCATCGGCCAACAATGTTTGCCACACTGGGGTGGGCTCCCAGCGTGGTACCAAAGCTTTGGGGGGGTGGAGTGTTGCAGGGGAGTGCTTGATGCGAGGGGGGGCAGCATGACTTGGTGCTCGGTATGACAGCAGTGGTTTTCTTTGAAGCAAAGACCACCGCTGTCATACGCAGCTCCCGCACCCATTGGTGCAGGACCACCACACCTGCTCAATATAGCACTGGATTGCAAGGGAGAGGCATGCCTCCAAAGTGTGCTACTCTCCCAAAACATTCCTTGTGCATGTGCACAAGCAAACGTAAAAATGACTGTTTTATGAGCCTGCGTTGCACAGTTTCCATGCACACTCATAACTACAAATTTGTCATATTTTCACTCCTGATTTTCAACATTTGCATTTTCTCACACCTCCTTATGAACAGTACAGCTGTCATTTTTCACATCCTGGTTGAAATGTGTTTTCATACTTCCGGCACAGAATAGTGTAGTCACTGTGGGAAATCAGTGTTTCGGTATACAGTAAGAAAATCATAGTGACAGTGTTCATGACCAGAGGTGACAAAAGGCCTATGTTGAAAATTTTGTGAAGTAATTCCACTGAATGACTGTGTTACAAGTGCAGATTGTGCAGTTTCCACACAGGAAACCTAACGTCCTGGGCATGCTCAAGGTAACAAGCCTAAGACAGACACTTAAGAAGTATGAAGGTGAAGTTGCAGAGAGGTACTATGTTGGGATATGGATGCTATAGGGATGTGGAAACAACTTGGGGGGACCTGCATGAATGGCAAACACCAATGCAAATACCTGCAAGTGAACGTCTGGCATTGACAAATGCTTGTTTTGTTTTTAACAAGCATTTCTGTTAAGACGCATTTCTAACAATGTCTTTCACAACTTGTAGGTACAACAAAAATGTACACCCTTAGTGTCCCAGGAAACTTTTATTCAGGTTAGCCCTTCTTGCCCTTCTATTTCAGATTAAAATCAGAGTGAGCAGACATGTCGTTTTCCTTGGATTATAAGCTCCAGTACTGAGCTGCCACTCAGCTCTCAAACATAAGCAGGATCTCTACATTGCTCATTTTTTTCCCCCACCAAGCAAAGCCCCTTAATTTATTAAAAAAACAGTCATTTATCTTAGAAAGTGATATACTGTTAGATAGGTTTATTTCCCTGAACCCAGCACCTGGTCCATTTTCACACTGTGTCACAGGATCTGACGGAAAGATCAACTAAAACATTAATTGATACATTTGCATTTCTTTTAACATGGCACATAGTTCATCCACAAAAGACAGGACACATTTTATTATTTAAACATTATTTTTATTACCTGTACTCTTTATAATAAAAATAAAATGGCATTACCCTGTTGGAAAAAAACACCACAGATTCATACAGTACATATAGTAGACATGCTGACTTTTTCCTGCTCAAGCAATGAGCGGGAGGTTTTAATATCTAATCTCAGTATGTTCTTACATATTTGTTGAAGCATAAACTTCATGCTGCCACAGAGACTGAAACAAGTGTGAGGAAAGGTGCAAATTGACCCATTCTGCTAAAGGGCAATGCTTGCCTTTGAATGGTAGAGTAGGTGTTATATTAGAGCAAAGGCTGATGGCACATTCATAAGGTAGAATAAAATGGTCAGAGTGGATGGGCCTTGCGGTCCTTATCTGCTGTCATCTTCTATGTTTTTATGTTCTATGTGTTTCTTGTATACTTACTTTCATTCTGAATGGATTTTGATTCTCCTATGCAAGGAGTTCAGATGGCCCTGCCAATTATAAACTGGAATGTGCTTCTGAGGGAATTGATGACAGTGATCCTTACAGTAGCTAATCTGCCACAACTACATGCTCACATAGAAACATAGGTCCTGATTTTAGTGCAGTTATGCCTGGCATGATTCTACAATGTGGCCTGCGACATGGCACAGGCCACTTACGCCAAACAGCTGTTACGTCAGCAGTTGCACTATAAACCCCCTGCAACATGGCATTAGGGGGTTTAGGGCAGTAGTTGCACCCCATTCCAGAAGGGCAGCAACAAAGTCCCCAATGTCAGGATTCTACAAAAAAACCCAGAGGAGAACCATCAATGTAAGTAACACCAGCTTTTAGCCGGTGTAACTTATGGACACCTCCCTGGGGGTCCTGTAGACCCACCAGCAGTCATTCCATAGTTGCCCTCCCTTCCATGCCCAGCATACCCCAGTGGGTGCCCTGCAGGGCTGCATACACCCCTGCCCCCTGAATCATACATAAACTGCCCCACAGGCCTGCCCACACCAACTGTCCCCGAAGCTGACATTATGTGCCCCACAGGGCTAACCACATCATCTGTCCATTGAAGCATACATTAAGTGCCCCATAGGGCTGCCCACACCTCCTGTCCCCCTGAATCCACCATTGCAATATGCCCCACAGGGCAGCACAGTCAATTCCCCCAGCTATGCCCTGACCCAGAGTCGCCGCTGCAAATGCGGCACATGCCCAGTCCAGCTCTGGTAGTCTAGAGGTCCCCCACCCAGCTGTGCCAGTCCACCCAGCACTCCCCCACCCATCCCCATCTGGCAACTGGAACAGCCCACCTCTCACTGCCATGGCCAGCAGCTGACTGAGTTCAGTAGGAGCGCTACTGTAAAGACATGCTCAGAAATTGAGTGCTGCTGGCTGTGGAGGTGAGGGATGGGCTGTGCCAGTCGCCAGCTGGGGATGGGTGGGAGGGTGCTGGGTGGACTAGCACAGCTAGGTGGAGGCTGGGGGACACTAGACTACCAGGGCTGGGTATTATCTGCATTTCAGCAATGACTCAGGGTAGCAGCACAGGTGGGGTTGACTGCTCTGCCTTGCAGAGCATATATAAGGAGTGGTCGGGGGCAGTTGGTGTGGCACTGCAGGGCATGTACTGTATGCCTGGGGCAGTTGGTGTGGCAGCCTGGCAAGGTACCTCTACTGTACACTCTGGGCAGCTGATGTGGGCAGCCCCTGTGGAGCACATCATGTAAGCTTCAGGGGGCAGAGGTTGTGGGTAGCCCTGCAGGGCACCTAATGTGGCTAGCTGGGCATGCAGAGGGCACTTAAGACCTGCAGTAGAGCTGTTGCAGCTTTCAAAATGCTTTCCAGGTGCACCTTCTGTTCAGCATACCTCGCTGCATGTTGCAAGTTGCAGGACTTAGATACAGTTACTCTGCCCCTTCTAGAATAGGGCACAGGGTCAATGTCACAGTTGCAATTGGCACAAGTTGCGGTTGGTGATGACTTGTACCAGCCTTCTAGAATCAGGCCCATAGACTTTAACTGCAGATAAAGACCACTTGGCCCACCAAGGCTGCCTATCTCCCTACCTATTGGATAAGCTGCATATCCCAGTTAATCAACAGCCTACTTCTTCCTACCCCCCACCAGAATTGCCTTATGTCTGTCCGTCCCATTCATTCTTGAATTCTCCCACCATTTTGACCCCATACCCTCCAAAGGAAGGCAGTTATATGTGTCCACTACCCTCTCCATGGAAAAACATTTCCTCATGTTGCCCCTTAGCCATCCCCTCTCTATCTGCAAATTGTGCCCCTTTGTTCTTGCACATCTGTTTTTCTAAAAGATGCTACCCTCTTGGACTTTGTTGATTCCCTTGAGATACTTGAAAGTTTCTGTCATGTCCCCCATCCCTCCTTTCCTTGAGAGTATACATACTAAGCTCCTTTAGTCCCTGTTTGCATGTCTTCTGGAACAAACCCTGCACCATTTTAGCTGCCCGTCTCTGGACTGCCTCCATCCTATCTATGTCCTTGCAGAGACAGGGTCTCCAGAACTGCACACAGTACTCTAGATGGGGTTTCACCAATTGTCTGAACAGAAGGATAATAACTTCCTGTCTTCTATGAAAAAATAGCTGAAAACATACAGATAAACAAGTTCATTCCCACCTTAAACTACCATGCAACTTTGTTATTTTTACTTGCCTGCAAAAGACTGAGAGTGAGTGTGAAAGTGGGTATACTGTAAGTGGGAATACATTTGAATTCTGAGGTTAGTTGTTGCATATGTGTGACAGTGCAAGTGAGATAGTTGAATATGGGTGTTTGTAGATCTTGTCATGACCAATGGGGATAGAATCACAGATGTCTGGGTAGAAGGGAAACTGGGATTCAGTGACCACCACATACTGTGATTCAGCATGGGAACAGGGACTCAGGCAAGTCACACTAGGGGAGAAAGTCCTGCAGGAGCTCACTAAAGTGAAGGTAGACAAGGCAATGGGGTCAGATGGCAAACACCTGTGGATATTAAAGGAGCTGCAAAGAGAGCTAGCAGAAATTCTGGCTGCTAGAAACCATCAGTGCCCAGGACCATAGACATCATGGTTTCACAGCAGGTAGGTCATGTCTGATGAATGTGATAGATTTCTTTGGCTGGGTCAATAAGGAAGTAAATGGGGGAGAGGCAGTGAACATTGTCTACCTCAATTTTAGCAAAGCATTCAACACCATCTCATATAGGAGACTAGTTAACAAGACGGGTTGTCTTGGCATGGGAGACAAGGAGTAAACTGGGTTAGGAAATGGTTAACAGACAAGAGGCAGAGGGAATTCCTATTCAATGTCTTTATTAGTGGCATTGCACAGGGGCTAGAAGGAAAGGTCTGTCTGTTTACACATAGGACTGAGATCTGTAACAATGTGGATACTCCAGAAGGGGTAGAGAAAATTAGGAGGGATGTGGAGAAGCTAGAGAAATGGTCTGAGGAGTGGCAACTGAGGTTTAATTCAAAGAAATGCAAAATTATGCATCTGGGCCATAGAAACCCTGGGGAGAGCTACAGAATTGGGGGGCAGGGGTGTAGCTGGCAGTCACCAGGGAAGAAACGGACCTTGGGGTTATTATTTCAGATGACCTGAATATATCGAAGCAGAACACAAAGGCAGCAGAGAAGGCCAATGGCATGCTAGGGTGCATAGGAAGGGGTATCACCAGAAGAAGATGGGAGGTAGTGATACCATTGTATAAAACCTTGGTCAGGCCTCTTATGGAGTACTATGTGCAGTTCTGGGGGCCAAACCTTTAAAAGGACTTTAACAGGCTGGAGACAGTCCAGAGAAGGGTGACTAAGATGATACAGGACTTACACCACAAAACTTATGAGGAGAGATTAAGGGACCACAATATGTACTCACTGGAGGAGAGAAGGGAGTAAGGGGACATGATAGAAACATTTAAGGACCTTATATGCATATAAAAGGTGCAGGAGGGAGACATATTCCACTGGAGGAGGAATACAAGAATGAGGGCAAATTACATGAAAATGGAAGATGGCAGGTTACAAGGGAATGTGAGAATGTTTTTCTTCACAGAGAGGGTGGTGGACCCTGGAATGGTTTGCAAAAGGAGGTGGTGGGAATGAGCACTGTTGTTGGATTTAAACACACATGGTACAGTACAGGCATAAGGGAAACATAGAGGTAAATCAAATGGAGGGTCAGAAGCCATACTAAAGTACGCTTATGAGCAGACTGAATGGGCCTAGTGGCCCTTATCTGCTGGCAGTTTCTATGTTTCTAAGTGCGGTAGTGAGTCAGGTATGAGCACATGTGGATGTTGGTTATGAGGGTAAAATGTAAGTATTACTGAGAAGTGTGAGAAAAAAATTACTTTTCATTTTAGTATATTTAAAAGCAGCTCTGGTCTGTATGTCTACAAACACACAATGACTGAATTTACTTTTGTGCTTTCATTAGAGTCCTTGCCTCACTTTCCACACTGAGAACCAATTTTTCAAGTGTTTGACTCTGACTGGCCTCCTTGAAATTGAAGTAATGTACTGTAGGTGGACCAGTCTTCCTTTGGAAAGGCATTATGTGTGCATTAAGTGAGTTGGGGGGGTCTTTGTCCTTTAATCCTGGCTGTCCTAATGAAAGTATTCACTGAGCTGTGTGTGTGTGTGTGGGGGGGGGAGGGGGTGGTCTGCATCACTAATCCCCTTCAGTCACTGCACAGGCTTTTTTTAGATAAGGGTCTGAATAAAGGGTGCAGTAAAAACAGCTTAAATTATCTTGCTAAACTATTTTATACTTGGCAGGTTTAACAGTGAATAATAGTCACATTTGAGTTGACTCTTAAAAGACCATCTCTGAAGTGAGCCTGATACAATGTTTCTATTACAGTATGTGTTTGGGTGATTTGTTACCACATATTGAGACATTGTTTATGGGCATAAAAGCACATACATAATGTAGCAGTTTGTAGCACAATGTAATTTTAGCAAACTGACTTTTAATATTGCCTATTTTGCCTATGATGACCATCCAAGAATTTGAAATCCACACCAATAAAATATGAGTTACCAAGCTTAAAGCCTCTCGATAGAAAACAAAATAGAGGACAGCATGTCCGGAACTGCGGAATTGGCATAACAACGGAATTATTTGTGTTATTAAGCCTGAATGTATTTTTGTTTTTTCACATCCAGTTAGGACAATTATTTTTCTCTGTGAAACCAACTGTATAAAAAGAATAGTTTCTTTGAATTTCAGTTTTTCTGTTGTTCACAGAAAACCCAGTGTACTGTGTTTGAAGGACCATAAAAGAAACAATTTAACTGTAAAACCCAAAGAGGGGTTGTTATTGTAATTCTATTGGTATATTATTCTGTTTCTGATCTACTAAACCTACAGTACATGACAGTTTAATAAATAAATGTAATCTACACTATTAATATTTAATGAAGTTCATGTGGTTGTTTATTTATGGTTGCTTTACTTTTGTTTAAAGGTTGTAAGATTTACCTGAATAGTTGATTAAATATAATGCTCTTTTCTGACTGCTGGTTTTCTTATGCAGGCTAACATTTCACTGTATAATATTAGCTTGTATTTGATTTAAGTTTTAAAAAAGCACACTAACAGCATATACATTATTTAGAATAGGGTCCTGGATTTCTTTACAGGCTTTAACATTAAATATACTTAGTAATTTATGAATTTGTTAGAACAGGTTAAATGTTTTTTTGCAGCATCATGTTTCTTGAAAAGCAAAAACATGTTTATCAGGATATAATGAATTTCTTTATCCAAAGTCCATTTTCAGACTCCATGGTAAATAATTGTATTATTAAACTGAAGTCCTGGTTATTAAAAAAAAAATACCCTGTGACAGAGAGAGCAAGTATTTGTCAATGCCGAATGTTTGCTTGCTGGCATTGGCAGTGGTAGTGTTGGAGTTAGAGAGCTGCATAATAGGAATGGCAGTGAAGTATTGAACTGAAGCCAATCCCACCACCACCTTGCAGAGACTGACAGGCATTGGGGTGTGCCTTTGGGTCATCAGGCATAACGGCCATGCCATTTCACCACACCCCAACCTGCAGACACTGACAAGAGTTACGGTGTGCCTTGGGGTCTTTGGCCCTTATTCTCACCCCATTCTATCAGGAAATACAATGAGATGGGTGCAGTATAGGAGAATGGGGTGAACTTGTGGGCCAAACACTTTGATGCCTCTCACTGGCTGCAGGGTGTGGGTGGGGGTGGAATGGTATGAGCATTACAGGTGACAATCCCAAGTCACATCCCTGGTGCCTGTCAGTCTTTACATGGTGAGGCGTTATGGTCAGAAACCCTAACACCTCAGGCATTCACTGGTATTTTCACTCCACATTTTCAAAATGTTTTTTTGGTGACCCTCACCTTATGAACAGTGGCAATATCAGTTTGTTAGCCAAAAGCTGATTTTGCACAGTGACTACACCATTTGGCACCACAGATGCGAAAACACATTTTGAACAGGATGTGAAAAATGACAGCTGTACCGTTCATGAGGAGGTGTGAAAATGGCAATGTTGAAAATCTGCAGTGAAAATACTAAAAAACTGGTGAAGTCATGTGTGTAGGAACTGTGGAACGCACACACACAATGTAATTAGTTTGGGGATTTTTTACAGCAGATTGCCAACACAGGCATTTTGGGACCTCAGCTCATGAACAGTATCACTGTGATTTTCTTAATCTGTCCCAAACAGTGATTTCCCACAGCGACCAGGTACTTCTGCACTGGAAGTACGAAAACACATTTTGGCCGTGGTGTGAAAAATGACAGCTGTACTGTTCATAAAGAAGTGTGGAAAATGCCAGTGGTGAAAATCTGGACTGAAAATATTACAAATTCATGAATTTATGAGGCTGCGCAGAAACTGCACAATGCTCGAATGTAATAATGTCATTTTATGCACTTTTGTCACCAAATTTTTAATATAGCCATTTTAAGACCTCTGCTCATAAACAGAGTCACTGTGATTTTCTTAATCTGTCCCGAACATTGATTTCATACACTGACTGCACCATTGAGAGCTACATCCGTGGAAACACATTTTGGGTGAGATGTGAAAAATGACAGCTCTACTGCTCATAAGCAGGTGTGGTAAAATGGCAGTGTTGAAAATCTGGGTTGAAAACATTAAAAATTCATAAACTTGAGTGAGTGCATGTAAACTGTGCAATGCACACTCGTAAAACACTCATTTTTGGGAATTTATTCACCAAATTTTCAACATATGGTTTTTGGGGGCCTACCTCATTAACTGACGATGAAATCACCTTTCTGGACTGAATAACAAAATGACAGTGCCAGAATTCATCAGATGGCGTCCTAAGAACCCAATGTTGAAAGTTTGGTGAAAAAATTCCCAAAAGTGCCTGAGATATGCATCAAAGTTGAAAAAATCCTATTTATTCCATTACATAGCTTATTGGCATTTCCTCAGTTCACAGTCGGCTTTGAAGAGTGCAGATGTGTTCCCAGTCCACCGAAGATCATCACACCAGACTTCAGCAGAAAGTATGGGGTGGGGTGTGGGAAGAAGCTTGCATAGAGGTGGGCATGGGTTGGGCGGGGGTCAAGACAGTCAGTGAGGACAGTTTTTTCTTACAGGGCATTTTTTTTAAATACAACATGGGACTTTTGCGATGCTGGAGTGGGCTCCCATCATAGCAGCTGGAAGGCTGTTTAGGGGGGCAGTGGAGCTGATCAGGGATTATGCACCCCCATCGACCATACGGACTGTTGCTACACTGGGGTGGGCTCCCAGCATGGCACCTGGAAGTCTGTTGGGGGGATACAGTGGAGCCGATGGGGATTGGGTACCCCATTGGCCTTATGGACTGTGGCCATACTGGGGTGGGCTCCCAGTGTGGCACCTGGAACTCTGTTGGGAGGGAGTGCAGCAGAGCCAATAGGGGATTGGTTGCCCCCATCAACTATACAGTGTGTGTGGGGGAAGAGCGCATGAGCACACTTGGGTGGGCTCCCAGCATGCTACTTGTTGCAGGGGATGGAGTTGTCTATGACAGCTGTTTCAGTGCAGTGCCAACGTGTAGGCACTTTGCATACTGCTGGTCGGCAGTATGCAAAGTGCTTACATGATACCGCTGCTGATTGCAGCAGTTTTTCGCTTTCAACTGTATGCCATGGCAATTGAATGGCTGTCATAGACAGCTTCTACATTCATTGGTGTGGTTTGGCCGTGCTTGAAAAAGGCACCAAGACATCGGAAGTGGGGGAGGCACACCTATGAATTCTCATATGGTGGCACTATGTTTCTTGCACTTGCATGCAAGCAAACATAAAAATGGCAGTTTTGTCCCCTCCAGGTTGCATGTAATATGATCACCCTCTTTCAGAATTCCTTGACCCTTTACTCCTAGGGGGACCAGCAAAAAGTATGCCCTGCCACTCTATAGTGTCATACTGGAGGAGAGAAAGGATACTGTAGATAAGAAGATAAGACATGTTTCTTATTATTCTCTGAAAAGAGAAAGATACATCAATAGCTCACCCATTCAATAATCATGTATCAGACACAGCTTCTTATTCCAGTATACAGGGTAATTACAGTGGTCATTATTTATGTGCCACTGGTCTCAATTTGAGGTTCACAGAGCACATGAGTGATAATGGAAGTTTCTGTACAACTCTGTTTGTGTGTTATTGTTTTTTGTTTGTTTTTTTTTTGTTTTTTTGGGAAGGGGGTTCATTTCCTTTGGATGCTGGGGGAATAAGGCAGCCATGCATTTTGTCAAACTATGGCTTCCACATTCATATTTGTGTAAAAATACTGTCCAAAGATATGCTCTATGAACTGCTGCACCACTGGTTTAGAGGAAGCTTTACATCTTAGCTGGGTGGGAGGATCTGTACTCTATTTTGGGGATGGTGTTCTACCTTGATTTGCCTAACATACACCTCTTTGCACAATTTGTACTTTTGTGCAAGTAAATGAAATGTTAAAGTCTTGTAAGTGCCTACTATAATCTGCAATTATTTGCTGAAACAGAACAGATTAAGGGGGCAGCTACACTACCAGGGAAGATGTTTTTATTTTATTATTATTTTCAGGGTCTTGTGTAATTTTATTTTACATTTTATTATGGCTCCCTCCCACACCAGTACCCCTCTTAAGGCCACACATCCACTTTAGATTAATTCTGCTGGCACTAGAATGCCCAGAGGCTGGCACACGAGGACTAAATGTTGGAGAGGTAGGTTTGCCACTCTACTGTACTCCTGTACCAACTTTCCCATAGTTAGATGGAGGAGCCACATACCTCCCTGCAGTAGGCAGTCAGTCATGGGGCAGCAGTGTCAACTGAAGCTCTTTCCTGGCTGCCTATTATTGTTTAAAGTCTACGTTTACACTTTTAGAAAAGCTAAATAATCTGTTTGTCATAGGTACAGTATTTACCTCTAAACTCGCTACTACTATCTCACCAATGTACTGCAAGTGCACTCCAGATTTCCTAGAGCAACAGTTCTAAAAAAAGACTCTACCCCAATGTGTTGTGCCTCATCTGAATTTACTATTTAAATCTGAATTCAGTAGACTTGGAGAGCATTACAGCACCATGTCAGTTTAGAAACTCAGGACTTGGTACTGAGAATTAACAAGTGCAATATTTCTCTTCTGGTGCCGTAAAGTGTCAGCGTGTCTTGGGATTTGATTTATTAATGTTTATAGAAAACAGGAAAAATGGGGGCATAGGGGCTGTTGCTACTCACCTAAGTTGACAATTTTTCATTTACTTCATGTGAAACTGCAGGAAGAGTATAGCGAACCCTTGTTTTCATTTGCAGAGGCACATTTACAAGTTGTGTAAAATTATAAAGAAAAACAGAATGTTCACTTCTCCCATATATTTATTCATTTGTTTATTATTTCCATTTAGTTTTTGTTGTCTGGGCACCCTAATCCCACAAACCATTATCACTCCATATGTGAGCTCTGTTTAATGAATATTGTTATTTCATGAAGCTTTTCCTTACCGTATCTTTTTTTAATTACTGAAAAAAATCTTATTAACTTGAGCAAATGTTTGTCATTAGAGGACAATTATAGGAAACCCAAAACATGATTATTTATGAATATGAAATATTGAACATAGTGGTTAGTGGGTTTTACACTGAGCAAAGAAAAGATTGCTGTGAGGGAATAACAGTATGCTGCCGTCAGTTTTTCTGATGAGATAACATAACAGACCCAATCCTGCCAAACAGGGAAAAAAAATAATAAAAAAACAAAAAAAAAATATAATCCAAATTTTAAGTCAGTATACTGTATGTCTAGAGAGCCAGGGTAACTACCTTAGCAGCTCAGGAGCTCTGGACTTGGCACTAGAATATATAGGTTAATTATACAGTATATACAAAAAATAAAGATTTACTGGAAAACACAATTGAGGAAACACACTTGCCTGTCCCCTCAGTCAGAGGGTTATAAGTCTTCCCTGCCATTTTATCCATGGGGAACCTATAAATTCACACTGACACCCTATTATTTCCCACTATTGGACGTCAATGTATACAATCCCCAAAGAGTTTCTTCATTTCATTATGCATAAATTCTACTTTAGAAATAGGTAGATTTTTTTATGTTCAGTGATATGAGATGAAAACATAAGTACAATCGCGCATACAATTAGGGTGTTAATGTGAATTTTTTTAGCTCTGTTCCCATTTTTGGTCTTATATTCCTCATATGACTTTTTCTTCATTCTCCATGTACAGTGTATTAGGAGATCAGTATAAGGTCGAACCCATGTTATGCTCTGCCCGTATTGATGATTTTTTTTTCTGTCTTCACTGTTATATTTTTGTATATTTATGTTACAGTAAAACATATTTAATGGGCAAGCCACAAAGGTACTGTATATAACTGATTTACAGCCATTAAATATTTCTATCCTAATACTATATGTGGCAACTTGTATGGCATGCTTTTTTCATGCATCTCAAAATTGAATGGTTAAGAAGAAGGACTGCAGAATAGTTAGGGAGGCATAAATATCCTTTGAATAGCCCCCTTTTAGGAGCAGGATGAATTGTACAGGATCTGGGACTTCCTTTTACTTCTTCCCTTTTCCATGCCCCCCCTCCACATACACACACACCCCACACTCATGGTTATTAAGAAAAGGGTAATATGTTTTAAATAGTGGGCAAGCACAGAAGATTTCTTGGCACAATGGGCAATTTATGATGCAGGGTTAAACTGCAATTGATTTATTTTTTACAGGGTATTAAAAGACATGGACGGTGATGGGGAGGGGGGCACTAGAAACCAGGGAATTATATTAAAGATGACTAACAGGACTGTCAGTGCACCCCTGGAATACCACTTTGTGAAATATACTGTATATGTCAATGGTATCAAGTACTGATGAGAGATCCATGCACAGTTGTAAAACCTTTATTCTTGATAGCATTAATTAAATGTCATTAATTGAGCACTAGCCCCAGGAATAAATTGTTTGTATAAAAGCAAGAGATTAATGTATTTCAAGACCTGGAGTCCAAGTAGTCTATTCATGTGAACATGTCCCTGGGCGGGAGCAGCAGAAACCATTTTACTTGAACTAGTGAATATGGCTGTGGATAAAAAAATAAATAAAAAATAAACAGATGTACAGTAGAGAAGATATCCTCCAACACTGAATATGTAGGGCTATAAGTAAATCACGATGTGCATGGAGTTCACAATATCCTTGAAAACTCACTATCTCCATGTTCTCTCCCACAGCTCCATGAAATTGCCTGTGTGTCTTTAATATGAAGAAAAACAATCACATGCAGCACTTAAAAGGTCCCAGGTGAGGGGTGCTCACTTGACCTGGATCACTGCGGCATCATGGCCTTATAAGAGAACAAGACCAGGCTTGGAAATCATTTAAGGTCACCAGATCCCCTGCTGACAAGGCAAATTACTGTTCCCTGTGCAACTCCTGCACGAGGCAAATCGGGAAGGCAAAGATGTGTTACTTCCAAGCTTCCTTCCAGGCTAACTTAAGTAAACCAACTCATTTCTGGAAAGTGGTCAAATCACTCTTCTCTCCACCCTCTCAGTCCCCCGCTCCTATGCTAAATGTGGATGGAACCACCACAACTGACCATTAGTTGTTGCAACTGCTTTTAATTCCTACTTCACAAGCTGCACCTCAGCCCTACTGTCCACCCACCGTCCCCTTACAACCAAAACCCAAAGCTGCAGCTGCCACTGCAAAAGCTAATTCCTCTCCTCCCCCTACTTTCTCCTTCTGCCAAACAACACCCTCTGAAGTCTTTGAAGCCTTGATCTTCTTAAATACTAACAAAGGCAAATGCCCTACAGGGTTAGATGTGAAGATGCTACACCTAGCTGCTCTTGCCATAGCTGCCCCCTGGCTGACATCTATAACCTCTCATTTTCCTTAGCCTCCATTCCCATGGATTGGAAACATGCTACTGTCATCCTGCTTGCTAAGGGTGGTGACACCTCTGAACCTGGCAACTACTGACCTATCTCCCTCCTCCCTATCCTGGTGAAGATCCAAGAGAAACTAGTCCTCTCCAAACTCTCCACTTTCCTTAACTCCTCCTCCTTTTTTTCACCCTACCAAACAGGGTTCAGGAAGTCCCACTCTACAACCACTTCTCTCCTACACCTCACCTATGCTATCCTTGGTGGCATGGACAAAGGCCATCTCACCTCAACAATTTTTGTTGATGTAGCAAAGGCCTTTAACATGGTCTCCCATCCTTTTCTACTAGATAAGTTCTCCACTGCTGGGCTATCTGCCAATGCCACCAGTTGGTTCTGCTCCTACATGGGGGGATGATCCCAGTTGGACAAAATTAATGGATCCACCTCTCCCCCTCCTAGTTATCACCGGCATCCCCCAAGGATCTGTCCTTGGTCCACTCCTAGTCTCCATTTTTCTAAATGACCTGCCAACCACCTGTCTACACACCTGAATACACATGTATGCAGATGGCACAGTCTTGTATGCTACTGGACCCTCAACCACTGAAATTGAATCCACATTGCAGCATGACTTCAATCAAATCCAGCACTGGTTTTGTACTAACCAGCTATTCCTAAATGCCACAAAAATGGTCTCCATGACCTATGGAACAAGGCAGAGACTCACTTGGCTCAAAACCCTCCCCGTCTTCCACACCCTGAAAGGGACTACTCTGGAAGCTTGCACTTCCATTAGATATCTCAGAATCTGGCTTGACCAGCATCTCGACTTTTCTGTACATGTTGAAGCCATCCACAAAAAACTTCATCCTAAATTGAGAGACCACTACTGCAACTGTGGTAGCATCCCCCTGCCAGTCCACAGGGCACTAGTTCAGAAAATGATTCTCCCTATATTCGACTAAGGTGATGTAGTCTTTAATGCCACTCCCAAATCCATCCTATCCAGACTGAACCCCCTCTTCCACTCTTTCTACAGTTTTTCCCTTGAAAGCCTTCCCTTTACTCATCACTGTGACCTCTATCAGGCCCTTTAGCTGCCCTCCCTCCCTCCATTACCAGTGGCAAGCACACTGCACAATACTCATAGCAAAGTCTTGGTCCCAGCCCCTTCCCCAATACCTCAATGAAGTGTTATCTCCTCTTCACATCACTGCTTATTCCCTGAGGAAAGCAAACACTCTTCCTCCTAAAGGTACTATTTATGACCTCATTGGCTGATGAAGCAGCCTTCAGACATCGTATGCCTAAGCTGTGGAACTCCCTCACTGTAAGCACATGACAAATGCCCTCACCCACTCACCTCAGACACCTCAAAAACGTGCACTGCAACTCACCCTGCACATGCTCATAGCAGTACCGGTTCAGTACTCTGTCCCGGCATCCCACTACAGAACTGAATCGGTTGTCTCACTTTTAATTGCAGGCTTTGCTGCCTTCTGCATGGATTGATGATTGGCATTAGCTGCAAGTCACATTGTTAATGCCTAAATATAAACATGTTTGTATGTATGTATGCTCAAAATTTTCCAAATGATGTTTTAATCTAGTAATGTATCTGAACTGTTACAGTACTTGCTTGTGCATGTCTGTCTCCTTGTGCCCCCCCTTTCCCCAGGATGCACCTGGAATCAAGCTGTACTCTGCTCAGTGTGCCTTTCTAGTTAAACTTTTAAATAAATAAATAAAAAGCAGAGCAAAGCAATGTACCATAAGTGACAGTACTTGGCACTTAGTGCATTCCTTGCCACTGTTAATCTCTCTGTTAAGCTCTCTAAATTAAAAAAAAAACTTCAATCCTGTCAGATTTGCTGGTTGCACTGGCACTCAATAAGGAAATTCAGATAAAGGCCATTGAATAACCCTGATTATAACATGAGCTCTATAGTCTGACAATGTCATTGGTTAAGACAGGTCAGATAGGTATACATTAGTACTATACACACAAACAGTTAGGGTGAGAAGGCTCAGGCAGAAATCAGTGCTCACTGTATGTGACACAGAATAAGCAAACTGGATCTTTTTTCCCCATTGCCATGACATGTTCTGAGTTGATTCAGAGAGACACAGTATTTGTTTTTTCCCCACCAACCCACCCAGTGGAACTCATACTGACTCCACGAAAGCAGTGGCATACACACAAGTTTGGCAAGCAGTGCAATGTATTCTTGTGTGTGCTTCTTGGACTTGCAGTAGCGTCTTCCTCCTGCACAGTGACAGACACACCCGCCCACCCAGTGGAACTCATATTTACTCCTTGCAAACAGTGGCACACACATAAGTTTGGGAAGCAGTGCAAGGTATTGTTCTCTGTGTTTCTCAGACTAGCGATAGCTGCCCCCCCAGCATGACAATGACAGACAGCGTGTGACACAGTAGTGCAAGTAAGACATGCACAGATGT
This sequence comes from Neoceratodus forsteri, assembly GCA_016271365.2. NCBI lineage: Eukaryota > Metazoa > Chordata > Ceratodontiformes > Ceratodontidae > Neoceratodus > Neoceratodus forsteri. Next base: position 514,635,302 of record CM057450.1, on the reverse strand, counting down.
AGTGTGATTTGGCACTTTATTGAAAACATGTATGCACTGTAACCTACTGATGAACAGCAAGCTTTACACATGTGTCAGGGATCTTACAGATTGTGTGTGTGTTTCAGTAGTGCTATAACACATGGAGTCTGCGTCATTATGTGGTAGAGAATGGAACTTTTTGGATATTACATTGATTACTGAAACCTCTACTGATGTTCTGAGTTCAGTTACGTTTTACAATCAGTCTAATACAATAACAGACAGTGTTAACGTTTAATACTTGTTATTTTTCAGAGATGGAACACATGTTTTGCGTACTGTTTCAATCGTCCCACGGTTGTGAGAACACAGTGGTGCAACTCAGAATGTCCTCCTCCATGGTATGATGCATATAATGAACATTTTCATTTATTAAATGAATGTTAGAAATAAAAACATGACAAGGTTTTGTTAAATCAACATTCCATAAGTCATGTAAATGCTATGTAGCAAGATGAACAAAAGTTGTCAACATGAGTGTTTAGCGATGTGTAGTCCCCATTGTCCTGTGTGTGTATAACACTGCAAGAGGTATGTGAAAAGTATATTAAAACCTAAACTGCTAAAACCTGATGTGTCCTATTGAAGGATTAACATTAAAAAACAGATTAATCTAATAAGTGTACCATTTCAATAAAAGAAAGAGAGACACACACCATCACATTACAGGTACTACTTTATTGTGAGTAAGGATACATAAGAAAACATAGACATTTAATAAATTAATTAAAAGAAACATTACTATTTGTGACAATCAAATAAGCCCATGTTATAAATACAATAACCCACTCCAGGGTGTGTGATTACTAGGGATTAATAAACACCCTGGGTGCTGTGAGGACTCTCAGGCTTTGCCATCATGCCTCACAATGCACCCAGTGTGTTGATTGGTCCTGAGTAATCACACATACTACCATGGGTTATTGCTTACTTGGCTAATTGCCATTAATATATTGGCAACATGTAAATGGAATGGGGAAGAAAAAAAAAGAATAGCATGAAGATGAGAAAATAAAAATCGAAGTGTGTGAGTGTGTGTGTGGGGGGTTACATGAAACATAGGAGGATTTTTAAAGAAAGGGGTAGAACTGAAGGCAATGAAAAAAATTAGTGCTATTTCTTGCAGTGCTTTTTGTGATACATGATGTTTTGGACTAAAGCTACAATGCACAAAACATCACCATCCATACAGGAAGAAAACACAAAGAATCATTACATATGGCAGTAGCTCCTGGAGTATCAATTTATTAATGGGATTACTGACACTGTTTCAGTGTTAAATTAACATGTTACATAAAAAATGTTTGTGAGTTTCCATGGCCAATGTGGCTCCAACTATCTCCAACTGGACAGTGATTTTTAAAATCTTACAGCAACAGTTTTTCAGTTGCAGATGTGATTCTTAATAATGGTTGTAGGGTGGTTGTAGGGTCAAAGATGCCCAAAGGAGTGCCTCCTTTTAGAAAACAGAAATAATCTGATTTTCCCTTATCCTTATGCAAAAGGTAGAATTTATCAGGGGTCTTACATAGAGGCCCATACGGGGAATACCTTATCTAAGACAGTCTAAACATTGAGCAGACTTGAGACTGAGAAACCTTCATGCTGAAGTACTGATGCCCAGTACCACTGCTCAATTATCTGTAGAGGGTTGCGATGTATGGTGGTACAGTGCTGCACAAGTGTATTATAAGTCTGTAATTTGACAGGATCCCTTCAAAAGATTTGTTAATTGCATGCTGTGATCAGGGAAAAACAGTTTAGGAAGCATATATTTTAATAAAAAAAATTGAAACAATGGGATACTAGATAGACATGTACTGAATTGCTAAGACAAATCATGGCACTTTCTGGCACATCATGCAAACTGTGCTGCAAAGCAAGGAGGGTTTTGTGGGTTTCATGATACACTGTATGTTCTTGCAATTTTCTATGTACAATCTACAGTACATTTGCTTACACTGAGTGAGAAATACATTGATAGATTCTTTGTTTCACCTGCAGACTGCTGCAATGTCACAGCACAGCATCAATGATCGCTTAGAACACAGGAAGAAAAAAAGAAATTGAACACAGCCAAAAAATTCATTAAAACTAAAATACTCTTACAATACTGTACTAACACACTGAGACACAAAGACAATGGTTCAGAGTTAAAATTTTCTTGAAAAACAAGGGTTACAAGACATAAGAGAGTCTATGCAGTATATATTTGTGATTAGATTCTCAATGTGACAGTGTCTCTGAATGGTAGTCTGATGCCATCTGCAGGTTAACTGGTGAGTGGAGGATGAATTTCACTACAGGCGCACAGTTTGCTGTGATGGCTTATGGTTGCCATCTCATGGCTAAGAGATAAACTGCATTTAAACAACTGCCTTAATGACATTCCTCACTGCAGTAATGAGCTACCAGTTCTGTAATGCACTGACAGGTGAGGTATAGAGTGGTAGACCTCATTACTGGAAAACTTTTGTATAGTCACATATATATATATATATATATAAATGCATCAGTTAGGGTTCCTATTACAGCAACAAAGGTTTGGAAATTCAATGTTAGGGTTCCTACCCATACCACCCCCTGCATCTTCCACATAACAAAAGGTGTTGAGGTCATCATGCCTAACTCTAACCCCATTCTCCTGTACTGCACCATCTCAGCTTCCTTACACATGGAATGGGGTGAAAGTTAGAGTTATTGACCCTGATGCACACCCTGACACCTGTTAGTGTGTAGAGGGTGGGGGTGGTAGGGAAGAAGCCTTAACACTGAATGTTCCATACTTTTGTCACTGTAATACAAACCCTAACTTATGCATTAATGGATTTTTTGAAATGAATATATTTATATATATTTATTCTTCGTAAAAAAAAACTTTGTTACTGCATTAGTTAAGGTGAATACCACAGTGATAAGGATAGGGAAATGAGGTGTTAGAGTTTCCAATCCTAATGCCCCACCCCAGGGTTTCCACCCCTACCACCCCTACCACCCCACCCCATCCCCCACCCTACACATACCAACATGTCTCAAGTTGTGCCATTGAATCTTCAAGCCCAACTCTTACCCCATTCCATGTGTAAACAAGCTTTCACATTATAGTATAGGACAATGGGATGATAGTTAGGTCTGATGACCAATGACACACCACAATGCCTGACCCATTGTGTGGGGAGATAGTATGAGTGGTAACTTAAGGGGTGGGGCATTAGGGTTGGAAACCCTGATGTCTCATTTCACTTCTTTCGTCCTGTGGAATTCACTCTAACTAATGCCTTAACAATGTTTTTTGCAAAGAATTTCCTTTCTTTTTCAGATAGTATAATTGTATCCTCGGTTTATTGTGCTCCCATCCCTCCAGCAAGATAGTACAACATGTCCATATAACACAGTGGGAGTGCAGGGTCTGAGGAGCTCAGAGTCAGCCCATCCCTCCATCAAGATAGTGCAACAATGTCCATATGTCATGGTGGGCATCCCTCCATTAAGATAGTACGATGGTGTCCGTATGTCATAGTGAGAGCATAGTGTCCTTTGGACTCTGCAATCCAATCCCTCCATCCAGACAGTACAGCAGTGTCCATATGTGATGATGGGAGTGCAGATTCTTTTGGACCATGATCTCCCATCCCTTCACATGTGGACATACTGTATGTATCAAGCTGTGGAAACACAGGGGTCTTGGGCCCCTGTGTGTCCACACATTAAGTTATGAACAGGCACATCAAAATTGCAGCAAATAGTCATACCTGTGACATCTTAAATAATTGTCACCCCAAATGTTCAACATGACCTTCTTATCATCTCACCATATGCACCCAGTATGGAAAACTTTCGAATTTCTGTCAATATGTAATTCCGCAGAACTGTAATGCCGTTTTTGCACCACAGGTGCGGATAAACATTTTTGACAGGATTTGAAAAATGACAGTTATGTTATTCATGAGGTGGTGTGAAAAAATGGCAATGTTAAAAATCTGGAGTGAAATTAGGAAAAATTGGTGAAGTTAAGAGCATGCATAGAAACTGTGTAATGCACGCTTGTAAAACGGTCATTTTTTTAAATTGTTTTACCAAATTTGGACTTCCCCTCATGAATAGTGCAACTGTGATTTTGATAATTCCAAAAGTTGATTTTGCACAGCAACTGCAACATTCTGTGCCACAGGTGCAAAAACAAGTTCTGCAGAGGATGTGTAAAATGACAGCTGTACTGTTCGTAAGCAGTTGTGAAAAAATGGCAATGTTGAAAATCTGAAGTGAAAATATTAAAAACTGGCAAAATTTTGAGCATGCATACAAACTGTGCAATGCACACTCCTAATGCAGTCATTTTTCTTAATTTTTTTTCATCAAATTTGCAACATAGGATGTTTGGGACCCCACCTCATGAACAGTAGCACTGTTGTTTCATGAATCAGTCCCAAAAGGTGACTTTGTGCAGTGACCACAAAATCACCTTTCAGGATCGAGAAACGAAATGACAGTGTCAGTGTCCACGAGGTGGGACCTCAAGAACCCAATGTTGAAAACATGGGGCCAAAATTCCAAAAGAATTGGCTGAGATAGCAACCTAAGTTGACCCCTCCCACATTGACTCCCATTATATGGCTTACTTTGATTTCTTCAGTTTGTGGATGGGCTTTGAAACATAGAAACAAAGAATCTGATTGCAGATAAGGACCACTTGGCAAACCTAGTCTGCCCATTTCCCTACCTGATGGATATGCTGCAGATTCTAGTTAATCATTAGCTTACTTCCTCTTACTCCCACTAGAATTGTCTTATGCCTGTCCCATGCATTATTGAAGTCTCCCACTGTTCCTGACTCCACAACCTCTTCAGGAAGGCTGTTCCATGCATCCACAACCCTCTCTGTGAAAAAATACTTTCTAACATTGCCTCTGAGCTGTCCCCCCTCTATCATCAAATTGTGCCCCCTTGTTCTTGCACATCTCTTCTTCTAAAAGATGCTACCCTCTTGTACTTTGTTAATTCCTTTGAGATACTTGAAGTTCCTATTATGTCCCCCCTTTCCTCAAGGGTATACATATTAAGCTGCTTTAGTCTCTCCTTTAATGGCTTTTGGTACAGACCCTGCACCATTTTGTTTGCCCTCCTCTGAACAGCCGCCACTCTGTCTATGTCTTTGTGGAGATGGGGCATCCAGAATTGCATGCAGTACTCCAGATGGGGTCTCACTAACTGTCTGTACAGAGGGATAACAACTTCCTGTTTCCTACTGTTGATGCCTGTCCCTGTACATCCCAGTATCCCCCCAGCCCTTCTTACTGCCTTCTCACATTGCTTGCCCACCATTAGGTAATCTGATATAACTACTCCTAGGTCTCTTTCGATTTTTGTTGTTGTTATTAACTCATTCCCATTGTGTACTCTTCCACTGGATTTTTGTTTCCCAGATGCATTACCTTGTACTTCTTTGCACTGAATCTGAGTTGCCACATTTTGACCATTCCTCCAACCTTGCCAAGTCCCTTTTCATCCTTTCCACCCCACCTTGTGTATCAACCCTGATGCAGATCTTTGTGTCATCTAAAAAGTGACATACCTTTCCTTCCAGGAGCTCTCCATTGTCACTTATAAAGACATTAAAGTGGACCATCCCAGTATCAAACCCTGTGGTACCCCACTAGTCACCCTCCTTTCTTCTCTGTAGATTCCGGTTACTATTACCCTTTGCATCCTGTTGTCTGGCCAGTCTTTTATCCAGGCTACCACCTTGGGACCAACTCCAAGGCTGGATAACTTGTATATTAATCTTTTGTGTGAGACTGTGTCAAATGCCTTGCTAAAATCTAGGTAGGCCATATCCACAGCCCCTCCCTGGTCTACTACTTTGGTCACCCAGTCAAAGAAATCTATTAGGATCATCTGACATGACCTTCCTGCTGTGAAACCATGGCGCCTTGGGTCCTGTGCCCTATTGGCCTCTAGGTACTCAACAATTCTTTCCTTCAGAAGTGATTCCATCATTTTCCCTACCACTGAAGTCAAACTAACTGGTCTGTAGTTTCCTGCCTCTGCCCTGCTTCCACTTTTGTGAAGTGGAATCACATTTACCCTCCTCCAGTCCTCAGGTACCACCCCATCCTCCCATGATTTGTTAAACAGAGTAGTCAAAGGTGCTACTAGTTCAACCATTAGTTATTTTAGAATTCTTGAGTGAATCCCATCAGGCAGCATTGCTTTGTCCTTCCTCAGTTTCAAGAGTTCTTTCAAAATCCTTTGCTCTGTGAATAGCCTGGTATCAACCCACCAATTCAGAGTTTCTCTCTTGTTTTGTTTAGGTACTGCCCCCTCCTCTTCAGCTGTGAATACTGAGCAGAAATATTTGATCAGTATTCCTGCTTTTTCACTGTCACTTTCTGCCCACATTCCCTCCCCTTTATTAAGTTTCTGTATCCCTCCCTTGGTCTTTCTTCACTATATATTGTACCTATAAAAGGTTGTATCCCCCTTCTTAACAGAATTGGCTATCTTTTTCTCAGTTTGTGCCTTTGCTATTCTGACTGCCTTCCCTGCTTCCTTCTGCTTTAACTGATAAAGTTCTCTGTCCTGTTCCTTCTGAGTTTTCTTATATTTCCTGAATGCTACCCTTTCCTCCTTAACCATCCCTGCCTCCTCTTTTGAGAACCATAGTGTTTTTTTCCTTCATTTTGTTTTGTTGATTTGCGTCACACAAAGGCTTGATGCCTCAGCTATGGCTGTTTTGATTATTCCCCATTGTTCCTCCACCCCTCCTTCTTGCCTGTTTGCTAGTGCTTTTCTGAGGCAGTCTCTCATTTTCCCAAAGTCAGCCTTCCTAAAGTTCAGTACTCTTGTTTTTGTATGGCTTGACTCAATGACAGTGTTTATTGTGAACCAGCATCATGTTTCTTGAAAAGCAAAAACATGTTTATCAGGATATAATGAATTTCTTTATCCAAAGTCCATTTTCAGACTCTATGGTAAATAATTGTATTATTAAACTGAAGTCCTGGTTATTAAAAAAAAAAACCTGTGACAGAGAGAACAAGTATTTGTCAATGCCGAATGTTTGCTTGCTGGCATTGGCACTGGTAGTGTAGGAGTTAGACAGCTGCATAATAGGAATGGCAGTGAAGTATTGAACTGAAGCCAACCCCACCACCACACTGCAGTGACTGAAGGGCATTGGGGTGTGCCTTTGGGTCATCAGGCATAACGGCCATGCCATTTCACCACACCCCAACCTGCAGACACTGACAAGTGTTATGGTGTGCCTTGGGGTCTTTGGCCCTTATTCTCACCCCATTCTATCAGGAAATACAATGAAATTGGAGCAGTATAGGAGAATGGGGTGAAATTTTGGGCCGAAGAGTCCAAGGCACACTTTGATGCCTCTCACTGGCTGCAGGGTGTGGGTGGGGGTGGAATGGTATGAGCATTACAGGTGACAATCCCAAGTCACACCCCTGATGCCTGTCAGTATTTACAGGGTGAGGTGTTATGGTCAGAAACCCTAACACTTCAAGCATTCACTGGTATTTTCACTCCACATTTTCAAAATGTTGTTTTGGTGACCCTCACCTTATGAACAGTGGCAATATCAGTTTGTTAGCCAAAAGCTGATTTTGCACAGTGACTATACCATTTGGCACCACAGATGTGAAAACACATTTTGAACAGGATGTGAAAAATGACAGCTGTACCGTTCATGGGGAAGTGTGAAAATGGTAATGTTGAAAATCTGCAGTGAAAATACTAAAAAAAATGGTGAAGTCATGTGTGTGCATAGAATCTGTGGAACACAGACACATAATGTAATTAGTTTGGGGATTTTTTTACAGCAGATTGCCAACACAGGCATTTTGGGACCTCAGCTCATGAACAGTATCACTGTGATTTTCTTAATCTGTCCCGAACAGTGATTTCCCACAGCGACCAGGTATTTCTGCACTGGAAGTACGAAAACACATTTTGGCCATGGTGTGAAACATGACAGCTGTACTGTTCTTAAAGAAGTGTGGAAAAATGCCAGTGGTGAAAATCTGGACTGAAAATAATACAGATTCATGAATTTACGAGGGTGCGCAGAAACTGCACAATGCTCGCTTGTAATAAGGTCATTTTATGGACATTAGTCACCAAATTTTTAATATAGCCATTTTAAGACCTCCGCTCATAAACAGAGTCACTGTGATTTTCTTAATCTGTTCTGAACATTAATTTCACACACTGACTGCACCATTGTGAGCTAATCCGTGGAAACACATTTTGGGTGAGACGTGAAAAATGTCAGCTCTACTGCTCATAAGCAGGTGTGGTAAAATGGCAGTGTTGAAAATCTGGGTTGAAAACATTAAAAATTCATAAACTTAAGAGTGTGCATATAAACTGTGCAATGCACACTCGTAAAACAGTCATTTTTGGGAATTTATTCACCAAATTTTCAACATAGGGTTTTTGGGGGCCTACCTCATTAACTGACGGTGAAATCACCTTTCTGGACTGAATAACAAAATGACAGTGCCAGAATTCATCAGGTGGGGTCCTAAGAACCCAATGTTGAAAATTTGGTGAACAAATTCCCAAAAGGGCCTGAGATATACATCAAAGTTGAAAAAATCCTATTTATTCCATTACATAGCTTATTGGCATTTCCTCAGTTCACAGTCGGCTTTGAAGAGTGCAGATGTGTTCCCAGTCCACCGAATCATCACACCAGACTTCAGAGAAGAGTATGGGTGGGGTGTGGGAAGAAACTTGCATAGAGGTGGGCATGGGTTGGGCAGAGGTCAAGACAGTCAGTGAGAGACAGTTTTTTCTTACAGGGCATATTTTTAAATACAACATGGGACTTTTGCCATGCTGGAGTGGGCTCCCAGCATAGCAGCTGGAAGGCTGTTTAGGGGGGCAGTGGAGATGATCAGGGATTATGCACCCCCATCGACCATACGGACTGTTGCTACACTGGGGTGGGCTCCCAGCATGGCACCTGGAAGTCTGTTGGGGGGATACAGTGGAGCCGATGGGGATTGGGTACCCCATTGGCCTTATGGACTGTGGCCATACTGGGGTGGGCTCCCAGTGTGGCACCTGGAACTCTGTTGGGAGGGAGTGCAGCAGAGCCAATAGGGGATTGGGCGCCCCCATCAACCATACAGTGTGTGTGGGGGAGGAGCGCATGAGCACACTGGGGTGGGCTCCCAGCATGCTACTTGTTGCAGGGGATGGAGTTGTCTATGACAGCTGTTTCAGTGCAGTGCCAACGTGTAGGGCAGTATGCAAGGTGCTTACATGTTACTGCTGCTGATTGCAGCAGTTTTTTGCTTTCAACTTTATGCCACAGGCAATTGAATGGCTGTCATAAACAGCTTCTACATTCAGTGGTGTGGTTTGGCCGTGTTTGAAAAAGACAGCAAGACATTGGAAGTGGGGGAGGCACACCTACAAATTCTCATATGTTGCCACTATGTTTCTTGCACATGCATGCAAGCAAACATAAAAATGACAGTTTTGTCCACTCCAGGTTGCATGTAATATGATCACCCTCTTTCAGAATTCCTTGACCCTTTACTCCAAGGGGGACCAGCAGAAAGTATGCCCTGCCACTCTATAGTGTCATACTGGAGGAGAGAAAGGATACTGTAGATAAGAAGATAAGACATGTTTCTTATTATTCTCCGAAAAGAGAAAGATACATCAATAGCTCACCCATTCAATAATCATGTATCATACACAACTTCTTTTTCCAGTATACAGGGTAATTACAGTGGTCATTATTTATGTGCCACTGGTCTCAGTTTGAGGTTCACAGAGCACACGAGTGATAATAGAAGTTTCTGTACAACTCTGTTTGTGTGTTATTGTTTTTTGTTTGTTTGTTTTTTTGGGAAGGGGGTTCTTTTGCTTTGCATGCTGGGGGAATAAGGCAGCCATGCATTTTGTCAAACTATGGCTTCCACATTCATATTTGTGTAAAAATACTGTCCAAAGATATGCTCTATGAACTGCTGCACCACTGGTTTAGAGGAAGCTTTACATCTTAGCTGGGTGGGAGGATCTGTACTCTATTTTGGGGATGGTGTTCTACCTTGATTTGCCTAACATACACCTCTTTGCAAAATTTGTACTTTTGTGCAAGTAAATGAAATGTTAAAGTCTTGTAAGTGCCTACTATAATCTGCAATTATTTGCTGAAACAGAAAAGATTAAGGGGACAGCTACACTACCAGGGAAGATGTTTTTATTTTATTATTATTATTTTCAGGGTCTTGTGTAATTTTATTTTAAATTTTATTATGACTCCCTCCCATACCAGTACCCCTCTTAAGGCCACACATCCACTTTAGATTAATTCTGCTGGCACTAGAATGCCCAGAGGCTGGCACATGAGGACAAATGTTGGAGAGGTAGGTTTGCAACTCTACTGTACTCCTGTACCAACTTTTCCCATAGTTAGATGGAGGAGCCACATACCTCCCTGCAGTAGGCAGTCAGTCATGTGGCAGCAGTGTCAACTGAAGCTCTTTCCTGGCTGCCTATTATTGTTTAAAGTCTACGTTTACACTTTTAGAAAAGCTAAATAATCTGTTTGTCATAGGTACAGTATTTACCTCTAAACTCGCTACTATTATCTCACCAATGTACTGCAAGTGCACTCCAGATTTCCTAGAGCAACAGTTCTAAAAAAAGACTCTACCCCAATGTGTTGTGCCCCATCTGAATTTACTATTTAAATCTGAATTCAGTAGACTTGGAGAACATTACAGCACCATGTCAGTTTAGAAGCTCAGGACTTGGTACTGAGAATTAACAAGTGCAATATTTCTCTTCTGGTGCCGTAAAGTGTCAACGTGTCTTGGGATTTGATTTTATTAATGTTTATAGAAAACAGGAAAAATGGGGGCATAGGGGCTATTTGCTACTCACCTAAGTTGACAATTTTTTCATTTACTTCATCTGAAACTGCAGGAAGAGTATAGCGAACCCTTGTTTTCATTTGCAGAGGCACATTTACAAGTTGTGTAAAATTATAAAGAAAAACAGAATGTTCACTTCTCCCATATATTTATTCATTTGTTTATTATTTCCATTCAGTTTTTGTTGTCTGGGTACCCTAATCCCACAAACCATTATCACTCCATATGTGAGCTCTGTCTAATGAATATTGTTATTTCATGAAGCTTTTCTTTACTATATATTTTTTTAATTACTGAAAAAAATCTTACTAACTTGAGCAAATGTTTGTCATTAAAGGACAATTATAGGAAACCCAAAACATGATTATTTATGAATATGAAATATTGAACATAGTGGTTAGTGGGTTTTACACTGAGCAAAGAAAGATTGCTGTGAGGGAATAACAGTATGTCATTATTTTTTTCTGATGAGATAACATAACAGACCCAAGCCTGCCAAACAGGGAAAAAAAATAATAAAAAACAAAAAAAACATGTAATCCAAATGTTAAGTCAGTATACTTTATGTCTAGAGAGCCAGGGTAACTACCTTAGCAGCTCCGGAGCTTGGGACTTGGCACTAGAATATATAGGTTAATTATACAGTATATACAAAAAATAATGATTTACTGGAAAACACAATTGAGGAAACACACTTGCCTGTCCCCTCAGTCAGAGGGTTATAAGTCTTCCCTGACATTTTATCCATGGGAAACCTAAAAATTCACACTGACACACTATTATTTCCCACTATTGGACGTCAATGTATACAATCCCCAAAGAGTTTCTTTATTTCATTATGCATAAATTCTACTTTAGAAATAGGTAGATTTTTTATGTTCAGTGATACGAGATGAAAACATAAGTACAATAGTGCACAAAATTAGGGTGTTAATGTGAATGTTTTTAGCTCTGTTCCCATTTTTGGTCTTATATTCCTCATATGACATTTTCTTCATTCTCCATGTATAGTGTATTAGGAGATCAGTATAAGATCGAACCCATGTTATGCTCTGCCCGTATTGATGATTTTTTTTTCTGTCTTCACTGTTATATTTTTGTATATTTATGTTACAGTAAAACATATTTAATGGGCAAGCCACAAAGGTACTGTATATAACTGATTTACAGCCATTAAATATATCTACCCTAATACTATATGTGGCAACTTGTATGGCATGCTTTTTTCATGCATCTCAAAATTAAATGGTTAAGAAGAAGGACTACAGAATAGTTAGGGAGGCATAAATATCCTTTGAATAGCCCCTTTTAGGAACAGGATGAACTGTACAGGATCTGGGACTTCCTTTTACTTCTTCCCTTTTCCATGCCCCTCCACATACACACACACCCCACACTCATGGTTATTAAGAAAAGGGTAATACTCTTTAAATAGTGGGCAAGCACAGAAGATTTCTTGGCACAATGGGCAATTTATGATGCAGGGTTAAACTGAAATAGATTTATTTTTTACAGGGTATTAAAAGACATGGACGGTGATGGGGAGGGGTGCTAGAAACCAGGGAATTATATTAAAGATTGACTAACAGGACTGTCAGTGCACCCCTGGAATACCACTTTGTGAAATATACTGTATATGTCAATGGTATCAAGTACTGATGAGAGATCCATGCACAGTTATAAAACCTTTATTCTTGATAGCATTAATTAAATGTCATTAATTGAGCACTAGCGTCAGGAATAAATTGTTTGTATAAAAGCAAGAGATTAATGTATTTCAAGACCTGGAGTCCAAGTAGTCTATTCATGTGAACATGTCCCTGGGCGGGAGCAGCAGAAACCATTTTACTTGAACTAGTGAATATGGCTGTGGATAAAAAAATAAATAAAAAATAAACAGATGTACAGTAGAGAAGATATCCTCCAACACTGAATATGTAGGGCCGTAAGTAAATCACGATGTGCATGGAGTTCACAATATCCTTGAAAACTCACTATCTCCATGTTCTCCCCCACAGCTAAATGAAATTGCCTGTGTGTCTTTAATATGAAGAAAAACAATCACATGCACCACTTAAAAGGTCCCAGGTGAGGGGTGCTCACTTGACCTGGATCACTGCGGCATCATGGCCTTATAAGAGAACAAGACCAGGCTTGGAAATCATTTAAGGTCACCAGATCCCCTGCTGACAAGGCAAATTACTGTTCCCTGTGCAACTCCTCACTAGGCAAATCAGGCAGGCAAAGATGTGTTACTTCCAAGCTTCCTTCCAGGCTAACTTAAGAAAACCAACTCATTTCTGGAAAGTGGTCAAATCACTCTTCTCTCTACCCTCTCAGTCCCCCGCTCTTATGCTAAATGTGGATGGAACCACCACAACTGACCATTAGTTGTTGCAACTGCTTTTAATTCCTACTTCACAAGCTGCACCTCAGCCCTACTGTCCACCCACCGTCCCCTTACAACCAAAAACCAAAGCTGCAGCTGCCACTGCAAAAGCTAATTCCTCTCCTCCCCCTACTTTCTCCTTCTGCCAAACAACACCCTCTGAAGTCCTTGAAGCCTTGATCTCTTTAAATACTAACAAAGACAAATGCCCTACAGGGTTAGATGCCAAGATACTACACCTAGCTGCTCTTGCCATAGCTGCCCCCTGGCTGACATCTATAACCTCTCATTTTCCTTAGCCTCCATTCCCATGGAATGGAAACATGCTTCTGTCATCCCGCTTGCTAAGGGTGGTGATACCTCTGAACCTGGCAACTACTGACCTATCTCCCTCCTCCCTATCCTGGTGAAGATCCAAGAGAAACTAGCCCTCTCCAAACTCTCCACTTTCCTTAACTCCTCCTCCTTTTTTTCACCCTACCAAACAGGGTTCAGGAAGTCCCACTCTACAACCACTTCCCTCCTACGCCTCACCTATGCTATCCTTGCTGGCATGGACAAGGGCAATCTCACCTCAACAATTTTTGTCGATGTAGCAAAGGCCTTTAACATGGTCTCCCATCCTCTTCTACTAAATAAGTTCTCCACTGCTGGGCTATCTGCCAAGGCCCAAGTTGGTTCTGCTTCTACATGGGGGGATGATCCCAGTTGGTCAAAATTAATGGATCCACCTCCCCCCCTCCTAGTTATCACCGGCGTCCCCCAAGGATCTGTCCTTGGTCCACTCCTAGTCTCCATTTTTCTAAATGACCTGCCAATCACCTGTCTACACACCTGAATACACATGTATGCAGATGGCACAGTCTTGTATGCTACTGGAACCTCAACCACTGAAGTTGAATCCACATTGCAGCATGACTTCAATCAAATCCAGCACTGGTTTTGTACTAACCAGCTATTCCTAAATGCCACAAAAATGGTCTCCATGACCTATGGAACAAGGCAGAGACTCACTTGGCTCAAAACCCTCCCCGTCTTCCACACCCTGAAAGAGACTACTCTGGAAGCTTGCACTTCCATTAGATATCTCAGAATCTGGCTGGACCAGCATCTTGACTTTTCTGTACATGTTGAAGCCATCCACAAAAAACTTCATCCTAAATTGAGAGACCTCTACTGCAACTGTGGTAGCATCCCCCTGCCAGCCTGCAGGGCACTAGTTCAGAAAATGTTTCTCCCTATCTTTGACTAAGGTGATGTAGTCTTTAATGCCACTCCCAAATCCATCCTATCCAGACTGGGCCCCCTCTTCCACTCTTTCTGAAGTTTTGCCCTTGACAGCCTTTCCTTTTACTCACCACTGTGACCTCTATCAGGCCCTTTAGCTGCCCTCTCTCCCTCCATTACCAGTGGCAAGCACACTGCACAATACTCATAGCAAAGTCTTGGTCCCAGCCCCTCTCCCAATACCTCAATGAAGTGTTATCTCCTCTTCACATCACTGCTTATTCCCTGAGGAAAGCAAACACCCTTCCTCCTAATGGTACTATGTATGACCTCATCGGCTGACCAAGCAGCCTTCAGACACCGTTGTCCTAAACTGTGGAACTCCCTCCCTGCAAGCACTCGACAAGTGCCCTCACCCACTCTCCTCAGACACCTCAAAAACATGCACTGCAACTCACCCTGCACATGCTCATAGCGGTACCGGTTCAGTACTGTGTCCTGGCATCCCACTACAGAACTGAATTGGTTGTCTCACTTTTAATTGCAGTCTTTGCTGCCATCTGCATGAATTGATGATTGGCATTAGCTGCAAGTCACATTGTTAATGCCTAAATATAAACATGTACGTGTGTATGCTCAAATTTTTCCAAATGATGTTTTAATCTAGTGATGTATCTGAACTGTTACTGTACTTGCTCATGCGTGTCTGTCTCCCTGTGTCCCCACTTTCTCCAGGAGGCACTTGGAATCGAGTTGTATTCTGCTCAGTGTGCCTTTCTGGTTAAACTTTTAAATAAATAAATAAAAAAGCAGAGCAATGCAATGTACCACAAGTGACAGTACATGGCACCTTAGTGCATTCCTTGCCACTGTTAATCTCTCTGTTATGTTCTCTAAATTAAAAAAAAAACTTCAATCCTGTCAGATTTGCTGGATATACTGGCACTCAATAAGGAAATTCAAATAAAGGCAATTGACTAACCCTGGTTATAACATAGGCTCTATAGTCTGACAATGTCATAGGTTAAGACAGGTCAGGTGGGTATACATTAGTACTATACACACAAACAGGCTGAGCAGGCTCAGGCAGAAATCAGTGCTCACTGTATGTGACACAGAATAAGCAAACTGGATCTTTTTTCCCCATTGCCATGACATGTTCCGAGTTGATTCAGTGAGACATAGTATTTGTTTTTTCCCCACCCACCCACCCAGTGGAACTCATACTGACTCCATGAAAGCAGTGGCATACACACAAGTTTGGCAAGCAGTGCAGTGTATTCTTGTGTGTGCTTCTTGGACTTGCAGTAGCGTCCTCTCCCTGCACAGTGACAGACACACCCGCCCACCCAGTGGAACTCGTATTTACTCTTTGCAAACAGTGGCACACACATAGGTTTGGGAAGCAGTGCAAGGTATTGTTCTCTGTGTTTCTCAGACTAGCGATAGCTGCCCTCCCAGCATGACGACGATAGACAGTGTGTGACACAGTAGTGCAAGTAAGACATGCACAGATGTAGTGTGATTTGGCACTTTATTGAAAACATGTACGCACTGTAACCTACTGATGAACAGCAAGCTTTACACATGTGTCAGAGATCTTACAGATTGTGTGTGTGTTTCAGTAGTGCTATAACACATGGAGTCTGCGTCATTATGTGGTAGAGAATGGAAGTCTTTTGGATATTACATTGATTACTGAAACCTCTACTGATGTTCTGAATTCAGTTACTTTTTACAATCAGTCTAATACAATAACGGACAATGTTAAAGTTTAATACTTGTTATTTTTCAGAGATGGAACACATGTTTTGCGTACTGTTTCAATCGTTCCACTGTTGTGAGAGCGCAGTGGTGCAACTCAGAATGTCTTCCTCCATGGTATGATGCATACAATGAACATTTTCATTTATTAAATGAATGTTAGAAATAAAAATATGACAAGGTTTTGTTAAATCAACATTCCATAACTCATGTAAATGTTACGTAGCAAGATGAACAAAAGTTGTCATCACTAGTGTTTAGTGATGTGCATTCCCCATTGTCCTGTGTGTATAACACTGCATGGGGTATGTGAAAAGTATATTAAAACCTAAACTGCTAAAACCTGATGTGTCCTATTGAAGGATTAACATTAAAAAACAGATTAATCTAATAAGTGTACCATTTCAATAAAAGAAAGAGAGACACACACCATCACTTTACAGGTACTACTTTATTGTGAGTAAGGATACATAAGAAAATATAGACATTTAATAAATTAATTAAAAGAAACATTACTATTTGTGACAATCAAATAAGTCCATGTTATAAGTACAATAACCCACTCCAGGGTGTGTGATTACTAGGGATTAATGAACACCCTGGGTGCTGTGAGGACTCTCTGGCTTCGCCATCATGCATCACAATGCACCCAGTGTGTTGATTGGTCCCCAGTAACTACACATACTGCCATGGGTTATTGCTTACTTGCCTGATTGCCATTAATATATTGGCAATATGTAAATGGAATGGGGAAGAAAAAAAAGAATAGCATGAAGATGAGAAAATAAAAATTGGAGTGTGTGTGTGGGGGGGGTGAGTGTTACATGAAACATAGGAGAATTTTTAAAGAAAGGGGTAGAACTGAAGGCAATAGAAAAAAATTGCTATTCCTTGCAGTGCTTTTTGTGATACATGATGTTTTGGACTAAAGCTACAATGCACAAAACATCGCCATCCATACAGGAAGAAAACAAAGAATCATTACATATGGCAGTAGCTCCTGAAGCATCATTTTATTAATCGGATTACTGACACTGTTTCAGTGTTAAATTAACATGTTACATAAAAAAATGTTTGTGAGTTTCCATCGCCAATGTGGGTCCAACTATCTCCAACTGGGAGTCCTACAAAGCAAGGTGATTTTTAAAATCTTACAGCAACAGTTTTTCAGTTGCAGATGTAATTCTTAATAATGGTTGTAGGGTGGTTGTAGGGTCAAAAATGCCCAAAGGAGTGCCTCCTTTTAGAAAACAGAAATAATCTGATTTTCCCTTTTCCTTTTGCAAAAGGCAGAATTTATCAGGGGCCTTACATAGAGGCCCATACAGGGAATACCTTATCTAAGACAGTTTAAATGTTGTGCTGACCTGAGACTGAGAAAATCTTCATGCTGAAGTACTGATGCCCAGTACCGCTGCCCAATTATCAGAACAGGGCTGTGATGTATGGTGGTACAGTGCTACACAAGTGTATTATAAGTCTGTAATTTGACAGGATTCCTTCAAAAGATTTGTTAATTGTATGGTGTGATCAGGGAAAAACACAGTTTAGGAAGCATATATTTTATAAAAAAATTTAAACAGTGAGTTACTAGATAGACTTGTACTGAATTGCAAAGACAAACCATGGCACTTTTTGGCACATCACGCAAACTGTGCTGCAAAGCAAGGAGGGTTTTGTGGGTTTCATAATACCTGTATGTTCTTGCAATTTTCTATGTACAATCTACAGCACTTTTGCTTACACTGAGCGAAAAATACATTAATAGATACTTTGTTTCACCTGCAGACTGCTGCAATGTCACAGCACAGTATCAACGATCACTTAGAACACAGGAAGAAAAAAAGAAATTGAGCACAGCCAAAAAAATCATTAAAACTAAAATATTCCTACAATACTGTACTAACACACTGAGACACAAAGACAATGGTTCGGAGTTAAAACTTTCTTAAAAAACAAGGGTTACAATACATAAGACAGTCTATGCAGTATATTGATTAATATTGACGGAGAAGAGATGTTAGGATTTACGCGCCCTTGGTGTTGTTCAGATCACCCGCAGGCGCAGAGTGACCAACAACACAGCAGGCGGTAAATCCTGCATCACCAACACCCCGAGTGGGTATATTGTAATTATACAATGTCCTCCTATTTTTGGCACATACAAAAAAATAGTAAATCAGTTTTTTTATTCATTTTCAGCGATGTATTGCTGTGTTTATTGTTCCACTGGGAAAAAATGCTGGAGCCGCGCTGCTACTGTGCATGTGCAGTACTGAGTTAACGTTGCCGGCTGCAGTGTGTTTTTGAGGGGCTGGGAAATGTTAAAAATTGTGCGTGAGGCGCAGAAGACAGTATGAAAGAAATATCAATGAACATGGGAGAAAGCACAGTTTCAATTTCATCGGAGGTATGCGGTTTCCTGTTGTAGTAACTCGATTTGCCAGTCGCTATCAAGCACGGATTTTCGCGGTCTTTCCGAGTGGTGTGTTGGTGACTGTTGGGAGTGATTTCGGGGGACATCCTGATGCGGTTGATCAGCGGCTGGCACCTCTTCCCGTGGGGTGATTGTAGATTTTACAACGGGAGAGAGGTACGAGTCAGCCAATCAGGACAGAGCATTTACGTTCTGTTTTAATGCCCATTGTATAATTGTGATTAGATTCTCAATGTGACAGTGCCTCTGAATGGCAGCCTGATGCTATCTGCAGGTTAACTGGTGAGTGGAGGATGAATTTCACTACAGGCACACAGTTTGCTGTGATGGCTCATGGTCGCCATCTCATGGCTAAGAGATAAACTGCATTTAAACAACTGCCTTAATGACATTCCTCACTGCAGTAATGAGCTACCAGTTCTGTAATGCACTGAAAGGAGTGGTATAGAGTGGTAGACATCATTACTGTAAAACTTTTGTATAGTCATATATATATATATATATATATATATATATACATATATATATATATATATATATATATATATATATATATATATATATATATATATATATATTAATGCATCAGTTAGGGTTCCTATTATAGCAACAAAGGTTTGGAAATTCAATGTTAGGGTTCCTACCCCTACCACCCCCTGCACCTTCCACATAACAATAGGTGTTGGGGTCATCATGCCTAACTCTAACACCATTCTCCTGTACTGCACCATCTCAGCTTCCTTACACATGGAATGGGACAAAAGAGTTGTCGACCCTAAAGCACGCCCTGACACCTGTTGGTGTGTGGAGGGTTGGGGTGGTGGTAGGGAAGAAGCCTTAACACTGAATGTTCTATACTTTTGTCACTGTAATACAAACACTAACTGATGCATTAATGGATTTTTTTGAAATGAATATATTTATATATATATTTATTCTTTGTAAAAAAAAACTTTGTTACTGCATTAGTTAAGGTGAATACCACAGTGTTAAGGTTAGGGAAATGAGGTGTTAGGGTTTCCAATCCTAACGCCCCACCCCCAGGGTTTCCACCCCTTCCACCCCACTCCATCCCCCCACCCTCCACATACCAACATGCTTCAGGTTGTGCCATTGAATCTTCAAGCCCAGCTCTCACCCTATTCCATGTGTAAACAAGCTTGCACACTACAGTATAGGACAATGGGGTGAGAGTTAGGCCTGATGACCCAATGACACACCACAATGCCTGTTGGTGTGTGGAGGGTGGAGGATGGTGTGGTGGTAGGGGTGGTAACCCAAGGGGTGGGGCATTAGGGTTGGAAACCCTAATGTCTCATTTTACTTCTTTCATCCTGTGGAATTCACTCTAATGCATTAACAAAGTTTTCTGCAAAGAATTTCCTTTCTTTTTCAGATAGTATAATTGTATCCTCAGTTTATTGTACTCCCATCCCTCTATCAAGATAGTACAGCATGTCCATATGACACAATGGGAGTGCAGGGTCTGAGGAGCACAGAGTCAGCCCATCCCTCCATCGAGATAGTGCAACAATGTCCATATGTCATGGTGGGTATCCATCCATTAAGATAGTACAATGGTGTCCATATGTCATAGTGAGAGGATAGGGTCCTTTGGACTCTGCAATCCAATCCCTCCATCCAGACAGTACAGCAGTGTCTATATGTGATGATGCAATTACAGATTATTTTGGACCCTGAGCTCTCATCCCTCCACATGTGGACATACTGTATGTATCTAGCTGTGGAAACATAAGGGTCTTGGGCCCCTGTGTGTCCACGCATTAAGTTATGAACAGGCATATCAAAATTGCAGCAAATAGTCATACCTGTGTCATCTTAAATAACTGTCACCCCAAATGTTCAACATGACCTCCTTATCACCTCACCATATGTACCCAGTATGGAAAACTTCGAATTCCTGTCAAAATGTAATTCCGCAGAACTGTAATGCCGTTTTTGCACCACAGGTGTGGATAAATATTTTTGACAGGATTTGAAAAATGACAGTTATATTACTCATGAGGTGGTGTGAAAAAATGGCAATGTTAAAAATCTGGAGTGAAATTAGGAAAAATTGGTGAAGTTAAGAGCATGCATAGAAATTGTGCAATGCACGCTTGTTAGACGGTCATTTTTTTGAATTGTTTCACCAAATTGGGACTTCCCCTCATGAACAGTGCAACTATGATTTTGTTAATTCCCAAAGTTGATTTTGCACAGTGACTGCACTATTCTGTACCACAGGTGCGAAAACAAGTTCTGCAGAGAATGTGCAAAATGACAGCTGTACTGTTCATAAGGAGTTGTGAAAAAAATGGCAATGTTGAAAATTTGAAGTGAAAATATTAAAAACTGGCAAAATTTTGAGCATGCATACAAACTGTGCAAAGCACACTCCTAATGCAGTCATTTTTCTGATTTTTTCATAAAATTTGCAACATAGAATGTTTGGGACCCCACCTCATGAACAGTAGCACTGTTGTTTCATGAATCAGTCCCAAATGTGACTTTGTGCAGTGACCACAAAATCACCTTTCAGGATCAAGAAACAAAATGACAGTGTCAGTGTCCATGAGGTGGGGTCTCAAGAACCCCATGTTGAAAACATGGGGCCAAAATACCCAAAAATTGGCTGAGATAGCAACCTAAGTTGACCCCCCCCCATTGACTCCCATTATATGGCTTACTTTGATTTCTTCAGTTTGTGGATGGACTTTGAAACATAGAAACAAAGAATCTGATTGCAGATAAGGACCGCTTGGCAAACCTAGTCTGCCCATTTCCCTACCTGATGGATAAGCTGCAGATTCTAGTTAATCAACAGCTTACTTCCTCCAACTCACACTAGAATTGTCTTATGCCTGTCCCATGCATTATTGAAGTCTCCCACTATTCCTGACTCCACAACCTCCTCAGGAAGGTTGTTCCATGCATCCACAACCCTCTCTGTGAAAAAAATACATTCTAACATTGCCTCTGAGCCGTCCCCCCTCTATCTTCAAATTGTGCCCCCTTGTTCTTGCACATCTCTTCTTCTGAAAGATGCTACCCTCTTGTACTTTGTTAATTCCCCTGAGATACTTGAAAGTTCCTATTATGTCCCCCCCCCTTTCCTCAAGGGTACACATATTAAGCTGCTTTAGTCTCTCCTTTTATTTTTTCTGGTACAGACCCTGCACCATTTTGGTTGCCTTCCTCTGAACAGCCGCCACTCTGTCTATGTCTTTGCGGAGATGGGGCATCCATAATTGAATGCAGTACTCCAGATGCGGTCTCACTAACAATCTGTACAGAGGGATAACAACTTCCTGCTTCCTACTGTTGATGCCTGTCCCTGTACATCCCAGTATCCCCCCCAGCCCTTCGTACTGCCTTCTCACATTGCTTGCCCACCATTAAGTCATCTGATATAACTACTCCTAGGTCTCTTTCAATTTTTGTTGTTGTTATTAACTCCCCCCATTGTGTACTCTTCCACTGGGTTTTTGTTTCCCAGATGCATTACCTTGCACTTCTATGCACTGAATCTGAGTTGCCACATATTTGACCATTACTCCAACCTTGCCAAGTCCCTTTTCATCCTTTCCATCCCACCTTGTGTATCAACCCTGATGCAGATCTTTGTGTCATCTAAAAAGAGACATACCTTTCCTTCCAGGAGCTCTCCAGTGTCACTTATAAAGACATTGAAGTGGACCGTCCCAGTACCAAACCCTGCGGTACCCCACTAGTCACCCTTCTTTCTTCACTGTGGATTCCGTTTACTATTACCCTTTGCATCCTGTTGTCCAGCCAGTCTTTTATCCAGGCTACCACCTTGGGACCAACTCCAAAGCTGGATAACTTGTATATTAATCTTTTGTGTGAGACTGTGTCAAATGCCTTTCTAAAATCTAGGTAGGCCATATCCACAGCCCCTCCCTGGTCTACTACTTTGGTCACCCAGTCAAATAAATCTATTAAGTTCATCTGACATGACCTTCCTGCTGTGAAACCATGATGCCTTGGGTCCTGTGCCCCACTGGCCTCTAGGTACTCAACAATTCTTTCCTTCAGGAGTGATTCCATCATTTTCCCTACCACTGAAGTCAAACTAACTGGTCTGAAGTTTCCTTCCTCTGCCCTGTTTCCACTTTTGTGAAGTGGAATTACATTTGCCCTCCTCCAGTCCTCAGGTACCACCCCATCCTCCCATGATTTGTTAAACAGAGTAGTCAATGGTGTTTCTAGTTCTACCCTTAGTTATTTTAGAATTCTTGGGTGAAGCCCATCAGACCGCATTGCTTTGTCCACCCTCAGTTTCAAGAGTTCTTTCACAATCCTTTGTTCTGCGAATGGCCTGGTATCAACCCACCAATTCAGAGTTTCTCTCTTGTTTGGCTTATGTACTGCCCCCTCCTCTTCCGTTGAGAATTCTGAGCAGAAATATTTGTTCAGTATCCCTGCTTTTTCACTGTCACTTTCTGCCCACATTCCCTCCCCTTTATTAAGTTTCTGTATCCCTCCCTTGGTCTTTCTTCACTCCCTAATGTACCTATAAAAGGTTGTATCCCTCTTCTTAACACAGTTGGCTATCTTTTCCTCAGTTTGTGCCTTTGCTATTCTGACTGCCTTCCCTGCCTCCTTCTGCTTTAACTGATAAAGTTCTCTGTCCTGCTCTTTCTGTGTTTTCTTATATTTCCTGAATGCTACCCTTTCCTCCTTAACCGTCCCTGCCACCTCTTTTGAGAACCATAGTGTTTTTTTCCTTCATTTTGTTTTGTTGATTTGCTTAACACAAAGGCGTGATGCCTCTGTGATGGATGTTTTGATTATTCCCCATTGTTCCTCCACCCCTCCTCCTTGCCTGTTTGCTAGTGCTTTTCTGAGGCAGTCTCTCATTTTCCCAAAGTCAGCTTTCCTAAAGTCCAATACTCTTGTTTTTGTATGGCTTGACTCTATGGCTGTGTTTATTGTGAACCACAATATTATAAAGAGAGTGTATATGTCCCAATCCACAGATAATTGCATCTGATGACCTCCAGAGGGTAAGTATAGATGGGGGATGCAGTGAGGTGAGTGCAAAGAGGAGGGTGGGGATGGGGAGGGGATGAGGACACAATGAAGGACAGTTTTCTTCATTACAGGGTAAAAAAGTCTATGGGTATGATTTGTTTCATTTACAGTGATAAAAAAATATTGTCACACTGGGGTTGGGTCCCATTGTGCCACATAAGATGAGGGGTAAATTAATTACTTACAGTATGTGTTTATTTCATGAAAAGGGAGCCTCTTAGTTTTCATATCAGAACTCAGACACAAATATAATTCACTTCTGCAAGTCAACCCATAAAATCAAAATATTATGTCTGGCCCAAGCACACAGCCCTGTGGAAACACTACAGTCCCACCATCTCACTCAAGGAAACCCAGACAGCTACCAGACCCTGACAGTCCGCTCCCCTGTCATATGCCCAGCTCCTATCAAAGGAAAAACATGGACAGGCTAGTGTCAGTGTAGAAAAGGGCCAAAAAGATAATCCAGTGCCAGCAGTGCAGATCCTATGATGAAAGTTGGTTGGAAGCCCTAAATATGCACATGCCAGAGTCTAGGAGGGAGTGGATGGGACAAGATGGAACACACACATGACTGAAATCTAGGGGGGTATAAACAAGGTGAGTAGAGAGGATCTGTTTGTAATGAATATGGATTCTGTTACCAGAGGGCATGGCTTTGTAACCCCAGTCTAAGACATCAACAAGGACAGCTTCCAATGCACATGTTTGGTCCAACCACCCCCCGAACACAGCCAGCTCCACACATATGCACAGTACAACACCGAAATAGCGACTGAGTGTATAGTTCTAATTTTCAAAGTGAGGTGAGTAAAGCCAAATCTGGATGAGTATGAAGGACAAAATCTTTACAATAAGTAAGTTTTTGTTTTTGTTAAAGTATTTGTAGTAATTAAATAAAAAACACAAAATATAAAACTTTTATGTTGGCTTGCATGCGGGCAAGCAACATCTTTTGGCAGTAGGACATTTCAGAGGTGTGTCAATGTTGTCACTGATGCAGGGAACACTTTAGTGGGTGCACCCCTCAGCCACCAATTAGCAAGTATTCTGCCAATGACAGCAATTTCAAAGAGAGCCACAGAGTTGAAAGAAATCAGCTGCTTCACTGAGGTGCAGTTTCCCCATTGGAGTGTCAGATGACAAGACTTCATTATGAGCCTTTCCTGGTGAAACATTTCAATAAATATGGTGGATCCTGACATCTGTCACACAATCCCCAGAAAGCCAAATTCAGGGGTACCCAATCCCCATGTCATCATGTTCTCCCAGATCAATTTGTTTGCAGATGGGGTGCCCAGTCCATGTTGGCATCATGTATCCCCCCATGCTTAATTTGTTTGTTGCCAGGGGTGCCCAATCCCCATCAGCATAATGTCCCACCCCAGTTTAAATTGTGTGCCAATGGGGGTGCCAAATCTCCGTCTGCATCATGACCCCCTACTTTGTTTGCCGATGAGGGTGCCCAACCCTCATCAGCATCAGTTCCCCACCCAAAATTCATGTGGTAGACTGGGAGCCTACCACAATGTGCCCCAAAGTATTTTTTTTAAACCTGTAAATAAAGAAAACCTTCCCTCGATGTCCTTTTTTTGGTCCCTGTAAAAAAGAAAAAGGTCCCTTGTCATCCTGCCACCCCTTACCCAACCTGCACCCATCCTCTGTGCACCCCACTTTCCCTCACCCCATACTTACTTCCAGAAGTCTGGCACTGTGATCTTCGGTGGAGCGGGGCACATGTGAACTTTTCAAAGGCCGACCGCAAACTGAAGAAAATCACGGTACGCTTTTTAATGGCATCAATGAGGGGTTTCAACTTAGGTGGATATCTCAGCCATTTTTTTTTTAATTTTGACTCCAAATTTTCAAACTGGGGTTCATGGGACCCCACCTCATGAACATGTGACTGTCATTTCGTTACTTGGTCCCAAAAAGTGATTTTGTGGTCACTGCACGGAATCACCTTTCTCGACAGAGTAATCAAATTATAGTGCCACTGTTCATGAGGTGGGGTCTCAAAAAAATCCATGTTGCAAATTTTGTGAAAAAATTCCAAAGAATGAGTGCATTACGAGCGTCCATTGCACAGTTTGCATGCACGCTTGTAACTTTGCCAGTTTTTAATATTTTCACTCCAGATTTTCAACACTGGCATTTTCTTACACCTCCTTATGAACAGTCCAGCTGTCATTTTTTACATCATGCACAAAATGTGTTTTTGCACCTGTGGCACCAAATAGTGTGGTCACTGTAGGTAATCAACTTTTGGGACAGATTAACAAAATCTCAGTGCCACTGTTCATATGGGGTGGTTCCACAGTGCCTATGTTGAAAATGTCATAAAAAGAGAACAAGTATTTTTTTATTATTATTATTTGTTAACTACGCAAGGCATGCTAAGCACATGTGCCTGTTTTCTCAGGTGATCTGGGAGCACTGGGGAGATGAATTGACTTGCCTTGTATACAAGTGGAGGTTTTGTGAATCAAACCCAAGTCTGCTGGATGTACTACATTCATTCACAGCTTATTACTCTAACCTTCAGACTATATTGCCAGCCCAACTATTCAACTGCTCTTTGCCATACCTATCCATGCCACATATAGGCAGATCTCCACTATCATGACTCTTTAATAATTAAAAAGAAAACTTATTTTTGATCCCTCCAGTCATTGATGAATCTAAGTCTTGTAATGAAGACCAGACAGGTGAATGTAGCTTGGGCAGTAGAGAAGCTTGATGGGGACTCAAGAGTATGGGGGTGGATGTGCTGGACCAGAGCCCAACCAGTGTTGAATTTGTCAGCAGCAGGACAAGTTACATATCCAAAACAGAAAGCTAAGGCTTCTCTTCTTTGTAGAAATAAACTGATTCATGCCAATCCACCAACACTCATCTACACAGTCATCTCAAGGTAGGTCATACATCTTTCACTCTTTGAGTTGGAGACGAGCTGGGACTGTCAAAGAACATAGAACAGATACTCCTCCTTGCTGAAGTTGAATATGGCGAGGTTGCAATGTTAATTCAATTTAACCCCTTCACACCTGAATTAAATAGATGCAAAGGGAGCTTCAAAAGTGTCTCTGTTTGGTGTGAGGGGTTAAATAACAAAAAGAGAAAAAAAGACATCCACAGCTGAAAAAAAAACAGACATCAGACCTTAAAAGGGTTGTTAAATTAAGTTGTAAATTACTTCAAGGAATGCATTTTAGGACATTTTGTACACATTTCTGGATGAGAAATATATCCAAAAAGGAAGCCCTAAGTGTAGCATTAAAAAGTATCTAAAAAGCTAAACTGTTGGGAGTTTCTTTTGCTGCAATTCGGGTTTGGATTTAAAAACAAAGAGTTAAAAAAATGAAACTGTTATGAGTATCTGTTTCTTGGTCTGCAATTCAGGTGGGAATTTAAAAAACAAAAAGGAGTTAAACAACTAACCTGTTATGAGTTTCTGTGTCATGTTGCATAGAGGGTAGCATCACCAGATCAAAGGCAAAGGAACTGGTGTGATGGGTCACATGAAGGAAGCTGGACCAACAAGATCTTGGTAGGAAGTCCAGAGGACTAGCATCAGACTTAAAAGCTCATGTCTTGGTAAATTCTAAGTGTATTCCTCTGTCTTGTTAAATGATGACTTAGAAGGGCAGGGCAGCATTCAGAAGATGAATCTTTAATCTGAAGAGCATACTGGAGGCTTTTTCAAGTGGTTTTAGACCAATTAGTATGTTAGGATAAGAATGTGTGTGGGGGTGGGGGTTGCTGCACATTCATTTCAAGTGCCAAAGTACAAAACAGGAATTGAGAGTGAGGTTACATGGGGCTGAAAATTAAGAGGAGGATAGACCAACAGGGACTCAGCATGAAGTTCTTTCTAGAGAGGGTCACTTTGGGAGGATATAACACAGCTGCTGTAGCATGACCATCACGCTTGTGTCCCAGTGCAGGAGTGGAAAAGGAGGAAGACCTGCATCTTACATGTCAACAGGCATCCACATATGATAGCAGTTAAGCACAATACTCTGCCAGTCTAGTAAGGTAACATAGAGTAACTGTCTTAACTGTGCTGCCTGAGTAAAGAGAGTAGGAACTAAAACACTACAGGAGATGGGAATAAGCAGAAAACCTTATATAGGATAGGGGTATATAGGGGTGACAAGTAACAAGGGGTGAACATTGTAAAAGCACCCTATTTTGGTCAATAAAAAAACAGAGTAGGCTTAGAAGAAAAGGGAGAACAAAAAAGACCAAGCAGGAAAGCTTAAAAAATCCCTCTCTAGGGTTGGGGAACAAGGGGGTAAAGAAACAAGAAAGTTTAGCAGCATCCTATCTGGGCTAGGGTAACAAGTTTCCAGCAAATCCAGAAAAGGCCATTGTAATGGGAATGATAGGAGTGGTGCAGTGCAGTGGGTGTGAAGTGGTAGTCTTCAGGGAGCCCTTCTGAAGGCTTAAATGCTGCCCAATCTGTAAGCATTTCTCTGGGCAAAGGTAGGAGGTCAATAGACTCTAGGCTGAGTTGGCTAGGATTGGGGGATCCTTCTCTTCCACCAAGCGGCCACCAAGTCTACCTCTGTTGTCTCAAATGGTGGGAATGAGGAGAGATGGCTGGACTGTGGTGGACTCCAAAAGGGTAGGGGTTGTGGGTTGGGAATAGATTCCTCAGCTGGTATGACTATCAAACTCGTATGCCACTCTGGCAAGATGTGGCAGACAGCAGGATGTAACTATGGTTGTGGCTGCAGGGGATGTGGGTGCCCTCCACAAAGTAGGCACCAAGGTTGGAGGCAGAGTGCTCCAGTGGAGGAGGAAGCAACTCCTGGTGTGAAACTCAGTCAATATGGAGTAGTTTTGGGAATAGAATGGGAGGGGAAGAGAGAGGTGATGTGCCTGCCTGGGCCTTGGCATGTAGCAGTGGAAAGCAGATCCTTAGGCTCACTGGGGGAAGCAGGGCAGGAGAGGGAGAAATTGTCATTGTCCACCTAGGGATGAATGATCTGGCTAGGAATGCTACTAGGGTAGTGCAGGATAGAGTCAGTGAT
Source organism: Neoceratodus forsteri (assembly GCA_016271365.2). Classification (NCBI taxonomy): domain Eukaryota; kingdom Metazoa; phylum Chordata; order Ceratodontiformes; family Ceratodontidae; genus Neoceratodus; species Neoceratodus forsteri. The sequence goes on along the minus strand of CM057450.1, from coordinate 514,606,460 downwards.
CTGGTGCAGGGCCTGAAGCAGGTAGCTTAAATGGTGACCTTCACTGAGGTGTTATTTATTTATTTATTTATTAGAACATCAGTTTAACAACCTTTGAGCCAGAGGCTCATTTACAAAGGTACCTCGTCACAGTGAGGACAAAACAGTGCAAGAAACAAACATCAAGACAGACAAAACAATCAGAGTACATTTAGGAATCAGCCAAAAATACAGGCATATGTCAAACACAGTATACAACAGGCTTACATGTGTGCTTTACAGAGTAGACAATATACAGTAGTTACATGGAGATTGATTCAGTGGGCATGAAAAAGGTAAGGCTGGTTGGAAGACATCATAAAAGGAGTGTGGGGAAGATAGTAGTAAGTAAAGGTAGAGATGGACAGAAGGTCAGAGAGCGGCTCAGTAAGTTGTCTGGAAGGATAGGAGGAGGCTTAGAGGCAGGTACAGCTGCATGTTGAGAGCAGGTGATTTCTAAGGCTAGTTTTAAAATAAGATAACAAGGCAGCATCAGTGACTCCGGCGGGGAGGGCGTTATACCAACAGGGGGCTCTGTCGGGGTAAGCCCTTTGGCTTTGCGAGGTTCTCACCCTTGGGATAACCAGTGCAGTTTTATGGGATATACGGGTATGCACTGTAGGGTTTGCTCGGTGGATAGTGGTTGACAGACCCATTGGGGATAGCCCAAGGAGTGATTTTTTTGTTAGGAGGCAGGTTTGGTATTTGAGGCGCTCATCTAGGTTGAGTAGATTAGCCATGGTGTAAAGAAGGCAAGTGTGGGTTAGACTAGGAGCCCCAGTTATGATCATGCAAGCCTTGTTCAAGGTGAGGTGGATCTTGTGCAGGGCAGTCTGGTCTGCTTCACCATACACAGGTGGGCTATAGTCTACCAGAGATAGAACAGAGGATGTGACTGCAAGTTGGAGGGCATCCGTGGGGAGGCAGTTTTTATGATGATATAGGATACCCAGCCGAGTGTTAGAGGCTGAGGCAAGGGTAGAGATATGGGCATAAAAAGAGAGGGCAGGGTCAAAGGTTATACCTAGGTATTTATAAGAGTGAACTAGCTCAATAGGAAGTTAGAGGTGGAGTGGACTGCGAGAGGATAGTTACTTGATTTATTTTGGGGGTGGGCAAAGAGCATGGTTTTGGTTTTCTTTAGATTAATTATGAGTCTGTGTTCAGTAAACCAGGCTTCTGCGTCAGTGTAGGATTCCTGCAAAGAATCCTGAAGTGAGATGGGATTACGGTCGGAGGCAAAGAGTACAGCATCATCTGCGTAAAGAAGGAATTTACCAGTAAATACACTGGGCAGGTAGCTGAGAAAAAGGGAAAAGAGCAAGGGCCCAAGAATGGAGCCCTGAGGGACTCCAGAGCGGATAGGGCAGGTGCCGGAAAGTTTCCCGTTTATTTTCACATGTTGTGACCAGGCCAACAAGTAGATGGAGCACCAGGAAACAGGCCCAGTGGCGAAGCCTAAGTGACTAAGGGTAGCTAGCAGGAGGGGGTTGGAGACAGTATCAAAGGCCTTTGATAAGTCAATGAACACTACACCTGCTAGGGAGCCAGAGTCCAGTGAGGTGTGAAGAAAGTTAGAGAACTCCAGGAGGGCAGTATTGGTGCTGTGGCCAGCTCTGAAACCATGTTGTTCTGGGCAGAGGATGCTATATTTATCGAGGTATTCAGAGATTTGGGTGCCCACAATTTTTTCTAAGAGCTTAGAGAGAGGAGAGAGGATTAAGATAGGTCGATAATTGCTAGGGAGGGTCCTATCACCACCTTTGTGTATTGGGGTGACAGTAGCTATCTTCCAGGCAGAGGGGAATTGCCCTAGGCAGAGGGATTTGTTAAAGATGCTGGTGATTAGTGAGATAACCAGATCTAGAACCTGATGGAGAAGACTGGGATCTAGGGAGTCATTGCCAATTGTGTTACTCTTTAAGGCCTTGAGCAGGTAAGGTCTGACTTCCTGGGCAGTGACTCAGCGTAGGTAGAACAAGGGGCATTGGAGAATAGGGACAGACCTGGAGGGAGGGGGAGTGAAGAAATTATCTGGGAGCACTGGGTTAAGGTCTGTGAAAGATTTGTTGAGGTGGTTGGCAATAAGGACAGGGTCTGAGGAGACCGAACCATTAATGTTGATAAGCGAAGGTGGGGGGGAATGCATGCAACCTTTCAGCTGCTTAGTTTTGTCCCAGAAGGTCCTAGTGCTCCCCCATGATGAAGTGAGGGAGGCTTGATAGTGCTCAGCCTTCGCTTTGTGGATGGCCCATGTACATTTGTTCCAGGCAGCAGCATAAGCCAGCCTGTCAGCTGGGTGGCCTGTTTCCATGGCAATGTGCCATAGATTGTCCCTGTGCTTAAGAAGTTGGCACAGGGTGGGGGTAACCCAGGGGGCATGCCTTAATTTGGACCGGTGTGCAGTTACAGGTGCAAAAATGTTGCAAGCAGAGTTGAAGGTGTGGATAAAGAAGGTAAGGGCCGTGTCAATATCCGGGGAGTTTAGTATAGGGGACCAGTCTATGAGGGCTAGGAGTTGCTTAAGGCCTTTCAGCCCACCAGGTCTAAAATGTCGCTGAAGGGTAGTTTGTGCTGTGGGTTTGGACAGGGAGGTTGACCAATAGAAGAGAACTGGGGAGTGGTCGCTAAGACAGTCTGGGAGGATTTGGATATTGCGGATGCGATTAGGGCAGTTTGTGAGGACCACATCCAGGAGTGTGCTAGAGCCCATTCTAGGATTCACTGTAGTGGGTTGGGAGACTAGTTGGGTTAGGTCGATGGCTGTAAAGGCATCATGGGAGGAAGTGAATGAAGGGCTAAGCCAATTGATGTTCAAGTCCCCCACAAGGATTTGGTCAGAGGAGTGGGGTAGGGATGTAAGATAATCGATTAGTGGGCCTAGTGCTTGTGCATGATTTTTTAGAGGTATGTACACTGTAGTCAGGTAAATGGGACCACTAGAGGGATCAGGAGATAGTTTTAGGGTTAGGGCCTGAGCCCTGAAGTCAAGGACCGGGGCTAGGAGGGCTAGTCCAACGAGAGGGTCTTTGACACAAATGGCACAGCCCCCACCTCACCTACCAACACGGTCCTCCTGATAGAGGGAGTAGCCAGGGAGTGAGACCAGGGAGTCGGGGTAGAGTCTAACAGCCAAGTTTCAACTACTAAGATAACGTCAGGTTTATGAACTGCAACCCAACAATTGAGAGAGTCAAATTTTTTAAGGAGGCTACATATGTTCATGGAAGCAATATGAAGTCCAATGGATTCCTTTGAAGAGACTTTGCAAGCTGGACTGGGATTGGGATGTATGTTACCAGTCAGGAGCAGAAGGAGGAGAGCCACTCTGGACAGAGAGTGGCAAAAGGAGAGTTTATACCTGGAGCGATAGGAAGAGAAGTGGGGGTTCGTGGCACAGGGGGTGAGTAGGGCAGCACAGGCTGGGAAGACTTGAGTGATAAGATGTCCAAGGGAGCAAAGGGGGGAGGAAAGGTAGTGTCTAGATGGGGGGTGAGGTGGAGAGGAGCATATGGGGTGAGTGGAGGAGGAGGAGGAGGGAGGGGCAGTGGCATAGAAGGAGAGGAGGGGAGGGCAGGAGGGCAGGTAGGAGCACTAGGCTGAGGGTTAACAGGGACATTAGGGTTAGTGGAAGGCAATAGGAGGAGGAGACAGAGGCAGGTAGGCAGGAGGTGTGCATGCATGATTGGTAAGGGTGTGAGAGCTGAGGTGAAGAAAGATGGGGGAACTTAGATGATAGAGGGGAAGATGGTAGGGGCTGGATTTGGATGGGAGAGGCGAGACGAGGGGAAGGGGGGACAACAGGATGGATTTGCAGATAGCAGTAATGAGATGGGAAGAAGAGGGTGAAAGGTCTACCCATAAGTGTAGTTGCCAACTTGGTACAGTGGCACAGCCACTGCCTCAAGTGCACAGGGCACCAGGTTCAAGGCTTGCCTAGGGTGAAAGAAAAGGTCTCAAGACAGTAGCTGCAGCACCAGGGAGCAGGGCTCGAAGCCTGCAGTAACACTCAGAAAATATTTTAGCAGACTATGAGGGTTTAGAGGTTTTTAGAGTCTTAAAACCTATCACAAACAATAGTCAGATGTGATAGCTGAGTGGTGGAGCTGCTGAGTGAAATAGTGAGGGTGCAGAGTTCAATGCAGTGGCAGCAAGAGAGAAATGGTGAAATATTTTGGCAGACTGGGGGGGTAGAAGACTATGAAAGTCTTAAAAAGTAAGAATAAGACAGCCAGATACAATAGTTAAGAGGCAGAGCTGCTGATTCTGATAGTAAGGGTACTGGGTTTGAGGACAGAGGACAGAAATTTTTGTTTGTAAGAAGGAAGAAGGTAGGGTTAAGAGCTTGAAAGTAGAGGAAGATATTGGCCTGGTTCATTGGCTTGGTGGTTAGGCTGCAGACTTTGGAGTAAGGGGTGAAAGGTTTGAGGCTTACAGGGGGTCTAGTGGTGGTCTGATGGGAAGGAGTGTGGATAGAAGATAGCAGAAAGGAATAGGAGGGAACTGCAGAGACCTCTAGTGGACAGGGATTGTAATAGTTGCTAGAAAGGAGTAGAGAGTGGATAGAGGTGCCAGAGTGGAAAGTGCAGCAACCCCTAGTGGTTGGAGTGTATAAGCTGCAAATGGAAAAGTGGACACTTTGTAAAATGAAGGGTAGGTTATGTGATATGATGTATGTTATTGTGTATGGATGAAAGAATGTTCAGAAGCAACACACCAGGTCCTTCAATAAATTGATAAAAGCATGGTACAGAGAAAAGGGATTTGACTTCGTCAGGGCCTGCAGTCTTAATTGGGGGGTAGAGGCTTATACAAGGGAAATGGCCTCCATCATTCCTGGAGAAAAATAGTAGTCATGGGTGAAAGGTTCAAATGTTACTTTGATGGGCATTCAAACTAGCCAAAGGGGGATGCTAAGACTGCCCCCTCCCACCCAGAGAATAATGCAGCAATAAGGAGAAGCCCAGGGAAAAAATCCCCAGGAGTATGGTAAGTATGAACAAGGGAAGAGAAGGTTGGGCAGATAGTCAAGAGGAACTGAAGGTGAGGAAAGAAGAGAAGACGGAAAGCAAAAATGTTAAAAAGAAAGGGAGGACAGGACTGAGAAAATGAAAGGGGTAAGGGGAGGAAGCAAATTAGGGAAAGATAGGGGAAACAATGGAAAACAGAAATGGAGGGCCATATGTGCCATGCAAGGAGCCTTGGGAACAAAATCCCTGATGTCAAGACTATCATTGTGGAGGCAGTGCTAGATCTAGTGCCTATAATGGAATCATGGTGCACCAACAACCACAGCTGGGAGGTGGCCATCCCAAGGTTACACCATGTTCTGAAAGAATAGGATGGGGCAAATGGAGAGGGGGATTCTACTACATATAAGGGAAGAAATCACAGTCACAGAGATTCAGGGACACCAGTGGGATAAGGAAGCACTTCGGGTAATTTTGGTTGGGCTGGAAACAGGATCAGGGACCTATATTTGAAAAGGAGTGGTATACAGATCATTAAAACAGGTGGAGGAATTGGACATAGCCTTGTAGGAGATCACTACCAAGATGGCAAGCATGGAGGGCATAGTAATCTTGGGGAGGATTTTAACCTGCTGGATGCAGACTGGAACATTTGGGTTCTAGCTACAGCAAGCAGCTGTGCTGTCCTCATCTCCCTACAGGGAGCATTTAGGTATTTAGGCAAGGAAAGGAACATTTTATTTAAAGACACACAATCCCTGGTGCTCTTGGCACCGTACACAAGAAAAAAAAAAAAAATGAACAACACACCAATGGCTAAAACAGTGTTAAATATACAGCTATGATAGAATAAAATAGAAAAATACATACATACACACATACATACATACATAAATAAAAAGCTTGGGACAAAATCTGCTTCATCATGTGTCATTGTCAGGCAGTATTTACATACAGGGATGCACTGCAGAAATTACAGCGAGAAGTCCCTGGTACAAGTAATCACCATACTATCTGGTTCAGCATATGGATTTCAAAGGAGAGAAACCACACAAAGATGAGGGTCCTTGACTTTAGTAGAGCACATTTTAGTGAATGGGCAACTGCCTCAGAGGTTACCTCAAAGGTGGGGATAGCTGGTGTAATGAAGACACAATGGGAAAGGATTAAAGAACTGACAGTTAAAGCAATGCATGCTGCCTCAAAGAAGTGAGAAAGGGAAAGAAGAGAAGGCGGCCTCTATGGTTCTCAGTGGAAGTAGCTATGGCAGTGAAGAAGAAACTGGCCTTCAGGGAATATAAGGGAGCATCTGGCAAAGTAGAGCAAGGCAGGAAGGAAGGTGAGGGAACCTAAAGAACAAACTAAACAGAAGATAGCTAAGGAGGTTTATTTATTTATTTAGTTTTCATTAACTGAGTACGCACACTAGACAGCATAGCTAACTATTTTCAGGTATGACCCGGGAGATTACAACAGAGTGTATAAAGACAATAGTAGATGTCATAAACCCACTCAGCAGGTCAAGTCCTCTGTTCCCACAGTGCCAACCTCTGAGCACAGTATTGTGAACAGGTAACAGAAAAGGGTAACCCTCCTGTCTGCTTGTGGGTTTGAATCACCTTTGGTCTCAAGTTCTGGGGGGATTCAAACTACAAACCTTATGCTAGCATACCCAAATGTACAGGCTCAGATAATCTGCTCCTTGGGGGATGCCATATATCTTTCACCTAAGGGCACCTAACCAGGTATCCAAAATGAACTCTTAAAACTCTATAAAAGACCTCAGGTGCATTAATACTATTTCACAGACTGGTAGCACCGTTAAGCTTATGAACAATTGTCAATCTTAACCCTCCATACATCACATGCAAAAAAAAAGAACTTGAAGACACACCAGGCAGTCTCTTTAAAATAAGAGGTTTATTTAAAGAATGGATAAAAAAATATGTAAAATGTAAACACAGAACACTATATCACTAAGCATTCAATCACTTAAAAGAAAACAAGGAAAAGTACAAACTAAAACTCCTACCACAATACAATTAGACAATTTCTATCTAATGTATACCTCTACAAGTGCCTTTAATTAGATCTGAGATCTTGTTTCTACAGAATCCAAAAGAAATGTGTTTAAGTAGAAACACAGAATACAGTTTAAAATGTTGTGTTACCACCCCTTTGATGATGTAATCTAACTCCTTCTTTTTTAATATAAAAATTATACAAACAGGATGTCCTATCAGGAGGTATATTAAATAAGGTGACAACAGCAAAACTCATTTCCCAAGTTATAAGTCCATTTTTTTTCATCAAGCTTTTCCTGTTTCTAAGGACGTCAAAGTGGTTTCCTGCTCTTACAAGGATCAAAGGATTTCATAACCTTTGTAGCACCATAGTGATATAACATGTTTTCTTCCTCTAAAATGTCATAAAAGTTTATGATCCCTGTATCCTGGCAGCTGGTCAGCTCCAATTAAGTCAGTTAAAAAGGGGACTCTTAATGAAGGTTCTCTAGTCTTTTTAATTACCTCCTGGTTTCAGGTTAATACATCCTGTATTCTCATTAGAACCTGACCCATGGCACAGCTGCCTTATGGAGACAAATCACACACTACATTTTTATATTACAAATATCAAAGAACAATCATAACCAGCTGGCCAAGCATCACAACAGATACAAGAAAACATCATGGGAACAAGTAGAAGTCAGACATAGTATGCTTATACAAAATTTTCAGCAATGACAGTATATTTGCAGGAATATGTTTGTAGTAACAAAATAGAAATATAAGTGCAAATAACTAACAGTCATAAGTCATACAACTAGAGAATAAGTTCTAGAAGAGAGGAAATAGCAAGATTTCCAGGCAGGTTTGAGAAAAGTCCCCATATGTAAATACTGCCTGACACTGACACACTATGAAACAGTTTTTAAAATGGGGGCAAAATAGTTTAGTGTGTGAGAAGAGAAAACAAGGGGAGGTACTCTGAGAATCAAGAGGGCAGTGGACGTGGGACTGTATAGAAAAAGATCAGGAGAACGCTGAATCCCCAGATGAGTACTTTTATTTTGTCCCAACAGTTGAGGGTGGGGGGTGTGGACCAGCAAGTAGCAGCAGGCTCCAGTGGGAGGGAGAAGTGGACACTAGTGATTCTCAGAATTGAGAATCTGGAATGGCTTGGAAGCCCTGAGAGAGAATAATGCAATAGGGCTAGACATGATTCACCAAATGATTCTTAAAGAACTCAGTAAGATGTTAGCTGCCTCTCTGGCAACACTGTTCAGCACCTCTTTGGAGTCAGTGAAGGTTCTAGAGGACTGAACAGGGGCTGAGATGGATCTTCTGTACAAGAGTGGCAATAAGGAGGAGGCTAACTACTATAGCCCAGTCTGCCTCATTGCAATGGTGGGGAAAATAACAGAGACTCTGTTGATGGAAAGGAAACATGGTAGAAAATTGACTACAGGACCACCAACAGCATGGCTTCACTGGGGGAAGTCATGTCAAACAAATATAGATTTCATTGACTGGGAGACTAGGAAGGTGGACCGGGGAAGGCAGTGGAAGTGGTCTGTCTGGATTTCTGTAAGATGTTCAACATTATGCCACACTGTAAACTAGTGAAGAAACTAAATAACTGATGGGTAGGAGCTAAAGAGGTAAACTGGGTGACAAACTGGCTAAATGCTAGGAGGCAGAGGGTGTTGGCAAATGACAGACACTCCAGGGACAGGGAATTAGCCAGTTGGGTGCTACCAGCATCAGTGGATCAGTGCTGAGACTGGCCCACTTCAGTGTCTTCAGACATAGCAGAGGAGCTAGAGGGGAAGGTATGTCTCCTTAAAGATTATACTAAAATCTGCAACAGAGTGGACACTCAGGAGGCGGTGGAAAGAATGCCAAGGGATCTAGAGAGAATGGAGTAGTGGTCTAGGATGTGCCAGCTGGGTTTCATAGAAACATAGTAGTTGCTAGCAGAAGCGGACCATCCAGCCCATCCAGTCTGCCCCTTATTGCTAACCAAATATAGTCCTGGTGACCCTAAATGATCACAGCTACTGCTCTCCCTACCCTTCCCACCCTTTCCAGTGGTGTTTCTAGTCCCTGTTCTGACTCAGGGTTTTCTTCTCTACCAGTTCTGGTGATACCCATGTGTCTATCTCATGTTGTCTTAAATCCAGTAACTGATGTAGCCCACACCACCACCTCCTCTGGGAGACTGTTCCAGGGTTCACCACCCAAGTACTTTCTCTTGTTCCCGCTGAACATATCCTCCTCATATTCATATTGTGCACTCTAGTCTTTGGACACCTTTTTTGTTTAAGGTGCTCCATTCCTGTACCCTGTTTACCCCTTTATGGTGCTTAAATGTCTCAGTCATGCCCCCCTCAATCGCCAGGGAGTAAAAATCAAGATCCCTTAGCCTTTCCTCATAGAGAAACATAGAAACATAGAAACATAGAATTTGATGGCAGATAAGGACCGCTTGGCCCACCCAGTCTGCCCATTTCCCTGCCTACTAGATAAGCTGCAGATCCTAGTTAACCAGCAGCCTACTTTTTCCTACCCACATCCCCTAGAATTGCCTTATGACTGTCCCATGCATGCTTGAATTCCACCACTGTTTTTGACTCACAACCTTCTCCGGAAGGCTGCTCCATGCATCCACAACCCTCTCTGTGAAAAATACTCTCATACTACCTCTGAGCCCCCATCTTCAAATTGTGCCCCTTGTTCTTGCACACCTCTTTTTCGAAAGATGCTACCTCTTGGACTTTGTTGATTCCCTTGAGGTATTGAAAGTTTCTATCATGTCCTCCCTCTCCCTCCTTTCCTCGAGGCTGTACATATTAAGCTTCTTTAGTCTCTCTACATATGTCTTCTGGTGTAGACCCTGCACCATTTTAGTTGCCCTCCTCTGGACATCTTCCATCCTGTCTATGTCTTTGCGAAGACTGGGTCTCCAGAACTGCACGCAGTACTCCAGATGGGGTCTGACCAGCTGTCTGTACAGAGGGATAATAACTTCCCGTTTTCTACTGGTGATGCCTCTCCCATGCATCCCAATATCCCCAGCCCTCATTGCTGCCCTCTCACATTGCTTGCCCACCTTTAGGTCATCCGATATGACTACCCCCAGGTCCCTTTCCATTTTTGTTGTCGTTAGTATCTCACCCCCCATTGTGTACTCTTCCCCTGGGTTTTTGTTTCCCAGGTGCATTACCTTGCACTTCTTAGCATTGAATCTAAGCTTCTGTTGCAGGCCCTGCACCATTTTGGTTGCCTTCCTTTGTACTGTCTCTGTCCTGTCAATATCCTTTTGGGGATGAGGCCTCCAGAACTGCACACTGAATGCAAGGTGGGTGTCTCACTAGTGATTTATATAGGGACATTATGACCTCTCTCAGCCTGCTGGTCATACCACTCCCTCTGACCATTCCTTCAGCTTCCTCAGGTCCTCCATCCTTGTTTCTAGCCCCCTGGTGTGTCCACCCTATTGCAGATCTTTGTGTCATCTGTGAATAGGCACACCTTTTCTTTTAAGTCATCTGCAATATCACCGATATAGATATTAAAGAGGACCAGACCTAATACCTACCCCTGTGGCCCCCACTTGTCACATAGCTCTCCCCTGAGTGAATTCCATTTACTACCATCTCACAGCTTCTACCACTAAGCCAGATTTCCACCAGTTTTGCTAATTTATGGCCCACCCCAATACTGCCTAGTTTGTTCACCACTCTCCAGTGAGGGATGGAGTTGAATGCCTTTCTGAAGTCCAGCTACACCACACCCACTGTACCTCCCTGACCCACCAACCTTTTCACCCAGTTGAAAAATTCAATAAGATTGATCTGGCAGGACCTCTACTTAGTGACTGAACGCTGCCTGTGGTCCTGGAGACCACTGACTCCAAGGTATTCACTAGTTCTTTCAACAGTGACTCCATTACCTTTCCTGCCACCAATGAGAGGCCGACCAGTTATTAATTACCTGCCTCTTCTCTACTACCACCTTTGTGCAGAGGCACCATGTCCATCCTCCTCCTGTCCCTGAGCCTCCCCATGTCTAATGACAGGCTGAACAATGCCGTTAACAGTTCAGCCAGCATCTACTTGAGCTCCTTCGGCACCCAAGTGTGCAAACCATCTGGACCCATTGCCTTGTCTACCCTTAATTTGGACAGTTCTTTGAGGACCCTTTCTTTTGTGGATGGATTAGTATCCTCTTCCTGACCATGTATGCATTTGGTTATATAACACCTGACTCTTACCTTCCCTGTCTTCCGTGCAAACTGAAGAGAAATAATTATTCAGTAAGTCCGTCTTCTAGAGATCCTCCTCTTCTTGATCCTCCCTTCCCCACCAGTCTCACTATCCATTTTGAACTTTCTTTTCTCCCTGATTTATTTGAAGAATGTTTTACCACCTTTCTTTACTGAGTTGTCTATCAGTTCCTCTGTCACCACGTTCACCCTACTACTATCTGCCATGCCACCCTCAGTTTCTTCTTGTAATTAATTCTATCCTCTTCCTTTTATGTATCTTTGTACCTCCTGAAGGCTTGTCTCATTTCTCTCACTGCTCTCACTACCTGTCTGGAGAACCAAAGTGGCCTCTTTTATTTTTACTCTTGCCAACATGCATTATGCTTTATTCTGTTGCTATTTTAAATCCCCCTCTGAATGCAACCCACTGCTTCAAAACTCCCACTAGTTTCTCTATGCCTACCAGAGCACCCCTGAGGATTACTCTCACTCTATAAAATCTGCAAGTCTGAAGTCCATGATCTTTGTCCTTGTGTGACTCATTTCTGTCCCCACTCCTATCTTGAATTTCATCATGTGATGGTCACTGGACTGCAGATTGTCCCCCACCGTGACATCGGTGACACTGTCCCCACTGGTTAGTACAAGGTCCAGTATCACCTCCCCTCAAGGTGGTTCCCATACAAACTGCTGGAGGAATGCTCCCTGTAAGGAGTCCAGTATTTCCCTGCTCCTTGTTGTTGCTACTGCTGGGAGCCTCCAATTAACATTAGAAATATTGAAGTCCCATACCAGCATCCATTCCCCATTTCTGGCCTTCCATTGTACTGCTTGCATTAGCTATCTATCTACTTCTTCCTCCTGTGCTGGAAGCCTATAAATAACATCTATTCTCAAAATGTCTCCTGACCACTTCTTCAGAGCTTCATCTAGGGTGGCTGCCAGCTAGATTTTCTCCCTGTAAACAGGGGTGGAAACATGCAATGACACCAGCGTCCATCCTGCCCCTCAGAGTCTTGTTGGTGCCAGTCACTGTGGTGCCCCGGCCTCTGCCAGGGGTCTGTCAAGCACTGGTCACATACCGCACCCTTCCCCTGGAGAAGGAGAGCAGTCCATGGGATGCTTGATCCTTCTCCCTCAGCTGACCCTCCGATGACCCAGGTCCAATCCCAAACCGGGGTCACCGACGTCACAAGCGGAAATCTAATCGCTGCACTGATGAGCTGGTCATTATCTAGTTCATATATATATATATATATATATATATATATATATAGACACACACACACATATATATATATATATATATATATATATATATATATATATATATATATATATATATATATATAATCCATGATGGGCAGGAGTGATATGGAAAATATTCTCACTCCTGCAGAGTTAGTTCTGTATTCTCATGCATGCTGAAGTCAAGAGCGATGAATGCACCACTCAGTCTGCAGGACTGAGAATATTTTCCATATCCCACAATCTACATATCATGCGTGCAATTTATACCACGGGAGTGAGAGCTTTGGTAATTTTTTTCTGCTTTTGTGTGTTTCCTGCTCATTATCTGAGTGGTGTCAGTGTGTGTGTGTGTTCTGAATAGACTGGGAGCCAGAAACACGGGTGAGTGTGGTTTGCAAATCTAATTGGGGTAAGTTATAGGTTCAGTGAGAAAAATAAACTGCTGCAGATAGCACTGAGAAGAGAAACTGATTTGTAAAAGAGTTTCATTTAGAATTAAGGTTGTTTTGAAGCTGAGATCAGCACAGTAATGAGCTAGAAGTGTTAGAAACACAATGGGACACAGGTGAGAGTGTTTTGCAGAGCTAATTTAGTAAGTTGCAGTTTCAGTGAGAAAGAAAAACTAAAACTGTTTTCTGAAGCAGTTTCAGTTGGAATGCTAGCTGCAGTGAAGGTATTCTCACTCTGGTGACATCAGCAGAGTGAGGATAAATGTCGATATCCTCACTCTGCTGATATCATCAGGATTTAGCATCACTCTAGTGGAACTAACACAGAATATCCTACTGAAAAAGCTCTCAGTTCGTGGTATAAATATATTTATGCAACAAGTGTCTAGATAAATGGAGTATGATTAATCCATGTATCTGACTTACATTTATGTATCCACATAGTAACTACATCACACTTCATTTATCTACATAGTAACTACGTCACAAATCCCCACCCCCTTTACCAGTTGGCATTACTTTCACCCACATAACTTTCACTTACCATCCCAAATCACAAGACTTTCACATTGTCCGTAATCTCCTTCCTAACATAAAACTTCTCTTTCTATACTTAATTATGAAATTCAACACTGTCCTCACAGAAATCCACACACACACATTAGATACAAAGGCTGATTTTTTTTCCCCTCTTTTAGTTTTAAATATTCACACTTGAGCCTTATGCAGTTCTACGTCCCTCTCACAAGCCTCCTGGTTTTGCATGCTTTCTATCACGGAGTCACTTTCACAGCTTCACATAGTTCCTGCTCCTGCTATACCCAAAGCATCATCACAAAAAACATACATTTGTACTGCCCATTTCTCATTTCCTCTCTCTCAAAAGGCTCTCCCTTTGTCACACCACTCACCCGAGACACCAACTGACCAGCTTGCTGGGCACTCAACTCCGTTTTCCATGGCAGAACATCAAACCTTAAATAAAAATACCTTCACTTCCCAGTTAAAAGCTAAAAAACTAAATCAATAACTTATCAGCAACTACTACATCAGCACTATTATCACCCATACTTCTCATCCTACTCACTATCCACCAGCGCAATCTTGCCTTGGTTTCTTTTTTGTTACTAACTTCATTCACCAATCACTGGCAACTTTCAAACATCAGAGATGTCTTAAACTTCCACATCCATGACAAAATCCATTGCAATGCCACTCACCACAAGCAGTGCAGCTTTTCATAATAAAATAAACCCACAAACTTTGTCATTTCTGCAACCTAAAAAATAAAAATAAACTAAAAGCCAATACACACAGCCTCCTCCCTGGTGCATAAATCAAATTTGTGGAGGGTCAGTGTATGATACTACATTTATCTTGTGCAGTTGCCATTGACCTCTCGTAACAGTCACTCATGAGGTTACTTGAGGTCAGTGGCAACTGTTCAAGATAAATGCATTATTAGACACTGATCCCCAACATATCCCATATGTATATGTATTTATGGCAAAAAAACTCAGTTTAATGCATCAGTTAGGGTTGTTCCACAGTGACAAAAGTGAGGAAAGTTGGTGTTAGGGTTGCCAACAAGCATCGGGGTGTGCATTGGGGTCATCGGCCTAACTCTCACCCCATTCCATGGGTAAAGAAGCTGAGGTGGTGCAGTATAGGAGAATGGGGTGAGAGTTAGGCACAATGACCCCAAAGCACACCCTGATGCCTGTTGGGGGTGGGGGTGGGATGGTAGGGGTGACAACCCTAACACCAAATTTCCTTACTTTTGTTGCTGTGGAACAAACCTAATTGATGCATTAAATGGATTTTTTTGGCATGAATTTCTCTTCTTTTTGAGAATGTGCACTATAAATAGTGAATGGTATGTGGTGGTGGGAGCATGGAGCCCTTTGGGCCCTGAGCTCCCACCATGCTTCCCATTTGTGTGTAATAACCCTTACAGTAATGGCAACGCTAACAGTAATGGTAATGGCAATGGTAATGATAATCCTAATGGGAACATTAGCGCTAACAGTAACACCAATGCTAACGGTAACAGTAACAAGAATAGAAATAGTAATGAGAATGCACATGCTAATGGTAATGCTAATGGTAATGAAAATGCAAACAGTAATGGTAACACAAATGCAAGTGGAAATGGTAATGTCAATGGTGATGCAAAAAGAAAGAGTAACACAAATGGTATTGCAAATGCAAGTGCAAATGTGAGCACAAACACAGATGGTAATGCAAATGGCAATGAAAATGAAAATGGTAACACAAATGGAAATGCAAATGCAAGCAAAAATACAAATGTGAACAGTAAATGCACATGGTGATGTAAACGAAAATGCTAATGAAAACAGTACCAGAAATGCAAATGGTATCAGTAAAGCAAAAGCAAATAAGTAACACCAATGGTGACTCAAAAGGAAACAGCAATGCTAATGATAAAGCAAACATAAGTATAAATGGTAACGCACAAGATGATGCAAATGATTCTGCAAATGGTAATGGAAATGCAAGTGTAAACATAAATGCAAACAGTAATGGTATCACAAACGCAAACAGTAATGGCAACAGTAATGCACAAGGAAACAATAATGCAAGGGACAATAAAAACACAAGAGCAAATGCAAGCTCTAACAATAACAGTAATGAAAATGCAAATGGTAATGTAAATGGTAATGATAACACAAAAGGTGATGGTAACACAAATGGAAACACAAATGCAAATGGTAATGGTAACAACAATGGTGATGCCATAGGAAACAGTAATGCAAATGGGAATGCAAACACAAGTGAGAATGCAAACACAAATGGTAACATCCGTGGTGACGCAAACGGAAATGCTACCGCAAACTGTAATTGAAATGCAAGAAGAAACATGAACACAAATGCTAACAATAAAAGTAATGCAAATGCACATTGTTTTGTGTCCCAAAAAGGTGTATTGAGAAGCACAGTGAATACAAAGAATGTGGGCACAATAATGGCCCTCAGACCAGAAAATGAGTACTTGGAATACTACATTGCTTATATGTCAGGAACCGTACGTATTAAAAAAAATATTAAAATGTGATATTATTTACAACTTTACAGGATAGTTTTGCTCTTAGTGCCCTAGTGGGGGACTAAGAATTTTTGTGACAAAAAGTTTGCATCTCGAACCGTTTTCGAGATATAGTACGGAACCTAAAAGGTGCAGCAGACACCGTAATGTTGTCCTATGACAAAAAAGTTCAACTTCAGACTGCCATAATTTTGCAGCCCTATTATATTTTGGCACCAAACCACCAAAAGGCATGTCTGTGTGATGTTGGCCTTTTTTCCTGCAGATTTCAGCCCAAAAGAACAAAATCTTGTTTTGCAGCAGAGTGGCAAATATTTCCCATTGTTTGGGGAATAATGTCACAAAGTACTTTCACAAATCATGACACTTTAGCAAAGCAAATCACGAAGTGTCACATATGAGAAAGTACTTTGTGATACTACTTTTTACAAAAATTTTAAAAACATATTTCTGGGGTGTTTTACCCCAAAAAAAGATCCGGGGAGCATCCTCAGGGCTCAAATAGGTGAACACAACAAGAATTGTGTCGCTAGAAGGTCTCAAATTTAAATGCCAAGCATTTCTGTGACCACCAACTGAAAAAAATAGCTGAATCATGAAAGTAAAGGGGTCATTTGCAAAAGTAAAAACCGCATTTGAGACACGTTCACATTGGTTAACTTTTCCCATAGACTATAATGGGATTCAGTGTTTTTTGAATAACTTTTGAACCATTTAATATTTTTTCACAAAATCTTTGAAAGGCACATTGAGGACACTGGGAGCATGTTCCCTGAAGTTTTCAGACTGACTGCACAAAACATGCAGGCTGTAGGCATGAGCAAAGAAATACACAAAACCCCATAATTTATGCATGATTTGGTGCTCTGCAGCTCCGCAACTGTACAACTGACCATAACAAAACTTGACAGGTCCAGAGATCTTTGGCACCAGACTATACATTCCAAATTTCAGGCATATTTGTCATACGGTGGCAAAGTTATTAAGTTGTCAAATTTCATACTTAACCATAAAAGGGGTAATCAACCCTAACTATAGTGGCATTACTGTTATATATATACATATACACATACACACACACACACACACACACACACACACACACATGTGAGTTAAATAAATGATTTATGTGCACAACAGCAGTTTGACCTCAGGTAACCTCACGAGTGTCATAAGCCACGAGTGAGGTGTCTGAGGTTAAACTGCTCAAGTGCACATAAATCATTTATTTAATGAGTTTCCCATTACATATTCCATCTCCGCAATAGGGTTATAGTTGTTTGTTCAGAGGTTTTATTTTGTTTTATATTTTGTTTGGTTTTTTGAGTGTGAAATATAGGGAAATTTTTGTACTTTGCCTTTTAATGCTACGCAGCAAAGATTGATTGATATGAGAGTACATTTGTAGCATGCAATTTCTTTGCCCATGATTTTATTTGGAGGGGGCTGATGATCTTTTTTTTAAATGGCGGCTGTTTTTTCCTTTGCGAAGACATGGTAGCTCTTTGAGTGAGAGTCATGGTGTGAATGAGTTGAATTTGTTGTGATATATTTTTATTTTTTTGGTGTTTGCTGAAGTTGGAGGTTGAAGCAGTTCTTATTTTTTTTTCAATTTGTTGGAAGTAGAAGCCACCATGTGGTTTGTACGGCATTATCATTGTGTTTAATGATTTTGGGCACAGTCAGGAGAAAGCCGTAGCTTATTTGAAATGCAGATCCAGTGGCATTTTTTTTTTCCTTCATGATTTCTTGAATGGGAGAGGAGATCGTGGACTGTGATGGAGGTGAATGGAATGAGGGACAAAGAACAATTTGAATGGAACAAATAGGATCTGGCAGTTTGCAGCTGCAGAATTCAGAGGGCAGCTAGTTTTGTGAACATAGGAAGACAAAGGTGCTGTAAAGATGTGAGGAGAGTTTAAAAAAACTACAAACATGTTTTATTGCAGTTTGGGTATTTGTACTTTGTTAAAGGCTGGTTGGGAGGGATGTAGCTGTCTGTCCTGGCTGGCTGTGCTGCTGGCTTCCAGGTGGCATCTAAGGTGAGGGTAGAGAATGGCAGTGAAGCTGGCTCGTTTTTTGTTTTAGGTTGGGGATTTAGAAAGTAGTCTGGTACTATATGTATAAATGGCCACTGTATATATAACTTTATTTATGCAGTAGGGGTGGACATATATTCAGTGTGATAAATGTATATATTTGAGTCACTGTATGTATAAATAAACACACAAAAATGAAGTACAGTGGATACACCAAGGCATGTATCATGTTCATCGGGACTCCCTGACATGGTTTCTGAAGTTGTTTTATGTCTAAGCAACATCAGAAGGTGTTTTTAGACAGATTTATATTCATTTTTCATAATTAGCAAACTTCCATTTTTGGCAGCCATTCCTATTTTGAATCTGATCTCTTTTTCACAAGTTAGTAAGCCATGAAAAAGGAATTTAAATCTGTTTAAAAACACCCTCCAACCAAATGATATTATATAACCTTCTGTATATCCATATGGTTGGCACAAGAAGGTGGGGGTAAATAATAGGGGACAGGAAGGGGGGTTTGTAGGGATTGTTTAGTATGTTTTTCCTTTTTGTTTTAATGTTTGTTTTGTCATTTTTATAATGTTATGTCTATATGATTCTGGAGTTCCCTCGTGGGGTACATCTGATTGTTAACCTAAATAAAACTAACAAAACATGGTACTGTGAGCAAGAAATTTGTTCAGCTTAAAAATATCCACAAAATGAGTGGTGTTTCATTTATAGATATCGTTTAGATTTTTTATAATCGGCACAAATGCCAGGAAATACATTTTTTCAGTTTTTTGAAGTTATGGCATAAATGGAAAAAGCTACTCACCTACTAGAAATATTGTTGATATTTATTTGGAACCCAGGTGCTGTGTGCCAGCAGACTTCTACCCCTGCCTGATAATTACAGTACAGGTTAAGGGGCCTGGGTTCTGTTCAGTCACAATCGGGGTACTTTCCCAAAGATATAAATAAATAGTGCAGTGCCTCCACCCACATTATAATTATAGTGGGCCAGATTTTTGTCTACTACAACCCCCTGGGATGATGTACCTACCAACCTCCCCTTCCAGTCATCCCCCACACAAAATACATCTTTAAACTGTACTACTGCATAACATACGACGCAGTTCGTGACTGTAGCTAATAATATGCTCACATACAGTTTTGACAGTAAAAACAACACTTTGATTATAGGGAAATGGGAATAGGAAAGCAGAGAAAAAGACAGTTATAATGCTGGATAAACTGAAAACCCCACAAGAAATAACAGTAACTTTTTCCACCCCCATAAACAGCAATAGATTCAATCAATCAATCAATTGTATTTGTATACGGGTACGTATCTGAGCAAAAATGCTCATTTTCTCAAATGTCCAGTGTAGGAAATACAACAGATGAGCAAATACATAGGCCAAATGGAATACATAGGACATCCAATGAACTACCTACTACATACAACAAAGTAAATACATTATATATACAAGTGTATAGAGGTACATTATATATACAGATGTAAAGAAATACAATTAACTAACAAGTACAAAATAAAACTAGCATGTTACATGGGTAAAACTGTACAAGTGTTGACCAGAAGGCAAACTGATAAACAGAAATGTTTTCAGGTCTTGTACAGGGCAAGAAGTTTTAGTGTACTCTGTGGGGACAAGAAAAGTGCAGGTGATGTGAGGGAGGGAGAGAGAGCTACTGGGATTTATTGAGAGTTCCATGTAGGAGGCCTCAAAGGACAGCTGCAGGTGGATGATAGGAGGATGTACTCCTTCAGGGAAGAGTTGAAAGAGTATATGGACCCACAAGCCTGGATTTTGTGGGGTAGATTGTTGTAAAGCTTCATCCCCTTGAAAGTAATGGAGTTCAGGGCATGCTTTGTCCTATAGAAAGGGGTGTTAAAAACTAGACTTCATGCACCTCTGGTCAAATGCCCAGTCACTGTGAGTGTGAATAAGGAGATAACACTGGGGGGTGGAGAATATTGAGGTATATCTCATGTAGGAAGGAGATCATCTGAAGATGGAACCTCCTTTCAAGAGTGGGCCACTTGAGGGAGGAATAAAGTGAGCAGTGGTGTGTCTTTCAGGGAAGACCAGTGATGAAACGTGTTATATTGTTGCATGTGACTTAAAGTTTGTAGAAAAGGAGAGATGAGGTAGGGGGAGACAAAACAATAGATCCGTACTCAATAAGGGGCAGGAGTAGAGAGCTAATGAGGCAAAGTCTGGATGCAGGGATGAGGAACTTTCTAATCTTGTAAAGCAGAACAAGTCTGACATGTACCTTCTTTATGAGGTTGCTAATGTGGAGATTGTATGAGAGGTGGGGTCAAGGTTAAGACCTAGGTATTCGCATTCTGACAATTGTTCAATGAGGTTGCTGGAATTGTCAAGGAGTTTAAAACCAGAGACTGGAGGGGGATCACAAGATGCCGGCAATGAGCTAGCAGCACTTCTTTTGAGCTCCCCAGCATCATTACTTTAATCTAACTAAAAACCTCAACTTTTTGACTTCTTACATGATGGAACAACTGGCCTTTGCTTCAGAGTGTTGAGTGGCTGCAATGTGACAGCAGAAGAAGTCACTATGGCAGAAGCAGCACCACAAACTCCCTTGCCAGCATCACACAGGGAAGAGGATTAAATGACAAAACAAGAGGCCAAACGTCCCCACTGGAGCAACAATCCAATCCAGCGCACTCTAACAAAGCTGTTGATCTCTCTCTCTCCAGGGCAAATCTGTTCTAAACTTTTGGAAATCAAGCAAGCTGTGCTCCAGATGATAGTTGAAATGAAAGAAATAAAAACTACCTCATGGGAGCTATCTACCAGGATGTCGGATGCAGAGGCTTGCATCTCACCTCTTGAGGATCACCAAGTTGAATCTGAACCAGAGATGGTGCGATTTAAACAGTCCCTGGCAGCTCTTGATTCCAAAGTTGATGATCTGGAGGGAAGAAACCACCAAAACTACCTGGTGATCCTTGGTTAGCCAGAGGGGGGAGAGGGGCAGAATAAGCTTGATTTTAGGCAAAAACTGCGTATTAAATTAGCAGGCCTGTCTCCCAGTGGCCTTTATTATGTGGTAGAGCAAGCCCATAGAGCACTGAGGGCTAAACCTTCTCCACAGGACCACCCCCAACCGATCATTTCTAAACTACTGAATTTCCTAGACCAAGACCATATTCTTAAGAAAGTATGGAGCTTGGAGTCTGTTCAATGAGCCGGCCGACGTATATGGATTATGTAGGATCTTATGGCAACAGTTAGTCAAGCTAGAGCTGCATACCGTTCTTTGCTTAAGAGGCTTTAGGCAGCCCAAGTGAAACATAGACTCCTCTATCATCTAAACTGTAAGTAACCACACCATCAGGTAAGCACCACTTCAATACAGCGGATCAAGTGGCAGCAATGTTACCCTAGCTTTTCCTGGATTTATTTCATTCTAGGACCTGAACAGGAGTTGGCATAAAACAGCTGTGTTTCCTTTACACTTTATTTGACTGTGAACTGTTAGCCGATCAGGATATCATGTGTATATTTGGCATTTGGATTTCCCCCAGGTACTGTTATGCCTGATACTCATTGGCAAAATATATCCTTTTAGTTATCTATCCCCAGTAAAGATGGACATTGAATGTACGTAGCAATGCTCCTCTGTTTATTGACACCGCCAGTAACTTGAACAACCAGTTCAACTTTTTACAGTCTGCACTTTATTATTTTAGGAGCGAGCCTGTTTTGTTATTGAAGCACCATCCCCTGGCTACCGCAGCTCTAGTTATTGAAGAAGCACCATTGTGTTTCATACTTTTGTGTGTCCTGAGAAGAAGTTCAGTGACATGTGGGATTCTGTTAATTTTACATTTATTTTTATCGTAGTGCAGCTTAATTGAAGCTAAGCAGACTAGGGGCAGTCTCATTTTGATGCAAGATCTGCTTGGAATGACTGTTCTGTTTGGGGACATTTTCATTGTTTGACCTGGGGAGATATCTTTACATCTAAAGTTCTGTGTCGGGGGGGTGGCATGAGGTTTTTTTGTTTTTCTTGCAGTGCCTCAGCAGACTTCATGGATTTAAAGCCCACATCTAGAAAGGACTGCAAAGTTGCTTTATAAATTTCCTTTGTTCATGCTTATTCCCTCTCTAAGTGAAGACAGACATTTGAGTACTGCATATATGTTTGGGAATAAGGCTAAGGTTAAATTAGACATGGGCATCAGTTCCTCCTCTTTTTTCTTAGTTTTTATCTTTGACTAAATGTTTAAATAATTCCTATGCCACTACAATGTCAGATGTTATTAGATAGATGATTGATGTTCTTATATTCTTGTTGTGTGGAATGATGTTGGTGACTAGCTCTGTCCTGTCTCGGATCTTTACCATTAGGAGCAGGCAGTGTCCTGAGTTAGGTTAGTTAGTTAGTGTAAATACTTCATTTACTTTTTTTGAGGGTAGTCATCATTACTATTATTGGGGTCCTAGTTTGTGGATTATTAGATGGGGGTTGTTGGGGTGTGCTGGTTGATTGTTTGGGAGGGACGGCTGGTGCATTGGTCTCAGCAATGTTAGGTATATTTTTTAAGCATTACTTCATTTCATCATGGCTAATTCTGTTTTGTTTATAACATGGAATGTTAATGGGGGGGAAGAACAACAGGAAAAAGTATGTTCTACTGAGACATCTTCAGCAATTTACTCCCCAGATTGTATTCTTGCAAGAAACCCATTTGCTGGACACTCAGAAGTCCTTTTTGACTAAATCTTGGATTGGCAAGGCAATTGGAGCTGGCAATACTTCACGCCAATGAGGTGTGGCAATTTTTATATCCAAATCCATTCCTTTTACTTTATTTGCAGATATAAAGGACCCGGAAGGGCATTTTATATTTGTGCATGGTCTTTTAGGGACATTAGAACTCCTCCTGGGATCTTTTTATTGCCCCAACTCAGATACACCTAGTTTGTTTCCCAAGCTGGCCACATCCTTGACTCCTTTTGGTCACCTGCCAATTATTTTAGTCACAGACTGGAATCTTGCTCAATCCAACGATTTAGACCATACCTACTGCATGGAATCTGGACTGTCCCCAGGGCAGAGAGCATTGAATGAATTTTCAGACCTTTTAGGTCTGGTAGACTCCTGAAGAATTCTCCACCCTACTTCCCAGGATTTCACTTTCTTTTCTATACCTCACAAGGTGTTCTCCAGAATAGATGTTTTCCTAATAAGCAAGCACTTAATACGGAATGTTCATTATAGTCATATACCAAGGAGGGGTGGGTACTGGCTGTGGTCCTGGCAGACAGACGTGACCAAATTGGGGGCCTGGAGGTAAGGGACTCATTGGCGGAGAGTGAACATGCCACGGTCTGGTTCTGCTGGGACCTAGGAGGGTAGAAGGCTGTACAAAGACAGAGGTAACTGATTTCAGGGGGACAGATTTTAAGGAAATGGGAAGGATCCTTAAGAAGCATTTGGATGTGATTGGGTCAGACATGGACACTGACATTAGATGGGAAATAATCAGAAGAGGGGTGCAGGATACTGCCAGCACCTGTGCCAGAGTAAGATAAAGATGTGGTAGGGCATGAAAACCCTGCTGGTGGACCAGGGAGGTCCAGGAGGTGGTGCAGGGAAAGAAGGTGGCCTATAGGCAATTCAAGTGCTCAAGGAATGAAAGGAATCAAGGGAAGTATGAATTGATGGCTAGAAGGGCCACTAGGGTGGTGAGGGTGGCTAAGACAAGGAAGGAGCAGAACCTAGCCAGGGAAATTAGGAGAGGGAACAAGGAGTTCTTTAGATACATTGGGGAAAAATGAAGGGTGAAGAGGCAGATTAGCAGGATTAAAACAGGGGAGAGATGGGCACAAGACCTGGGGGAGCAGGTTGAGGTACTAAATGAGTACTTCACCTCAGTTTACACCAAGAAAAATGGGGGTGCTGCATCATACATGGGAGGAGACAGTCATACTGAGGGGGGGGGACCCTTACCAATCGGTGGGTTTCGGGAGAGGAGGAGGCATCACTGGCAGGAGGGGGGCTAAGCATGGAGAAGAGGTAGCGGAGGTGGAAATCACAGCAGAGAGAGTGAGGGAAGCCCTCAGGTCCCTTAAGATGGGGAAAGCACCGGGGCCAGATAAATTACATCCCAGAGTGCTGAAGGAACTTGCGGATGTCCTGGTGAAACCCCTGGTGGAGCTTTTCACCATCTCTCTGAGGACAGGGTGGGTGCCCCAGGACTGGAAGGTGGCGCATATAGTGCCTATCCACAAGGGAGGATCAAGGGAGGTGGCAGGAAACTACAGGCCTGTCAGCCTGACATCAGTGGTGGGCAAGGTGATGGAGGGCATTGTCAAGGAGAGGCTGGGGGGAACCTGGAAAAGTCAGGGTGCCTGAACAATAGACAGCATGGATTCATCCCAGGGAAATTGTGTCAGACAAACCTTGTGGAGTTCTATAACTGGGCGACAAGTGCCTTGGACCTGGGTAGACCAGTGGACGTCCTCTTTCTAGACTTCAGCAAGGCATTTAACTCTGTTTCTCATGAGGGTGTGTTGGATAAGCTGGGATAAATGGGGGTTGGGAACCAGAAAATCAGATGGATAGGCAATTGGCTCCAGGACCAGACCCAGAGGGTCGTAATTGGTGGGATAGTCTCATCCCCAAGGAGGGTCATTAGTGGGGTCCCAGCTGTTGCAAGATCCAGATGTTACTGTCCATTTCAAATGGCATATTGAGGTTATTATTCAGTGTAACAAAGAAATACAAAATCACACATGCCCCCATAATGCAGAGCATCATGCACTGCATATGCAAATCACCACAGATTATTATGCTGGTTCAACTTTAAGCAGAAATGTATGGTGCCGAAGAGGACTCTTACACAGTTTGCAAAGAGTGCCAACAGAAAACACAGACATGTGTTTCTTCCTACCAGGACTCATCAGTATGCCTTGTCTGTTTAACACCCCAGTGGAATGAACCAGCTACCCTAAGATGGTCTATCTGGGTTAACCACAACAAAACAAAGATAGACCATCTTAGGGTATCTGGTTCATTCCACTGGGGTGTCAAACAGATGAGACATACTGATGAGTCCTGGTAGGACGAAACACATGTCTGCATTTTCTGTTGGCACCCTTTGCAAACTGTGTGAGAGGCCTTTCAGCACCATGCATTTCTGCTTAAAGTTGAACCAGCATAATAATCTGTGGTGATTTGCATATGCATGATGCTCTGCATTATGGGGGCATGTGTGATTTTGTAATTCTTTGTTACACTGAATAATAACCTCAATATACCATGTATACCTCGGAGGCTTTCTCCAAGTGGTTCTCTTTTTTCAGCCTCAGAGCACTGCCAGTATTTTACTAGAGGAGCAGCATAGTCCATCCATGTCTCAAAAATATCTTCACCTGTAGGGGTGGGCTTGATTACAGAAAACATTCTTAATCTATGATGAGAGTCAGAGAAGCACAGCCCCGAGCTAGGTTGGGTGCAGCCTCTGTTTTGGGAACTATGGTATCATGCATCACAATGGTCCATGCCAACTTAGAACTTTCTGGAATAAATACATAACATATTTTAATGGGACCAACTACATTACATTTCTACACTCAGTTAATTCAGTTAATGTCTCTGTGGTAAAGTCTCTACAGTGCTCTTGGACAACAACTGGACCCAGGCATGTGATCATAGATCGGACCTCTTTGAACTGATCTTTGTTCATGTCAAGGGGACGCCCAGGAGCAGAACTGCTTTGTTAGGGTCCATTACCTCACCAGCAGCCCATTCAAACACTCTATTAGAAGTCATGGTGTTAGCAACAACTTGGAAATTTGGAGCACAAAACTGTCCTTACAGGAGGGGACACCATGTAGGGCATGACTGGTATGTAGGAGATCCCAGTGGTGCCTCCAAAGATGTAAACCAGGCACCATTGTACCAACAAGCTACTACCCCGTCTGATGACAACAACACAGGTTAAGGGAACTGGGTTCTGTTCTGGTGACAATCGGGATTTTTTTTCCCAAAGATATAGATAAATAGCTCGGTACCTCCACCCTCAGTAAAATTATAGTGTGCCAGATGTATGTGTAGTATAACCCCGTGGGATGCTGTATCTACCCACCTCCTCTTCCAGTCACCCCCACACAGAATACCACTATAAACTGTACTACTGTATAACATATGCAATTAATGACAGCAGCTAATAATAAGCTCACAGAAAGTTTTAACAGTAACATTTTTATTATAGGAAAGGGGAATAGGAAAGCAGAGTAAAAAACAATTATACTGTTGGATAAACTGGCAAAATCCAAGAACAATAACAATAACTGTGCCCACCCACATCAGCAGCACTACATTCAAGTTGCCCACCTCCCAACTGGTACAAGTAACCCTAAAGTCTAATTTGGTACCCGGATTAATATGCAGGGTTGACAGGAATTGGGGCCCTTGGAATGAACTTTAAAACGGTAGCTTCTTGCAAACTTGAAATTTGTTACGAACTTTAAGCAAACTCCCCACTTCAGGGCAGGTCCTGTTTACTCACAGTTCTGGAGTCCCAGATCTCAGGGTCTGTACCAGGGTCTGAAAGCAGACCAGAAAGCTGGGGGCTTGAGCAGTGCCATCGGGTATCAGCAGGCTCAATGGATGAGGTAGGATGGTCTCTCAGCTTGTCACCTTCTACTTCACTGGTAGGATCTGGCAAATTCTGGCTTGGCTAGAGAACATGACTTCCTGGTTTACAGGGAGCACAGAATGAGGAGTGACCCCATGGTCTGACTCCCCCAAATGGGTCAAGGGTGCTATAGCACCCAGGCACACACCACATGCATGGCTTCCTGCATTCTGATCCATATTACCTGGCAAAGACTGGCTGGTCCCTTACCTGGCACCAGTGTGGCCTGAGCAGTAACACATTTGCAGACAGCTTTAAGTGGCTCCAGACTGAACAGCACACAGTCTCTTAATGGGTTGCCCCAAGTTTCAAATATCAGAATGTTACAACAGTCTCTGGCTCCCTGGCACAGGAGCATCAACAGGCTTCTTTCTGCTGATGGTTTAAGTTTCAGGCCAGTGAAGTGAGCTGCGGTTTCTGGCAAACAGTCCGGATACTTTTTAAACTAAAGGTTTTCTCAGAATGCTGTAGTATTCAGCAGCAGACACTCTGACCCTGGGCTTCCAGGTGCTAAATGAAGGCAATTGTCCAAGTGTTTGGCTGTGGAAACCTTGGGCAGACTTCCAAAATTTCCTCCCGACAAAGTCTGAGCCCTCTTGTCTCACTGAGAGCCCAAGCCAGACTGTTCAAGCTGTAATTGTCCCTGTGGGTTCACTCAAGAAATGGCAGCTCCTGATTGGCTGAAGATTGCCTCCATCAGTAAAATGATTAAACATTAAGTCCCTTTAATTATAGGTTGGTGATTAATTTGGGAGACTAAAATGTAGTTTACACCTATAGGAGACATAGAGGTGATTTGTGCTTACTTTACACACTAATGGGAGATAGCAAACTGTGGAAGGAGATTGGTTTCCAGTACAAATTTGGGTGGTGTAGTGCCAGGAGACACAATAGACAGCTTTTTCATCAGAACTGAAACCCTAATCAACATAAGTTTTGGTATATTCAAAGGGTGGTGGTTCCATGAAACTAACTTCCAATAGAAGTTGTAGATAGTCCAAGTATGAACAGCTTTAAGAATGGTTTGGATAGACATTAAGCGGAGAAAACATTACAATTTTAATTTGGGGTTATGGCAAGCTTTAAATGACAACAGTCTACAAGCCTAATTCCTACTTATGATATCAAAGATACCTCTTCCCAGCAGTCCATTCTTTCAGTTGTGGGCAGCTAGACTCTTAACTGGCTGATTAGAGGGCAAAGGTAAGCATACTAACATATTAATTGCCAGCAGATTAGGCCTTATGGTCAATCAAGTCTGCTTGAATCTCAGATCCCTTGTTGGGAACCGGGGCCCTCCACCCACCCCTTGTTTACTAGAAGCCCCTATCGTCCCTCCCCACAGCTCTGGGTCAGGCCTTCATCTGATATATCCCCTTTCTGTATCTGTCCCACCCTCTCTTGAAGCCCTCCACCATGGAACCCTGAACCAGCTCTCCAGGCAGCACGTTCCAAGGATCCACCATCCTCTTTGTTAAAAAACACCTTCTCTTCCTCCCCTCATCCTTCCACCCTCCTTCAAACCATGTCCTCTGGTGATACCTCCCTTCTTTAATCTAAAGATCCCCTCCGTGTTTACTCTATTTATTCCCTTGAGGTACTTGAAGAACTCAGTCATATCCCTCTGTCTCTCCTCTCCTCCCCTCCAATGAAAACAGGCCAAGCTCCTCAAATCTGTCCTCATATGTCAAATCCCCCAGTCCTCATATCATCTTGGTAGCCCTCCTCTGTACCCTCTCCAGGAGCTGTATGTTCCTCTTCAAGTGTAATCTCCAGTACTGCACATAGTACTCAAGGTGTGGTCTAACCAGTCCATTCTACAGTGGCAGAATCACTTCCCTGCTCCAAGAGGTGATCCCCCTTACGATGCATTCCAACATTCTGTTTGCTTTACTAGCCACTCTTCTGCACTACTCAGAGTTATTCATACATGCATCCACCATGACCCCTAGGTCTTTTTCCCCTGTTGAGGCTTCCAGCACCTTCCCCCCCAAGGTGTACCCATATTTGGGATTCCCCACCCAAGATGTAATATCCTGCACTTGATGATATTAACATTTAATTTCCAGGTGTGAGCCCACCTTTCCAGGGCATCCAGGTCCACTTGCAGGGCCAAACTCCCCTCTTTCTCCTCTACTACTGCTCCCAATTTGGAGTCATCAATGAAGAGACTCATTTCACACCCTATACCCACCCTGATGTCAGATATGTATGCATTAAACAGGATCGGACCCAGGACCGAGCCCTGTGGTACCCCAATACTGACCCCTCTAGGGTTTTAGAGCTCCCCACTGACCACTACTCTCTATGTGCATCCAGCTAGCCAGCTTCCTATCCATCTGACCATCAATGGGCCCACACCATCCCTGTCAGTTACTCCACCAGACCATTATGGGGGACCGAGTCAAACGCCTTGCTGAAGTCTAAGTAGAGTTCATCTACAGACTTTCCCCTGTCCTGTTCCAATGTTGTCCATTCGTAGAACTCCACAAAGTTGGTTTGACACAATCTACCTGGCACAAACGCATGTTGCCGACTATCCAGACCTCCCACCTCCTCCAAGAACACCCCCAATCATTCCTTCAGTATACTCTTCATTAATTTTCCCATCACTGAGATCAAACTAATGGGCCTAGAGTTATCTGGTACTTTCCCTGACCCCCCTTTATGGATTTGCACTATGTGTCTCTCGCCAATCTCTAGGTATCCTCCCTGTCTCAAGCGACCTGTTGAAAAGCTCTGCCAGGAGTGCAGCCAGTACATCTGCCAACTCCCATAGTACTCTCAGATGAATACCATCCAGCCCAGGAGATTTATCTTTGTTAAGGGCCTTAAGGGCTTGCCACACCTGTTCAGTGGAGATAGTATCATCCGCCCCCACCTTACTGGCCTTTTTATCCTTATCCTGATGTGACACCCCTGGGGTACTTCTCCCTCCCTTATGCTCTATTTCTGATTTTCCCCCAATCCCACACATTATTGCTTCTATCTCCATTGTGCCCTGCTTTGTAAATATCCCATCCCCCCCCCAGTGAACACCGAGGTAAAGTACCTGTTTAATATCTCTGCCTTCCACCCACCCACCTTCTGATCTCAATCTGCTGAGCTTGCCCTTAGTTTTTCTCCACTTCCCAATGTACCAGAAGAATCCCTTTTCCCCTCCCCGTATCCCCTGAGCCAGCCACTGCTTTTTACTGGACTTTGCCCTCATACCATCTGAGTGACTTTTCTAGATGCAA
Source organism: Neoceratodus forsteri (assembly GCA_016271365.2). Lineage (NCBI taxonomy): Eukaryota > Metazoa > Chordata > Ceratodontiformes > Ceratodontidae > Neoceratodus > Neoceratodus forsteri. Next base: position 514,576,468 of record CM057450.1, on the reverse strand, counting down.
GATGGTACATTTCAATTTCCCTAGCCCGTCTTGTTGTTTTGTGTTTTTTGTAGGCCTTCTTTTTTCTGACTGCTACCTGAACTTCACCGGACCACCAGCATGGTTTATGTGATCTTGCTCCCTTACGCTTCACCTTAGCGCAGGTCCTGACTCCCACATGAAGTCCCCATTTTATGACCTCCCATCTCTTTTCCACATCTGTCATTGTTGTAATCCCCTTCAAGTGATCCTTGAGAATATTTCCCATGCCCATAAATTCTGCCCTCCTGAAGTCCATGACCAGTCCTAGTTCTCCCCCCCCATGCTTATCTGAAACCAGACAGTATCATGGTCACTACCATTCAGGGGATCCTCTACAACCAGTTTCCTTACCAGATTCCCATCCACTAGAACCATGTCCAGGACATGCCCCTCCATCTTGGGCTCCATCACTTGCTGTGTTAAGAACACATCATCAAAGCTGTTCAGCAGCCTCTGCTTCTTAGAGGACATGATTCTTCAGTTTGTACCTGGCATATTAAGGTTCCCCATCAACACCACTCCTTCCCCTTTAGGTCTGCACTGGGCAATAATGTTGTCCAGCAAACTATCCTCCATAACATCATCCATCCTGGGGGACCTATATACTACACCCAGTTGACCTTGCCTCCTGCCAGAGTTCATAAAGTGACCCATAAGGCCTCCACATTTCCCTCTGCCTCTTCTACCCTAGCAATTTCTATGCCATCTCTAATGAACATAGACACTCCACCCCACCCACCCTCCTTTCTATCCTTCCTAAGCATAGTGTACCCCCTCATGTTTAGGTCCCAATCTTGTTTTTTATTGGCCCACGTTTCCGTGACCGCAGTCACATCCACCCCCCCCCAAACAGCGTGGCCTGGAACTCTGGCAACTTGTTCCCAAGCTCCTGGCATTTACTAACACTACCCCCACCCCTTATCCCTGATCCCCTTTGTTGAAACCCCCACACAGGTTCCTTATGCTTCCAAGCTTCCTCTGCTCCTCCTGAAACCTACACCCCCAGTCTGTTTCCCCCTTCCGCCTTGGGTTTAATGGCTACTCCCCTCATCTAGAGGAGAGGGCTTCAGGTCAGCACCTCCCTTATCCCTCCCCCATTCACAAGTTTAAACCCCACCTTTCTTGAATGTAGTCCATCACCCCCATTTAAGGACTTCCTTCCCTAACAGGGTACAATGAAGTCTATCCTTGGCATATAATCCCTTATCCTCCCAAACTCCATCCCAGTTTACTAACACCCTGGCCCACTCTCTTCTCCCTACTTCTTGATCTAGTTATTAACCTCTGTAATCTTCCTTTTGTTCTCCACTGAGGCCCTTAGTACCAGCAATATTTCCAAAAAGGAAATGTTGCATTCATTATCCCAACAGACTCTGGCAAGTTCTCGGAACCTTGCTTTGATTTTCAGAACACTATGTCCCTCTATCTCATTAGTCCCCAAATGCACCAAGAAATCTGGTTTTCCTCCAAAATCTCTAACCAGTTTGTACACCATGAACTTTGCTCTGTGCACCGTCAGCCCAGAGATACTCATTACCTTCACCTGGCTATAGCATTCCCATGTCTTCCCAATGGATACCCCTAATCATCAAGTCTCCCAATAACAGAACCTTAACTCCGCCATCATCTTTAAGGTTACCTCAGCAATGCACTCTCAACCCCCCTTCCCCTTTATCCATGACCTCAATTCCATGGGAGTCTTCCTGCCTTATTATGAGAGACCCCCTTGTCACCCTCCCCTCTCTGCCTCCCTTATAATTTTGCCCACTTAACTCAGACCCCCATGAATGGGTGTTCCCTTCAACCCACTGTTATCTGAGCCATTTATCCTGGCCCTGATCATTTCTCCTTCCCAACACCATCATTCTCACCTCCTGTAATAGTACCCCTACCTCCAGAGGCCCACTGTGGGTCCCTTTTACCTAGGGCCCCATCCTTGGTACAGATCCCCTTCCTGAAGTGGGATCCCTCCCCCATCTCCATGTCTACCAGTTTCTCATCAGTTGTGCCCCCCCCTTGTCTGCAATACACTGCATCTCCCCCATCTGCTTAACATTTAAGTTTCCCCTTCTCCCCCGGGACTATTTCTATTCTTTCCACTGCCAACCTGTGTGGCCCTTTGGGTATCCAACTCCCTCCCTCTGGTCTCTGTATCAGTTTCCTCATTACCACCCCACTAGGTTGCTTAGTAGCTCAAATTTATTATAGCACTCTATGTCAGCCTCCAACAAGTGACCCGAGTTTCCCATGACTGCCCCTCTAAGCTGCCTTCTATCTCCCCTCTTGTCCTGTCCTCCATAGGAGCTCCCTTCCCACTGTCTGCTCTTCTAGTCTTCCCTACAACAGCCCCCCCCCCTGACTCTTCCCCCTCCACTCTCATCTATATTCGGAACATTTACCTATACGTTTTCCCCTTCGCATCAACATTCCTGTCTAAGGGTCCTCTATGCCTAATATCCCCCCTCCTGCTTGCTGTAACATGACCTCCTCTAATTGATGAGCATTGCCCCAGCCTCCCCTCCACCCAACCTGTCTGCTGCCCATACCCACACCCCTTATCCTTGGTCACACCCCACCAACTCCCCTAGCTTATGCCTTAACCAATATACTTCACTCCTGATCCTGGATAGCTGTCTACAGAGTGGGCAGCCTCCCTCTCTTCAGGCCCAATTGAGAATTATTGCCACCCCACAGCATGTGCAGCCTACAGCCCTTCTGAATATGCCTGATGTGGTGAAAAGAGGACTCCCTGTTAGTCCCTCTCTATTCATAATGGACACATCCCCCTTTTCCCAATCTCTTCCCCTGGAATACTATCATTTATTTATTTTTTATTTATTTATTACTAAGATTACAAATACCTTTGAACCAAGGGTTCTTTTTAAGAAGGTTCCGTGTCAGCAATGGGTGCAAGCAGAACAATGGTAAGATACAATACAAAGTCAGGAGGTTAACATAGAGGCAAGCAGAGGTAAGATACAATACTGGTCAGGAGGTTAACTTAGTAGCAAAAGACAATACATCTGTATAGACTAGCACAGTAGCAAACAGTCAGTGGCAAATAACAACGCACAATTAACAATATGGGTGTGTGTATATATATATATATATATATATATAGAGAGAGAGAGAGAGAGAGAGAGAGAGCAAGACACAGATACAAATGAAAACCATCCTGTGGTGACATAAGTGGAGCAAGGGGTGGGGGATAAGAATGGGAGGGGTGGGGAAAAGGGGGTAGACAGTCAAGGATTTGACATTTCTTAAGTGCAAGACCAGAAAGATAAGTGCTAGGTAGTCTGGGGGTGGAGCGACAAGAGACAGGGTGATAGGGAGGGGCGACAGAAGGAGAGGAGTGGGAAGAGGTGGAATGGAAGGAGGGAGGTGATAGGGGGCAGAATGGTAGGTGGGGGATGGGAGAGAGACAGGGAGTAGCAGGGGATGGAGGGGTGGAGAGATGTGGGGAGTGTAGCTAGGGAGGAGAGAAGAGGAGGGAGAGGTGAAACAAAGCCACAAGCCTAGGCAGAGCAGTTACAACTACTGAGGTCAGTGAGGTGCTGGTGGGGTTTATGTTTGAATGGACCAAGCCAGTTTTCAGCTGCAATTTCAGGGGGAAGGTTGTTTAGCAGAAAGGGGTCCCTGGTGGGGAAAGCACGTTGAGCCTGGTTGGAACGGCAGAATGGAACGATAAATGCTGGTTTGAGGGAACTTTGCATAAAATGTGCAGTGACTGCGGGCAACATTAAGGCATGAGTTGCAGGGGGTGTGAGGTTAAGACAAATATTCTTAGCCAGTAGGCAGGTCTGGTAGGCAAGTCCACTATTTAGATTGAGCCAGTTGGATTACTTTTAGAGATCACAGGTATGCATATGCTTCCCTGCACCAGTGAGAAGTCTACAGCATTTGTTAAGGGCTGTCTTGACCCATTTTATGGTGGTATCAATGGCAGCCCCATACAAGACAAGCCTTTAATCAATGACAAGTAGGACTGAGACAGTTATGGCTGTGCACACAGCTTCTCTGGTAAGACAGCAACGGTGGCGGTAGAGGACCCCAATTCTTGAGTTGACTGATTTTGAGATGTGTTGAACATACAAACTGAAAGACATTGTGCAATCAAGGGTAATAACAAGGTATTTAAACTCCTGCACTTGCTCAAGTGGCAGTTCAAGTTAATTATTTATGGTGAAGTTTATGGATTTGTATTTGCTGTGAGAGCTATGGAACAGCATGGATTTTGGTTTTTTGTAATTCATTAACAGCTTATGTTGGAGAAGCAAGGTTTCAACTAGGCTAAAGTTTGTCTGTAGCACCTTGGAGAGCGAGACGGGGTGAATATGGAAGAAAAAGAGGATTGCATCATTAGCATAGAGTATTAAGTTATTATTGCAAGCTGCAGGAAGAGTATTGATGAAAAGGCTGAAAAGTAGCGGGCCAAGGATGAAACCCTAGGGTACACCAGAGCGAACAGGAAGGGCACTTGAGAGAGAGTCAACAATTTTTCTTTTTGGCTCCTTGTCGAGAGGTAGCTTTAGAATAATAACCTTCCCTTCCCTAAAAGTGGCCATACTGGGGTGTACTAGATCAGTCATATTCACTTCAAACAAACAGCCCTGCTCTAATTAGACACTTAAACTCTAACTGATAGAACCTGGTTATCCTGTCTTAAGTAGACACTTAAACTCTAACTGAAGATACAGAATAAACAGTGCTAACTCTGAAGTAGCTAACAGATCAGCCAGATTTCATTAATTTATCATACCTTGTGCTCATTTAACCACTTGTCACCTTTAAAACCCTACTATGTGATCAATTTCCAATAGGAAACACCCCTTCAGCCCATTTAATAGTGGTCGGGGCCTGGCTGGATGGGCGGAATAAATAATCTCCCTACAGTTCAGTCACAAGTTCCAACACGGCTGGGCCTGCCCTTATATGTATAGCCACAACAAAGAACATTTGAAATTTGTGCTTGGCCTCTAGGATAGGCCCCCTGGCACTGATGCTCCTACTCCTCGTGGTCACTGAATGCGACCGCGAAATACAAGTCCCTTCTCCCCTGCTGATGCGGACTCCCAACCTGGCCCCTCTGCCCCAACTGCGGGGCCAGTCCTTGCGCTGCTGAATGAGGCTGAAATTCACTGTTTATTCTGCTCCGCTCCCCTCTACAACTGCTGTCATAGTTGCTAGCTTTAACAATCCCCCTACAGTTCAGTCACAAGTTCCAACATGGCTGGGGCTGCCCTTGAATGCCCAACCACAACAAAGAAAATTTGAAATTCACGCCTGGCCTCTATAATAGGCTCCCCTGCTGCTGACACTCCTGCTCCTCGTGGTCACCGAATGCGATCGCGTGATCCAAGTCCCTTCTCCCCCACTGATGCGGACTCCCAACCTGGCCCCTCTGCCCCAACTGCAGGGCCAGTCCTCATGCCACTGAATGTAGATGAAATTCACTGTTTTTTCTGCTCCGTTCCCCTTTGCGACTGCTGATGCAATCGCTAGCTTCAACAATCCCCCTATAGTTCAGTCACAAGTTCCAACAAGGCTGGGTCTGCCCTTATATGCCCAGCTGCAACAAAGAAAATTTGAAATTTGTGCCTGGCCTCTGTGATAGGCTCCCTGGCACTAACACTCCTGCTCCTCGTGGTCACCGTATGTGACCCAGAGATCCAAGTCCCTTCTCCCCTGCCTATGCAAACTCCCATCCTGGCCCTTCTGCCCCAACTGCAGGGCCGGTCCTCACACTGTTGAATGTGGCCAAAATTTGCTGTTTTTTTGCTCCACTCCTCTCCCCTCTGTGACTGCCATCACAGTTGCTAGCTTCAACTTCAACAATCCCCCTACAGTTCAGTACTAAGCAGTATGGCTGCTAAGCACAAAGTACAATGCAGTTAATACAGCAGTCTCAACTTTCAAGTCTTATTCTAGCCAAAACATAAAGTTTTTATAAATCCTGTCCCCCACACTCCATTATCAACCTCTTTGTCCTATCATATCATAAAAACATGGAGTACCCCAAGGTCCATTCTGGGTCCCCTTCTCTTCTCCCTTGTGGTAAACTCCCTTCCAGAAATTTGCATCAACACTGAGCTCATACTTTACTGCAACAATGTAGCCCTGTTCTGCAAGGACAAGAACCTCCTTCCCCTACTAAACAACTACAGATTGGCTTCCATATGCTCCACTCATGGTTCTTGTCTGAAGGGCTAGCACTTAATGAAAAACAAGTAAAACCATGGTCTTCTATAGCTCCCGTAAACCACTAGTCTTTGATTTTTCCTTGTTTAACAAAACTGCAAACCCACTGAAAGAGTTACTAAATTCAGATACTTAGGCCTGCAACTAGACAGCCACCTCAATTTTGAATCCCACATCAATCAGATTATTAATGAAGCCCACCAGCAGCTTGGCCTGTTATACAGAGTGAAACCTTTTCTCACACCAGAATCCAAGATGCTCCTATCTACCCACTTCTTGCTCTCCCTACTTGACTACAGTGCTCCAATGTTCTTCCTCTTCTTCTCCTAGAGGATTTTCAGCAGGCTTTGTAACACCTACAGTGATGCTAACCATTTTGTCTCTGGCATCCCTAGACACTAGAGATGCAGCAAATTTAAATTTTGCCTGCCGAGTGCTGGTGAAGTGGGCAAATCCGCATCCTGGAGCACTCTGCAAAATTTTCCCACAGAAGTCACAATTTTACCTAGGCCAAATTTCACCTTCCAGGGGCAAAATTTCGTAATCGGCAATGACATTTTGCTTTCCCTCCATGGGTGAAATTTCACCTTAGAGTGGGCATAACTTTAATAACTTATAAATAAGTAGATCCCTGGTGGCTAGCAGCCCCTCCCCCCATCTCTCCCACATGTAAATAATTAAATTATCCATGATAGCTAGTGTTCTCTCTCCTCCAACCAGTAAAAACCCGGCCCACCACCTACCATGGAAATGTACAGTCAGTACCCCCCCCACATCCCTCTGTATCTCCTCCTTTAGTCCTTAACATTATCCTGTAAAAAAAGAAAAAAATCTTGGCTGGTCTAGTGGTGTTTCTTTTTTTTTATTTTAAGCCCCCTCTTGAATCCGATCCCCTCCTCAGTTCCCATAAATCCGATTCCCTGAGGATCTAGTGCCCACCACCAAGCCTCCCCAGCAGCCAGATGTCCCCGCTACAACCCTGCTCCCACCCCCATCTTAAATCCTGACAGAGGCATGGGCAAGACTGGCACAGTCCTCCACAGCTGGCCCACCAACTGAGCTGTCTAACTGAAGCTCATTCATTGACAGCTCGGTTGGTGTGCCTGCTGTGGAGGAGGGAGGAGGGTTGTAGCAGTCTGCCAGCATCACTGCCAGGATTTAGGATGGGGATGGGAGCAGGGTTGTGGCAGGGACATCTGGCTGCTGGGGAGGCTTGGTGGTGGGCACTCACCAGGGAACTGGATTTATGGGAACTGGGGAAGGGATTGGATTTGAGAGGGGCTTTGCAATTTACAAAAATACCACCTGACCACCAGAGATTTTTTTTTTCTTTTAACAGGATAATATTAAGGACTAAAGGATGAGATACAGAGGGATGCGGGGGGGTTACTGTACATTTCCACTGCGGGGTGGGTTATTACAGGGTGGAGGGGAGGGACCACTAGCCACCATGGATAATATAATTATTTAATTACATGTGGGACAGGTGGAGGGAGGGACGCTAGCCACCAGGGATTTGTTTCTCTACATGTGGGACAGGTTGGGGAAGGGACCGCTAGCCATCAGGGATCTACTAATTTTAACTTACACCTGCTAGGATGAAATTTCACCTGTGAACAAAGGTGAAATTTTTGCCACGGAAGGTGAAATTTCGTAACTGAAGGCGAAATTTCACTGCAGAAGGCAAAATTTTACCATTCTGCTGGGTGAAATTTCTCCACTCCACCAAGCAAAATTTCTCATTCCGCTGCATGACATGGGCAGAATATCATGGATTTCTCCATGTAGTGAATTCTGCCCACTTCGCCCACCACTACTACCAGACACACCCACCACTGCAACCTATACAGACTCACCAACTGGCCCTCCTTCAGGACAGACTCAATAGCAAAATACTTACCTTTTTCACAAACGCATCCTGGGACTTCTTCCTAAAGGCATCAAAGTACTCTTCCCTAAGCCAGCCTCCTCCCAGATCACTAGATGATCCTCCATCCTATCCTTCTCCCTCCCTTTCTGTCACACCTTCCATGACCAGAACACCCTCTCTTACAAGGGCACCAAACTTTTCAACAATCTCTCCCCAGCTCTAATCCAGTGTCCCTCTACTGCTTTCTTTAAGTGCAACCTCAGGAAACACCTTTCCCTCTCCTTTACTTGTAACTGCCTTCAGCCCTGATTGCCCAACTCTGGCTACTCATCCTGTTCTCCTATTAAACTAATCTCATAATGCCTTCCTCGCCCTTTTTGGTCAGGTTTACCCCATATCCCATGGTCATTTTCATGTCAATTTAGCATTTTATTCCAGACCCTGCATTTGCTCTATTTCTGTTTTTTTTCTTTGATGTTTTTGAAGTAAATGTAATTTTGAATTCAGTGTTATCTGTGTTATTGTAGTCTTTTGGTGAACATTGTATTCCATCAAGTTTTGTTTGTCCAAAACTGGACACTTGTGAAAACAGGCAACTTTTGCTCACATGCCTTTCCAGCATTAAAATAAACTGAAACTGATTCAGCCACACCGTTAAAAAAAAAATCTTTCCTAGCTTGTCACTGCCCTCATTTGCATAGTTCCACCTGGCAGCAAAAAGGCTAATTAATATTCATTAGACGGCTCCCTCAGCACTAGGCAAGCTGTTCATTATTATTTATTAGACCCTCATTAATATTTATGAGTGCCCTGCTAGCACTCATTTACACTCCTAAAAATAACATTTATCTGCCTTCTGATAGGCCTCTTCCATATCTCTGACCACCTACTAGCTTATTTTGGGGATTGGGAGCACCAGAGAACCTTCTGTTTAGCCGCAATCGTGACAAGAAAAGAAAAATGCATGACTTTGTTCCTCCAGACTCTTTTGCTTCATGAATCATATTCTGGGGACAGACAGATACTCATGAGGCCACACAGGACCTGAGAATGCGAGTTAATAGCAAGCTGTGTGTGAAGACCTCATAGCTTAGTTAAACTTATATGATCCTCATACTTCATGTTTACATTTTTTCCATACATGACTGCTGCCCATGTTCCACAATATCCTGCAGTTGGTGAGGAGTAAGACAGAATGAGAAACAGCTTCCATTGTTCATTCAAAAACTGTTTGGGTTCTGTGTTTTTCATACATTAATTCTTAATCTCTTGGCAAGGTTGGGTTCAGTGTTGGATGTTGGCAGAGGGTGGAGTGAGAGGGTGTTTATTGAAATTAATACATCTAGACATGAGGTCCATTATACAGCACACATCCTCTGATGCTTTTCAGGGCTAGGTCCCCCTCAGTATTTTGTGATATTCTACTGCATCCAGGACCCACATTCAAAGTGATTGTCTGGCTTTTCCACCATGTCCACAATATCCTGCTGTGGGGACAGGGGGAGATAAGACAGAATGAGAAACAGCTTCTGCTGTTTATACACTAGCTGTTAGGATTCTGTACTTTATTATTTATTAACATTTAATCTCTTGGTCAAGTTGGAGTTAGTGTTGGATGCTGGCAGAGGGTGGAGTGGGAGGGTGTTTATTACAGTTAACTCATTGAGTCCTGATGGCCATTTCAGGTCAGGTTCTATAATGGATGGTTCCGACGCCATATGGCATCTACTGGACCCAATGAGTTTTAAGAAACAGGGTAATACAGGATTGGGGAAATGAGTGATGCATACAGTAACTATGCGAGTTTTGTACTTTATTAATATTTTAGCTATGGGCAAGGTTGGGTTGGAGGTTGGATACTGGCAGAGAGTGGAGTGGGGGGATTTTCTCCATTACAACAGCTGATAGCTGTGTGGACATTTTGTGCAGTGGTAGAGTTACTGCTTGCCATCCAGATGACCCAGGTTTGTTCCCCCAAGCCCAGCATATCTGATGTCAACTAGCAAGGTAAGGCCAGGCATCCTTTGGACACTTCCTGAATCTGGGAGGGAGGGCACCTCCTTCCGTTGCATGACCACCCCCTGGTAACCCATCAGAAGGGGCTGGCATGCAGGGATGAATAAGTGGTCCCTCTTGGGTGAACTCACATCAGCATGCACCTACTCATCTGGCAAGTGATGTAGAAGTGTCACCTGCCCAGAGTGGGGTTGGCAGAGGAGTTCTATGGTTGGAAGGGGCTTATGCATCCTTCCAATGACCCTAATAGGTGAATGCTGGGTCATCTCTCAGATCCACACCCTTGGGAGGGATAAGTGGAGGGCTTATCAAGGGGATAAAATACCCCCAGCAGCACCAGACAGATGAAGCCACCCACCTCTCCCACACCACAGCAGGATCACTTTGAGTCCTCCTATGCATGACCAGCTCCTCTTCATAGGCCCCAACTGTTGAGTGAAGTATCTTCTACTGGCTCAGTGGACTGTGGGTTACAATCTCGGTATCTCTGGAGAGTTGTTGAGCAAAGACTAGTGGTGAGTAGGACCACTGAAGGACTCCTGCAGTGGATATAAAGCCTTGAGTAGTTGAAAGGAGGTCCTGGAAGCTGGTGACAAAAAAGTGGGACAAAAATAGAAAGTAACAAAAAAAAACAGCTGGTAGTTTTCTTTGGGGGGGATGAAATCTCTTATCTTAGGATGTATTTCTCCTGCAGTATTTTGCATTATTCCACTGCACACAGGACCCACAGCCACAGCAACTGTCTAGCTTTTCTACCATGTCTATGATATCCTGCAGTGGGGGAGGGAGATTTGATGGAATGAGAAACAGCTTCAACTGCTCATTCTAAAATTGTTTGGGTTCTATACATTTTTATGTATTAATGTTTAATCTCTTGTCAAGGTTGGGGTTGGATGCTAACAAAGTGTGGTGAGGGACAGCGTTTTTAGAAATAATACATGTAGACATACATAAATAGATTAGTTGCTGTACCGATTCATGTAAGAACAGATTCAGAAGCAAATGGTTTGATACCTTTTATTGGACCACCATAGATGTTACAAAAAGAAATCAATGTCTAAGCTTTCGGACCAACCAAGTCCTTCCTTGGAGTCTCATGACTGTTGTTCAGAGTGTCACATTCTATTAACACCCAGATCATACATTAAAAAAAAATCTCATTGGATTAAAGTATCTATTTCAGAAATCACAAATTTAAATGGCTATCATTTCATTAAAATTTGTGATTTTTTTAAATAGACACTTTAAACTAATGAGAATTGTTTCTGTTTTTTTTTTTGTTTGTTTTTTTATGTATGATCTGGATGTCAATAGAATGTGACTCCCTGAACAACTGTCATAAGTCTCCAAGGAAGGACTTGGTTAGTCCACAAGCTTAGACAATGTTTTCTATTTGCAACATCTATATTGGTCCAATAAAAGGTATTAAACCATTTGCTTCTGGATCTGTATCTAGATGCAAAACACAGTACATATCTTCTGATGCTTTTCAGGGCTTTGTCTTTCATAGTATTCTGCATTATTTCACTGCATCCAATACCCACATCCAAAGGAATTGTCTTATTTTGCATCATGTCCATGATATCCTGTAGTAAGAAAGGGAGATGAGACAGAATGAGAAACAGCTTCAGCCATTCATACTGTACAATAACTTGTTGGGATCTGTACTGTTTTTATTCATTACTTTTTATGCTCTGGACAAGGTTGGTTTGTGGATTGGAGGATGTTGCCAGAAAGCGGAGTAGAGTAAGGGTTATTAAAATTCTCCAGCTGACAATGCCTCAACATTTAAATCTTTATATTAATTCAGTGCTCTTTCCTCATTGGCAAGTGAACCTTTCTCAATTGATGCTTGCTGATATGTCTGTCTTAGAGTGGAAGCACATGCACAGAACAAAAAGGAACTTAGAGAGTTAATGTATTTATTTAGATACAAAAAGTTGATGTACTTAGGGTTTTACATTAGTTGCTGTACACTATTCCAACAGAGTTTGTCAGATTTCATCAAGGTGATTTCTTCCTTACTGACATGGTAGAAGCATGAGATACTGTAATAAAGTACATTATTACTGCGTTCCAGCATAATACAGGAAATTCCAAAACTCATTCTTGGACTTCCAGCAATATGCTGCAATAAATGACAATCAATCAGTGAGTCTGAAATAGGAGGATCCTGTTTTACACTACACATACACATACATACTCACAGTTTTACGCTACCCCTATCCTTCTACCTTTTCCATGCTTCCTGCCACCCTGACCACTCCTCTCAATTGCACTTACAAGGCCTTGCGCCACCTTCTCCCCCTGCCCATGCTCCTCCCCCTCTCCCCATCCCTCCACCTTTCTGTCTACCCTGTTTTACATCACTGACAAAGCCACTGCCTGTTACCTTCCCCCTCTGGTCATTTAAAATGCTATTACCATTGACTACACTGCACTATCTTAATTCTCTACTACTTCCTTCACTTATTTCCCTACTGCTTCCTCCCTTGTTCATCACTGTATATTATCGACGTATTATGAATTGACTATGTACGTTGTAACTTAATTTGTTAGCTCATCCTTTGCCTGATTGTAACCCCTTCCCACTGACGTGGAACATTTGTAAATGAGCTGCCTGGTACTCAAAGGTAATTTGTAATCCGAGATTGAATAAATAAATAACTAAAAACATGTCACAGGAGAGTGTTTTTAGCTGTATGGTTTGAGACCCAGTTGTGTTATTATTAAAACCGATATGCCATTTTGTCTGGGAGGGAGTGGAGGACACAGATTGTATTTTTTGACACATAATGTACCAGAGAGATTTGGTCATATCAGGGGAATGAGTAATGTACTGTAATTACATCAGAGGACTGTATTGGATAGTGACAGAACTCTTGCCATAAGGAGGACAGCATGGGGAATGGGCAGGGTTAAGCAATGACAATGGCCTTACCTTGGAGCCCACAAAAATGTGATATTACATCTCAGCCATAAAATTCCTTACAATTATACTGTAAAAAGGTAAAGCATATTTATAACAGGGGTTAGCTTAAAAACACCAGCAATTGGTGAGACAGCAGCAATAGTACAGGGGGATATAAATTGTCCAATGTTAAATTTCAGCCAATCAGAGTGTGCCACACCATTTGACAGGTGGTTACCATGGCAACACCCTGCCCCTTTCTGCCACCAGAAGTCCCGCCTTCTGCATGCCATGGCAACACCCCACTCCTTCCTACCACAGGAAGTGATGTGTTCTCACATCCTCAAACCCGGAAGTCCTCCCCTTTTCAATGCCATATGACCCTCCTCCTCCTTCCCCTCCTCTCGCATCCGTGCCACAGACTCACACCCGAGTTGCTTCTCCTCCTGCTCCCCTCACATCAGAGTGCTAGCACTTCCTCGAACCCCTGCCCTTTCACACCCCACTTCAGTGTCCTAGTTCACACCCGAGTCCCTCCTCCCCTCCTATCGTATCCCAACACCCACCATCCTGGTTCACAGCATAGTCCCTCCTCCTTCTTTCATCACTGCACCCCTGCCACAACTTCCTAGCTTGCACCCGAGTCCCTCCCCCTCACCATACTCCCAAGCCCCAGTGCCTCCTGCACCCCACCCTTTGCACCCTGCTCTCTCCTCCTCCAACTCTTCCCTTCACACCCCTGCTGCTGTATCCAACCTCAAACCTCAAGTCCCCCTCTTCCATCCCCCCTTCCCTTGCACCAGAGTCCCTCTTCCTCCACATCACCCTGCTCCCTCCTCCACCCCTCTCCTCGCAACCCTGCCACTCTATCCTAGCATGAACCCTTGCTCCCCTCCTTCATTCCCCTACCCTTGCAGCCAAGTCCCTGTTCCTCCACGCCACACTCAAAAAACCTGCTCCCCTCCTACTCACCCCCCATCGCACCCAAGTCCTAGCACCTCCATCCAATATTCATTCAATATTCATTTGCCCCCCTGTCCATCTGGGGGTATAAGGACAGGATGCATGTAAATGCTTTGTGACTTGGATTTTTTCTTGGAATTCTGTATGAGGAATGCATTATCATGCAGATGCAGTGACCACAGAGGACTCTTTAATGACACTGGTGTAAGCACACTTGTTTTGAGACATGGTACATATTGTTAAAGGGTTAGAAAAAAGTATTAATGTACATTATCAACTTCATATTTAGAGAGACTGAATAGTTCTGAGCTACTGCTTGTATGCCTAAATGAAGTGTCTCTGACTTGTTGTCTATTTATATAATTGGACTAGTGTAATCAAGGAATCTCTTTATAGATAGGTTATAAGTTTTTTGGTTGTTTTTGTAATGTTTGTAATTATTTTTGTCCTGTTGCCTGTATGCTTGAAATGAAATGCCACTGCTTTTGATACTTATAGAAACATAGACTTTGATTGTAGATAAGGACCACTTGCCCCCCCCTCCAAGTCTACCCAATTCCCTACTTATCGGCTAAGCTGCAGATTCTAGTTACTGTAACCATCAGCCTACTTCCTCCTACCCTCACTATAATTGCCTTATGTCTGTCCCATGCATTCTTGAATTCCCCCGCTGCTTTTGAACCCACAGACTCCTGAGGACGACCATTCCATGCATCCACAACCTTCTCTGTGAAAAAATACTTCCTCATGTTGCCTCTCTACCTTCAAACTGTGCCCCCTTGTTCTTGCACATCTCTTTTTCTGAAAGATGCTATCCTCTTGGACTTTTTTGATTCCATTGAGGTACTTGAAATTATTCATCATGTCCCCCCCCTAACCATTTCCTCAAGAGTATACAAATTAAACTCCTTTAGTCTCTCTTTGTATGGTTTCTGGTGCAGACCCTGCACCATTTTAGTTGCCTTCCTTTGAACTTCCTCTATCCTGCCTAGGCCCTTGTGAAGATGGGGTCTCCAGAACTGCACTCAGAACTCCAGATGGGGTTTCTCCAACTGTCTGTACAGCAGGATAACAACTTCCTGTTTTCTAGTGGTGATGCCTATCCCTATGTATCCTAGTATCCTCCCAGCCCTGCTTACCACCATCTCACATTGCCTGCCTACCTTTAGGTCATCTGATATAACTACCCCCAGGGTCCTTTCGATTGTTGTGGTTGTCAGTACCTCCCCATTACATACACTCCCACTGATTCTTGTTTCCTAGTTGCATTACTTTGCACTTCATTGCATTGAATGTTAGCTGCCATACATTTGACCATTTTTCCAACTTTGCCAATTCTCTTCTCATCCTTTCAACCCCCTCAACTTGTGTATCAACCCCGTTGCAGATTTTTGTGTCATATACAAAGAGACAAACTTTTCCTTCCAGTCCCTCTGCAATGCCACTTATAAAGACATTACAGAGGATCGGCCCCAGTACTAAACCCTACAGTATGCTGCTAGTAACCCTCTTTCTTTGGAGAAGACTCTGTTTACTATTACTCTCTGTGTCCTGTTGTCCAGCCAGTTTTTTACCCAGGCTTCCACCCTGGGACCCACTTCCCAGCTGGCTAACTTGTTTATTAATATTTTGTGTGTGACTTTGTCAAATGGCTTGCTAAAGTCTAGGTAGACCATGACCACAGTCCCTCCCTGAGTGGCTGCCACTTTGGATTAGTGGTAGTGACACGGACTCTGGTGGATAGGGTACAAGGTTCAAGTCTCTGCCAGAGCAGCAAGAAAAGTGCCTGGAAGAGGGCAGAAACCCACATTCTAGGAGTCCGAAGCAGGCTGGGATTGGGCCTCAGCAGGGGTGAGATTTAGTGACTCCTAGTGGTCACTGGGTGTTGGTACAGAGGAGAAGAAGTGGGTCAGGAGGTGGATAGGTACAGAAAAAGGAGGAGCTGGTATATACATATTTCCAGGGGAGGTACCCAAAGACTGGAGGACAGCAGATGTAGTCCCCTTATACAAAAGTGGGAACAAAGAGGAAGCAGGGAACTACAGACCAGTCAGCCTCACCTCGGTAGTGGGAAAGATCATGGAAGCACTACTGAAGGAGAGATTGGTGGAACATCTGGTTGTCAATGGACTACGGGACCCAAGGCAGCATGGTTTCACTCAGGGGAGGTCATGTCAGACCAACCTTATTGAATTTTTTGACTGGGTGACTAGGAGGTGGATCAGGGGAGGGCAGTGGACATGGCCTATCTGGACTTCAGCAAGGCCTTTGACACTGTGCCACATAGAAGACTATTACACAAACTGGGGAATATGGGTGTGGGCAGGACAGTAGTGTGGTGGGTAGGTAACTGGCTGGGTGGCAGGACACAGAGGGTGGTGGTAAATGGCTGTCACTCCACAGAGGGAAGAGTGACCAGTGGGGTACCACAGGGATCAGTGCTGGGACCGGTCCTATTCAACATCTTCATCAGTGAAATTGCACAGGATATAGAAGGCAGAATTTCACTGTTCGCTGATGACACAAAGCTCTGTAACAGAGTAGACACACCAGAGGGTGTAGACAGAATGAGAAGGGACCTGCAGAAACTTGAAGAATGGTCAAGGGTTTGGCAGTTGAAATTCAATGCAAAGAAGTGCAAGATAATGCATATGGGGCACAAAAACCCTGGCACAATATATCAGTTGGGGGTGAGGATATAGCATGCACCAAGCAGGAAAGGGATCTTGGGGTTGTCATCTCTGATGACCTCAAGGTAGGGAAACAGTGTGACAAGGCATCAGGTAAGCAATAGGATGCTGGGATGTATAGGCAGGGCATCACCAGCAGGAAAGGGAGGTCATAATTCCGCTATACAAGACACTAGTGAGGCCCCACCTGGAGTACAGTGTACAGTTCTGGAGACCATACCTACGTAAGGACATAGACAGGGTAGAGAAGGTTCAGAGGAGGGCAACAAAGATGGTGCATGGGTTGCATCACAAATCCTATGAAGACAGGTTGAAGGAACTGAACATGTACTCCCTGGAGAGAGGAAGGAGAGAGGGATATGATAGAGACATACAAGTATCTTACAGGGAGGAACAGGGTGCAGGAAAACACTATTTTTAAGCGAAAAAGATGTTTCAGGACTAGAGGGCATGGGATGAAGTTGGAGGAGGGGCGATTCAGAGGAAACATGAGAAAGAATTTCTTCACAGAACGGGTGGTGGACAAGTGGAACACCCTGCCAGAGGAAGTGGTGGGGCTGAAACAATCAGGATTTAAGAATGCATGGGATAGACATAAAGGAATTCTAGAGGTCAGGGGTTAGGGGAAATAGACTTCTAGGAAAACAAACTGAACTTCAGCTCAAATGGGCAGACTAGGTGGGCCATAGGCCCTTATCTGCCGACACTGTCTATGTATCTATGTATCTATGTATTACTTTGGTCACCCAGTCAAAGAAATCTATTAGATTTATCTGACAAGACCTTCTCACAGTGAATCCATGCTACCTTGGGTCCTGTGCACCGCTGGCCTGTAGGCACTCAACAATTCTTTCTTTCAGAAATGATTCCAACATTTTCCCTACCACCGATGTCAACTTAACAGGTTTGAAGTTTTCTGCCTCTGCCATCCTCCCACTTTTGTGAAGGGAAATCACATCTGCCTTCCTACAGTCCTTGGGTATCCCACCATACTCCCATGATTTGTTAAAAAGAGTAGTCAGTGGTGTCACTAGTTCCCCCCTTAGTTGTTTTAGAATTCTGGTGCAAATTCTGTCAGGACCCATTGCCTTGTCCACCTTGAGTTTTAGGAGTTCTTTCAAGACCCTTTTTTCTGTGAATGGACTGGTATACAAATTAAACTCCTTTAGTTTCTCTTTGTATGGTTTCTGGTACAGACCCTGCACCATTTTAGTTGCCCTTCTCTGGGCGACCTCCATCCTGTCTATGTCCTTGAGGAGATGGGGTCTCCAGAACTGGACGCAGAACTCCAGATGGGGTCTCACCAACTGTCTGTACAGAGGGATAACAACTTCCTGTTTTCTACAGCCCTCCTTACTGCCTTCTCACATTGCTTGCCCACCTTAAGGTCATCTGAGATGACTACCCCCAGGTCCCTTTCCATTTCTGTTGTTGTTATTATCTCACCCCCCATTGTGTACTCTTCCCCTCGATTTTTGTTTCCCAGGTGCCTTATTTTGCACTTCTTTGCATTGAATCTAAGTTGCCATATATTTGACCATTCTTCCAACATTGCCAAGTCCCTTTGCATCCTCTCCACCCCACCTTCTGTATTAACCCTCTTGCAGATCATTATGTCATCTGCAAAGAGACATACTTTTCCTTCCAGTCCCTCTGCAATGTCACTTATAAAGACATTAAAGAGGACCAGTCCCAGTACTGAACCCTGCAGTACCCCAATAGTAACCACCCTTTCTTAAGAGTAAAGTCTGTTTACTATTACCCTCTGTATCCTGTTGTCCATCCAATTTTTCACCCTGGCTACCACCTTGGGACCCACTCCAAGGCTGGCTAACTTGTATATTAATCTTTTCAATCAATCAATCAAAGTCTTTATTTAGCCAGGCGATCACTGTTGAGTAAGCTCATTTCCGAGGTGGACCTGGGTTTGTTAACAAGGAACAAGGGACAATATACATGGGATGCAACACACAAGAAAACAGTAATAATACAAATAAAATGAGATACAATAATACAGTATATACAAAGTATCAGCAGGTAGCATTGACAGTAGTGTATGTTTGGAACAGAAAATACAGCTAGTTTTGGGTAGGACATAATTTTTCATAAAAGTAAAGAAATATACATATCAGGTGCATTGAACACAAATAAAACCTAATATAAAAAGATATATAGTGATACGGTATGGAGAAATAGAGCTGGAACCAGGGTCAAAGGAATGTGGAAGGGACAGATATGGGGGTATAAAAAGGGGAGAGGGAAGAGTCAATTATAGATGTGTCAAATGCCTTGCTAAAGTCTAGGTAGGCCATGTCCACTGCCCTTCCCTGGTCTACCACATTGGTCACCCAGTCAAAGAAATCTATTAGAATCATCTGACATGACCTACCTGCTGTGAACGCATGCTGCCTTGGGTCCTGTGCCCCACTGGCCTCTAGGAACTCAATAATTCTTTCCTTTAGAAGTGATTCCATCATTTTTCCTACCATTGAGGTCAAACTAACAGGTCTGTAGTTTCCTGCCTCTGTCTTGCTCCCACTTTTGTGAAGGGGAATCACGTCTGCCCTCCTCCAGTCCTCTGGTATGACACCATCCTCCCATGATTTGTTAAAAAGGTAGTCAGTGGAGTCACTAATTCTACCCTTAGTTCTTTTAGAATTCTTGGGTGAATCCTGTCAGGTACCCTTGCTTTGTCCACCTTCAGTTGTAAGAGTTCTTTCAGGACCATTTCATCTGTGAATGGACTGGTATCGACCTCCCTATCCAGAGTGCTTCTATTGTTTGATTTAGGTACCTCCTCCTCCTCCTCTTCTTTTGTGACTACTGAGCAGAAGTATCCATTCAGTGTCTCTGCTTTTTCACTGTCATCCTCTGCCCTCCCTTCCCTTCAGTAAGCCTCACTATCCCTTCCTTCATCTTTCTTCGCTCCCTAATGTACCTATAAAAGGTTTTATCCCACTTCTTAACTGAGTTGGCTATCTTTTCCTCAGTTTGGGCTTTTGCTATTCTGACTGCCTTCCCCACTCCCTTCTGTTTTAACTTGAAACATAGAAACACAGACTTTGACGGTAGTTAAGGACTGCTTGGCCCACCTAGTCTGTCCATTTCCTGGTACAGTTCTCTGTCTTGCTCCTTCTGTGTTTCCTTATATTTCATGAAAGCTACTTTTTTCTCCTTAACCTTCACTGCCACCTCTTTTGAGAACCATAGTGTTTTTTTCCTTCATTTTGCTTTGTTGATTTGCTTCATACAAAGGCTTGTTGCATCTGTGATGGCTGTTTTGATTTTGCCCCATTGTTTCTCCACCCCTCCTTCTTGCCAGTTTGCTAGTGCTTTTCTGAGGCACTCTTCCATTTTCCCAAAGTCAGCCCTCCTAAAGTCCAATACTCTTGCTTTTGTATGGCTTGACTCTGGCTGTGTTTATCATGAATCACACTGTTTTGTGGTCACCTGTTCCCAGATGGCTACCCACTTCTAAATCTGAGATCCTTTCTCCATCCCCATTTGACAGTACCAGGTCTAAGATTGTTCCCTCCCTCCCTAGTGGGTTCTACCTCTAGCTGTCTGAGGCATGCCCCCTGCAGGGCATCAAGAATAAACCTGCTTTTTGATGTGGCTGCAGCTAGGGTGCTCCAGCTAATGCCTGGCATATTCAGGTCCCCCATCAAGAATATCTCCCCTTTTTCTGCCATTCTAAGAATGCCTTCTATCATTTCCTCATCCATTGCTTCCCCTGAGATGGGGGTCTGTATACCACCCTTGTGTGAATTGTGGTGCCATAACCAGTTTCCAGGGTAACCCACAGTGCCTCCTCTACTCCTGGGAACCAGGATCCTAGGTGATAGGTTTAAATACTTCATTGGCAAGCATTTAAACTAGCCAAGGGGGAGGCACTGGAAAGGAGCAGGGAAATCCTAGCCCCCCCAAAAAATCATGGTAGTAAGTGTGGCAAACACCAACATAGAGGTGTCTATAGGGAGAAGGGCAGGGTTAAATGGAGAAAGTGACAAAGGCAAGAAGGATAGGGGCAAAAGGGAGTAAGGCCATCAGAAATGGAGGTAATGAGTACCAATGCCCGTAGTCTGGGCAACAAGCTCCCTGAGCTGGTGGCCTTGATGGAAGAGGATGCCTGGACATCGTAGGAGTCACAGAAACATGGTACACAGAGAACCATGACTAGGATGTTAACATACCAGGGTACATAACCTACAGGAGAAACAGGCAGGGAGAAGGGGAGAAGTAGCTCTCTATGTAAAGGAAAGGATAAAAGCAACTGAACAAAAGAGTAAACAGGGAGGAGAGGAGGCACTGTGGGTCACCTTGGAGACTGGAAAGGGCACCACAATCCACACAGGGGTTATGTACAGGCCCCCATGTCAGGGGGAGGGATTGAACAAGGATATGATGGAAGGCATTCTTAGAATGGCAGAGAAAGGGGAGATACTGTTGATGGGAGACCTGAATATGCCAGATGTTAACTGGAGCACATTTGCTGCAGCCACATCCAAGAGCAGGGCCATTCTTGATACCCTACAGGTGGCAGGCCTCAGACAGCTAGTTTCGGAACCCACTCATGAGGGAGCAATCTTAGACCTCGTACTCTCAAACGGGGGCAGTGAGAGGAACTCAGATCTAGAAGTGGTTGCCATCTGGGGACAAGTGACCATCAAACAGTGTGGTTCACGTTAAACTCAGCTACAGAGTCAAGCCATACAAACGTGAGGGTATTAGACTTTAGGAGGACTGACTTTGGCAAGATGGGAGAGTGCCTCAGAAAAGCAGTAGCAAACAGGCTAGAAGGAGGTGTGGAGCAACAATGGGGAATCATCACAACTGTCATCACAGAGGCAACAAGCCTTTGTGTGAAGCAAATAAACAAATCAAAATGAAAGAAAAAGCCACTATGGTTCTCAAAAGAGGTGGCTGTGAAAGTCAGGAAGAAAAAGATAGCATTCTGGAAGTATAAGGAAACACAGAAGGAGCAGGACAGAGAGCTGTACCAGTTAAGGCAGAAGGAAGCAGGGAGTGAAGTCAGAATAGCAAAGGCCCAAACTGAGGAAAATATAGCCAACTCAGTTAAGAAGGGGGATAAAACCTTTTATAGGTACATCAGCGAGCATAGAAAGCCAAAGGGAGGGATAGTGAGGCTGAATAGAATGAACAGTGGGTGGGCAGAGGGGGACAGTGAAAAAGCAGGGATACTGAATGAATATTTCTGCTCAGTATTCACAAAAGAGGAGGGGGAAGTGTCTAATCCAATTAACAGAAGCAGTCTTGATGGGGGGGGTCGATCCCAGTTCTTTCACAGAAGAAAGAGTTCTGCAAGAACTCCTAAAACTAAAGGTGGACAAAGCAATGGGTCCTGATGGAATTCACCCCATAATTCTAAAAGAATTAAGGGAGGAACTAGTGAAACCACTGGCTACTCTTTTTAATAAATCATGGGAGGATGGTGTGGTACCCAAGGACTGGATGAAGGTGGATGTGATTCCCCTTCACAAAAGTGGGACCAAGACAGAGGCGAAAACTACAGACCTGTCAGTCTGACCTCTGTGGTAGGAAAGTGATGGAGTCACTTCTGAAGGAAAGAATAGTTGAGTACCTAGAGGCCAGTGGGGCACAGGACCCAAGGCAGCATGGGTTCACAGCAGGAAGGTCATGTCAGATGAATCTAATAGATTTCTTTGACTGGGTGACCAAAGTAGTAGACCAGGGAGGGGCTGTGGACATGGCCTACCTAGACTTTAGCGAGGCATTTGACACAGTCCCACACAAAAGATTAATAGTCAAATTAACCAGCCTGGGAGAGGGACCCAGGGTGCTAGCCTGTTTAAAACATTGGCTGCACAACAGGACACAGAAGGTAAATGTAAATGAAGTCCACTCTGAAGAAAGAGGGGTTACTCGTGGGGTACCGCAGGGTTCAGTATTGGGTCCAGTCCTTTTTAATGTCTTCATCAGTGACATTGCAGAGGGACTGGAAGGAAAAGTATGCCTTTTTGCAGATGACACAAAGATCTGCAACAGGGTTGATACACAAAGAGGCATGGAAAGGATGAAGGGACTTGGCAAGGTTGGAGGAATGGTCAGAAGTATGGCAGCTAGGATTCAATGCAAAGAAGTGCAAAATAATGCACCTGGAAACAAGAACCCAGGGAAGAATACACAATGGGTGGGGAGGTAGTAACAACAACAAAAAGGAAAGGGACCTGGGGGTAATCATATCAGATGACCTTAAGGTTAGCAAGCAATGTGAGAAGGCAGTAGGGAGGGCTGGGGGTATACTGGGATGTGTAGGGAGAGGCATCAGCAGCAGAAAACAAGAAGTTGTTATCCCTCTGTACAGACAGTTGGTGAGACCCCATCTGGAATACTGTGTCCAGTTCTGGAGACCCCATCTCCACAAGGACATAGACCAGATAGAGGCAGTCCAGAGGAGGGCAACTAAAATGGTGCAGGGTCTGCAAGAGAAGCTGTATGAGGAGAGACTAAAGGAGCTTAATATGTATACCCTTGAGGAAAGAAGGGAGAGAGGGGACATGATAGAAACTTTCAAGCACCTCAAGGGAATCAACAAAGTCCAAGAGGGTAGCATCTTTCAGAAAAAGAGACGTGCAAGAACAAGGGGACACAATTTAAAGATAGAAGGAGGGCGGTTCAGGGGCAATGTGAGGAAATATTATTTCACAGAGAGGTTAGTGGATGCATGGAACAGCCTTCCTGAGGAGGTTGTGGGGTCTAAAACTGTGGGAGAATTCAAGAATGCATGGGACAGACATAAGGCAATTCTTGTGGGGGGTAGGAAGAAATAGGCTGTTGGTTAACGAGGATCTGTGGCCTACCCTGTAGGTAGGGAAAAGGGCAGACTAGATGGGCCAAGCAGTCCTTATCTGCCATCAAAGTCTATGTCTCTATGTTAGTTCCATTACTTTGATCCCTTCCCTTATATAAAGTGCTACTCCTCCTCCTTCTCTTTTACCCTCCCTGTCCTTCCTGTACATTGTGTATCCTGGTATGTTGATATCCCAGTCATGGTTCTCAGTATACCATGTTTCTGTGATTGCCAAGATATCCAGATGTCCCTCTTCCATCAAGACCACTAGTTCAGGGAGCTTGTTACACAGACTATGGCACTGGCACTTATCACCCTCCATTTGTTGATGGCCTTACCCCTTTTAGCCCCATCCCTGACCTTACTGCCTTTTTCTGCATTTACCCCTGTCCTGCTCCCCATTAACTTCTCTACCTTGGTGTTTGCCTCTCTAACTACTGTGTTTTGTGGAAGGAGGCTGGGTTTTCCCTGCTCCTTTTCAGTGCCTCCCCCTTGGTTAGTTTAAATGCACAGAAGGGGCACAGAAGAGAGAGAGAGAGAGAGAGTGTGTGTCCCACTTGAGAGGGGCATGTAAGAGCAGTCCCTGTCCCTGCAGCAAAGTCTGTGAGCTGGGGACTGGTGTTTCTGATGCACCCTGTGTAAGAGAGAGGCAGTTGTGGCCACAGTAACCTCATGGATGCAACAGAAAGTCAGAGAGAGAGAGAGACAGAGAGAGAGAGAGAGAGACAGAGAGAGAGAGAGAGAGAGGGAGAAACAGACTGGACTGTGGGGAGTGACAGAAACAGAGGAAGCAAAGTACAGGAAACATTTGCACAGTTGGCATTCCTGTTGGCAAATGCTTGTGAGCTAGAGAAACAGTGTGGGAAAGACAGAGACAGTACCACAAAAGGAGAGTGACAGAGGGACACAAAGGCAGTCACCAAGAAAATGAGACACCCAAAGCCATGCCACAGTCATGCATATAAAGACAGAGACAGAGACAAAGAGACAGAAAGACAGAGAGACAGAGAGAGAGTGAGAGAGCTAGAGGCAGTAACTCCTTTGCACTTGCAAAATGTATTTTCTCTCCCTCTCTCTCTCTGCCTCTCTCTCTCTCTCTTTCTCTCTCTCTCTCTGTCTGTTTGTCTCACTCTCTCCATCTGTGTGATTAGCAGCTGTCAGACTGTCAGGGTGATTTCCCATCCCCACCCTCGAGAACCACTCCCCATCCCTCCAAGACCAAATGTGTGTTCTGTTGAGGTTTGCTGCAGGGAAACACTGTGGCAGCTAGTTCATCTCCAGTTGCATGAGAAGGATGTCTGATGGGGGGAGGGGGCTGAACATGGTAAGCATGCTAGCAGAAAACATTATGTTCAAGTAATGTCACAAGTCATGTCACTAGTGTATGTGTGATATTTTTTATGAACAGAAGAGGGCTGCATTATTTGTTAGTGACTATTTTGCAAGGTGGCAAGATACACTACCTTTATTGTTCTTTAAACACAAGAAAAAACACTTTCTATGTCTTTGTTCGTGTTTTTGACATAACCCATGTTAAAAGCACAATAACACATTCCAGGGTATGGTGCTATAGGCATTTAATCCAAACATGGGGCACTGTGAGGACACTCATTCTGCAGTCTTGTGCCTCACAACGCACTCTAAGCATGGGTTAAATAACTTTAGAAAATGGGTGAAAGAAAAGCTGTGTTCTGATTGGCTAATGCACCCTGGCACAGGTGTTGTTATTTCTTAACAACACCCAGTACACAACAAGTCCCAATTCTGGGTGCCCTATTACTAAGGGTATTCTTGGGCACCCTGAATTTTGAAACCTACTAGATGCCATTTTTTGCCCCTCGCTAAGGCAGACATACATTAAACTGGCACCTGGACTGATTTCCCCTCAAAAACCATGCCAACATGATGAGCAGCCCTAAGAAAAAATAAGATGACCCACAAAATGAGCAGCAGCAATATTAAATAAATGGTAATATAAGTGTGTGTTACAGATGAAGCTTTGTAACCGGTATTTGGCATGAGAGCAGTGGCATTTTCTTGTTTTTCCATATCGCAGATGGACGTCCATCTGAGGTATGAAAAACCAACAAAGTGCCACTCCTGCTCATGCTGAGTGTGACACTTGGACAGCTGGTTCTGATCACTGTATCATTTTTGTAATATAAAAATGTGTCATGGATTGTCTCTCATCAGAGATGCTAAGACAGCATGTGAGTTGACACACACACACAGGTTTTAGATACAAGGTGTTACCTGGAAGGCCAGAAGTAATTACAGATTGGAACTGGCCTTAATCAAGAATCTCTTGTTTTTCTAAGTTAAATATAGTTTTAACTGCCAAGAGGGAAATCAGTGTCCATTTTATGATGTTAGAGGAGGAAACCAGGTGATAGCACACTGGTGCAAAATCATAAATGCTTTGATGTCTGTCTGAGAGAGGATACTGCTTATAGATGAAAGGAAATTTACACACTGGGGAAGTCACATGGGGAAAGGAGTTTCTGCTGATGTAACCTTAATTATCTTACCTTCTAATATGATAAAATATCCTGGTGTATGATTTTTTTATAAACAGAGGAGCTAGGTGACCTCATGCAAAGGGGTTGGCCAAGACAGTTTTTTAAACAGTATTCTGTTTTCCTTCAGAGACTTTTATCTATGCTCTGACAAAGAAACATCTTTGAGCTCTTTAAGCAAGTATACAGTCAGAGAGAGACAAAATCTAAGCACTGTAGTAGGAATCGTACTGTTAAAACCTTGTTCTTTTAAAAGATGGTATGGTTCTTGTGATATATAGTTCTGTATTTTACGTTTTATATACTTTTATCTGTTTTAGTAAAACTCTATTTTTACAGCCTACCTGGTCTGTCTTTGAATTCCTTTTCTTTAACAAGTGAAGTATGTATATATGGTTAAAGCAGACACTGTGCATAAGCTTGAATGGTGATACCAGACTGGAAAAGGTAAGAGAAATCTGAGGTCTTTAATAGAGTTTTTAAGGGTTCATTTCTGTACACCTGGTTAGGTGCCCATAGGCAAAGATATCTGGCCCCCCAAAGACAGAATTATCTGAGCCTGTGCATTGGGTATGCTAGCAAGAGGTTCACAGTTTGAATCCCTTCAGAACTGAGACCAAAGGTTGATTCGAACCCACAAAACAGACAGGAGGGTTACCCTGTTTCTGTTAACTGTTCACAAGACTGCGCTCGGAGGTTGGCACTTTGGGAGTAGAGGGCTGACCTGCTGAGTGGGTTTGTGACAGATTGGTGGCAGTGGTGGGATGGAATTGAGGCAAACTCTGTTAATAAAATTAAAAATGTGATTTTGTTAGAACAGTTTTATTGGGCATGTCCAGCAGAGCTAAAAACCTTGCTGGAGGACCGAGATCCCAAAACAGTGCAAGAAGTTGCTGAACTCTTGGACCACTATGCCAAGAGCAGACCTGCTCTGAGAGCAAATGTGGTGGGCATGGCAGCACAGAAAGGGAAAAACATGCCTTCAGGGCAGCTAAAACCCTCACTGCCTCTACCAAAACCAGTTAGCCCCAGGATTCAGAGAAAAGATTTCTCTGAAAAGACAAGTAGAATGTTGGTTATGTAAAGAAACTGGGCATATTGCCAGACAGTGTTCCAAAAGAATGAGCAATAATACTCAGAATGGTACTAGAAAAGAAGTGGGTTGTTTGTGTGTCCTGGAAGCATGCTTGTGAATATGGGGGAACACATGCATCCAGTCATGGTTAATGGTGTACAGATGCAAGGGTTAAGGGACAAAGGGGCATCCTTGACCTTGGTAAAAAGGGATCTAGTAGAGGCTGGTCAGCTTATACCCAATAAATACGTCACTGTACAGGACTTTACTGGTGAGGCAAAAACATTGCCCCTTGCTAGTTTTCTCCTGGACTGGGGTGAAACAGGGGGAACTGTGCAACAGGTGGCTGTAGCCAAAACCTTAGCAGTGGATGTGATCCTGGGCAACAATCTAAAACAGGGTGTGTGCAGTTACCCATAGCCAAGCGGCAAGGGAAAATTGTAGTTCCCTGAATCCCACAGAAGCCATTACGGAAACCACTGAGAGGCTGGTTCCCCAGCCTGTGTATCCATATGGGGAGACTAATGAAAAGGGGGTAGAAATTTCCCCAGTAGCAAGTAACCTCACAGCTACAGAGGGTTACTCCGAAGAGGGAGGGATCACCCATTGTCAGAGGGTTGGGATTGACAATGATCCTGAGTGCCCTGGCTCTAGTGCTAGGGACCCTGGTTTAGCAAATGAGGGGGACCTGTCCCATGCCTTGGGAATGTGTGAGGGGTTTGCAGCTGCTCAGAGAAGTGACCCTAGTTTAGAGAATCTGAGGGCTTGGGCAGACTCGTACGGCGCACAGGGAGGTGACGGCAGACATAAGGTGTATTGGGAAAATGGACTTATGTATACTCAGGCTGTGCAGACAGAGGAAGGGGTGCTAGGCAGGCAGCTTGTCATTCCCCAGGGGTATCGTGAGCAGTTGCTCAAGACTGCACATGATATTCATTTGTCTGGTCATCTGGGATTCATGCACATGATGCAGCAGTTGGCCCAGAATTTCTACTGGCCTAACTTCACCTAGCAGGTAAAGAAGTATTGCAGGTCTTGTCACCGGTGCCAAGAAATAGGGAAGGCAGGCAAGAAAACCCAAGCCACCCCGATTCCATTGCCCATAGTGGAGGAGCCATTCCAGAGGGTGGGAATGGATATTGTGGGGCCTTTATATACCCCCAGCTCCTCAGGGAAGAGATTCATCCTGACTGTGGTGGATTATGCCACCTGGTACCCAGAGGCAGTCACCCTATCCTCTCTGAGGACAGACAAAGTAGCAGATGCCTTACTTGGGATTTTCTCCCGTGTTGGGTTTCCACAGGAGGTTATCACTGATCAAGGGGGTTCCTTCATGTCAGACCTGATGAAATGTTTATGGGAGAAGTGTGGGGTGGTGCAGAGATGCACAACACCGTATCACCCCCCACAAGTCAGTGGTCTTGTGGAAAGATTTAATGGTACCCTACAGTGAATGCTCCAGGTGTTTGCTGAACAGCATGGGAGAGACTGGGAGAAATACCTTCCCTGCCTGTTGCTTGCATATAGGGAGATGCCCCAAGAGTCGACAGGATTTTTCCCGTTCAAACTCTTATATGGAAGCCGGGTATGTGGGTCCCTAGACTTAATTTGGGAGGACTGGGAGGGCAAGCATGCCACCCAGGGAACTCCCATAGTGGATTATATCCTTAGGTTTAGGGAAAGGCTGAAGGAGCTTATGGGGACAGCCCAGAGCAACCTAGCAGCTGCCCAACAGAAACAAAAAGTGTGGTATGACCGCAGAGCCAGAGTTCGTTCATACATGGTGGGTCAGGGAGTCATGGTCCTTATTCTGGTCCAGAAACACAAGCTGCAGGCTGAGTGGGCAGGACCGTACAAAGTGGTTAGGAAGGTAAATGGCATGAACTACATTATAGAGTTACCTGACTGAAGACAGGCAGAAAGGACGGACCATGTCAACAGGATGAATCCATATGCAAATAGGGCTGACATGGTGTTTGCAGTGTGTAGTCCTGGGGAGGGAACAGATGAAGAAGACCCCTTTCTGGACTTGCTGGAAGAAAGTAAGTGGGAGTCCTCTGCGGAGGCAGTAAAATTGTCTCCCCAGCTGGCCCTGGGTCAGATCCAGAAAGTAAGGGAGGTTTTTGCAGACTTTGCCCCAATGTTTAGCGCCAAGCCTGGACTAACCCCTTAGCAACTCATGATGTGGAGAAAGGGACACAGATGCCCATACGGCAAACAGCATATCGGGTGTCAGAGGCTGTCCAAAGGGACATTAGGAGGGAAGTGGAGGCGATACTGGACTTAGGGGTAATCCAGAGATCCCACAGCCCCTGGGCCTCACCCATAGTCCTTGTGCCCAAGCCAGATGGCTCTACTCATTTCTGTGTGAACTATCATGGACTGAATGCAGTCACAAAGTCAGATGCCCACCCGATGCCCCAGACGAATGAACTCCTGGACAAGTTGGGAGGGGCATCTCACCTTACGACCATTGATCTGACCAAGGGGTATTGGCAGGTAGAGTTGATGGACAGAGCTAGGAAGA
The DNA here is from genome assembly GCA_016271365.2 of Neoceratodus forsteri. Lineage (NCBI taxonomy): Eukaryota > Metazoa > Chordata > Ceratodontiformes > Ceratodontidae > Neoceratodus > Neoceratodus forsteri. The sequence goes on along the minus strand of CM057450.1, from coordinate 514,546,846 downwards.
GGTCGGCCTCCATCACTCTGATAGGCTTATTTGAATTTAAAGTAATGCCTTTTGGAATGAAGAACGCCCCAGCCACTTTCCAAAGGTTGGTGAACCAGGTGTTAAATGGTGCTGAGGAGCACACTGTGGCATACCTGATGATATTGCCATCTTTAGTGCCAGCTGGGAGGAACACCTATCCCACCTTAGGGAAGTGCTGGGCAGGATACAGAGGGACGTGCTCACTGTCAAAGCCGAGAAGTGCCAGGTGGCCATGGGAGAATTGGCATACCTCAGGCATGTGGTAGGCCATGGACAGCTCCATCCTAACCAAATAAAAATAGAGGAAATCCAGGCATGGCCCAGACCAGAAACACAGAAGCAGGTCAGGAGTTTTCTAGGGACAGCAGGGCACTACAGAAAATTTGTACCCAATTACGGTGCCCTGGCTGCTCCCCTATCTGACCTGACAAAGAAAAGGATGCCCAAGAAAAATTACCTGGGGCCCAGCCTGTGAGGAAACCTTTTCCAAACTAAACGAGGCACTGTGCAGTGCTCCTGTTTTGACAAGTCCTGACTATAGCAAACCCTTTATAGTTCAGACAGATGCCTCAGACATGGGTATTGGGGAAGTACTGAGTTAGACATCCAGCCAAGGGACAGATCACCCAGTTGTGTACCTAAGCAGGAAGTTATTTCCCAGGGAGCAGGCATACTCCACTATGGAAAAAGAATGTCTTGCCATAGTGTGGACCCTAAAGAAATTAGAGCCATACTTATATGGGCAGCATTTTGTGGTGCAGACTGACCACAACCCCCTGGTTTGGCTGACACAGATGGGAAAGAGCAATGGTTGATTGCTAAGATGGAGCCTTGCTTTGCAAGGGTATGATCTAACAATCATACATAGGGCTGGAGCCAAAAATCAGAACTATGATGGGCTGTCTTGTGTGTATGAGGAGTGAACTGATTTGGGAAGCTCATCCCATGCAGAGGATAGAGCCACCAAATTCAGTCTAGGTGGGGAGGAATTGTGACACTTGAACAGCTGGTTCTGATCATTGTATCATTTTTGTAATATAAAAATGTGTTATGGACTGTCTCTCATCAGAGATGCTGAGACAGCATGTGAGTTGACACACACACACACCCTGGTTTTAGATACAAGGTGTTATCTGTAAGGCCAGACGCTAATTATAGACTAGAACCAGCCTTAATCAAGAATCTCCTGTTTTTCTAAATTACATATAGCTTTAACTGCTAAGAGGGAAAAATCTGTGTCCAATTTATGACGTTAATGGAGGAAACCAGGTGATAGGACACTGGTGCGAAATCATAAATGCTTTGATGCCTGTGTGAGAGAGGATACTGCTTACAGATGAAAGGAAATGTGCTGACTTGATTGGGGAAGTCACATGAGGAAAGGAGTTTCTGCTGATGTAACCTTAATTATCTTACCTTCTAATATGATAAAATATCCTGGGTGTATGATTTTTCATAAACAGAGGAGGCTCTAGGTGACCTCATGCAAAGGGGTTTGCAAGACAGTTTTTTAAACAGTACTGTGTTTTCCTTCATAGACTTTTATCTATGCTGTGTCAAAGAAACATCTTTGAGCACTTTAAGCAAGTATACAGGTAGACAGAGACAAAATCTAAGTACTGTAGTAGGAATTGCACTGTTAAAACCTTGTTCTTTTAAAAGATGGTATGGTTCTCATGATATATAGTTCTGTATTTTATGGTTTATATACTTTTATCTATTTTAGTAAAACTCTATTTTTAGAGCCTACCTGGTCTGTCTTTGAATTCCTTTTCTTTAACAAGTGAAGTATATATGGTTAAAGCAGACACTGTGCATAAGCTTAAATGGTGATACCAAACTGGAAGAGGTAAGAGAAATCTGAGGTCTTAGAGTTTTTAAGGGTTCATTTCTGTACACCTGGTTAGGTGCCCATAGGCAAAGATATCTGGCTCCCTGAAGACAGAATTATCTGAGCCTATGCATTGGGTACGTTAGCAAGAGGTTCACAGTTTGAATCCCTCCAGAACTGAGACCAAAGGTTGATTCGAACCCACAAAACAGAAAGGAGGGTTACCCTGTTTCTGTTAACTGTTCACAAGACTGCTCTCTATCCTCCAAAGCAGTTTCTGAATTCCCACTGCTGTGCACTACAGAGCAAGCTGTAACAAGAAGAGTTTCAATTCAACAGTATCTCCACAAAATGTGTCCTACCAGTATGTTCCTTACTCGAACCCCCAGCAACAAGAAAAGGATCACCTCCCCAACCGTGCTAACTCTCAAACTGCGCACATCATTATACACTGCAGGCCCAGTGCTAAAAATAATTTGCTCTGAAATAAACAAAAAACAAGCACGCCACGAGGAAAAACATGTTGCACAGTGGGGGGGGGGGCAATAAAAACAAAACAGTAACTGCTGTACAGAGTTAACTGCATACAACCAGCTTTTTTGTTTCTTGCTAATTATGGAGTCTCCATTAGAACAAAACTCCTTCATTTCAGTACAGAGGAACTATTTAATTACAAAAGTTATTATTAATCTTTTTTATCCAATTAATTATTTTTTCATTTTATTTTTCCACAGTGCCCATTTTCTAAGTGCAATAATACCCTCCAGTATGGGTGTTATGGGATATAACGGACCTTCTAGGGGCTATAAGGCCCTCCGCCTGCGGCATCAGGCCTCATTATGCCCTGGACGGTCCATTATATCCCAGTAACACCCACCCTGTTGGGTTTTATTACTTACATAACCCCATATCATGTCATGGGTTATTGCTAAATTATAACATGGGTGTTTAAAAATGTCCAAGCCCATTGGTGCAGTACCTTGGTGTGGCCATACATTAAATTTCCTTTTTAATGCACGTTTCCACAGAGGGACTCACTGAAAGTTGTGTCAGGACTTGTTTGGTTTGCAAGTCTGAATGGCAGCCATTTGTAAATTTGGGGAAGCGTGAGAGAGAGATACACAGTGGTGTTTTGCCCTGCCATGCAGGGTATGCCAAAGCAGCAGGTTTTGCTGTCAGTTGCCCGACCAAATGGTAGTAACACAGTGTGGAACAGTGCCTTGTGACTGTGGAAGATATCTTGTTATTTCCCTGTTGTTACCAGCCCATTCCCTCCCCCTTCCCTTTTCCAGGATTCAGCACTTCAAAGTACATTCCTGTCCTCCTGTGGATTTTGCTATCACACCTGTAGTCTGTGTCTGTATGAGCATCATACAGGAGAAAGACAGGGAGGCCAGTTCTAGAAGCATCCCTACACATGTCGCAAGTTGCAACATGCAATGTATTCAGTTGTGCCAAGGACCCTGCACCCGATACTCTAAGGAGCAGGGGTCCCCATGGCTAAGTCCTGCGACTTGTGCTAACTGTACAGGTATGCCAAACAGAAGGCATACCTGAACAGTTGGCCACAAGCCTGCGGCATGCACAGTGCCACCCGCAAGTGCCCCACCACCCCAGTCCCCAAGCCTGAAAAGCCCCACAGGGCTATGGGAACCCCCAGCCCCAATCCCCCCAATACTGATTAAAAATGCCCTGCAGGGCTATCAGACCCTCCCAGTCCTGATCACCATGTACAGTTAACAGCCCTGCAGGGCTGATCTCGCCCCCCCAAGCCCTGATCCCTGAACTCAAGTGCTTGCGGTACTGCAAAAAGTAAAAAAGATACTCATCCCCATTATCCCTGGTAGTCTAGTGCCCCCCACCCAGCAGTGCCAGACCACCTTGCTCCCCCCAACCATCCCCAGCTGGCAACTGGTACAGCCCACCTCTCACCACCATGGCCAGCTGATGACTGAGCTCCATATGAGCATGTACTACTGTAAATAGTTCACACTCAATGAATGACAGGTCATTCATTGAGCGCATACTATTTATAGTAGTATGCTCTCATACAGAGCTCAGTTGACAGTTGGTAGTGAGAGGTGGGCTGTGTCGGTTGCTGGCTGAGGATGGGTGGGGGAGAGCGGAGTGGTCTGCCACTGTCAGGTGGTGGGGCGGGGGACCACTAGACTACCAGAGATAATGGGGATATGAGTATCTTTTTTACTTTTTACAGTACTGCAAGGACTTGGGTTTGGGGACCGAGGATCGGGGCTTTTGGGGGCAAGATCAGCCCTGTGGGGCTGTTAACTATACATGGTGATCAGAAATGGGGAGTCTGATAACCCTGCAGGGCATTTTTAATCAGTATTGGGTGGATCGGGTACTAGGGGGTCCCATAGCCCTGCGGGGCATTTTTAAACAGTATTGGGGTATCAGGGGCTGGGGGGGTCCCATTGCACTGTGGCGCTTTTATTTACACATTATTGGAGAACCAGGGGCAGGGTGGGTTAGATAGCCCTGTGGGGCCTTTTCTACTGATTCAGGGATGGGGGTTGCATATACTGGGGAACAGGGCTGGTGGCACATTGGCCAAGCCCCGATGGACACAAAGTACACTTACACCAGCTATTTACTGGTGTAACTGTACTTTGACAGAGGTCCCCCCTGAGGTTGTTTTAGAATACAAATTTGGGGACTTGGAAGCTGCCCTTCCAGAATAGGGAACATCTGCTGCCATACACCCCCTAGAGCCATGGTGCAGGGGGTTTATGGTGTAACTAATGGCGTACGTCTACCTGCTTTGCAGAATACCAAATGTCTTAACTCCTGGTGTAAACTGCTACATGCACCATTTCTGGGGGCACAAGTCAGTTTACACCAGGCATAACCCTTTTAGAATTGGGCCCAGGGTTGTTAGTTGTTGGGGCTTTGAGCTATCAAAATTTGAATGGCAGCGATTAAACTCCTTGTGAAGTGAAACACAGTATCTCCACCGTCTGAGATAGAGAGGAAGTGACACAGAGAGACTGACACTTGTAGCCCTACATTTGAGTTCATTTGTAGCAGTGGCATAGGTGTTGATTCAGTGGCACTGCAGAGTAGGATCCTTGGATCTGTGCAGCGCTGCATGGTAGAAAGTGTGTTTTGCTCCTCACAAAGGTATCAGCAGTCCTGTGTATGTCCCCACAGTGGTAGGAACAGTGACCTGTAGACCGAGAGACAGACCAAGACAACAGCTGTGACAGGGAGGGTGCAAAACTGGGACATGGGCATCCAACGTGCTAGTTCTCTCACTCTCACTCTCACTCTCACTCTCATTCTCACTCTCTCTCCCTCTCCCTCTCCCTCCCTCCCTCTATCTCTCTCTCAGCTTGTGCCCCCCCAATACAGGCAGCATTATCTTGAGGCAGTGTACTTGAAAAAAGCAGATATAACCAGAGTGACACACATGCACAGAGGGAAAAGGAGCAGTGCTGGTGAGCTGCTAACAGGTGAGAGACACCAAAGGGCGTGTGTGGGGGTGGTGATGGAGACAGAGAATGAAACTTAGTGTCTTCCATTCCCTTTCATGTATTAGGTGTCAGTCTGACTTCTGCCAAATGCTTTGCTTGGGAGGCAGACAGTGGCCATGGTGTTACCTAGTGTGGTAGCCCCCCACCCGAGAGCCAGCTGCCAACAGTAGTAGTGAGAGAGAGAGAGAGACAGACACATAAACTAGGCAAACACTCTGCTGTGAGAGAAAGTGAGACACACACATATCGTGACAGTGGTCTGGGGACAGAGACTGCAGACTTCCAACACTGTCTCTCTCTGTTTCTCTGTATGTGTGTGTGTGTGTATGTGTGAGAGGGAGGTGTGTGTGAGAGAGTGTGTGTGTATGTCTCTGTGATGGGGATTTGAGAAGAAAAGTTGTGCAGCAGTGTTGAACGGTGGCTGTCAGGTAGTGCTGCCACTTGATAGAAAGAGCGCTAGTCAAGCAGACTGCAATCAGCAGCCCCAGCGAGCCCAGCAACCTCTGTTACCCCAACATAGACAGTGAGGAAGTAGTGAGAGGGACTCACAGAGAGTCAGTGGCAGCACAGAGAGGCAACATGACAAAGTAATTAATGGAGATGTTCTAGAGTGTAGTAAGTGTCTGTCTCTGAGTGTGTGTGAGGTTTAGTTTGCAGCAGTATAGATGCCAACGGTGTTGGATGTGTGATTGGGGGGGCTAACAAAGTAATGGTTGTAGGAAGTGTAACAGCATATTCAGTAAAACAATTGTCACAAATCCTGTCGATGCTATATTTGTAATATTTGTCTGTACAGAGCAGAACTGAGATATGCAGTCTCTGTTTGGGACTATTTTGCAAGAAGGCAGGATACAGTGCCTTTTTCACTATTTAAACAGGGGAAAAAGATGTTTCTGTATGTTTTTCCTTTGTATAAACATAAACCATGTTATAAGTGCAATATCCCACCCCAGGATGTGGGTTTATAAGCATTTAATACGCAGCTGGGGGGGCATGAGGACACAGCCTATGGCCTCATGCCTCACAGAGCACCCATTAAATGCCTATAAACCCACACATTGTTGTGGGTTATTGCTTACTTACATCTTTCAGCCTACACACACACACACACACACACACACACACACACACACACACACACCAACGTTAGAAACTGTCTTTTCAGGTATTTCCTACTTGCCTTGGGATGTCTTGTTGTGGAACACACAGGCAGAGAGACCTGATGTGTCTGTATTTGCGAACTTGTTGTGCCATGCATTGCTTCTGTAGCTGCTACAAGAGGGTTTCCTTAATTCTAGCAGTCATACTATAATAGTGTCTGTTAGCACTTTGACTAATGGGTTGTGGGGGTGGAGTTTGTGTGGGAGAGAGGAGCAGGAAAGGGTTTACTGAATTTATAAAACAAATATACTACAGGCAGAATTAGTTTGCAGTGGTGCATTATCCAGGATTCCAAGAATAGGATTCTTAGAATGGGAGTGGTGTACAGGCCACCATCTCAGACGGAGGAGTTAGACAGGGAACTAGCGGGACAGATCAGGAGGACCTGTGAGAAGGGTAGTGTGGTGATTGTGGGGGACTTCAACATGCCAGGAGTGGACTGGAGTACCCCAACAACCAGGAACAGAAGGGAGCAGGTACTGCTGGATGCCTTCCAGGACAGCTTCCTGCTGCAAATGGTCAGTGAACCAACCAGGTTAGGGAATACCCTTGACCTTGTGCTGGCAAATGGGGACTTTGTGAGAGAACTTACAGTGGAGGAACCACTGTCAGGGAGTGACCACCACTCAGTATGGCTCACATTGGATATGGGCAAGGAAGGAGTGGAATCTGGCACAAGAGTGCTGGACTTCAGGAGGACCAACTTTGGGAGGATGGGAAGTGGTAAAAGGGTACCTGGCCAGAAATTCAATCTAATATGGACACTAACCAGAGGTGGGAGCTCATAAAGCTGGGGATAGTGGGACAGCAAAGACCTGCTGCAAAGCCCAGAGCAAGAGGCTAGGGCTAAGAAACCAAGCTGGTTGAGCAAGGAAGTCATGGAAAGGTAAGGAAAAAAGAGCTGCCTTTAGGAAGTACAAGAAAACAGGGAGGGGAGGACAGAGGGAGTATTTGACAGAATCAAGGAGGTGACAAGGGCAGTAAGGGGAGCCAAAGCATCTACGGAACTCAGGCTGGCACAAGGCATTAAGAAGGGGAGAAGGACTCTTTAAGTACACTCAGGGAGAAAAGGCTGTAAGGACCACATAGTAAGGATTAGGAAGGAGGGGTTGGGTGGAAGCAGGGTGCGATAAGGCAGAAGCATTAAATGAGTACTCTGCTCAGTATTTACTAAAGAGAAGAGGGGTGACACCCAAGGTGGGAGAAAGGCAGAAACAGAGGGGGAAAGGGTGACAGATGGGAACTATGGAGGGCAGAGTTCGAGAGGGTTTGAAGGCACTGAGGGTGTGACAAGCGCCAGGCCCAGATGGCATCCACCCCAGGGTACTGAAGGAGTGGCAGAGGTCCTTGCAGGACCTTTGTCAGACCTATTTAATGCCTCACTACATTCGTGTGTACCTCAGGACTGGAGGATGGCTCATGGTGCCCCTCCACAAGAGTGGCCCCAAGGATGAACCGGGAAACTACAGACCAGTGAGCCTTACATCCATCGTGGGTAAGCTAATGGAGACTTTCCTGAAGGAGAGGCTGGTGGACCTCCTAGAGGCCAAAGGACTACAGGACAGCAGACAGCATGGTTTCACACGTGGCAGATCCTGCCAAACCAACCTGGTGGAGTTCTATGACTGGGTAAGTAGGGAACTGGACAGGGGCCATGCAGTGGATGTCCTGTATCTGGACTTCAGTGAAGGCATTCACGGTACCGCATGGAAGGCTGGGAAGGAAGCAGACACAGGCTGGCAAGCTGGTGAGACAGGAAACTGGCTTTCCAGGGGAAGGCAATGAGGTGGTGGTGGGTGGGGAGCCTCACAATCTAAGGGCAGTGATGAGCTGTGTCCCACAGGGCCCGTGTTGGGACCAGTGTTGTTTGGGATATTCATTGCAGACATACTGTCATGAGACATCAAGAGCAAGATCAGTCTGTTTGCTGATGATACCAAGGTAGGCGCAGTGGTGGATGACCTAGGGGGATGGCAGGGGTTGCAGGATGATCTGGCAAAGCTTGAAACATGGTCAGACACCTGGCAACTGGGGTTTAATGCCAAAAGTGCAAGGTGCTGCATTTTGGGATGAAGAACCCAGGAGGAGTTACCAGCTGGGGAGTGCAGCTAGCCTAGACAGAGGAGGAGAAGGATCTGGGTGTGCTCATTACAGGGTCAATGAACAACTCCGGCACAGTGTGAAAAGGCTGAAAGGTCAACAAAATGCTGGGTTGTATTGCAAGGGTATATCTCGAGGAGGAGGCGGTGATTCTGACACTGTATAGGTCATTAGTTAGACCACACCTGGAGTACTGTGTGCAGTACTGGCGCCCGTATCTGAAGACGGACATTGTTACTGGAGGGGGTGCATGAGGGCCACAAAGATGATCAAGGGGCTGGGGACCATCGTATGAGAGGAGGTTGAAGGAGCTGAACATGTACTCACTGGAGGAGAGGAGGATGGGGTGACATGATTGAAAACCTTTAAATACATGAAAGGAATAAACAAGATGAGTACAGAGGGGCTGTTCAAAGTAAGGGAGGAGGGCCACCAGGGGCATTGGATATGAGACTGGAGGAGGGAAGGTTCAAGAGGGAGATGGGGAGACACTTTTTTACAGAGAGGGTGGTGGCTGGGTCGAATGCGTTACCTGCAGAAGTGGTATCCAGTAGAACAGTGGACTGCTTCAAAAGGGGATGGGACAGGACAAGGTGGAGGGTTAATGACAGGGAAGGGTGGAAGGGAAGGGCAGCTGCAGAATAAGGGGTGCTAGCTGCACATTCTAGCAGACTTGATAGACCGCTAGGCCTTTATCTGCTGGCAAATTTCGTATGTTCGTATTAGCATTTTATGTTCTCTTGAATACATTTGGCACACTGAATAAGTCAATGCACTCAAACTAAAAAGTATTTTTTTATGCTCCTCCCCTTCCCCCTTCCTCCTTTCAACAGATCTGCCATGACTTTGCCTGATACCATACTGCACCTGGCAGCACAGTGCAGGACACTTGGGGAGAGAATGGAAGGCCTCCTGGGAGTGACCTGGCCAATGCAGTGCACAGGGCACAGGTGTGGTTCGAGCTGGGGGCTGCCCAACACACCAGTGTGAGAGATCTGCCTGAGTTGTCCCAGGGTGAATGATGGGTAAGAAGAAGGATCCAAATGGAGTACCCCACTGCGGAGTTTCCCTACATCCCAGAGAGATTATCGGACATAATTGAGGAAAACAGGATGGATTGGTTGTTTTGAAGGATGCTCACCAAGCTGCAATCAAGGCCTGGAGGAGGAGGAGGAGGTTCAGAACAACAAGTCATCCAAAAGGCCTGAGCAATGTGCTTCACCACCCCTGAGCTTGACTGACCCATTTTAAACATTTTACTATGGTGCAAGACTTGACTGGATACAAGGTCAAATATTATGTGGTAGCAAAAGATTATTTTGGAGATGTCACCACCAAGCTAGACCTGGACTGTTATTTCCCCTTGGAGCGGTGCCCCCCCCCCCATCTGAAGCAGACTGACTTTGAGAGCCGTGTTGATTGCCAGGACTGTCTCTTCAAGTGAAAAGTAAAAATATCCTTATTGTTAAAAAGTGCCTACGGTTTGACCTGCAAATTCAAGAAGAAACGCTGCCCAGGGGAGGATCATCTGAGAACTTTCATAGGATTGCTTAATTTATTTCCTTTGAGACTTTAAAGAGAGTGTTGTTTCTCTTTTTTTAGAAAAAAAGGACAACGTAATGTGACTTCCTTAATATGCAATTAAATAAAGTAAAGTAGAATATGGCCACTCCTATTTTAGGAGGGGTCCCCTTTTCCATTGCTATACAAGTTTCTACCTTCATGTGACAGTGGAATGAAAGGGGAGAGACTGAGAGTGTGTATGGGGAGTGAATGGTAAGTACGCTTCTATGAATGGTACAGATTTAATCTAATGGGTATGATGTTTAGCCTGGCTAACAAAAAAAAATGTAGCTTACTACATTTTAAATAGATGTTTCATTAAATCTTTTATCCAAGTTTTGAACCAAACTTGTTCCACAGAGCGGGTTTAGGTAAGCACTTAAAAGGGAATGGGGTAGGCATGCCCAAGGGTGCCGTAGGACTGGGTGGGAGTGTGCATACCCACCTGGTGTGTAGAGCCTCTGAAGGAGCTGGTACTGCCCATTTCCAGTAGGAAATCATTTTCAGGGAGGGAAGATGTAAGCCCCCCGGGGGTGGGCTTATTAGTCTTTGGCTGAGCTTTTCTGCTCCTTGGTATCTCTTAGTCTAACTACTGCCTTGAGAGGCCATTCCACATACTGCCACCAGGAGGTAGTGTTTATGGCCAGTATTTAAGTCCTGGGCCCAGGCTAGGAAAGGGGGAGATGTAGGAGGCTGTGACAGGAGTGGGACAGTGGTCCATGGGGGGGTCCTCCCGGGGGCCCCTCCCCTCGGCCTACAGGCAACATGAGAAACATTGGTGTGACATGGGGGTGCTGTGTCTCCAATGGAGGTTTGCAAGAGTTTTGCAACCATAGGGGTCTTGGAGAAAATTGTTCATCAGCTGCTGCTTGGGGATGAAGGCAAGAAGGTGAGAAGGTGCCTCTGTGGGCAGGGGTCCCAGTATCCTATTTTCATTTTGGAAGAGAACAACCTGACAATGGGGTTGCTGTAATACTGGCAAGGCTGCAGCAGGGTTGCCAGAGGTGGCAGATCTGGTGGGTTGTACCCACGTGACATGCTGTCAGGGGAACTGGTGCAGCAAGGGTAGTGTGCCCAGCAATTTGCCATGGGACTAGTCATGCCCATGTCTTTGGCAAACCTCAGGACTTACCATGCCCATGTCTGGGGCAGGTCCATCAGACTCATTAAGGGCCATGACTCTTTTGTGAAATAGGATGGGAAAAGAAATGGAGTCTCCGCTATGCTTGGGCAGCCTGGAGTGGAACCAGAGAGCAACTAAAGGGTGTGCACTGCTTGTTTGGCTCAGGAACAGTAAGGGTAAATGTTGGGAGCAGCCATGGAAGCTTAGGCTGAAATCACGCCAAGGCCTCATTTTGGCTTGGCTGGCATGGGAGGAGTAAGTCACTCCCCTGCTAGGAGGTCTAAGTGCCAAAAAAGGGGAGAGTATAGTGAAGAGCTGTTTTCAGTTTAGATCTCTGCCCAAGGGAAAGCATTCAAAGAGGACCAAGATTGGTTTAATTTCTAGGCCAGTGAAACCTTAAATGAAATCTTGCTACTGGTGCTGTTTGGAGCCTAAAGAAGCCATCTGTATTTCCTATTAATCTCTCTCAGGCCCATGGAGCTGATCCTAGTTTAGTTCAGCTCAATAGCCTGGATGTAATCATTTTAGCCGTCCATGAATAACGTTTTATGGTTCCTGTGAAATGGTTGGGTGCCTGATTATTTAAATGAATTAACTGAAACCCAAGTGAATGTCTTTGTAACTCTATTACAACTGTCCTCAGTGTCTGTTTCTATCTCGGAGAAATAGCAACCCTCCCATGCATGCAAGAAGCAGCTGCATGTCCCCACCTGTGAGGACACCATATTTCATCTGGAACTGTTGGGTGCAGGAGGAAGGTACAAAGTTTGAGGCCTGCCATATGATGGAAGATGCCAGCAGGAAAGGCCACCCTGCTTATTCCAATGGTACTGTAGAAATGCTGGGAGTTTTCTGGTCTATGCACCCCCCCCATTCATAACATCGGGGACCCCTAGACAGACTGACAGAAAAGGGGTGGGTTAGAATAGTTGATTACTTACCTAAAGCTATTCACATGTTGTATGACTATGGTATAAGTAAAAGGACAGTCTGTTTTAAAGACTGGATCTGCAATTACTCTTCACATAACTGATCACTCAGAAGATACTGTATACTATTTTGTTTGAAAACACAGTGACAAATAAATCTGTCCTGCTTAAAACCATAAAAACAACATTAGCAGGAGACAAACTTGAGATAAAAAATGGACATGATCAAAGCAGTAAATGTAATAATTTAGTGTACACGTCTATGAGTGCGAAGACAGCACAGATATATGGAAACATGTTTGCATAGATCTCATAGACTGTTTCACACAAAAAGGCCAAAGACTGATGTGATGCTTGCCCCTGACATCAGGGGGAAAATTCCAATTTGTAGCCCTCTTCTTTGACCATTAAAAAAATGTATCACATTCATAAGGAACTAGCTGAATCAATAAAGAATGGTAGCACAAAAATCTAGACTTCTTACACAAAAAACAAAATATGGTCAAAAGATAGTGAACATGCTCCTGGGGTCACTCACTGGCCCTTGAAAATCTATCCTCTTTACATGACCTATTGTACTGTAGTATATACAATAAGTGCACATTGCAAGTAGCCCAGTTTCATGTAGATGTCATGCAGTCTGAATGCTGTATCACACAGAGACACTGAAAGGTCTAATTTATCCCAAATTGCTGCAGTAAATCATGATTTTCTCTGCTTTTCCCCACAGTTTGTTAGTGCAGAATCTCATGATAATACACTTTATCACTGTGGGTTGCACTTCAGGATAAGAAAGGAACTTACAGTGACCAAGGAAGAAAGAGACATCAGGGTCATCATATCTGATTACTGTACCTAAATGTGTTGGAGCTGGAAAGTGTGATAAGGCAGTGGAAAAGGCTAGTAGGATGCTGGGGTGTATATGGAGGTAGTTTACTAGCAAGAGGAGGGAACTATAAGTACCTCACTGGGGCATGCAAGGTGCCGGTACTAGGGTATGGCAAGTCGTTAGGGACATAATTCATAATCTCTGGCTGTATAGTAAAACACATACACTATATGGTGAAATACATACATCATATAGTGAAATATATACATTATATAGTGAAATACATATACAATGTAGCTAACCACATACAGTATCTACTGAAATATATACATCATATAGTGAAATACATGTACTGTATACTGAAATACATATATTACATAGTGAAACACATACGCTATATAGTGAAATGCTTACATTGTATAGTGAAATACATACACTATTTACTGAAATCCACATACTGAGTACTGAAAATCCACATACACTATATACTGAAAAATGTACTATGTAATGAAACATATACACCACCTAGTGAGATACATACACTACAGACTGAAACATCCACATAAACTATCTACTGAAACAAATACTCTATACATTGTAACACATATACCGTATATTGAAAAAATTTGCATACACTATATACTGAAACAAATACACTATATATTGAAATACATACACTATCTATTGAAATGCATACACTATATATTGAAATGCATACACTACACACTGAAAAAAGCACATACACTATATACTGAAACAAATACTCTATATGTTGAAACATCTACACTTAATATTTAAGTACATATACTATCTATTGAAACAAATACACTATGCACTGAAACATCTGCATATACTATATACTGAAACAAATACAGTATATATTGAAATACATACACTATCTATTGAGATGCATACACTACACACTGAAAAAAGCAAATACACTATATACTGAAACAAATACACTATATATATTGAATCATCTACACTTTATATTGAAATACGTACACTATCTAGTGAAATAAATACACTATGCACTGAAAAATCTGCATACACTATATACTGAAACAAATACACTACATGGCGAAACACATACACTGTAGACTGAAAAATTTATATACACTATATATTGAAACAAATAAACTATATACTGAAATGGACTATGTTCTGAAACTACCCATCCCCTGCCCCTCCCCCCTGAATGGCCTGCAGCTGAACTCCTTGCCTGTTGCATTCAGTTAGCTGCTAGCTTGATGAGAGGATGTTTAAAACTGCAGAGTAGGTAAACAAAACAGGGCTATCTCTTATTTTACTTCTTTATGGGGTTTTACATCTTGTTTTGCTTGCAAACCTTGAATCAAATTTCAGAACATTGTGATGTGGCAAGAAACGTTTAGAACTAATTTAAAATGCTCTAGTTTATTCTTTTAAATAAATGCTGCCTTCATTTACTATTGGACACTTTTGTATGGGAAGATAATACTTAGGATATTCCTAACACACCACTCTCATACCATATAAACACAGGGAACTGCATGCATTTTTCTAAGTTAAAGTTGTGATTAGATTTATGTGTAATTAATTACTACGTTGGTCAAGCAACGTATCTGAGCTGAATGTTTGGGAAAATGTACTGCAGGAGCTGTGAAAGTGCAAGTCAAATGCTTTCGTAGTTTGTACTCTACTGAGTTAGTTTTGATTTTGTTTTTATTCGATTGTTTTGTTGAATAAAGGTTCTTGGTTAAGAATATATATATATATATATATATATTGCAGCAATTGCTCAGGGTCCAAGTCTTGTTAGGAGCTCAGCTGGCATATGCATAATTTGCACTTTCTGTTCAGAATAACTTCACTTTGAAATCTCACTGGTAGCTCTCACAGCTCCTAACCTCCCCATTACATATTTGCAGAGCATTGCAAGGTGAACAGAGCTTTGCGAGGCACTTGGTCTCCACTAATAAACCTGCCCTGGTCTAGCCTCATAGTGCATAATTACGCTGTTTATATGGTATGACTGTGTTATTGAGTCTGAGATTCCCAAACTGTGTTTTATTTCTTTTTCAAATGAGATGTTTATCTTCTAGGTCACCCACTGACCCCCTTGTGAACTGGTCTGTCCATCCACATCACTCATAATCACCAGGACTTACCTGCTCTGAGAGAGGTTAGGGAGGTCATCCAATGGGGAGGAGATTGCAGAAGCAGTCAGATGGAGGAGCTTGCTATCCCGGCCATCTGGGCTCCTACCCTTGGAAGGATTAAGGGCGGGAAGTGTGTTGGGGATAAAGGATGGAGTTACTGGAGAGAAAAAAACAATAGTGGGAATGAAGGAGATGACAATCATGCAGGCTGGCGGAGGTGTGGAAGGGGAGGAGGGAGGAGAGAGGAAGGAAGATGGGAGGTACAGGTGATGAAAAGGAATTACATCTCTATGGTGATGGAGAGGTTAGAGACCGGGGTGTCACTGACTCTGAGGACAGGCAAAGGAGTGGGAGGGGAGAAAAGATTGTGACAGCCTTCCAAAATTTAGACAGGTAACCAATGTTGGTACTGAAGTTAGATGTAAAATACTCATCTTTGGCAAGCTTATTGCTGTGGTACAGGTGCTGCGGAGGTGATGATACCTCTGGAAGCCATGGGGATGGGTTATGTTTATTTTCTGACCAGGCCAAATCATACACTTGCAAGTAAGCTATGAGTTCAGCCATTATCTAGGGGAGGTGGGGTACATTTTCTCATGTCCTGCTCTGGGGAGCATGGCAGTCCCATATGTCAAGGAATTTTGTTTTAAAATATGTTACATGGAGTCAGTGGAGCAGGCCAATGAGATAGGGGGCCAATCAGAGTGGCTTAGGTCACGGCGCAAGGGGGTGAGGTCCAGGGATTTGAAGGAAAATATAAGCAGTGTTTTGGTGGGGGTGAGGGGGCTTTAGTTTAATGAGAGGCAGTAGAGGGTTGTGATTATGGTGTCAAATCAGAAGAGAGGGAGGTCATGAGTGGAATGCCACAGGGATCCATCCTGACTCTTGCTCTCTTCAATATGCTCATTAACAACACTTGAGAATGAATCTGGGTTTGTTTCTCTTTGAAGATGACATCAAGCTCATGGGAGGGTAGATAGTGATTGGGAAAGTAGGAAACTTTAGACTGACATGTAAAGATTAGAGAGGTGGCTTAAGGTTTGGCAGCTGAAATTAAATGCCAAAAAGTGCAAGGTGATTCACTTAGGGGACAAGAACCCCAGGACAGAGTACTGGATAGGAGGGGTAGAACTGAGCACTACAGCTAAAGAAAGGGACCTAATATTTATCATTAGTGACTCCCTTAAACAATCAAGCTAGTACAGTGAGGCATCTAGTAAAGCAAATAGGATACTAAGATGTGCTAGAAGGGGTTCTGATAGTAGAAGAAAAGAGGTTTACTGCCTCTTTATTGATCGTTGGTGAGGCTGCACTTGGTATACTGTTCAGAGTTCTGAACTTCTGAAGACCTCACCTCAGGAAAGATAAGGACAAAGGGTGATCAGGATGATTCACAGCTGACAGGACAAATCGTATGAGTATCTGCTCAAAGCACTGAACATGTCTTCACTGGAGACCAGACAAGAGAGGAATGATATGATTGAGACCTTCAAGTTCCTGCAAGGAATAAACAAGGTAAATGGAGAACTACTTAGCATGAGTAACAGTTCAAGGGTATGGAGGCACAAGTAGAAACTGATGGGAGGGAGGTTTGAAAGGGATATTGGAAAGTTTTATTTTCCAGAAGTGGTGGTGGAAATGTGGAATAGTCTGCCAACTGAGATGGCAGGCACCAAAACCATACATGGTTTCAAGAATGGCTGTGACAAAGTGAAGGGTATAATGGTTACTCAGGCTGATAGTGGTGGGGAGGGGAACAAGGGAGTGGATAGTGAAGGCTAGTACCCTGTATGGACAGTAGGTTCTGAGGTTTAATATGGGAAATAGGGGCAGACAGGATGTACCACTTTTTTTCTGTAATCGTCTGTTTCTGTGTTTCTATTTTCCATGATCCCTGACATCTAGTAGCCCCACCTGCCAGTCACAAATCTGAGCCCCCTTCCAAAGCCATCCAGCCAGGTCCCTTCACCCCTTCCCCACTGGCCCCCCATTTACCCAAGATTGCAGCCACTTCCCTGTAACTGTGATCGGTACAGCATCTTAGCTCCTTACCTTGGCTGATCACTGTCTGAGTGAAAGGGAAGGAGTGAGTGCACACCTACTGTAGAACATCTGTTTCTATAGTAGGTGTGTGCTCACTTCATGACATTCAGAAAGTGGCCAGCCAAGGTGCTGAGCAGAGGGGCTGGCCTGTCACTGTCACAGTGGGAGGGACTGGCAGCTGGGGTAATTTATGAGCCACCATGGGGATGGGGTGGAAGGACCTTAATGGGTGGAATTGGGAGGGGGGCTCACATTTGCAATCAGGGTGATTTAGATGCCAGGGATCCTCTTAATATACTAATCAGGTGCATCTGAATGGTGATTGGGGTGGGGAAATTCTAGATGCCAGGGATCATTTTATTGTAATATCAGGGGCATCTGAATTGTGATGAGGAGGTGGTGGCTGGCACTGCTCTGTATAATTCCTCCATGCAGTCATGCACAGAGGCATTGTGCATAAATGTTAGTTAGCCCATATGGGCTGGCAAATGTCCCACTAGCACCTTTTCTGCCCTATGGACTTAGCATGCTGAGAGTTGAATATGACTCATGTGGTAAAGGTGCTATCCTATTTGGGACATGCTTTCTCCCTTTGTTCCTCTGAATCCCTGTCCTACTGGAGGCTGTGATAGTGCCTAATCTTGCCATAGTGGGCTATCCAATGGGAACCAGTGATGACTGCACAGTGTGGTTCAATATTATGATGGGTGCAGAGGCAAGCCACAAAAAGATGATGGTCCTGGACTTTAGTAGGTTGGATTTTAAAGAAATCAGAGACTTCTTCAGAAGCAGCCTAGCAAGGGAGGATTGTCAGAGAGGGGGGTAGAGGAACCGTGGAGAAAATTAGGTAAAGGCATAGAGAAGGCAACCAGCATCTGCACGAAGGAAGTGGGCAAAAGCAGGGGGAAACAAGCATCTGTCAATGCTGAATGTTGTACTGCTGGCATTGGCATTTGTAGTGAAGGAGTTACTGAGATGCATAATAGGAATGGCAGTGAGGCATGGAAGTGACGCCAACCCCACACCACCCTGCAGAGACTGACAGGCATTGAGGTATGCCTTTGGATCATCGACAATAATGCTCATGCCATTTTGCCTTATTCTACCCTGCAGACTCTAACAAGTGTTGTGTTGTGCCTTGGGGCCATCGGGCCTTATGCTCACCCCATTCCATAAGGAAATACATTGAGATGGTTGCAGTATAAGAGAATGGGGTGAACTTTGGGGCCAAAAAGTCCAAGACACACCTTGATGCCTGTCACTGGCTGCAGGGTGGCGTGGAATGGTGTGACCACTGCAGTCAACAATCCAAAGTCACCCCCTTGATACCAGTCAGTCTGCACAGGGTGGGATATTATGGTTAGAAACCTTAATGCTCTGGGTGTTTGTTGGTATTTGCACTCCAAATTTTCAACATGGGCTTTTATTGACCCCACCTCATAAAGGCATTTGGGACCTCTGCTCATGAACAGTTGCACTGGGATTTTGTTAATATGTGCTGAACGTTGATTTCCTGTAGCAACTGTGGCATTCTGCACCAGATGTGCAGAAACACATTTTGGGTAGGATGTGAAAAATGACAGCTCTACTGTTCATAAGGATGTGTGAAGAAATGGCAATATTGGAAAAATCTGGAGTGAAAATATTAAAAGTTCTCAAAGTTACGAGTGTGCATGGAAACTTCACAATGCACACTTGTAACACAGTCATTTTGTGGAATTTGTTCTCCAAATTTTCAACATAGGCATTTTGGGAACCCATCTTATGAACAGTGATACTGCCATTTCATTAATTGGTCCCAAAAGGTGATTCTGCACAGTGACTGTGAAATCATCTTTTGGGATCAAATAATGAAATGATAGTGACTGAGTTCATGAGGTGGGATCCCAAGAACCCCATGCTGAAAATTTGGAGCCAAAAGTCACAAGAATGGGTGAGATATCCACCTTAGTTGACCCCCCCGCCACTGATGCCATTATACAGATTACCAGTATTTCTTCAGTTCATTGTCAGCTTTGAAGAGTGCAGACATGTTTCCGCTCCACCGAAGATCATAGCACTGGACTCTGGAGGTAAGCATGGGGTGGGGGTAGGGTGTGCAGAAGGTGGGTGCAGGTTGGGGATGGGGACCCAAAGGCAAAGGACTGTTTTCTTTGTTTCAGGTTATAATAAAAATGAAAGAATGAACACCGAGGACCATTTTTCTTTTTTTTTTTTTTTTTTTACAGGTGTAAGAAAAATGTTGGGCAACTGGGGTGGGTTCCCAGTGAGTCCCATGAGTGGGTGGTGTGATGTTAGCCACACTGTGGTGTAGGGTTGCCACCTTTTAAGAAGCCCAAAGTGGGACATGTCTTACTGAAGCATGATTTTTTGCAGGACAGTACGTAACCTCAATCAATGCAACAGACTTGTTTTCTCTATATAATCAGAATTAAGGCTAAATATTGTAGTTTCTTAGTTGTCTCTATTGTTTCTTATCATTTTAATGTATTTTAGTTAGGGCATTATTGTTTTCTACAACATTCAGTGGAAAGTTAGAAAATATTTTTTCTACTATAAAGTCAGGACATGTAGTATTTTTCATGTTTTTTTCGCAGGACACAGATCTCTAAATCAGGACTGTCCTGTGAAAATCAGGACAGGTGGTAACCCTACTGCGGTGGGCAGGGGCAGGAAGATGCAGACGCAATCAGCTTTTGAACATGTAGGTACACTGGGGTGGTCTCCCTGTCTGCCACACAATTTTGGGGGGTTAACTATGCCAACAGGAGGATTGGGCACTCTGAAGTCATCTTACTGGGGATTATGAGAGGCAGACAGCAACAGCTGCAACCATGTTCATTGAAATGTTACACCAGGGAAGGCATGCCCTGCAATGATGGGGAGCACCCTCATTGCAGCGGCAAAACTGTTTCAAGTTGGTGGCATGCTTTTGCAGTGCTGTCATAGACAGCATGCTGCTTCGTTTGTACCACAGAGCCCAGCCTGAAAAGCAGTGATGCCATTGTCCACAACACAACGCCTCCAAAACCTGACACTACTATATGTTGTCTGCGCCGTATGCACAGGACAACATAAAAAGGACCATTATGGTACTGTAGGGAAGTTGCCATGAAGGTGTCTGGTTAAGCAATTCCTAAACTGTTTTAGAGGAGTGGGATAGCCCCACAATGGCACCCATAGCTGAGACCAAGGTGGATGGGCAGATCCTCAGGGATGCAGCACCAGAAAAGGGGGAAAGAACACCCCAGAGGAGGAGGAAGCTTCTCTTGGTGGCGTACTCAGTTGTCCAAGGAGTGAAGTTAAGGGAACCCAGCAGGAAGGACAGGGAGGTAAAGTGCATTTCAGGAGGCACTGAATGGTGGGATGAAAAGTGGATCAATAGGATCACAAGGGTAATGGTAAGGAGTGAGGAACTGAATGTTATCATCCACCTGGGGATGCATGACTTGGCAGGAGACAAAGTGGAAGTAGCTAGAATCCAAAAGGATTTCAGGAAGTTGGGGGGAGTCTGAAGCAAATAGAACACTTCAAGGAGGCAGTGTAGTGCAGGGGCTTAAGGCTCTGAGCTGCAAACCTGGAGACCTGGGTTTGAATTCCACAGCCCCCACTTGCATACTGTGTGACCCTGAGCAAGTCAGTTAACTTCCTTGTGCTCCCAGATCACACCTGTAAACAATCTTCAGCTTAATGTGCCTCTCCTGGTAAAAAAAACAAAAAACACTCCTTATCCTTCTCAGAGGTGCCACTTGTCCATGGCAGGGGAACGGCTAAGGCACTCCACATCCAGTAATTCAACTCCTGGTTGAAGAAATGGCATGGAAGGGAAGGTTATGGCTTCATGGGGGACTGGGGCCCCATCTGGACAAATACAAGCCTGTATAAAGATAATGGCCTGCATCTGTCAGGGAAGGTGACCCGAGTAAGAAGTGTGAATGCTTCAGTGACAAGCATTTAAAAGGGCTGGGTGAGGCGGGGAGTCAGGAAGGTCAGACAACTTAGTATCATTCCCCCAGGCACATGCAGGAAAATTAGTTGAAGTCTGGGACACTGAGAGCTGAAGGAGAGTGGGAAGCAGTGAATTCTAGGCCACACAAGAAAGACAACTGGGGAGGGGAGATGAAGCAGAGATGGGGAGGGGGAAGGAAGCAGGAGAGCAGCAACAAGAGGAGGGGGATAGGATGCAAAACATGGAAGGCATGGTAACAAATGCCCGCAGCCTGGGAAATAAAATCCCAGACCTGGAGGCATTGATAGTAGAGGCAGACCTGGACATAGTAGCAATAACTGAGACATGATACACTGTTAATCATGGGACATTGATGTACCAGGTTATGTTCTGTTCAGGAGGGATGGAGGGTAAAAAAGGAGGGAGCGTGGTTTTGTATGTCAGAGAGGCTATAAAGGCGACAGAGGTGCATGGTAGACAGGGGGACGCTGAGGCAGTGTGGGTCATCCTTGAACCTGGCAAAGGCTCAGCAATATGAACAGGGGTGATCTTCTGGCCTTCGGCACAGGGGGAAAGAAGTGGAAGGGAGCTTGCGGATGGAATACACAATATGGCAACAAAAGGTGAAGTCCTGTTGTTGGGGGATTTCAGTATACCAGACTTGGATTGATCCACCCAGGCAGCTGCTTGAGCCAGAAGCAGAAGCATCCTGGATTCCCTATAAGGGGCAGGTCTAAGGCAGCTTGTGCTTGATCCAGATAAAAGGCCATTCTAGACCTGATACTGACTAATGGGGACAAACTGCAGATATCTGTGTGGAGGGGCAACTGGGATCCGGCAACCACCACATAGTGTAGTTTAGCATGGAACCCAGGACCCAGTCCAGTCACACGAGGGCAAACATTTTGGATTTCAAGAAGACAGACTTCACTGACATGGGGAGATACATCTGAATAGCCTTCTTTAGAAGCTTGTAAAAGGGTGGCATTCAGGAGGTATGAAGAAACAGAGAAGAATAAGGATACAGAGGAGTATCAGGTAAAACAGAGGGAAGGAGGTAATGTAATGAAGGGATCAATGGCTCAGACAGAAGAAAGCATAGCCAAAGGGTATCAAAAGAAGACCAGACTTTCTTCAGGCACATAAGCAAGGAGAATGCCTCAAGGGGAGGGATTCTGAGGATAAAGAGGATGACAAAGGGAGACTGCACAGAGGGATTAGGAAAAAGTATACATCCTGAACAGGTACTTCTACTGTTTTCACAGTGAAAAGAAACAGGGACAGTTTACCAAGCAGCAGCACAGTTTACAAAGCAGCAGCATGAACACTGTAGGGGGAAGTGGACACAAGTCCATTTTCAAAGGAAAGAGTATTATTGAAGGGACTTTAAATTTTAGTGTGGACAAGGCCATAGGACCAGATGGATACACCCAAGGGTATTAAGGGAATTAGGTTAGGAGGTGATTGCTGTACTACTCATGGCCTTATTCAGCAACTCACTGGAAACAGGAGTGGTTCCAGAGGACTAGAGGAGAGCAGACATAGTTCCATTTTGTAAGATCATCAGCAGGGAGCAGGCTAGCAAATATAGCCTGGTCTGTCTTACTTGAGTCATGGGGAAATTAATGGAATCCATACTAAAAGAGAGACTGTTAGAGTATCTTGAATCCAGTGGGCTGCAAGACCACAGGCAGCACAGATTCACAGGGGAAATGTCATGCCAAATGAATCTGGTAGATTTCTTTGACTGGATGACATGGGAAATAGATAAGAAGAGAGCAGTGGACATGATTGATCTGGAGTTTAGCTAGGCCTTCAACACCGTGCCACACAGGAGGCTGATAAAGAAACTGAATGGCCTAGGGGTGGGATCCAAAATGGTTAATTGGGTTCAGTGTGCCTGTGCAACTGGTTTTGTGCTTGTGTAACATAGATAATCTTTGGCTGTTTGCCTCTCTATCCATAGGATATACCACCCTGCATGGGTATGAAGGGAAGAAACCCTAGAGAAGGGTTCCACCCCTTGAGGTGCCGCAGGAGTGATTCCCTTGGCTAATGGTACCTTAGGAAGAAACCCATGGGAAAGAGAGACATGCCACTGGAGGAGAGGTGGATGAAGGGGCAAGGAAAAAATACTTGTGTGTGGAGTGAGGAGAGCAGCCCTTAAATAGGCTGAATGGGAATGTATCCTGTTGCACTGCCCCCTTGAACTACAGACTGTAGCCTTCCAATTAGTACAGTAGCTAGTTAATAGATAAGAAACAGAGGGTGGTGGTTAACGGCACTCACTCAAATGATGGGAGAATGACCAGTGGGGTACCACAGGGCTCAGTACTGGGACCAATCCATTTGAATAGGGGACACTGCAGAAGAACTGAAGGGAAGGTATGCCTTTTTGCAGATGATATCAACATTTGCAATGGGGTGGACACACAGGAGTGATGAAGAGAATGATCAGGGATCTTGTGAATTTTGAGGTGTGGTAAAAAGCATAGCAGTTGGATTCAATGCCAAGAAGTGCAAAATCATGCACCTAGGGCATAGGAACCCAAGAGCTGAGTATAGGATGGGGGGGTTATTGACAGTCAAAAAACAGGAAAGGGATCTTGGGGGTTTTATGTCTGAGGACCTCAAGGTGGCACTGTTGCAAAGCAGTGAGTAGGGCTAGTGGGATGCTGGGGTGTGCAGGGAGGGTATCTCCATCAGGTGGATGGAGGTGGTGTTGCCAGACCACACCTGGAGTGCAATGTAATTTTGGAGAACAAACCTCAGAAAGAACATAGGCAGGATGGGGGAAGTCCACAGGAGGGCAACTAAAATGGTGCAGGGTTTACATGAGAAGTCCCAAGAGGAGAGACAGAGGGATCTCAGCATGTGCACCCTAGAAGAGAGGAAAGGGAAAAGTGACATGATACAGGCCTACAAGTATCTTACAGGAGTGAACAAGGTCCAGGGAGTCACTTTCAAAAGTGAAAGAGCACCAGGACCAGGGGGAATGCAATAAAGCTGGGGGTTGTCAAGAGAGAGATGTGAGAAAATATTTGCAGATGCCTGGAACAGATTACCAGCTGATGTGGAGGAGGCTAAAACAGTAGGGGGCTTCATGCATGTGTAGTGTAGACATAGCGGTATATTAGAGAAGAGATGTGAGGGTCAATGGAAATCAGACAGCATGTGAGGAGGAAGATGAGGCAGGAAACATCTAGGCAGACTAGGTAGGCCAAGTGGTCCTTTTCTGATGGCAAGTTCAGTGTTTCTATGTTTATGATCGCACACCTACTATAGAAACAGCTTTTACTACAGTAGGCATCTGATTGTGAACTGTCATTCAGTTGGTGGCTGCTTTGGATGTGAGGGGAGGGTCTGTGCTGGTCGCCATACACCATAGGTGGGGGCAGTTGTAGTGGTACTGGGTGGGCTGGTTGGGGGGTAGATATTATACTTATGGGGTAGGGGAATCACTCAACACCAAGGATCTGGTATGGAAGAATAATAGCTCTTGCCAGACTACTAATTGGGACACATGGGGAACCCTGGTCTGGATATCAGGCAAATGGTACCGAGGAATAACTGATCTTATCACGTGTCTGATTGGGGCCCAGGTGATCAGTGGTGGGGGGGTCTGCTGTCTGATGGACATATAGGACAGATGTTTTATTACACAGGCATGCAATTTGGGGGGGGCACTGGACACCGGGACAGTTATGCCATGTACCAGTGGAGGGACCAGGGCTAGTGGTAGCCTGACATGGCCAGGTGTTGGGAGTGTAGAAATGCACAGTTTGTAACACCTGGTTTGGGGAACCAGTAACTAGTGTTGCACTAATGGATAGCTACACCTCCCCAACCCTCCCAGCATGCCGATGTGCCTATGTGCAAGGTGCTGTCAGCTGCTTTACACAGGTTCACAAGGATGGATTAGGGCCAAATACAAATGGGCTAGTGACTTGGTAACCAAGCAATCATATGACCCTGTGCAGTATTATCCTGCTTTAGAGGTGCAAACTGGGATTAGCAAGTCGATAACCTGTCTAACACTCACAAAAAGGCTTGAATGTTCTGCCTTAGGGCTTTTTAAAACCATTGTAACTCTGTTAAATGAACAAGAAAACACCCCAGAGTTGTGGCTGGTGATGGTGCACCTTGGCCTCATGCTCACTGCCAGACCCCACCCACCCACCCACCTGTGTCCCAATCCTCTGCGTGCCTCCTCTGCCTGGATGATACTGGATGTCTTGGGTGCCAGAAGGAGTGGCAGTCCCTCCCTATGGATAAGCCAGGAAGGTCTCTCGCTAGGCAGAGGTAGACATTAGCAGAGCCTCAGGAGGGGACCCAGAGTGTGGGCGTGGGGGCAGGTTGGGGGGAGAGAACTGGGGATGATGGCTGAGAGAGGACACATCTCCAGTGATCAGAGGAAAAAGAGTTGGCAAAAACAGAACAAAGCATTTCCCAAACAGCATTCCTCCTTTTGATTTGAACCCAAATCACCTTTTGATAATGCAGCCACCAAACTACTTGACTATCTAACTGCTGCAGGTATTACTAAACCCAAACCCACTGGTATCAGTTCAAAAAAGACACCCTGAATTTTGTCCCAGAATACCTAAATGCCAAGCAGCAGGCCTGAGGTGCAGCTGGTTGGCTGGCACTGGCACACCCACCAGAACCAAACAACTCCCCCATCATGGTTCCCTTGATGTCTTTAAATCTTGAACTGGCTTTCAGCCAGTGGACTTGAACACAGATAACATATGTATGTATATATATATATATATATATATATATATATATATATATATATATATATATATATATATAATATTCCCCATGTGCAGGGCAATTTCTGCCCTCACTCACAGCTGTGCTGTATTAATCCTAGGATGGCACACGTAACTGAAGTCCTGGGGAGGATGGATCAGTAGACGTAGAATCAGGCCTCATGCTTAACACTGGAAGCTGTGGAAGCTGCAGCTTGGATCTTCAGTGCAACCCAAGGTCTTGCAGCCCTGTCCCCCCCTCGGCCCACAGAGGCCCACTGCAGGGCATCACACAAGACCCCCAGCCACAAGGGACCTAGACATGGGAACGTGCCCATGGTCTGGCTCCCCCACAGGTCAGAGCACTCCAGCACCCGGGCACAAACCCACAATCCCTTGCTGCTAGTAGCCCCACTTGATAGGGGTCAGCGAGCTCCCCACCTGGCACATTTAGAATTGATTCTTCAGATCATTTCCATTCATTCCTCAGTTACCTGCTACTCTGTGTAGTCAAGCAGCCTCAGCTACCTTCTCAAATATCAGGCTCTGGGGACACTGTGCAGAGTCTGAAATTCCAGGGATTTAACACAACAGTCTCCCATCTTGCTGCATCTCAGGAGCAGACAGCAGGCACCCACCCAGACAACACCCACTCATCCCCCTGCCCCCACAGTCTTTCACTCCAACACAGTGGCCAGTCTTGTGCTCTGGCTCACACACAAGTTCAGCAACTCTTTTTCAAAAATACATCAAGAAAGTCCCATTTCTCACCATGCAGGTGCTAGTCAACTCCAGACAGAAGAGGCTTTCTTGTCAACTTCTTAAAACCTGGATTCAAAATCCAGTTTTCATGTCCATTTTCTACAATCCATTTTTTTCTGCCAAAAAACAGTCCTTTAACCTTGTCTTTCCCTTTTCCTGTTGATGTCTTGTCATTGCCAGGGTCAGGCAGAACCTTTTACACTTTTTCTTACTTCTCTCATCAAAAATCTTTGATCATCCGTGTCTCACCGATGTGGTGCTGATAAAACTCAAGAGGCTTTCTCCCCATCCTCTTGACACAACTCCATTTTCTTAATCCTTTTTCTCAATCCATTTAACCTTTACTCTGAACAATTTCATCACTGTGGCGCAACTTCTCTGGCAGCAACAAAATACTGCAGATCTCCCTCTCTGCAGAGCTGCCCGCATAATCCTCTCTTTTCTCTCCAGATGGGGAAAGGCACAACCAGCTCTGGGGACAGATGGCTGGCAGCCCCCCTCACAGCCCCACAACCCCACCTTCTCCCTAGGGGCTGGAGACCCCCTTCCTGTGGAGAACCAAAGTTCTTCCCCCTTGGGAACATTCTGGCAGCTCCCTATTGCAAGAGCAACTGTCAACCAAAATTAACATGTACAAGGTTCCCGTGACACCTCACTGGTTGCTGAAAAAGGCACACAGACCGTCTCCAGTATTATCCCCCCCAAGAGCCTTCACTGAAGTTCTACTCTTTAGCAGCCTCTTCCCTCTGATGGCCCAACAAAAAATTTTGCATTTTTAGTTATTTTCCAGCCAGTCGCTAACACTGAAACTTGTTTTCCCCAGACCCAGACAGGCTGAGAAATATGTGTAGTATAACAGCAGCAGGAATGAGGAATAAATGTTTCAGCTCTACCTAGATTAGGTGAGTGGGGAACTATCAGACTACCAAAGAATTACTTTTTTATTGTGTCCAGAACTGACAGTGTGTGTATGTGTGGGAGTTGCTGGCAGGCTGTGTGTGTGTGCAGTTAAAACACAATTCCTAGAATCATTAACTAGCACTAACCACGCAGTGTGTTAGCACTTCAAGAAAGCATTTAATATACCTGTACACCTTATATGCATTAGAGTAACCCCCAGTTGTATGAGCACCTGGTTGCAATTAGTAATCCTGTGCAAAAAATATATATATATATATAGTGCCATATTAACAAGTTAGCACTGCACAGAAGAATGCTTTTTAAAATAGTATCAGCCAGGGGTTCAGTTAATTTATTTTCCATTGAAGTCTAAAACTTCCAGAAGTTGAAATCTAGAAGTCAGTCAAATTGTTTGGAAGTCAAAATACTTCTAGAATCCCACTTTTGGAAGTCAATATTCTAGGACAGACACATTTATGGATGTTAACATAATGAATCAGTGGTAAAATACAATTTCTTTCAGAAAAAATCATCATTTCTGACTTCCATGCCTGCAGTTTTGGAAGTCATGTAATTTTTGGTTTTAATCTGGAAGTCAATGGCTTCCTTCCTCTCTATTTTGGAAGTTTTTGCCTTATTTTTGGAAGTCAAGTTTTCCCACAATGGAGTTAACTGAAGCCCTGGTACCAGCTATGCTTATCACAATGCAGTGCTAATTCTGTTACAGTGGTATGTGGGCCCCAATTTTCAGATTAGTGTTGTGCACTCCTAAGTGCTGCACCTGAGATAGCGCACAGCCACAGAAGGTGGTGGTAAATGGCACTCTTTCCAGTGAGGAGAGAGTGACCAGTAGGGTGCCGGAGAGTTCAGTAATGGGACACATCCTCTTCAGTGTTTTTATAAGTGGCATAACAGAAGAACTGGAAGGGAAGATGTGCCTTTTTGCAGGTGACACCACAATCTGTAATAGCGTTGATAGGTGCAGATGGAGAGAATGAGTGGGGACCTTAGAAAACTTAGAGTGCTATGGAACATGGCAGCTTGGGTTCAAAGCCAAAAAGTGGAAAATCAAGCATCTGGGGACTAGAAGCTGAGTATAAAATGTAGGGGGAGGTACTTATGGTCGTTAAGGAAACCTTTTATACAGCACTGTGCTCTGTATGCAGGAGAGGATTACTCATTTGCATGGCTGTAGTAGTATATATATGCACATGATCAGGGTAGCATCAGGTGATGCTGAATATGACACTGATCTAACCATGCTGTTCCCACAGTGTAATGTTTAGCTTTGCACATTAACCTTCTGAAAATAGGGCCCTAATTGACTAAAAATCCTGGCTGATGCCTCTTAAGATGCAGAAGGTAAACATAAAAAGGTTCTCTCATCTATCTTTATGTATTGATTTATCGTATTTTGCTTGCAAAACCTTTATCTGATTTCAAGACATTGTGATGTGACTTAAAATGTTTATAACAGACTAGTTAAAATACAATTTGTTTTTTCTTCTTTTACCTATATGCTGTTTATTTACTTATAAAAACACAGTATTGTGGGCTGGCCTAGCAGCTTGGTGGTGATTGCACTGCCTCCCATGCCAGTGGCCCAGTTTTGGGGGTGGACCTGGGTTGCACAGGGGTTAGCTGGGGGAAGATATGATTGAGCATCTTGGGGAATGTTCTCTTCTCAATGAGGGGAAGTCTGAACACCCGCTCTTCAACATCCACCTAGCTGAGGAGGGCTGGCAGGGCAGTGGAGTTGCATAAGTGGGAGGGCTCAGGCAGGCACAAAGCAAGCACGTGTCTTTATATGAAATTACATCATTGCATGCTTGGCTGCCCAGGGGATGAAACCAAAGGTAGAAAACCCCCAATGGCAGAATGATCCAACAACCTAATGCAGATTCTGCACTGCTAACCAGTCTGTGCTCCTGTCTTAATATGTGTCTCCTTGTCAGTGGCCCTGGCCCTCCCCCTCCTGGTCCCAACACAGGGGATGTGTGTGTAAGGGGGGGCGAATCTCAGAGCAAGTATGTCCTGTGGATGGTAAGTGATTGGGCTGAAGATGTCAGTGGGCAAAGGGGTAGCAGGGTGACTAAGGAGATAACAATCTGTATGGAAAAAAAGAAAAAAGAAAACACAGTTTGAGAAGCTCAAACCCTAAAACAGACTATGCATGCCAGTCACAATAAAGTGATTTAGTAAAACAATGCAAATTATATGCACATGCCAGCTACAGTGCATTTATTTCAATAGATAGCGTATGTATTTCAATATAAAGAGTAGATGTTTCAATATATAGTGTATTTGTTTCAGTATATAGTGTATGTGCTTTTTTCAGTGTGTAGTGTATGCATTTCAATAGATAGTATATGCATTTCAATAGATAGTGTATGTATTTCAATATATTGTGCATTTGTTTCAGTATATAATGTATGCAGATTTTTTTCAATATACAGTGTATGTGTTACAATCTATAGAGTATTTGTTTCAGTAGATAGTTTATGTGGTTGTTTCAGTCTGTAGTGTATGTATCTCAATAGGTAGTGTATATGTTTCAGTACATAGTGCATTTGTTTCAGTATATAGTGTATGTGAACTTTCAGTACTCATTATGTGGATTTCAGTAGATAGTATATGTATTTCAGTATACAATGTAAGTATTTCACTATATAGCACATGTGTTTCACTATATGATATATATATTTCAGTATACAGTATATGTACTTCACTATATAATATATTTATTTCAGTAGATACTGTATGTGGTTCACTACATTATGTATGTATTTCACTATATAATGTATATATTTCACTATATGATGTATGTATTTCACCATATAGTGTATGTGTTTTGCTATACAGCCAGAGATTATGAATTATGTCCCTAATGGCTTGCCGTACTAGAGGGAGCTGTTTGAGGAAAGAAGGCACTAGAATACTGGAAAATGCAATAAAGCTCTGTGTGTGTGTGCGTGTGTGTGTATGTGTGTGTGAGAGAGTGTGAGGGGGAGTGGATTTATTTAGCTTTTGTTGACCGGGTAAGTGCACTAGACTGACCTTGAACCAGATTAAGCTGTTGATTTAGAAGTGATGTGAAGATTTAGGAGGGATATGAGGAAACACTTTTCATGAAACAGGTTGTGGATGAGGCAGTATAGCGCAGTGGTCTAAAGCTCTGAGCTGCAAATCTGGTGACATCCAGCAGACCAGACCTGGGTTTGAATCCCACAGCTTCCACTTGCATACAGTGTGACCCTGAGCAAGTCACTTAACTTTCTTGTGCTCCCAGGTCGCACCTGGAAACAAGCTCCAGCTTAGTGTGCCTTTCCTGGTTAAACAATTTCCCCTTCCCTTCCCTGACTGAAACAGCCTACTAGTAGTGGTGGAGCAAAAACAGTGGGGAGATTTAACCATGCATGGGAGAGACATCAGGACAAACTAAATATGGAAAAGGGAGGAGGAAAAAGGCACACCTGACCAAGAAAGAGCAGTGGTGTCAGAATAGGCAGGGGAAAAAACACATGGGCCAGTCTGTCCTCTTCTGCTGAAAAAATCTATGTTTGTATATAAGAACCAAAAAAAGTGGATTATCCAGTCAAAAATCCTAATCCATGTTGTTATGTAGTCAAACTTGCACGCACAGTAAAACAGATCAGATTGCAGCTTTTGTTGCTGCAGTAGTATGTTGAAATATCTTTAACATGTTCAGCCATTTTATATCTTAAAATAAATACATTGCTGCCTGTAAGTGAGATTTAGAAATAACTTACCCTGAGCAAGGCTTTAAATGGTGCTTTTCTCTCAAGCTGTAGGATGTTACCTATCAGAGGGAGAGGAACTGGTCCTGGTGGAAGCCCGGCTTTCATTTGCTTGTTTTTCCACAATGAAAAAATAAAGATACAGGATATCAAAATAATAAGAAAAACAGTCACTGGCCCACCAAAGTCCATCTTGTTATGAGTTCAGAAAGTTAAGAGCAACAATAAACTCCTCTGTTCTGAACACAGCAATGCTGACTCTCCCAGCGTGAATTCAGGCAACCTTTGACATGTTTTTGTGTTATCTCGGGGGCGGTGCCAGGGTTCTTAAAGGGAGGTATTCATCCAGGGTTACCGAATAAACTTTCTGAGCATGTTTTTTAGCCTGGAGTGAACCGAGTGAACTAAAAACTGACTGCAGAATGAATTGCAAGCTGTTTGGCTCAGAATGTTTATGGCTGAAACAACAAGCATTTGCCAAAGCTAAATGTTCACTTGCTTGTATTAGAGAAGCTGCAAGGAATCCCAGGAGCTGGCCATTTGTATGGAGCCCTCCCTCCCTGGATCTGAAAGGAATGTAGGGGACCCCCTAGGGGTGTACAGATGTCATGACAATGCCATGAGGGGAGGTCCCACAAGGCTGCCTGGAGGAGGAGGCATTTAGTGGGGGGAAGGGAGCAGGGTCAAGTGAGCTGAAGGCCAGTAGCTCTCCCTTCTTTTTCCTCCATTCCTCCAATTGGAAACACCACCAGTGACCAGCATATAGAGAGAGATAAGGGCTTCTATGGGTCTAGCAGACGGGGTGGGAAGAGCACTTCAATGGAAATAGAATGAGGTTACAATTGAAGCATGCCAAGTGCTGATCATTGTTTGCCAGTGGCTGAACTACTAGACAGGAAAAGCGTCAGTAAGCTTAGTGAGCAAACAAAAGACAGTGTATCACCAGCTATTATATTGAAAGCAGACAGTGTACTGTATCCACAATTTATTTTGTACCAAGAAAGGTTATTGCATATTGTACTACTGTTTCTTCTGTTCCTTTTTTCCTGGGTCTCAC
Source organism: Neoceratodus forsteri (assembly GCA_016271365.2). Lineage (NCBI taxonomy): Eukaryota > Metazoa > Chordata > Ceratodontiformes > Ceratodontidae > Neoceratodus > Neoceratodus forsteri. The sequence continues at coordinate 514,514,428 of CM057450.1, read as the reverse complement.
CAGGAAATCAGGGTGATACTGGAGGATTAAGGATCCCTCTTGCGTTTGCGGGTAATTACGGTACTTTCAGATGCAGTCCACATAGTACTGCTCAGCCTACCACAGCATTGGAGGTCGGCAGTACATGCCCACAATGAGCGGTACATTAGAATAACTACAAAACTATTATAATATCAAACATAATAATGGGGAGGTGTGGGGGGTGGAGCCCCACAAATACAAAAAAAAATATTACAATGATGTTTAATGGCACAAAAACCTTATTGGTGTATCGGGGGGGGGGAACGGAGCGCCCCCACATAAAGTTATTTCAGAGATTGAAACAGACCTATTTTCATCCTTCTCTGACAACTTAGCAAACCTATGACATTGTTTGCAGTAAGATTTTTTTTTTATCTCTACTTTGTTTCTACCCTGCTCCGTGCGGCCCCCATCTGACTGACTCCCCCAGCTCCAGCCCTCGGAATTACCGGGGCTTACCTTACGCCCCTTGTCCGGGAGGAGAGTCGGTCACCATCCTGTCTCTGGCTGCCTTTTTCCGTTTTCTCCCCTTATTTCCCGAGGGCCCCAGGAGAAGGACACATGCATGTGGAGGCACGCGTGTGCCTTACAGCCCTTGTAATGGCCCTCCTCCACCCATCCCATTGGCCTATCGCCAGCACCCTCAGTTGTGCAGCCCCCTGGCCTCCACCAGGGGGTAGCCGAGAGCAAGGGATGCCACCCCATCTCCCCGGAGAGGAGAGCTGCCTTGCGGCCACTCCATCCTGCTCTGCCCTGCCCCCCCCGTGCCGACCTCTGATGATCCGGGCTTGCTCCCGAACCCGGGTCACCGGTGTGCCGTGAGGTGAGACGTCCAGTGCCTCAGCCCTCTGCGCCACCGGGCCGGCTGTAGTAAGATGTTTTGAGGTCTATCAGCTCTCAGAAACAAGAAAAGTTTACAGAGACTCAATTCATTACTGGCTGCACCTTGGGATAAACATTTTACAGAGACTAATACAATGCTGAAAGAGTGTCTTGTTTTTTTAGACCTTCTTGAGCTTGTGCAATGCTGCATTTCATACTTTTTCAAATTATGTGACTAGACTGTGTGCAATAAATAGCTTTTTGCTAAGCTGACAATGTTGGGGGTGTCTTTTTTATGCCATTTCAGTCTGTGCAGGCATGTGTGTGAAATTGCTAGCCCCGTAAGTACCGTATTGTTTTGAAATATTTTTTTCACACAAGCGGGGTCCTTAATCCTCTGGTATCACCAAAATCAGCCCTGTCTCTGGGTGCCTTTCCAGGTTAGATTTTCCAAATAAGTAAAGATTGTAAACAGGGGAGATCAGAAGTCACAAGTATATTTAAAACATTTTAATTCCACTGGAAGCTAGTATAGCACAGTGGTTAAGAGCTCGGCACTGCAAACCTGATGAACTGGGCTGAATCCCACAGCCATCACTGGCAGAGTACTTTTCAGGAAGGAACCCCCCCCCCAAAAAAAATCATGTTGTTCGGCCAGGAGCACCAGACAGCCCAGCTGAGCTCTGTTCCACCAGACCAATGCTCGAGGACCTTTCTCCCCCTTTTCTAATGTCCTCCCCACCATGCTCCTCTGTCTAGATCAGTGGCATCCTACCTCATAGCTACTCCCATTGCCATGAGACTGCTGGTGCCTGGCCCAGTGGTAGAGTTGGGCTGGTGTCTTCTTCAGCGCCCTAAGGTTCTCCCTGGGGCAGTGCTGAAATGCAGTGGGAGTCAATGTCAGGAGGTGCAGTGCCATTCTGCTGATGGCTCTGGCTGCTTCGTCAGGTGAGGGAAGGCTGGGGGGCTGTGTTCTGGGCATCTTGTCTGATGTTTGGACTGTCATAGGGTACAGGAAGAGGTCCACTGCTCAGTTTTCATAAAATTCCGTGGCTCTGTTGCTCATGACTGAGTCACATGCCCCCTTCTCAGCTCCTGATTGGTGGCCAAGATCTCAAACTCAGTGAGATATTGGTGGCTCTCAGGATCATGGTGGTTCTGCCATCAGCCAAAGATGGGAGGTTCCTCTGGGATAAATTTCTGGAGCTATTGCAGTGACAACTGGCTCCTCCAAAGGGCTGCAGCAGGTCAGTGGGCTGGCCCATTTCAGTCCTGTGTGGTGGGGGCCCCTGTCTTTGTCCCAGCTCCAGTGGAGCAGCAGGAGGTCAATCTAAAGTGGGGTCACACAGCATGTCGGAAGCCTAGTGGAGCCACCATCATGGGGGTGGCAGTTCGGGGAGTTCTTTACCGGTGGGGACCAGTGGCCACCTCAGATGCTGCAGGGCATGGTTTGTTCTGCTGGTGGCTACATACCAGCTTCACCCCTCGTATGGTGTGGCTTTGAGTCCCACCCCCATAAAAAAAGGAGGGGGCATTTGTGCAGAGGGGGGATCACCTGGATACTATATTTAAAGAAAAAAAAGACAAAAGAGACTTCTCAAAGTAATTAAGTGGGTGACTGATCACATCATGAGCTGCTTTGACTCTGGGTCTGTGCAGCTATCATGCGAGTTGGCACTGGCAGTATAGCCCATAGGTTAAAGCAATGAGCTGCAAATGAGCTTGGGACAGCCTGCAGTCTAGGGCTCCACTGGTGTCCTATGGGACCCTGAGCGGGGTCATTTATCTGCCTCATGCTCTTGGGTCGCCCCTGACAATGTTAGGCCTGCAATAGCACAGGAGGTTGGTGCCTAACAGAGTTGTCTATGCCAAAGTAACACTGCATACTGCTGCCACTAGGAACTTGGGGTTTTCTGACTTAATAGTGCAGCAGGGGAAGTGTACTAGCCCCCCCACCACCATGGTTGTCTACTTACCACTTGCGAGAGGTGGAAGGGTACAGAGGCCAGGAGATGGTTAGCCGGAGGTGTCTACTGGGCTTCCAGTGGGCTGCTTCCAACTTATGTGCAGAGGAACAGATGCAAGTTCAATGGGTTCACTTAATGAGTTTGAGTGACATGACCCCCACTTCCTGCTGTGTGTCTCTGGCAGGTCACCTAATCTCCCCAGGGCTCCCAGGCACCCTGGAAGTTGGCTCCTGAGCCTAGTGGATATTACTTGCTTACCATTTCACTAACACAGCAAGCACATGACAGTGGCAAGACTGCATCTGGTATGAATACTTTATAAGCACAGTCACATCCAGGGAGGCGCAGTACTCGAGTTCTGATCTCACACAATCACTGGGAGCATGAGGTGATTCTGATGGCCACTGCTCCTTCCAGCCTTTCCGTGGTTACATGAGACCCACCCACCAAAATAAATAAAGAAAGTAGTAGAACAAAGAAACAAATAAGGGGGTGGTCATGGGGAGCAAGTACTGGTTTGGACTGTAGCAGCCGGCAGACCCCCCCCACCTTATACTCATATGGTCCATCAGTTCCTGGGTCACTGAAGAGGAGGCACACCAGGAATCAGGCATAGCCCCATCTCTGGGAGCAGCACCTAGGGAGCCTTCTGTGAAGAAGCATTTGGTGGACCATGTAATGACACCTCCTGACAAGGAACTCAAAATCCCACAAACAGCTGAGGCGGGTGTAAGATTAATGGGATACCAAGGAGCAGTCGTGGGGTAAGAGACACAGCCTTGGGCTGAAGAGGCTAGGAAAGATACAGGGAAGGCTGGGGTGGCCCCTGCAGGTAAGGGATCAATCTGTTAGGAATTCATTGTTAGCTAGGTTTGTCTCCCTTATAACTTGGGGAGCAGCAACTGGGTGGCACGGGTCCACCAACAGAGGGCAGCAGCATCTCTTAGGGCCAGGAATTGTGACCAGATCGATCTAGTACTGTCTGCTGTTAACATATAGCTGTAAAACAATAACATGGTGCTGCCCTAAGCGGGCACATCATGATTCTGAGGTCACATGACCAAACAGGTCTTGTGGGAAACATTAGCCAAAGTTCTCAGTCGAATGTTAAAGGGGAACATTCAGGCACAGATTTTGTAAGTCAGATTGGCCTCAGTCAGTTTATAGAGGCAAGAAGTGTGGGGGTCACACACATTGGACAGTCTTCACAACATACTCAAAAGTGAGTCAGCTGTCCTGAATGATATCGTTTATTGACTCACACGACACACACACTCACATACATGGGCCCACCCATTTGGGTGGGGCAGGGGTGAATGATCACTAAGACGGTGAGATTCTTCCCCACAGGAACAAGGAAAACATAGGTGTCATAAGACAATACTTCCTTAGACTTGGAACATCCGAGAACCCTGAGCTCTGTGGTTGCAGTGGTCCAGTTAAGGGGTGTATTGGAGTATTTAACACCCAGTTTTGCCCTTTTTACACCCTGTGTAGAGTCCTGAATAGTATCATCACTACCAAGTGTTTCCACGGACTTCGAGCATTCACACTTCAGTTCACCAGAACTGTGTGACCGCATCACAAAATACAACTTGGCATACCAAAATACTACCAGCTTGGAAAACTAAAAAGTATTTATTTCCTGGTCTAAAACGTTATCTGGTGCACTGTGTGGCAGTTTGAAGGAACCACAGTTCCAAGAGCCAGCTTACTGGAGCACTAGTAGGCAGTTCCACGCCCATGGAGAATGGCAGCGATGCACTGGCTATAAGGGGTTGCTCCTGGTGGCTAGGGGTGAAGGCATGATAAGGGAGACATGGTGTTATTCTTCACCAGACCTCTTAGAGCTGTGGCACCAGAGGAGATGTGAGCCGGTTGGTTGCATGGGGATGCACAGGCTGGCAGACTAGCAGGCCTCATGTCAGCAAGTGTCAGCATAATAAGGGCCAGGGCTCTGGCAGCCTCAGTGACAGTCACAGTCATAACCAGGAGGCAACAGTTGCTGCATATATCAAGGGAAATGGTGCAGGGCACAGTGGCCACCAGTGCATGTGGTGGGACCTGCACATGAGGATCATATGACTGAAAAGACACCTAGGTAGAGTTGGTTGGATGTGACCGGGGTCTCAGGCGAGTCTGGTTCGGACAGCTCAAATGGCCATGCCAGTGGTGCATTATGGTCCAGGAGTATGGAGGCTGCATGGTAGAACACTCCCTCAGGGGCTTTGGGGAAGGCTGCCACCTGGCCAGTCCAGTAATCAGCTCTGTGGGTTTATGCAAGACAACATGTACATGTGGGCAATAAAACAGACTTGTTTACTTAAACAATTGCAATGGGGTCCAAGGCATGGTTTGCAACATTCATGATTCAGGGGAAGCCAGACAATACGGCTCGAGGATAATGTCAGGACATGGACTATATGTCAGGTCTTGCAGGACAGAGCTGCCCAAATCAGGACTGTCCTGCAAAAATCAGGTCAGGTGGTATCCAACTTCCTTTACGGGGTTCCCACACTGATTAATGTGGGTTATAGCTACCATGTGGAGGAAATACAACCCAGTAAGCATTTAGCAGTAAATACTCCCAGTCATAACAATTATCTGGACCCACAGTTCAGAGAGAGCTATTGGGCTCAGGGACCCCTCTTCCACAGATAATCAGCAGTAAAGTTCAAGTCGGGGGCTGCACCCCCTAGTCATGGCTGGTTTGGGGCACTCCCTATGGTATGCAAGAGACAAATAGACACATGAATAATCATTATAGTCATAATAAACAAATGAATCAATACATCTAGGGTGGTGGCTTTGGAGAGCAGCTACAGGTTTTAGGGCTGCTGAAGCAGCATGCCCCACCTTACATTCATCGGGTTCATCAGCTAACAGTCCTCTGAAGGGGAAGCGCACAAGGGAGCAAGACTGGCCCATCTTTGGCAGCATCACCTAGGGAGTCCTCTGTGAGGAAGCATCTGGGGGACTGGGTAACAATACCCCCTCCCCTGCAGTAAGGGGGTTATGGTATAGTTCAGGGTTGCAAAAGAGGGAAACGAGTCCAGGAGGGCTGAGGTGGCACCAGCAGGTCTGGGATACAACTGTCAGGAGTATGTTGTAGCTTAAATCTTGCAAGGGTGGAGGACTTCTTTTCATCAGAAGGCCTCTCTTTTAACCTGGGGAGCAACAACTGGGCAGCTGCCAAAGGGGCGAGCATGCACTGCCGGAGGTCAGCAACATCCTCTCAGACCAGGATAAGTGACCAGATTGATCTTGCAATGTTATTGAGTGTGTTGGCTTCTGGGTATCCAGGTAAGAGACCAGGTTCTGGAGCAGGAGATACGGGGCTCCATGGCAAGGGCTGAGTCGGAATGGCTGCAGAAAGATGTCTGGGTGGCAGACCGGTAGGCCTCAGGCACGGGTGCCTGCAGAGAAGGTGGCTGGAGGGCCCACCCTCAGGCATAGCACAAGGTGTATTGCAGAACAGCTGGCAGGTTTGTAATGGGGAACCAAGTTGCCATGATCCTAGTAGGGTCTGGAAAGAGGGATTCCGTCAGCCACACAAGGCAATTTACAATTCACAGTCATAGTAATTAAGAGAAATTACAGAGCCAGTGGCAAGCTGGAACATAACCAGTATTCAATAGACCAGTAGCATAGGCTAGCTTGAATGGGTGTGTTTCACACCTCTTCTGGGGTCCACAGTAAGGAGGGTTTCCCTTCCCACCAGCTGAAGTGCTTAGGGGAAATAGGGCTCCTAGGATTAGTGGGTGGATTTCACAGGCCTCCTAGGCATGTTCAGATTAAACAGCCATGAAGACTGTTGCTGTGCACCAGGGTCTGAGGGGCCGGGTGATGGTGCATTACTTTGGGGGTTATGGAGTCATGCAGGGTGTGCCGGATGGCACAATGGAAGGTACTGGGACAGCTTCACCCAGACCTCAGGCTACTGGAGTGGAATGGCAGATAGGTTGGGGTGGGCTTCGTGGCACGCCGACATGCAAGTGGTATCCCAGCAAGTGTGACAGGGTGCAATAGGAGAGGTAGGCAGTTGAGTGCTACAGCAGCAGCACTTGCACTAACTTTCTGTTATCACTTACAGGCACCATGGAAGGTACCAGGAGCAGATAATAGAGGATGAGTGTACCCACTAAACAGTAGCAGGGGCAGCCAGTTGGCTAAGGAACAGGCCCCTAGGGTACTGCCAGAATGACACAACTTATTGATCTAGAGTCTAGTGCAGGGCAGTGCTCAAGCACTTTGGTTCCTCCTTTGAAAGGCTCTCAATGAGTTGTAACCAGTGCAGTGAGTATGCCGACAAGGTTGGGACATCGGCGACTGAAGCTGCATGCCATGAGTTGGGAACTTTAAGGCTGGGGGCTGGTGAGAGTCTTCCAACATCACTGCAGGACAGTGAGAATTGTTAAGAGCAGAATAGATAGATAGTTAGGAATTAGCTTGTAGGCATCTTAGAGGTTAATTGGAGCAGTGGCTTGGGGGGTTGGACTGTGTCCATCCTGTGGTGGCTCGGGAGGATTGCAGACCAAGGGTACCAGGGGAACAAGGAGGAAATGAGTTGAATTCTCCTGAAGGGCTCATCACTTCCAGTTGGCATGACACTGGGGACTACAAGACTGAGACCCAGATGAGAGGGGTCATGGTCAAACCTGATCAGGCTTATTCCTGAGGCACAGCAGCACCAGATGGGGGCAGCCTCAGGGGCACTGGGCCATATGACCTGCCCTGCTCTAGTCAGAGGGGTTTCGACACAGGAGGTACATTAGTCATCAGGCCTGCACTTTGGTGGCCCAAGAATCAGGGGCGAGAGTGTGGGAGGCCTGTATGAAGGCTGTGTATCCTCCCGGCAGCGCACACTGCTTCTAATTGTGTATAGATGCTGAGAATATGCTATTTATTTAATGTTTATATGAATTATTTTATTTTAATAATTATTTTTATGTTTTATTGATATATGTTTGAAACAGGTTGTTATATATTTGTGCGGCGCCCAAAGCCTCCGGGATTGGGTGTCTTTTAAATAAATCTTGCCTTGCCTAATAAGTGGTGATTCATTTCAATAAAATGCATGGCTGAGGCCATTTCTTCAAAGACCTGTGTTGTGTGGTTATTTCAGGGGAAGGGAAAGTGGAGAGGTACCAGACAATAGAGAAGCTGCAAGGCATGGCAGCAGCTGCCCATTTGTTTGGAACCCTCCCTCCCTGTACCTGGAAGGAATGTAGAGGACCTCGCCAGAGATGTACAGATGTCATGGCAATGCCATGAGGGGAGGTCCCACAAGGCTGCCTGGAGGCAGACTCTTTGGGGAGAGAGGAGAAAGAAGGGTCAAGTGAGCTGAAGGCCAGCAGCTCTCCTTTCTTTCCCCTCCATTCGTCGAACTCCCACCTGCCCACCCTTGTAAATGCAGGATGAGGGGCCAGGGAGGCTGGGTCCCCTTTGATCCATTATGGGTGACCGTATTAGGGGTTGGGGAGTGAGTTTTCCCAGTTCTTGCATTAAACAGGGTTTTTCTGGGGTTTTCACCTCCTCCAAATGGTTGTAAAATTTAGTGAATGACTAGATAGTTGATAATTAAAGAAATAGTTTATAAGAAAGGAAGTTAGATATTAAGGTAGAAAATCTGTTCAGACTTGATGATGAAGCATGATACAACTGTTGCAGCCACGTGTGGCAGCTCAGGAGGATCACAGACCAAGGGTACAAGGGGAAGAAGGAGTAGGTCAGTTGAATTCTCACAAAGGGCTCGTCACTTCCGGTTGGCATGAGGCTGGGGACTGCAAGACCTGGACCCAGATGGGAGGGGTCATGGTCCAATCTCATCAGGATTAGTGCTCAGGCACAGTGGCGCCAGACGGGGGGCAGCCCCAAGGGTGCTGGGCCATATGACCTGACCTGCTCAGGTCAGAGGGGTTCCGACTCAGGAGGTACATTAGTCATCAGGCCCACACTAAGGTGGCCCAAGAATTGGGGATGAGAGTGTGGGAGGCCTGCATGAAGGTTGCGTATCCTGCAGGCAGTGCGTGCTGCTCCTAATAAGTGGTGATTTATTTCAATAAATGCGTGGCTATGGCCATTTCCTCCAAGACCTGTGTTGTGTGGTTATTTCAGGGAAGGGAAAGTGGAAGGTTACCAGACAATTGCTGTGTAATTGTTTGGCATATGTAATATCAGTTAAAATGAACACACTAACACAAGTTATAATTGCGAAATTGCACTGAATGGGAAATTAAGCGTTTCATATATAACATTGTTGTTTTCTTAGACTGTGAAGATGGAATGTGTAATTTATCGAATGCCCTGCAAAATGTGATTTTGCAGAATGATTGTAAAAATAAGTTTTGGAGTGGAATTTGAAAATGACTCCTGCCATGTTAGAGTAGCAAGCTGTGAATCAGCTTGGTACATCCAGTAGACCTGGGTTTGATTCCCACAACCTCAGCTTGCACACTATGTGACTCTGAACCAGTCACTTAACCTCCAGAGCACTCAGGTTGCCCCAGAAAACAGGCACTTGTTAAGTGGGCCTTACCTGGCTACCACAATGTAAAATAAAAACCAATGTTCATGGGATGGAGTTAACAATGAGTGTATTGGAAAATATGGGTCCAAAAAGTAAAAAAACAAACAAAAAAAAACATTGCAACATTATGAGCAAATGCTGAAAAAAATGCAATGTTTGTTCATAACTTTATTTTTGAGATTATGACCACTCATTATCAACATAGTCTTTTTATGATACCACCTCATAGACCTTATATGGACCTGCCACCTTATAGGGGCAGTATAATGCAGTGGTTAAGGGTTCTGAGCTGCAAACCTGGAGACCTGGGTTTGAATCCCACAGCCCCCACTTACATACTGTGTGACCCTGAACAAGTCACTTAAAATCCAAATGCTCCCAGTTCACAACTGGAAACAAACTCTGGCTTAGTGTGCCTTTATTGGTTAAACAATTTCTGCAAATCTAGGTCAAAATATCATTTAGTGGAATGAGTGTGAAAAGATGTTTTGGGCATGATTTAAAAAAATGACTCTTGTTGCGTTGAAGAGGTGGTGTAAAAATGGCTATGTTGAAAATGTAATATCAAAATACAGAAAAATATCAATCAAAGTTATGTGAAAACATTGAAGAACAGGATACTGAGTTGCATATCAAGGGGGTGCAACAGCAGGAGGAAGGAGCTCATTCTACACCTGTGCAGTTCCATGGTATGTCTACATCTGGAGTGCTATGTACAATACTGGAACCCCTACTTCAAGAAGGACATACATCAAATGGATGCAGTGCAGAGAAGGGCTACCAAGTGCAGCTGCCTGAAAGCAGAGCTGGTCAGAGAGCTTGATGGACTGCAAACACACAGCCTACTTTCTTTACAGGTCCCTGCACTTCTGAGGGGCCACGTGACAGGGAGTAGAACAAACCACTTAGTTTCTCTCCTGTGTCAGCGGTATTAAGTCTGATAACAATTGTGTCAGGCTCACTACTAAGGTTCTGTCCCTTACCAGAATAGGGGGAAAGTGGCTGATGATTGGTCTGAGGTGAGCAGATTGTTTTTCTGAGAGCATATTTCCAGAAGGCTCAAGTGAATACACCCGCCCTCCCTTCCCATCTCACCCTGCCTGGGCTTACATAGACATAGGAACATAGAATTTGACGGCAGATAAGGACCACTTGGCCCACCTAGTATGCCCATTTCCCTACCTACTGGATAAGCTGTAGATCTTAGTTAACCAACAGACTATTTCTTATTACCCCAACAAGAATTGCCTTATGTCTGTCCCATGCATTCTTGAATTCTCCCACAATTTTAGACCCACAACCTCCTCAGGAAGGCAATTCCATGCATCCACCATCTGATTTCTACCTCCTGACCTCCAGAGAAAATCAGCTACACCAGTAACCCCCCCAAAAAAAAACACTCAGCTGCACCACAAATTCCCACAGACAGGTACCTTTCTAAATGAAGCCAGAAAAGCAACCTGGTGCCAATTTAAATCTACACTAAACTGGAAAACAAACAACAATAACAACGGTAATAAAATCAGCAAAAGTCACATTCACTTCACTGAAATGAGACCGATTCCATTCCCCCTTCCAGCCCTTTCTGAGAATCCAAAGGTAGCCAGCTACAGCACTCTGACTTGGCCCCACCGCCAGATTAGCAGTCACTCTGCCAAAGCCCCAAACAACTAGCACCCTTCCCTCAAGCTACAGGGCTAGACGAAAACAAAAATACAGTTCCTGCCCTAGTTAGTGGCTTAAAAAATCACAAGATGAGCAAAATTGTAATCCAAGTGAAATCAGCAGTATAAATTAACTAAAACAAGCAATAAGATGCTTCTCCACTGACATTAATCTGATTTCTACCTCCTGACCTCCAGAGTCAATCAGCTACACCAGTAACCCCCTCCAAAAAAAACACTCAGCTGCACCACAAATTTCCACAAATAGGTACGTTTCCACATGAAGCCAGAAATGCAAGCTAGTACCAGTTTGAATATACACTAAACTGGAAAACAAACAATAACTATAGCAATAAAATCAGCAAAAATCATGGCCATTTCCCTTCCAACTCTTTCTGAGACTCAAAAGGTAGCCAGCTGCAGCACTCTGATTTGGCCCCACCTCCAGATTTGCAGTCAATCTGCCATTTAGCATCCTTCCCCCAATCTACAGCACTAGACAAAAAAAAAACAACAAAAAAACAGTTAGTGGCTTAAAAAAAACACAAGACAAGCAGAACTGTAGTCCAAGTGAAATCAGCAGTATAAAATAGCTAAAACAAGCAATGAGCTGCTTCTGCACTGAAATTAACATAGAAACATAGACTTTGACAGCATATAAGGACTGCTTGGCCCACCTAGTCTGCCCATTTCCCTATATACTGGATAAGCTGCTGATCCTAGTTAACCAACAGCCTATGTCATCCTACCCCTCCCCACAAGAATTGCCTTATGTCTGTCCCATGCATTCTTGAATTCTCCCACAGTTTTAGACCCCACAACCTCCTCAGGAAGACGGTTCCATGTATCCACCATCTGATTTTGGCTTGTGTATCTTTATAAGAACATCATTGGAAGCTTTTTGGCCACTTCCTGATCAGACACAGGAAAAGGAAGGAATGCAAACAACCACCCAGAGGTATGAATGGTACTTTAGTGATTGGCATTTCTGAGGTGTACAAAACTTGATGGGAGAGACATAGTAGTAAGAGATCAAAAGAAGAGAAAAAGAGAAAACACATACACACGTGTGCACACACACTCACAAAAATGGATGTAGACTTGACTAGGATTGGGCCTAAAGGCTAAGGCATAAAATTGCATCAGAAGATACACAGCATAGTGGTCATAGTAGTTTCCAGGAGAAGGGAACCCTTTAAACATTTAATGCAAACATGCTGGGAGAAGTGCAGAGGAGTTGCTGTGGGCCAGCAGTTTTCAGGAAGACCTTCTGGATGCTGTGGTGCTGCTTCATCTGCAGGCACCTCTCTGGGCTGAGGATGGAGGTTATCAGTCTCCAGGCCAAGTTGGCCAGTATTCAGGATGCCTCCTCCCCCACCCAGAGGCCACCAAATCTGCATCCACTACCTCAAAGGCAAGCAGGAGGAGTGGTTGGACTACAGTTGACTCAAAGAGGATAAGGGAGGTGGGTCAGATGCACATCTCCAGACTGGTGCAACTGAAGAACTCATAAACTGTGTTGGAGGAGCGGGAAGGCCCCACAGAATCACTCAATGTTGCATTCAGGGAGGATGAGCAGGACCTCCAGAGTGGAGCTCAAGGTGGGGGAGGTAGAGGACCCACAGGGAGAGGAAGCTACTCCTGGTGGAGGACTCCATAGTCTGGGAGTGAAGTTGGGGACAGGTAGTAAAGTAAAGAGGGAGGGAGGATAAGTGCCTGCCAGGAGGTGCAACTTGGAAGGAAGGGAAGTGGATCCAGAGAATCGCTAGAGCAGTAGCAAGGAGGGAAGAGCTGGATGTCATTGTCCACTTGGGGACAATTGACCTGTTGGAGGACAAGGCAGAGATAGAAAAGATGCAGGAGGAGTTCAGGGAGCTGGGGAGGCACCTGAGGAAGATAGCAAGCCCTGTGACCTTCTCAGAGGTGTTACCTGTCCATGACAAGGGAGAAGCCAGGGATCTCCACATCAGGGACTTCAACACCTGGTTGAAAAACTAGTGTGGAGAGCAGGATTTTGGCTTCATTTGGGACTGGGGACCCACCTGAGAGGATGTGGACCTGTACAAGGGTGAAGCACTGCATCCTTCCAGAAAGGGGAGAATTTTCCTCAGTGAAAGGTTTAGATGCTTCATTGGCTAGCATTTAAACTAGCAGCAGGGGGTGGAGGGATAAAGCATATCGCCCACCCCACAGGAAGATGCAGCTAACACAGTAGACCATAATACTACAAATTCATCAAAATGGACTGGACTCAGTAAAAGGGAGAGGAAAGGAAGCACAAGGGAAACAGATGGAGGGTAACTAGAGGGGATTGTAGGGCAATGTGTGCAAATGCCCGCAGCCTGGGAAATAAAATCCCAGACTTGGTGGCCTTGATGGCAGAGGATGACCTGGGCATTGTAGCTATTACTGAGACATGGTATAATGGGAACCATAACTGGGACATAGCTATACCAGGTTATACTTTATTCAGGAGAAACAGAGTAGGGAAGAAGGGAGGAGGAGGAGGGGTGGCTCTTTACATCAATGGGGATATAAAAGCTACAGAGGTGCAAGGAAAGCAGGAAGAAACAGAGGTAATGTGGGTCACCCTGGAGACAGCCTTTGCACAGACATGATCTACAGATCCCCTGCTCAAGTTAGTTAGTTAGTTAGTTAGTTAAAACCTTTATTTTTAAACAGGAATTCAGATGGTAAAATTCACATCATTAGGACAAAGTCCTATTTTCAAGATGGTCCTGTATAATTACATAATTCATAAATTATAACAATACATAGACAATATGCATAAACCAATCATTCAAGTATAAAACACAAGAACACCTAAACAATCATCTATAACAATCACAATGTACCTTTAGTTCAGACATCAGACTTCTTAAAAATACCTTCAAATCATTAATCTGATTACAATATATGGGTTTCAAAACCCCCATAGTTGATTAACAATAACCGAAAATCTAAAAGTACTATATCTGTTTATGGACCTTGGAAGAACATAACCCCTTAAGTTTTTGTCTCTCAAATTATATACACATTTTCTTGGTTCTAATTTATCATAAAGGCTTTCAGGCTGTTGGAATTTTATTACCTTAAAATTTGTATTAACCAAGAAATCCTACGTTTACTTTCTTGTGTGACCCATCTTAATTCACTAAGCACTTGACAATGGTGTGCTTTATAATCCTTTTGTATTATAAATCTGGCCATCTTATAATATAATTGATCAACCTTAATTAAACACCTTTTTGCTGCGAAACCATATATGTGATTTCCATATTCCAAAATTGGAAGAAGGAATTGATTTATAATTTGTTCCCGCATTAATCTATTCAAGCAGAAACCAGATCGCCTAAAAGCTCCCAACCTTTTATTTACTTTAGATATAGTCTCTGTTATATGATGGTCAAATTTCAATGATGAATCTATCCAGATACCCAAATATTTATACACTGTAACCTGTTCTAACATTTCATCACTTATGGTTTTTATATTAATCCTTATATTTCCAAAACTTAAAGGGACTTGCCTACTTCCAAAAACCATAAACTTAGTTTTCTTGCTGTTAAGTATCAAGCCAGATTTAATTAACCAGTTTAGTAAACCAGTAAAATCATTTTGTAAATTTTTTTGCATTTCACCTATTGTATGACCACTAGAGATCAGCAAAGTATCATCCGCAAAAAGATTTATCCTAGAGTGTTCTATACTTTTTGTGACCTTATTAATATAAATCAAAAACAATATAGGGCCTAAAATAGATCCCTGAGGTACTCCTCATTGCACATTTAATTTGTTTGATAACACTCCATTAATACAGACCTGTTGAGTTCTTTTTGATAAATAGGATTTAAACCAATTTCCTGACTCTTTAATCACACCAAATTCTGCCAAACGAGCAACCATCAGGTCATGATTAACCGTGTCGAAGGCCTTTGATAAATCCACGAACACCGCTCCCACCGATTGACCAGATGCAATAGCATCAACCACATCGGTGAGAGCGGTGCCCGTGGAGTATCCCCTTCTAAAACCAAATTGTTGTTTAATTATCATTGAATTTCTTTCCAAATGGTCAACCAATTGAGCTTGAATTAATTTTTCCAAAATTTTTGATATCCCAGATAACAAAGCAATAGGCCTATAGTTTGTTGGTTGGTATAAGTCCCCTGAGCCTTTATATATAGGGATAATCTTGGCATTCTTCCAAACATCTGGAAAAATGCCCTCAGTCAGGGACCAATTAAACAACTTAGTCAATATGAGAGCAATCACTTGTGCTGAATCTTTCAAAAATCGATTTTCTATGTGGTCAAAGCCACAGGCCTTATTTGTTTTTAGCTTCCTAAGTTCTACCTTTACCTGTTTACAGGATATCATTTTGAAGCTAAACCTCGATGTATTAATATCCAAATTCTCAATTGGTTCATCCTCTATTTTTGGATCAATAATATCCAAGTCAGGCAGTGTAACAAAATAGTTATTTAAAATATTTGTTGATTCCTTTATATTCTGGGGAACTCCTCTAATAACCATCTGGATAGGTGGGCTGCAAACCTGTGGGGTCTCAAAAGATTTCAATAATGACCAGTACTTTTTGTTATTATCTGTAGTTAGTTTAATTTTATCTTCGAAATATTTTTGTTTCAATTTTTTTATTTGAAATTTCAAATGATTTCTAACTTTTTTATATTCTTCCCAGTCTTCATTTTTTAAAGATTTACTCGCCTTTTTCCACAGACGATTTTTACCACGTATTAATTTTTTTAATTTTTCTGAAACCCAGGGAACATGTAATTTTCTTTGCATACATGTACAAAATGGAGCCAATTCATCACAAACCTCTAGAAACCATTTAGAAAATTCCCCAACCGCAATATTCACAGAAGGTATCAAAAATAATCTATCCCATCTTACCAAGGAAAGTCTCGCCAAAAATGCGTCTTTATTATAATTTTTAAAATTTCTACATTTTATTCTTAATGGAGGATTCCCTATTATATGTTTTCTTTTTATATCCTCGATAACAAACAAGCAACTTATAGAACTATGGTCCCCCATTACTGGTTGCTTTACTTCAATTGCCCTCATATTGATTTTTGTTGTAACAAAGTTTAAATCCAGTATATTACCAAAACTAAGATGAGAAGTTTTCCTAGTCAGAATCATAATCTTTTGTTCTACTTCTAAAATTTTAAAACTTTTTTCCAAAGCAAGGCCCCTTGGTTTCCCCCATGCTGCATTAAAATCACCAGTTAACATTAATTCACAACCCATGGAGACCCTTTGAATAACAGATGCCAAATTTTCAAATTCACTAATTGAGGTCTTGGGAGGAGCATAAATAACTCCTAATACCAACTGTAATCTTTGAACCTTAACTAACAAACAAGGGGAAGAAATGGATAAAGATGCACTGGAAACCATCCATATGATGGCAGCTAAAGGAAAGAAGATGCTGGTAGGTGACTTCAGTCTCCTGGATGTTGATTAGAGCATCCCAGCAGCTTCCTCAGCCAGGAGCAGGGACTTTCTGGACTGCCTGCAAGGAGCATGCCTAAAGCAGCTAGTGCTTGAACCAACCCAAGAGGGAACAATGTTGGACCTGGTATTAACCAACTGGAACAGATTCACAGATGTCAGGGTGGGAGAACACCTGGGGTCCAGTGACCTTTGCTCTGTATGCTTCAATATGAGTACAGTGACAGGGTCAAGTCACACAAAAGCGAGGGTAGTGGACTTCACGAAAACAGACTTCACTCTGATGGGGATATTTCTTAGGGAAGCCCTAGCAGAGAGGTAAAAAGCAGGGACGTTGAGAAACAGTGGGCCCATCTAAAGGGAGCCACAGTGGAGGTGACAATGCTCTGGATTTGGCATATAAAGAAAGGCAAGAAAAAAAGCCAAACACTTTGGTTCTCAAAAGAATTGGCAGTGAAAGTAAGGGTAAAAAAGATGGCTTTCAGGAAATACAAACCAATACAGGAAGTAAAGGATAGTGTGTGTTTTTTAAGAGATGCAAAGAGAGGCAGGAAAGGTGGTCAGGAGCACAAAATCCCAAACAGAGGGAAAAAAAACAAAAGATGTGAAGAAGGTGGACCAAACCTTCTATAGGTATGTTTGTGAAAGGATGAAGACTGGAGAGCTGATTTTGAGGCTAAAAGGGGAGGATGGGGAAGGTGTGGAAGGAGACTAGGAAAAGCATGAACTCTGAACAAATACTTCTGTTCAGTTTTCACAGAGGAAGGTGACTGGGAAGGACCACAGCAGAATAACAGGATAGATAGAAAGGTGGACACCAGTCTGTTTACAGAGGAGACAGTCCTAAAGGAACTTGTAAAATTGAGGGTGGACAAGGCAATGGGACCAGATGGGATTGCACCTTAGGATACTAAAGGAGTTAAGGGAGGTGCTGGCAGCACCACTGGCTGCCCAATTTAATATGTCACTGGAAACAGGCGTGCGTAAGGAGGATTGAAGGAGGGCAGATGTAGTGCCTCTCCACAAAAGTGGGAGCAAGGAGGAGGCAGGCAACTATTGACCTGACTGCCTGACCTCAATGGAGTGAAAAATTATGAAATCACTGCTAAAGGAAAGGACAGTAAAGCACCTTGAAAGCAGCAGATCACAAGATCCAAGGCAACATAGATTCACGTCAGGAAAGTTATGTCAAACAAATCTGATAGATTTCTTTGAGTGGGTGACCAGGGAAGTGGATTGAGGAGGGGGTGCAGCGGATGTGGCCTACCTGGACTTCAGCAAGGTGTTCAACATTGTCCTCATAGGAGGCTTGTGAACAAGCTGGGTAGCCTGGGTCTAGTAGCATGCATGGTAACCTTCTCGGAGGTGCTGCCCATCTATGGTGTAGGAGATGCTAGGGTGTTCTGCACCATGGGACTCAATCAGTGGTTGAAAAACTGGTGCGGAGCTCAGGGATTTGGCTTCATTGGAGACTGGGGGTCCACCTGGAGTGATGCAACTGGGGGTCCACCTGGAGTGATGCAAGCCTATACTGGCATGATGGGCTGCATCTGTCCAGAAGGAGAACCAGGATCCTAGGTGATAGGTTTAAATGCTTCATTGGCAAGCATTTAAACTAGCCAAGGGGGGAGGCACTGGAAAGGAGCAGGGAAATCCTAGCCCCCCCAAAAAAATCATGGTAGTAAGTGCGGAAAACACCAACATAGAGGTGTCGATAGGGAGAAGGGCAGGGGCAAATTGGGAAAGTGACAAAGGCAAGAAGGACAGGGATGGAGTAAAAAGGAGTAAGGCCATTAGGAAATGGAGGGTAATGAGTACCAATGCCCATAGTCTGGGCAACAAGCTCTCTGAGCTGATGGCCTTGATGGAAGAGGGATGCCTGGATATCGTAGCAGTCACAGAAACATGGTACACTGAGAACCATGACTGGGATGTTAACATACCAGGGTACATAACCTACAGGAGAGACAGGCAGGGGAGAAGAGGGGGAGGAGTAAAGGAAGGGATAAAAGCAACTGAACAAAAGAGTAAACAGGGAGGAGAGGAGGCACTGTGGGTCACCTTGGAGACTGGAAAGGGCACCACAATCCGCACAGGGGTTGTGTACAGACCCCCATGTCTGGTGGAGGGAATGGACAAGGATATGATAAAAGACATTCTTAGGATGGCAGAGAAAGGGGAGATACTGTTGATGGGAGACCTGAATATGCCAAATGTTAACTGGAGCACATTTGCCACAGCCACATCGAAGAGCAGGGCCATTCTCAATGTCCAACAGGTGGCAGGCCTCAGACAGCTAGTTTTGGAACCCACTCATGAGTGAGCAATCTTAGACCTCGTACGCTCAAATGGGGGCAGTGAGAGGATCTCAGATCTAGAAGTGGGTTGCGATCTGGGAACAAGTGACCATCAAACAGTGTGGTTCACGTTAAACTCAGCTGCAGAGTCAAGCCACACAAAGCGAGGGTACTGGACTTCAGGAGGGCTGACTTTGCAAGATGGAGGAGTGCCTCAGAAAAGCACTAGAAAACAGGCTAGAAGGAGGGTGGAACAACAATGGGGAATCATCAAAACTGCCATCACAGAGGCAACAAGCCTTTGTGTGAAGCAAATAAACAAATCAAATGAAAGAAAAGCCACTATGGTTCTCAAAAGAGGTGGCTGGGAAAGTCAGGGAAAAAGATACTGTAGCATTCGGAAGTATAAGGAAACACAGAAGGAGCAGGACAGAGACCTGTACCAGTTAAGGCAGAAGGAAGTAGGGAGAAGTCAGAATAGCAAAGGCCCAAACTGAGGAAAGATAGCCAACTCAGGTAGAGGGGATAAAACCTTTTATAGGTACATCAGCGAGTGTAGAAAGACAAAGGAGGGATAGTGAGGCTGAATAGAATGAGCGAATTAGGTGTACGAGAGGGACAATGAAAAAGCAAGGATACTGAATGAATATTTCTGCTCAGTATTCACAAAAAGGAGGAAGTGCCTAATCCAATTAACAGAAGCACTTTTGATGGAGGTGGATCCCAGTCCTTTCACAGAATAAAGGGTTCTGCAAGAACTCCTAAAACTGAAGGTGGACAAAGCAATGGGGCCTGATGGAATTCACACCAGAATTCTAAAAGAATTAAGGAGGGAACTAGTGAAACCACTGGCTACTCTTTTTAATAAATCATGGGAGGATGGTGTGGTACCCAAGGACTGGAGGAAGGCGGATGTGATTCCCCTTCACAAAAGTGGGAGCAAGACAGGCAGGAAACTACAGACCTGTCAGTTTGACTTCTGTGATATGGAAAGTGATGGAGTCACTTCTGAAGGAAAGAATTGTTGAGTTCCTAGAGGCCAGTGGGGTACAGGACCCAAAGCAGCATGGGTTCACAGTGGGAAGGTCATGTCAGATGAATCTAATAGATTTCTTTGACTGGGTGACCAAAGTAGTAAACCAGGGAGAAGCTGTGGACATGGCCTACCTAGACTTTAACAAGGCATTTGACACAGTCCCACACAAAAGATTAATAGTCAAATTAACCAGTCTGGGAGTGGGCCCCAGGGTGGTAGCCTGGGTAAAACATTGGCTGGACAACAGGACACAGAAGGTAATTGTAAATGGAGTCCACTCTGAAGAAAGAGGGGTTACTAGTGGGGTTCTGCAGGGTTCAGTACTGGGTCCAGTCCTTTTTAATGTCTTTATAAGTGACATTGCAGAGGGACTGGAAGGAAAAGTATGCCTCTTTGCAGATGACACAAAGATCTGCAACAGGGTTGATACAAAAGGAGGTGTGGAAAGGATGAGAAGGGACTTGGCAAGGTTGGAGGAATGGTCAGAAGTATGGCAGCTAGGATTCAATGCAAAGAAGTGCAAAATAATGCACCTGGGAAACAAGAACCCAGGGGAAGAATACACAGTGGGGGGGGGGGCTGAGGTAGTAACAACAACAAAAAAGGAAAGGGACCTGGGGGTAATCATATCAGATGACCTTAAGGTTAGCAAGCAATGTGAGAAGGCAGTAGGGAGGGCTGGGGGTATACTGGGATGTATAGGTAGAGGCAGCAGCAGCAGAAAACAGGAAGTTATTATCCCTCTGTACAGACAGTTGGTGAGACCCCATCTGGAGTACTGCATCCAGTTCTGGGGACCCCATCTCCGCAAGGACATAGGATAGAGGCAGTCCAGAGGAGGGCAACTAAAATGGTGCAGGGTCTGCAAGAGAAGCTGTCCGAGGAGAGACTAAAGGAGCTTAATATGTATATCCTTGAGGAAAGAAGGGGGAAGGGGGACATGATAGAACTTTTAAGTACCTCAGTGGAATCAACAAAGTCCAAGAGGGTAGCATCTTTCAGAAAAAGAGATGTACGAGAACAAGGGGACACAATTTAAAGATAGAGGGAGGGCAGTTCAGGGGCATTGTGAGGAAGTATTTTTTCACAGAGAGCGTAATGGATACATGGAACAGCCTTCCTGAGGAGGTTGTGGGGTCTAAAACTGTGGGAGAATTCAAGAATGCGTGGGACAGACATAAGGCAATTCTTGTGGGGGGTAGGAAGAAATAGGCTGTTGGTTAACTAGGATCTGCGGCCTATCCTGTAGGTAGGGAAATGGGCAGACTAGATGGGCCAAGTGGTCCTTATCTGCCGTCAAAGTCTATGTTTCTAGGTTGTAATAAGGTAGACTGATTTATAAACTGGTTGATGGATAGAACACAGAGGGTGGTGGTAAATGGAGCTAAATCTGAGGAGGGGAAGGTGATCAGTGGGGTGCCAGAGGGATCAGTTCTTGGGCCAGTCCTGTTCAATATCTCCATTAGTGATATTGCAGGGGTACTGGAGGGGAACGTAGGCCTCTTTGCTGATGACACCAAGATCTGCAATAGGGTAGACAAGCCAGGAAGGGGTAGAGAAAATGAGGATGGACCTAGCTAAGCTGGAAGAGTGGTCTAGAGTGTGGCAGCTGAGATTCAGCATGAAGAAGTGCAAAATCATGCACTTGGGGTGCAGAAACTCTGGGGTGGACTACATGGTGGGTGGAGAATTATTATCAGTCACCAAGCAGAAAAGAGATTTTGGGGCGATCATATCTGATGACCTGAAGGTTGCCAAACAATGTGCCAAGGCAGTTGGGAAAGCTAGTGGGATGCTGGGTTGCACAGGGAGAGGTATCACCAGCAGAACAAAAGAGGTGGTGATGCCACTGTTCAGGTCATTGGTGAGACCACATTTGGAACACTGTGTCTAGTTCTGGAGATTGCATCTCAAAAAGGATATAGACAAGATAGAGGCATTTCAGAGAAGGGTAATGAAAATGGTGCACGGCCTTCACCAGGGACATATGTGAAGAGACTGGAGATGCTATATATATATATATATATATATATATATATATACATTATATTGTGCAGTAGATATACTATAATTAAGGAGTTCAGGAGCCATTTCCATGATAAACCCAAAATTTTGCACCTTAATAACTTTGCAACTGTTTGATGGATTTGTCTGAAATTTGTAATGTATGATCAAGACCCATAGGCCTTGGGATCTGCCAAGTTTCGTACTGATCGGATATACGGTTGTGGAGTTATTAGGCGTGATCTGTGCACACGTTTATGGTTTTCTGGAATTCTACGGTCGCACCTACAGGTCGTACGGTTTGCGTGACCAGCCCGAAATCTTCAGGGAATGTGCGGCCAGGGTCTCCGATGTGCCTTTCAAAGATTTGGTGAAAAAATATTAAACGGTTCAAAAGTTATTCAAAAAACAGTTTCCCATTATAAGTCAATGGGAAAAGTTAAAAGTTAGACAGTGTCACAAATGCATTTTACTTTCACAAATGGGCCTGTTACTTTAGCAAATCGGCATTTTGTTTTCAGTTGGTGATCAGAAAAAATGGTTGGCATTTAAATTTGGGACCCTCTAGCAACCTAATTTTTTGTATTCACCTAGTCGTGCCCTGAGGATGCTTGCCATGTCTTTATTTTGTGGTAAACCACCCCAGAAATATGTTTTCAAATTTCTGGAAAAAGTACTTTTAGCAAAATTGCTTTGCATTGCTCGCAGAGAAGTGTGGAAATTTTGCAGCTTTATGGAAATTAGAGCAGTAATTTTCTAGTCTGTGGGAAAATGACAGCAATTCTTTGCACTGCACTGCAAAATAACCGTGGTAGTTTTGGGCTGAAATTTGAGGAACGAACTGACATCTCAAAGATGTGCCTTTCAGTGTTGTATTGAAAAATATTACATGGCGGCAAAGTTATGGGACTCCAAAGTTAACAGTTTTCCCATAGGATAACATTACGGCGCTCAAGCATTACAGGAATCCTTTGGCACCCTGCTGCAAAATAACGGTTTGGTCTTTTTCCTGAAATTTGAGGAAGACAGCCAACAGTACACAGATGTGCCTTTCAGTAGTTTGGTGGAAAAATATCACATGGCGGCAAAGTTACGGCACTCCAAAATTGACAGTTTTTCCCATAGGATAACTACGGCCCGACACTTAACAGAAATCATTTGAGCCCTGCTGCAAAATAACGGTTTGGTCTTTTTTCCTGAAATTTTGAGGGAAGACAGCCAACAGCCCACAGATGTGCCTTTCAGTAGTTTGGTAAAAAAACATTACAGGAGGCAAAGTTATGGCGCTCTGAACTTTTCTTTTTTCCCCATAGGATAACATTACGGCGTTCACCGCGCCTTTCAGGGCCCGTATCTCGGAAACGGTGAGAGATACAGACTTTTCGTCAGAAAATTTCTTAGCCCCCAAAATGGGGCTAAGATTTACATTAGCCAGGACAGTTGTAAATAATATGACTTTTAAATTTTGTTTCTACGTCGTACGGTTCCTGAGATATAATGTATTTAGTATTCCAAGATCTCATTTTCTGCGCCGATACTCATTATTTTGCAGACATTATTTGTACTCACTGTCTTTCTCAATGCAGGTTTTGGGGAAAACCAGCCTGTGCGCTTACATTACTGATACTGTTGCCCTTTCCGCTTGCAGATCCTGCACTCTGTTTCACTTACCATTGACGCCTGCGCCACCAGCGCGTTATCCTTTATGCTTGTGTTTATAGTTATGTTCTTGCTGGCATTTCTGTCTACAGTACTGTTTATCTTACTGTTTCACTTTACATCACCATGCCCATTGACATTTCTGTTTGCAGGCACCATGTTACTATGTGACAACACATCACGTGGCAGACCATTCCCGTCTACACCCACCATGTGCGTCACCCTTTCTGTTGTCATTCGTGCTTGTGTTACCATGTGCGCCACTGTTAGCATTTCTTTTACGTTGTTGTCCCTGTTAGTATGCCACAGGCCCCGCCGCCTCCTACCGCTGCATTACATTCACTATTTCGCTATCATTCTCAAAAGAAGGAAATTAGAGGCAAAAATCCATTTAATGCATTAGTTAGGGTTGTTCCAGCGACAAAAGTGAGGAAATTACACTGTTAGTTGAAAACCCCTGACTGGCTTCCCTCCCAACCGGCATTGGGGTGTGCATTGGGATCAGGGTCCCAACTCTCACCCCATTCTTATACTTCGCTGCTTTACACATGTCATGGGGTGAGAGTTAAACGGATCTATCCCAATGCACACCCCAATGCCGGCTGGGGGTGGGCTGGGGTCCAAGGGGGGTTTTCAACCCTAACAGCGAATTCTCACTTTTGTCGCTGTGGAACAACCCTAACTAGTGCATTAAACGGAGTTTTTGCCTAATATATATATATATATATATACATATATGTATCTGAGAAACAAAATAAGGTGCTGCATCAGTATGTGGTCTAATAGCAAAACAAAATGGTTCTATTATCTGCAAGCTGAAAGATAGATAAATGATGACCTTAGGTCTTCGTGAAATATCTAAAAGAGAAAAAGAGAAAAAAACTAATCAACTTTGTTTTTTTTCTTTTAGATATTTCCTGAAGAAGACCTAAGGTCGAAATGTAGATTTTTAACTCTATTTTCTATTTTCAGTGTTCATTTAATATTTATTTATTTATTTATTTATTTCAATCTAGGATTACAATACCTTTGAGCCAAGGCTCTTTTACAAAGGTTCCACGTCAGCGTGTGCAACAGTCATCATTTTTAGTCACAAACATAATGTCACTGACTTACAGACATGTAATAACCAGTACAAAGACTTGAGCTATGAGCAAGACAAGGGAGGAGGGGGTCGACGGGGAGAAGTGAGGGTAGGAGATCGAGGGGGTAGGAGGTGCAGGGGTAGGGGAGCACGGGAGGAGGGTGGGAGCAGGGCAGGAGTGGAGATACGGGGGGGAGGTGGGCGAGGGTGGGAGACAGTGCAGCCAGGGGGCCTTGTTGAGGGAATATGCCAGGTAAGGTGTTGGGGTGCAAAGACTAATTGTAAGTGCTGGGTGCTGGGGAATGTGCAGCTGGAACGGTGGAAATGTTAAGAAGGGAAATCGTAGGATACAAGCAGTGAGAGGCGTAGCTTGGACTTGAAAAGGCTGAGTGTTGGAGCAGTCACCATGTCACTGCCAAGAGAGTTGAGCCAGTTGGATGCCCGATAGGCAAATGATCTTTGTCCTTGGGTCGTGCGACATCATGGGATATGTAGTAGATGGGAATTGGATCTCCTTGTATTGACATTCCTATGTCTAGGTTTAAGGAGGGCACAGACACCAGGTGGGGCAAGTCTCATTATGATTTTCTTGGCCGTGATGCAGGTTTGGTAGTTTATGCATTTGTCCAGTTGAAGCCATCCAGATTGGGAATAAAGGTCACAAGTGTGGGTATGGTGATGTAAGCCAGTGATGAGATGACAGACCTTATTCAGGGAGGTCGTGACACGTTTGAGAGCAGTGGTAGTTGCAGACCCATATATGATAAGACCATAGTCTATGATGCTGACAATGGAGCTTTGGATGGCCACTGACAGTGCTTCTGGGGTTAGGTGTTTCCTGTGCTGGAATAATATGCCTAACCTCACATTGGCAGACTTTTCCACATTGCTAATATGGACAGCGTATGAGAGGTGGGGATCAAGGGTGATGCCAAGGTACTTGAACAATTGTGTGCTCTAGGATGGCTCCTTGTTCATTTGCAATGGAGAGGTGGAGTTGTTTGTTTTTGTTGTGGGGGCTGCAAAAGACCATAGACTTGTTTTTTTTCTGATTGAGAAGCAGTTTATGATTTAGGAACCAGGATTCGATGGAGGAGAAGGCCCGATGAAGTTTATTTTGTAATTGGTTTGGCTCAGGCTCTGAGGTGAGGATCACAGCATCATCAGCGTAGAGAATTATTTGTTCTGGGCAGCTGTCCGGTAGTGAGTTTAAGAATAGGCCCCGAGTGGACCAGTCTAGGGTCCGAGAGTGTAACAGTGATTCTTACTGTTTGGGACCGTTCTTCAAGGTAGCTCTTAAACCAGCCAATGGTGTCAGTTGACAGCCCAGTGTCCTGAAGCTGGATAAGTAGAAGGCGGTGATTGACAGTGTCGAAGCCTTTAGTTAAGTCAATGTAGATTGAGCCTAGTTGTTCACTGGAACCAAGTCCGTTGTGGATTGCGCTGGTGAATTCAAGTAGGGCTGTGGAGGTGCTGTGACCTTTGCGGAACCCGTGTTGTTGCTTGCACAGGATGTTGTACGTATCCAGGTATTCTGTGAGCTGGTCCGAGATGATGCGTTCTAGTGCCTTGGAGAGTGGAGGTAGTAGGGAGATAGGTCTGTAGTTATCATTGGCAGTTTTGTCACCACTTTATTGACTGGGTGACAGTGGCAGATTTCCATCTGTCTGGGAACTGGCTAAGGCTGAGGGAGAGGTTGAAAATTCTGGTCAGAGGACTAAGCACTTCATCAAGTGTGAGACAGGATTTTGAGATCGAGGAGTCATTACTGAATCTTGATTTACCAAGGGCTATGGTAACGTATTGCGTGCTTGGGTGGGCTTGACTGCTTTGAAGTAGAAGCAGGGGGAGCTGGTGGGAGTAGTGTTCATTGCAGACAGGGGGGCTGCACCATCTTTAAAGTAGTCCTGAGGTAGGACAGCGCTGAGGTCAGTAAAGGCTTTGTTAAACGTATCCGCAATGGTTTTTGGGTTGAGGGTTGTGGTTCCGTTGATGTTGAGTATTGATGGGGGTTTGGGTGGATTCCCAGTGAGTTCCTTTATGTTCTTCCAGAATTCCCGACCATTGCCCCAGGAGTTTGTGAGGGCATGCTTATAGTAGGCGGACTTCATTTGCCGGATGGTTTTGGTGCAGTCATTGCGTGCATGTTTGTAGTTTTGGATGTCGTTTTGCCTTCCAGAGTTTCTGGCCAGCTCCCATAGGTGGTTTCTTGTTTTTAGCAACTGAGGAGGTCACCTGTGAGCCAAGGATTACTCAGTGATTTGACTTTGCGTTTCTTAATAGGAGCATACGTGTCACAGGCCACAGTGAAGATGTTTATGAAGTGGTCAAGGGCAGTGTTTACGTTGGTTGCATTGAAGATAGGGGACCAGTCTTGGTGGAGGAGGTGGGATTTGAGTCGAGGAGGGTGATCACTGGGTAGAACCCTGCTGGTGATTGTTTTTGGTGGTTGTTTGATGAATTTATTTGACCAGGTGCAGCTAATGGGACTGATCGCTGAGAGAGTTATATATATATATATATATATATATATATATACCCTGGAGGAGAGGAAAAAGAGAGTAGACATGATAGAAACCTGCAAGTACCTGAAGGGAATAAATAAGGCACAGGAGGATAGCATCCTTAAAGAAAGGAGCAGCGCTAGAACTATAGGGCATCACATACAATTAGAAGGAGGGAAGCCAAGGAGCAATGTGAAAAAGTACTTCATTTTGGAAAGGGTAGTGGAGGCATGGAACAGCCTCCCAGCAGAGGTGGTGGGGGCAGAGTTGGTGAGGGAATTCAAAACTGCATGGGATCGATACAAGGATACCTTATGAAGTCAAATGGGGAGGTAATGCTGCAGATAAAGTAGGACCTGCTGCATTTTTTCAGCAGGTAGGGAAATAGGGCAGACCAGATGGGCCAATTGGTCCTTATCTGCTGTCAAATTCTGAACTGTGTTTCTATGTTTCTTAGATGATACTAGGGCACCAGGATGTCCCATATGAACAGAGGCTGCTGAACCTGAACATGAACTAACTGGAGCAAAGGAGAGAGACAGAGAGAGAGACAGAGAGACATGAGTGAGACCTTCCAATAGCTTAAAGGCATTAACATGGCCGGCCTAGGGAATTATTGCAGAAGTGAAAACAAAAACACCAGAGGGTACAGCTACAGATTTGTGCAAGAGGCTACAAAAACTAGACTAGAAGAAACTTTGTCACCTAGTGGGTGGTGGCAGGATGTAACCAACACTTTGCCACCACCTTTTCAGTGAAGAGATGGGTGGCAGTATGGAATGCACTTCTAGAAGGGGGGTAGTAAATCACAGTTAAGCTGGGGATTTAAAATAGGGTGGGATAGATTGAAGAAGAAGGTTAGAATGATGGGGAGGGGGGAATTGTTGCAACCTACCCATTATTTTACTGGAGGGTCCAGTAATCTGGTGCTGTCTCTGTTTGTCTGTTCCTCCCCTCCTGCTCCAGTGTTTGTTGCTCTGTTGGCAGACCCCACTATGGCTGGTGTATTCCATATTGTGTTATTTGAAAAAAAAGGATTAAACACTGCTGAATGGTCTGCAGCTTGGCAGCCAGAGATTGCTTTTTCCCCAGTTTGGGACCTGTTCCCTGGACCCTGCTCCAGATCTGAATGGCTGCACCAGTTCCAACAAACTATGCCTCCTTGCCAGTTGCTGGGTCCCAGTCTCCAGCCCTGCACTGCACAGCACTGCTCCTCCTCCACTGCAAAATACTCCACCATCCTCTTCTTCAGGTATCCTGTCTATGGGCCAGCCACAAACCATGAACTGAGACTAAAAAATAAAGTAAAATAAAACAGAGACAAGAGCCAATCAGCAGACTTACATGGGACTGAGTCCCAACTGAGCAGGTGAGCTCTTTCACTTCCAGGCCAGTCAAACATTAGCTTCTGGTTAGTACAGATAGTCAGTAACGGGCACAGAATGTTGATCTGTCCAGTCTTCTAGCTGCAGTCCAGTCTTGATCATGCTTGTTCCTTCAGTTTAATTTTTTCTTCATTGCTCTATTTTTAGTCAGATGGACCAACTACCTTCAGTGTCCGTGCCTCCCTACTGACCTCCAGCACCAGGCCACCACTGTGGAACACCCCCCTTCCACAGTCAAGGCACCAAAAGCCCCTTCCCTGGAGGGGGTGGTGGGCCATAGCTGCACCAGTGCACACCAAGACTTATTTGATACCACCGTGGTATCAGTTATTTGGTAATGTCACCACAAGAGTATTACATTAGAGGAGCAAATTGGTGTGCACATAAATCCCAAGCTTATTTGGTATCACTGTGTCATCAGTGCATCTAGAAAATTGATACCACTATGGTACCAACATGGCACACATCAAAATCAAACAAAGTTTGAAAGAAATACAAAATGAAATATACATTGATAATGAAAAAACATGATGAGCTGGACAGTATATGCCAATCACAATAACAACCCTCAGTTAAGTTCCCAAATTGAATGGGATATCACCACTGCATTGAAATCCATTAACATGTCACTAAATTCCATCAAGTTTCCATTATTTTCATGCGAACCCATTCATTTTTATCATTACGTTTTGTATCTAATGGCCAGTTTTTATTCCCATTAAATTTCCTTGAATTGTTGATGCTTCATGGATGCAAACCATTAATTTACTCATCCATGCCATTAATTGATCATGACAGGTATCCATTAAATATTTAATGGGTGTGGTACCCCCCCCCCCCAAATTTTGTATCAGGCTATTTTAATTGCATTTTTAATAACCATTAAAACTGAGCAATGAGCTTTTCATTGCCATGAAAATTATGTTCATGTTGCACCAATACATTAATGGCCATTAAAACTGTCCAAATGAGCTTTTCATTGCCATGAAAATTATGGTCACATTGTGGCAATACATAAATGACCATTGAACATAGTTTTATTTACTCTCTATCTGTACTACATTTCCCTGAGAATTATGGGTCCCCTTTGACTCCTGTGTAATCTTTTGCATTACAGGTACTCCCCATCCACTCTCCGAAATCAGTATCTCCAAAGAGGTTCCCTCACCTAGACTATAAAGTACCCATGAATTAGTTTCTTGATTGGGGATGGGGAGTTCAAGCCATAATTAAATCTGCATCCATTACAGTGGGAATTCAGATGTTTGGTGCCATGACACTATATTGTAATGAGGGACAGTTAAGAAGTATAGGATCAGTCTCCCCAGATCTGGCTCCCTATAGCTGAACCCCCACCTTGAAGCTGGACCCCCTTCCCTGCAGCTGGACCCCGACAGCTGAAGACTAACGTTTTACTACAGCACCTTCTTTGTGTGGCAACACCATTTACAGTGAGGCACATAGCAATGCTGGGGGGATAAAATGAGGGACTTGTCACTAACGGACTCTTAAGAGATATGGGACAGTCCCCTTCCCACATGTGGCCACCCTGCACTGCAGTGCTAGAGATTTTACAGACTGTCACAGGGATCGAAACTAACTTTTTTAGCCACTAGCCATCAGGCGTAATGATTAGAAAGATCCACCGACCCAACAGGAGTTTCACTAGCCCAGCACAAAATGACCAGAAAAATCACCATTGAAATGTATATAGGCCCATTCATTCCAATGCCCTTGTGTTCTCAATATTTACATAGCAACAGCAAATGGTCCTGGCTCAGACCAGGTACCAGGCCAACAGGAATGGAAATCAGTGAGGGATGTGACTTCCTGCTGGAAGCTCACGAAGAGAACTGTTACTTTTGCATTAAGGTAAGGAAGGAGCAGTCATCAAAATGAGGGGAGCTATAGGTAAAGCAAATAGGATGCTGGGATACATAGGCAGGGGCATCACCAGCAGGAAAAGGGAGGTCATAATTCCACTATACAAGACACTAGTAAGGCCCCACCTGGAGTACACTGTGCAGTTCTGGAGACCTTACCTACGTAAGGACATAGACAGGGTAGAGAAGGTTCAGAGGAGGGCAACAAAGATGGTGCATGGATTGCATCACAAGTCCTATGAGGACAGGTTGAAGGAACTGAACATGTACTCCTGGAGAGAGAGGAGGAGGGCTGATATGATATAGACATACAAGTATCTTACAGGAGGAACAGGGTGCAGGAATACACTATTTTAAGCGAAAAAATGTTCCAGGACTAGAGGGCATGGGATGAAGTTGGAGGAGGACGATTCAGAGGAAACATGAGGAAGAATTTCTTCACAAGGCGTGGTGGACAAGTGAAATACCCTGCCAGAGGAAGTGGTGGGGGCTGAAACAATCACGGGATTTAAGAATGCATGGGATAGACATAAAGGAATTCTGGAGGTCAGGGGTAAGGGGCAACAGACTTCTTGGAAAACATAAACTGAACTTACAAGCTCAAATGGGCAGACTGGGTGGACCATAGGCCCTTATCTGCCGACACTGTCTATGTATCTATGTATGACAGCCTCTCGTTTTAGAGGTGGTTTACTTTCTGAGTATGTTTTAGTGGGGGGTAAAGGCAGGAGTGTAATATCCCCAAAGATGGGGTCACTACCAAGCTCAGTTGATGCCAGCAAGCCCCAGTAAGGTTCCCCCAGGTGCCCCCTATAGTTTAGGTTGCAAGGGGTGAACATAGTGACAGGAGCCCCATAAAAATAAAGTGCTTGTCTGCCATTACAAATATTTTGTCTCCTTATCGCAGTCTGCCCAGAGAAGGTGGCACAAGCCAGTGTCACATCTAAGGTGCAGCTTGCACTGGACAGCTGATTGCTAGGGACTCAGCATCCTGAATGCCAGGGAGGATACTGAGAGTGGCCAGTGATGGGCATTCTGGGAGTTTGAATTGACTGTGAAGGAGAACAGTCAGGGGACTTCCGGTGCCCAGAAGAAAATAAAAACATGAAGAAAGTGCTGCAGAAGGGAACAGGGACACAGGGAAGTAAATTCAGAGCAAAAGGTAGTACCTGCAGTCCTCCTCTCATCCCTGTGTCAATCTTAGTGGTCCCAGCAGTGTCAGTGGCCCAGTAGTTGTGGCAGTCCTCAGGATCAGAAGTTGGTAGCCACAGTGTGGGTTCTGTTTAGTCCCATTTGTTTTTTGTTTTGTAAAAAAAAATAAATGCCAGTCCCTCAGTGTTGGCCCCCACAAGCGGGAAAACATCATTAGATCAACGAGCATCAGGAGAGCCAGCTACCCATCAAGGGAAGACCTCCCACCTGCCTGCAGCCAGCAGGGCATCCAGCGTACACTTAACCCACCTCCTGTCTCCTCAACATCTCCCTAGTTTGGGGTGGTGAGTCAGTGACAGTGCCATAAAGCAAGCACTGTCCACCTAAACTAATTCTGAAATAAAAAAAAGAAGTTTATTTTCAGAAACTGGGCACAATACAGTAAAGGATGGCCATGTATGTTAGTGTGGTCAGGGCAAGGAACTGGCAAGGGTGGATCTTTTCAAATGTATTTAAAAGAGGTCACGTGATGGCAGCCTAAGCGGAGACAGCTTTCTCTCGGGGCCCCACTCTCACACGCCCTATTTCAGCTTATTTTTATGATTTTCAAGTTGTAAAATCTCTCCCGATTGAGTGCAGTCACTGTGGTGCAATCTTCGATCTTCGTGGACAACGAACGGATGGATGCATTTATGAAGAAAGCCCCCCCGAGGCATTCGCCTCCGTGGTCACCCGAAAAAGAGAAGGCCGCAAAGCGGGCCAAGCAGCAGGTGGCTAACATTCTCAAGTCGACCGCATCAGAAGCAGCCTTGTCTGAAGCTAGGTTCCTCGAGATCATGCAGCCGTTACAATCAGCCATCTCTTTGATCTCAGAGGACCTGCAGGATATTAAGGGGGCGGTCGATGCTTTGACTCGGAGGGTCGGAGATTCGGAAGCTAAAATTATCTCCATTGAGAAAAAGCAAGAAAGGAGCGAGAAAGAGATATCAAATTTAAGGCGCAGGAGTTAAGAAGCTGGAAGATAAGCTAGAGGATCTGAGGGCAGACAGGCAAAACAATTTAGTAATCATCGGTCTGCCAGAGAAAGAAGAAGGTGGTGCCATCATTACTTTTTTGCAGAAATTTTGTGGCAAAATAGCTGGTGCCGCACCGGGAGTATATTATTGAGAGAGCTATTGGGCATTACGCCCGCCTCGCCCCCAGGGCCAGTCACACAGACCAATAGTGCTAAAATTTCTGAACTATTTAGACAAACAGCACGTTTTTCTAAAAGCCAAGGAAGTGAAGGAGTTAACCTGGGAGGGCAAGAAGATTTGTATTGCACAAGACCTGCCCCACTCGGTAAGGGTTCGAAGACAGGAGCTGCACCCATTTGTTTCTAAACTAGTGGCTGCCTCTAAGCCCTTCAGGGTTAAATATCCTGCCCTACTGATGGTGAAACATGAGGATAAATGGCTATCATTTGAATCTCCCACACAAGCTGCACAGGAGCTGAAGATGGTTTTCCCAGATTTATTCAAGTGACTAAGTGTTGTGAGAGCTGCACTTCAGGTGTTTAGCAAGTGGTGATATTGCTGCTTGAAATGATGGCCATGAAGGGTTTTCTCGTCTTGTGGGCAGGAACAATTAGGTGTAACAAGGGGTAATTCTGGACTCAGTAACCCCGATG
Source organism: Neoceratodus forsteri (assembly GCA_016271365.2). Classification (NCBI taxonomy): domain Eukaryota; kingdom Metazoa; phylum Chordata; order Ceratodontiformes; family Ceratodontidae; genus Neoceratodus; species Neoceratodus forsteri. The sequence goes on along the minus strand of CM057450.1, from coordinate 514,481,271 downwards.
CGTTGGGTGACCTGGTGGCAATGTGGCCTCGGTTATGCTCTTACAGTGGCTCATATAGAGCAGGACTGACCGAATTTGAGCCTTCATATTGCTGGTGGAGCTAATACAAATGATCCTCGCCTGGATGGACATTGATAGGATTGGTTGTCGACTTCCTGACTTTTGCATGCCCCCTGGTCCGGAACCTGTTTAACTGCATTTCGGGGAACTGAACTGAACTTATATCAATCACGGATCATATGCCTACCTGCCCTTAGAGGATGGTCCACCCCATTTTTTTTTTCTCTTTCGATCAGCTGATGTTTTGGCTATGGAGTGGAGCCAATGGACTACTTAGCTGCGATTACAGTGGCTGAGCATTGAGTTATATCTGATTCGTACTCAAGAATTGACTATGGGGGTGGGGGTGTTGTTTTTTTTTTTTTCTTGGGACTTAGTGGTTCTTTAGAGTTCATTACCTGGGCTCCAATTTGTACATACCATCTTGGTGAGGGTATTGGGTGGTTAAGTGAATGTTCACATAGTTATGATTAGAATTTAGTAGAGGTTGTGGGAGGGGGGGTCCCGGGGGATGGAGTTGGTTTGTTTGGGTTGCCTAGTAGTGAATCACATGGTGTTAAAAACTTAGGAGGGCAGTTCAGTTGGAACTGGGGTAAGTGTATGGTTTGGGGTAGGGGGGTCCTATATGGGAAAGTATTTTTTTTTTATTGGAGGGTAGAGGACTTTGGGTAGAACGAGTCAATTGAACTCCGGAGTATGGGGGGGGGGTGGTCTCCAGGCTACACATTGTTCGATTTTACTAAGGGCTCCTTTAGGCAGGGGGCTGAACTCGCCTAATGGAGTTGAGTACACTCACCGAAATACTTGGTTTTACTGGTATCCGAGTTTTAAGTTGGGTCATTATGAGTAACTCGTACATAGAAACATAGAAACATAGAAGTTGACGGCAGATAAGGACCGCGAGGCCCATCCAGTCTGCCCATTTCTTTTTCTACCTTATAAATGTGCCATCGGCCTTGCTCAGTGACCTATCTATTCATAGTCATTTGTATTGCTCCCTTATGCCTATCCCATGCCTGTTTGAAGCCCTGCACTGTATTCATAGCCACCACTTCTTGTGGTAAGCTATTCCAGGCATCTACCACCCTTTCTGTGAAAAGAATTTCTCACATTCCCCTTAATCGGCCTCCCTCTAATCTCATGCTGTGTCCTCTTGTCCTGCTATTTTTCTTATATTTAAACATGTTAGACTCTTTCACCTTGTTTATGCCCTTAAGGTGTTTAAATGTCTCGATCATATCACCTCTCCCTCCTTTGCTCAAGGGTATACATATTGAGCTCCATTAATCTGTCTCCTCATATGTTTCTGATGCAGTCCCTGCACCATTTTAGTTGCCCTTCTCTGGACTGCCTCAATTTGGTTAATGTCCTTGTGAAGGTGTGGCCTCAATACTGCATGCAGTACTCAGATGGGGCCTAACTCAATGTCTTGTACAGAGGATTATTACCTCCCTCTACGACTTGTGATACCCTCCTAATACACCTTAACACCCCTAGCCTTACCTACTGCTTTAGGAGGTCTGCTTGATGATTTTAGGTCATCAGTGATGATGATGCCTAAGTCTCTTTCTCCTTGTGACTGCCAGCAACTCCCTCCCAGCCTATAAGTGGCTTCAGGGTTTCTCTTCCCATGTGCATGATTTGCACTTCTTGCATTAAATCCCAGTTGCCACTCTTCTGACCATTTTGCTAGTTTATCCAGATCTTCATTCTGCCCACCCCATCTGGATCATCTACTCTGTTGCAGATCTTGGTGTCATCTGCAAACAGACAAGCCTTTACCTCTAGTCCATCTGCGAGGTCACTAATGAAGATGTTGAATAGGACTGGCCCCAGGACTGATCCCGGAGGTACCCACTTGTGACTTGCATCTCTTCTGACTGTATACCATTTACCACCACTCTCTGTTTTCTGCCAGTCAACCAGTTTGCCACCCAGTTGACCAACTTCTGACCCACCCTGAGCCTACCTAGCTTATTTATCAATCTTCTATGTGGAACAGTGTCAAAGCTTTGTTGAAGTCAAGGTAGGCGACATCAACTGCTCCCCTTGGTCCACCACTCTGGTTACCCAGTCAAAGAAATCTATGAGATTAGTTTGACAGGACCTTCCTTTGTAAACCCATGCTGTCTTGGATCCTGTGCCCTATGGATTCCAGGTGTTGCACTATCCTTTCCTTAAGGAGTGCCTCCACAATCTTGCCCACTACTGAGGTAAGACTGACTGGTCTGTAGTTCCTCGCCTCCTCCTGCTACCACTCTTGGAGCAGGATCACATGAGCCCTTCTCCAGTCTTCTGGGACCTCTCCTGTGCTCAGAGACTCACCAATAATTCTGCTAATGGCTCTGCTAGTTCCTCCTTTAGCTCCTTAGTACCCTGGGATGTATGCCATCAGGTCCCATTGCCTTATCCACCCTGAGCTTAGCAAGCTCTTGTAGGACCCTTTCTTTTGTGAAGGGAGTAGTGCCGCCTCCTCCTCCTGTGTCCATGATGCTGAGCTGTGGGCCCTGCCTACCTTCTCTTCAGTAAATACTGAGCAAAAGTATCTATTTAGGATAGATGCCTTTACAGGGTCCTCCTCCTCACATGCTCCTTTTCTCCATTAAGCTTAGTACACCCTCTGACTTTCTCCTTTCACTAATGTCTCTATAGAAAGTCTTGTCACCTTCTTTACTGTTCGTGCTAGTGTTTCTCAGTTTGGGACTTTGCTCACCTTACTGCCTTACCTGCTTCCTTTAGGGCAGTTTGGTGTGCCTCTCATCTTCATCCCGCTGTGTTCTCTTATATTTCCTGAAGGCCAGCCTTTTGGCTCTGACCTTTTCTGCTACTGTATTTGAGAACCAAAGTGGTTTCCTTCTTCTTTTGCACTTCCTTTTCTGTCTAACACAATGGGATGTTGCTTCCAGTATTGTATCCTTAATGCTTGCCCACTTTGCCTGTACCTCCTCACCTGTGTTTCTTTTTGCCAGGGCTAGCTTAACTCTGTTGGCCATCTTATCAAAGTTTATTAGTTGGAATGTCAAAGGAGCCAAGGATAGGGTCAATCGACAAATTATCTTAAGGCACCTGCGTCAATTGGGAGCACAGATTGTTTTTCTCCAAGAGACACACCTAAAGAGAAGTGACATTCATTACTTCAGAAGGGCCTCGGTAGGGCAAGTTTTTGGAGCCGGGTCATCCACTAATATGGTGGCTTGCAATCCTCATAGCGAGGAATACCTTGCTCAGATTGGTGGAAGAGGCTTGGGACCCAATGGTAGATATATCATTATACATGGCCTATTGGAATTGTATCCGAGTATTACTGGCTCGATATATATGGTCCCAATAATGATTCCCCAGCCTTTTTCACAGATTTACTAAATAGGGTAGTGACTAACCCAAAAAGCTTACGGTGTTAGGGGATTGAACTTAGTTCTCGGAATGATCTGGATAGATCGCCTCATGAGAGGGTAGGCTTGTCGTCAGCACAAAGAGCACTGAAGGATTTAATAAGCAAGACTTTTCTTGTTTATGTCTGGTATGCGCTTAACCCTAAATTACGCATAATACACCTTTTTCCTGGCTGCACATAGGACATAGTCACGAATAGATTGTATCTTAGTTAATCTATTTGCTATGCCCGGTGTCAGGCAGGTCGACATATCTTCCAGGGTGATTTCAGACCATGCACCGGTCAGTCTGGATTATCTGCTAGCTGTTGGGTGTAGGCAGTCTCCACAATGGCGGTTAAATTGCCAGATACTAAGGGACGAATCCTCCATGAATCATATTGAAGAATTCATTAAAAGCTTGTTAGAAAATAATCAAGGTTCAATGACACACAAGGATTTAGTTTGGGCAGCCTTAAAGTGTTCCCTGAGGGGTGAGTTGATTAAAATTGCCTCTAAAAAGAAACGTACGCAGATGGTACAACTGGATTCCCTGCTTGCTTCGATCAGGAGCTTAGAACGTAATCTTTCTCGAATCTCGACGGATGCAGATTGGGCACGATTGCAGCAATTGCAGGCCCAATATCTGGGTATTTTAGCTCAGAAAGCAGAGCTTGCTCTTCTAAGAACTAAGCTTCAATACCTAGACCTTGGGGAGCGAGCAGGGAAACTACTTGCTATGTGTATTCATCAACTAAACTCATCTCAGTTTATAGCAGGGATTCGAACGGGGCAAGGGGAGCAGGTGTGCATGGATCCAGGGGAAATGGCGAATGCTTTTGGGTCGTACTTCCAGACTTTATATGCGGAGGACTTAGAGTCTAAACCAACTAAGGATGACATTAATTCGTACCTTAAATTAGTAACGCTACCAAAAGTTGCAGAAGGAGATATGACCTCTCTGAGTGCTCCAATCTCGCTGGCAGAAATCCAGCAAGCGATCCAACAAATGCCCTCAAATAGATCTCCTGGCCCAGATGAGTTCCCTAGTAACTTTTATAAGGCATGTTATTTGCTTTTATCCCCAATTTTGGAGGAGGTTTTTCAGAGTTGGTTTGATAAAGGGTTGTCAGATACCTCCTTCTTAGAGGCGACGATCTCTCTAATCTGCAAGCCGGGGAAGGACCCTTTCAGTATGGATAGTTATCGTCCGATTTCCCTCCTGAACACGGACATCAAAATCTTAGGTAAAGTTTTAGCTAACCGGTTGTCTAAAGTTATGAACAGGCTGGTTAGCAGGGAACAAGTGGGATTCATGGTTGGGCGATCATCTCAGGACCATATGCGGAAACTGTTACACATTGTCACTGTTGCTAAAGAAGCTAAGACCCCAGCCGCATTGGTTTCATTGATGCTGAAAAGGCATTTGATAGGGTTTCATGGGATTATCTATTTGCCACCCTATCTGCCTTTGGCCTGCCGGATGCTCCTGAGATGGGTTCACTATTGTCTCCTTTCCTCGCCCGAGGAATGCAGTGGATTATCGCCAGTGGTCAAACTAGAGCGTGGTATGAGGCAGGGGTGCCCCCTGTCCCCGCTGCTGTTCAATTTATATTTAGAGCCTTTCCTGAATAGGTTAGTAGGAAATCCAATGATCCAAGGTATACAGATAGGGGATGTCAGATACACATATTCAGTATATGCAGATGATATATTATTACATATTGAAAACCCGGTAACCTCGATCCAGGCGATTTTAGCGGAAATCGATTCCTTCTCCAAAGTATCCTACTATAAGTTAAATCGTGTGAAATTGAAGATTCTCCCCTTAAATAAGGAGGTCATGAAAGCGGATTTAGCGCCGTTAGGTCTCTGTTGGGAGTCTAAGTCGCTCATGTATTTAGGAATTAATGTCAGCACAGGATTAAATTCAATGATCAGAAGTAATCTGAGTAGTCAAGTTAAAATTATAGCCGGTGATATGGACAGGTGGCGGTTACTTCCCATGTCGCATTGGGGTAGATTGAATATTATAAAAATGAATATCTTACCCAGACTGCTATATTCCTTAGGCATGTTGGGTGTATATCTCCAGAAAACATGTTTTTTTAATTTACAGAAAATGTTCAATTTATTTTTATGCAATGGGAAAAGAGTTCATAGGTCTTATATGAAACTTACTGCCCCAAAGTCAAAGGGGGGTCTAGCTGCTCCCTCACTTTTCTTATACTATATTGCGCAGCATATTAGTAAGTTGGTCATTGGTGTGATGAATTTGAGCTAAAGGGTCTATTCACCTTGGGGTTGACATTGAGCGAGGATTGCTAAGAGGGTGAACTGCTCCTCCGGCCTTGTTGTACGCCACTCCTGCAGCTGTTCCCAAATCCTTGAAAAATAATCCTATGGGATGGTCATTAAAGGCCTTTTGGCAGTTACAGAATTACCTTGCAGTCAACTGGTATTTATCACCTAACCAGCCCATTTTTGAAAATCCTCGTATTAAAGTTGGGGGTGCAGCTCTGCCCACGGATTTTTGGCCCCAGATAAATGGCCTTAGAGTTTCTGAATTCTGGGTGAACGGTAGGCCGATACCCTTTGATTGTTTAGTGAGGTCTTTTGGAGTCGCAAGTCAGGATTTATTTAAATGGTTGCAGGTTAGTAAGGCCATAGCTGTCTCATTTGCCCAAATAGCGTCAGTGGATGATGGGGGCAGGGATATTGATACACTATTTGTTACTGCTTCTCAATTGAGGCCGGTTTCTAAGGTATATAAAGTACTGCAGGAATGGGATTCCAAACTCCCTTCAGGAGTTTGTTATTATTGGTCAGGAGTTGGGCTTGTCTAAGTACCCAGTTACTGGGAGAAATTATATTAATATGTATAAGTATATAAAACAAGACCGGTTGAGGATGGTACAGTTTAATATAATGCATCACCTATACCTATCCCCATCTCGAATGTTTAGGTATAAGGCAAAGGATGCACCCACATGTGGGAAGTGCAGAATAGAGGATGGTACTCTATACCACATGGTGTGGTCATGCCCTCAAATACAGGGTTTTTGGCAAGCTATCAAAAACCTTTTAGACCCTATCCTTGGCTCTTCAGATTTGTTCTCCCCTGAGGTATGTATCCTGAATTTGTTCCCGGTTGGCACGTCTAAGACTACCATGGCCCATCTGTCACTTGCTACAGCTGTGGCGAAGTTGATAATTCTTAGACACTGGATGGATGATCATCCCCCTACCTTGATGGAATGGTTTCGTGAGTGCATCCTGGCTTTACAGTTAGAAAAGCATGTTCTTGACATGCAAGGTACATGGGACAAATATATGTCACTGTGGAGTTCCTTAGAAACGCTTCTCATGGCATGGAGGCCTGGTGCCTAGAATATCTTAGGGATGATCCGGTTTGATCATGTATATGTGTAGCCTTGGGAGGGGTGGGAGTGGGGATTAAGTACATCTTCTCATACACGTTGGCGAGCTGATTACAAGTCTTGTTGTGCCCTTCCTTTCTTTTTTCTTTTCCGCGCTCTTATTGGTGCATTTCAGCTGTTGTATGTGGGGTGATGTTGTTGTGGAAAACAATAAAGATGATTAATTACAAAAAAAATGTATTTAAAATCGGTCCAGGAAGGGAGCATATGGTGAGATGGTGGCCTTATTCAAAATTACCTAAACTTATTTAACTCGCACTCCTAAATGGAGCACAGGAGTGGACAGTATTCAAATTAAGTAGCTATCGGAGGTGGTGCAGAGGGCAGGCAGGCCCTGAATTAGATAGTAAAAGAAGCAAGGGTAGAATAGAGCCCAGTTATATCCAAGCTAGCCAGTTGGGCTAGTAAACAATTGCTAGCTGTCCCTACAGTTTTTTTTAGCCGTAGATTATAAATTAAGAGTTCCCCAGGATGATACAGGTGACTAGTAGCCAAGTTGCCTCCAGTAGCCAAGCTAGTGTTATAGGGGTCTCTGGATCAGTTACTCAGGTTACTAGCCCTTTACTAGGGCTGTGGCAACTCTGCTGCTGGGGTGGCTAACAGGCTAGGATTGCGGCAACTACACTGGTCATGTAGGTAACTGCCTGGTCCACTCCCTTCCCCTTGCTCCTGACTGAAACTGATACCCAAGTGCACTTTAAATCAGTAAATTCTACAATTCTACAACACTAGCTTGGCTACTGTTTGCCACTTAACTATAGCCACCTTTATCACCCTGGACACTTTCACTTTGTACTATGGGTTTTACTTAACCTAACTGCCCCCTGGTGCTTATTTCTGAATACATTTATTTATTTTATTTATTTATTGAAAAGTTTCATCAGGAAAGGCACACTGAGTAAACAAGTTGCTTGTCTCTCAGTGAGCCCTGGGGGAGAGGGTAGCGAAAAACACAATTATACACAATTAAACAGGTCATACAAGCTGAATGGGTAAATTGGTTAATCAGGAGAGGCACACTAAGTTGAAGCTTGCTTCCAGGTGCGGTCTGGGAACACAAGGAAGTTAAGTGATTTTCTCAGGGTCGAACAGTATGCAAGTGGGGGCTGTGGGATTCAAACCCTGGTTTCCAGGTTTGCAGCTCAGAGCCTTAAACCACTGTGCCATACTGCCTGCTATAAATGCCATTACCATAAACAATACATTAAATACACAGAAACAGAAGAATAAACAATAAAAAAAAAAACATTTGGGCCAGCTAACCCTCATTCACTTTTCCAACTGGTAAAATTTCCTCTCCTGTTTGCTATTCATAGGGGACTCCTATTGTCCCATATTTTGTAGTTGCCCCCACCCACACTATTTAAAAAACTCAATATCCCAAGATCCATAGCAGCTGTGAGCTTTTGTGCGCATGCACAAGACAGCCTGACTCACCAAGGGACGTTAAAGAGAGCAGAAGAGAAAGAGATGCAGCCTGCTACTGTGAGATGAGTCGAGCTGCCTTGCCTGCCTGCGACTCTGTGAGTGAGTTGCTCATCGTTGTTCATTTTTTCTGTCAGTCTGTCTGTGACTCCAGACCACAATCCAACCAGATCCAACAGCAAAAGGGGACTAAAATAAATTCAAGGGGTTGTGCTTCTGGCTGCTGGGCACTGGCTTGCCTTAGAGAAGTCTCTTAAGACTTGACTTGAGGTTGATTTTTGATCGGACAATTGTTGGGGGCCTGGGGTGATTCAGTGGGACCATGGTGGTGAGGTCTGTGGACACTGGTGTCTTTGGAGCGGGAGTCAGACTTGGCTGGCCCAGAGTGTGTGGGACAGAGGAGAGAGGATGGAGCAGGAGCTGGAGGACTGATCAGGGCCTGCTTGGGGATAAGGAGTCACTGCTGGCTTGTTGGCAGCTGCACTGCTGCATCCTGTGAATGAGTCAGAGGAGTCCCGAGTCTTGTTCAGTTCAGGCTGAACAAGGAACTTTGGGAGTCAACTCATCTGACTGAACAAAAAAAGTAAGTGCTGCAGTTGCACAACAGCTGGTTGGGCTGTCACCAGGCTGGGGGGGGATGTTGTGCTGGGCCTGGGTGGGTGCATTCAGATTTTGAAACTTTGGTGCACTAAGAAGAGGCAATCACACAGTACAATAGCACACAGACACAGATTCCTAGCAGTTTTTTTTGGGGGGGGCCTTGAGCTGAGTGAAGAACAAGAAGCTGGTACAGTAACAGTTGTGGCCTGGCATAAAGCCACGGTATGGTGATGTGGGAGGGAGTGGGGTTGATGGTGGTATAAAAGGACAGTTCCCTCACCGAAGTAAAATACTAAATTTAGTCCTAAAGCAGTAATTAATTTGTCTTTTTAAGACTGAGTTTAGTAATTTTTAATCTTCTGCAATCATCAGAAAAAGAACACTGCCTGAAGGAATACTTAATTCTAAGAAGTTCAACTGTAATTGTTTTTTTAAGAGTAAATTATTACTGAATGAATATTCTACACAGATTTTAGAAGTACACATTATTAGATACTTTTGAATGATAAATGAAGACTTTTCAATACTTCTGCTTATTTTATATACAAGCTTGTTAATTTTCATTCTGACCATGGGGCATAATCTTGATTATTATGCATTGTAGATGATAGGAGCATACATAGGATTCATTAGCCTCCTAGCTCCTTCATTACCTTAGTATGATCCTCAGTATGATCACTTCTTTTACAGTAACTTTTGCTCTATCAAGAATGCTAAGACATTAATACTGTTCTGTCAAACTGTAGTGCTCTTCAAAATACAATTTTTTGGGGGGATACTACTGAATTATAAATGAAGATTATAGTCAGCCGAGTAGTTCAAGGATTTAAATTAGCCAATCAAGGCTGGGTACATTACTATGCATTTCAGTTCTATGACGTAAGGAGACAGATAGACAGATAAAACAACCAGCAACAATGAATTTTAGAGAAGGTAAGCAATCATAAAATGTGGGGTTTTACCTAGAAATCATATGATGCAAAAAAAGTTTGCAGTGTTCCTTTAAAAGTCTATACTGAACTACATTTCCAGACATCTAGTCAGCCAGTGAACTACATTTCCCAGAATCACTTTCTGTCCCTGTCCAGCCTGAGGAAAAGACATGAAGGAACACTGACTGTGGTCTCCATTTTTGAATAACTGGTGTTTCCTGCAGTTAAGCTCTACATGTTAAGGTAAGTGCTTATGTTTAAATAGAAAAGTACAACTTTTTAACTCCCTGAAATGTTAAATACAGTAAGGAAATTATCACTCCTTTTTTTTCTAAATGAAATGCTGTGCAGGTTTCACAATCAATGTTTTGTTATGAAAACATTTTCTCTGTCTGAACTGGTGGCTAAAAACCTTTGAAAAGCCTTTAAAATACACAGTGTATTTTCAATCAAATCCCTCCTTAAAGTGTCTAGTATGCATTGTGCCTCTAAATTACTTGTTATTTGTGGAATTTTAACTGATATAGTTACTTTAGTGTCGGGGTGGGGCAGGGGAATTAACAGCAGGAAGATTGTATGAATGAGCAAATTCAGAATGCATTTTATGTGTGTATCCATTCAGTAGCATATTTAACTATATTTACAGAGAAAAGACTACAACTTTTTTAATCTGAGAAAATCTGGAGTAACCTGAAGATAAAGGAAGAATTATTTACAGCAGATATCTGAGTGCATTTGTGGGAGATCTGTTTTTTGCATTTAATATTTGTATCTGATTAAAACAGTTGCATGTGTTAATCCATTTTGTAATCTGGGGGTCAGTGTACTTTTTCCTTTTTGCTGAAGGCTGCATGAATTTGTATTTTATATGTCACTTTTCCTATACTGTGTTGAGAAGTATGGGGTCCATGGTTGTGGAAGGGTGATCATGGAGGTCTAGTTGTAGGAAGGGTGGTCAGGGAGAGGTTCTGCTCTGGAGAGAGGGTGGGTTCAGCTCCTGGGAAGGGTGGTTATCTGGGTGTCCAGCTCTAGGGAGGTTGCAAAACCTAGGGAAAGGGTGCTGGTCTATGAGTGGGAGTGAACACAGGGGTCCAGCTGCAGGGAGGGTTCTCTGCTTGGGGAGGCTAGTCCAGGGCATGAAAGAGTGAACCAGCAGCAGGGAGGGTGGCTGGCGGTGGTGGGGCTAGTTCAAGGCTGGAAGTGAGGTCCAGCTGCAGGGTGGGTGGTTGGATGGTGAGACTGGTTCAGGGCTTCTGGTAGATCCAGCTGTAGGTAGAGTGGTTGGCTGGGCGACTGCTGGTCCAGTGGAGCTTGAAGGGACAGCTTCAGATATGTGGTCTGTTGGAGTGGAGGTTTGGTGTGATGCTTCGTCTACATGGAGGTTGTATGGCATGTAGTTGGAGAATGTTCCAGATGCAGGGAGGATGGCTGGCTGGGGAAGAGGCTGTTCTGGATCCTGTGTGGTGCTGTAGCTCCAGAGAGGTTGCTTATCATATGATAGGCTGGGGCTAGAAGGGTTGTTCAGCTGCATGGAGGATAGTTTGGTGCCTGAAAGGGTGATCTGGCAGAGAGGAGGGTGGTTGACTGTTGGGGGGGGGGGGGTTGGGCGAGGCTAAAGATATTGATCAGCCTAGGAGGGATCCTAAAGTGGTGAAATTAATTAGAAACTGGTTAACATGTCAGCCCTTCAGCTCAGCAGATGCGCTATGGCCCGTGGTGCAGGTGACCTGAGTTTAGGAATGAGCTCGTATCCTGGGCTCACTGGGGGGAGGAGGAGGAACAACTGATCTACAAGATGCTGTCTTCTGGGGGAAGGAGGACAGCCAGCTCCGCTGTAGTACTGCCAACTGAGTGACCACAAATGGCAGTGCAGTCAGGAGCAGCTCATGGGTGGGAAGACATTGGCTGGTGCTGTGCCGCACATGTCTGTGCATGTGTTTGTGCATCCTTCCCACTTACGTCAGTGTGGCTCAGCTGGTAGTACATCCGCCTCTGGACCAGAAGGTCGTGAGTTCTTGTCCCACATTGGCATTGGACTTGCACCTAAAAATCACTGGCATCTGAGAGCAGTATTGAGGGTGCTGTATTGCTGGGGTGTGCCGTCCTTCAGATGAGATGTTAAACTGAGGTCCCTTCTGCCCATCCTGGTGTAGTCCAGGTGGGTGTCCAGGTGGAAGTAAAAGAACCCAGGGCACTCTTCACAAAGAGCAGGGAACATTCCCGGTGTCCTGGCCAACATTCCCCTTCCCATAAACCGGTTCATGCAATTATCCAGGCTGTGAGTGGGTGATGATGTGCGATATGGCTGCCGCCACACTTTCAGTCACTTCACTACCAGTCTAGCATTGCTTGTAAAGCACTTTGGGATACTGTGCATGAAAAGCGCTATATAAATGCTGATTCTTCTTCTTCTTCTCCTGTGTCCTAGGGGATGGAAGAACATGCAAAAGTGTCCTAGCTACCTAGGCAGTTCCTCCACATATTGGATTCATTCTATGGCAGAGCAAGTGCTGGCAGATGCCAGTGTGATGGTGTTGTGGTAGCTGAACAGAAGGGGGACGACCAGAGCTGCAGGTTGGAAAAAAGAGTAGTAGCTGGGGGAGGGGGTTAACAAGTGTCAGAGGGTGATGGTTAATGGCACTCATTGCAGTGATGGGACGGTGAGCAGCTCTGCTCAGTACTGGGACTCTTCAGTGTCTTCATAAGTGACATTGCAGAAAAACTGGCAGAGAAGGGAAAGCCTTTTTGCAGACAATACCAAAATCTGTAGGGTGGGCACTAAGAAGGGAGCAGAGAGCATGCACATGTCTCTTGGAGAGACTTGAAAAATGGTCAAGATCGTGGCAATTGGGGTTCAATGACAAAGTGCAGAATCGTGCACTTAGGGCATAGGAATCCAGGAGCTGCTTTATAGGGTTGGGGGAGGTACTGATGATTACTAAGCAGGGGGGACCTTGGGGTTATTATGATCTTAAAGTTGCAGGGTTGTGTGACAAAGCAGTGGGTAGGGCTAGTAGGATGTTGGGGCTGCATAAGGAGGGATATCTTCAGCAGGAGGAGGGAGGTGCTGGTGTTGCAAGTAATCACTCATTAGTGAGATCCAACTTAGAGTATTGTGTCCAGTTTTGGAGGCTGTACCTTAGAAAGGTCATAGGGTGGAGGCAGTATAAAGAGCAACTAAAACTGTACATGGGTTGCAGAAAAGCCCTGTGAGGAGACTGGGATCTCAACATGTAAACCCTGAAAAAAAGGGGACATGATTGAGACCCACAAGTACCTTACAAGTATGAACAGGTTGCAAGGGTGAGCTCCTTCAAATAGGAAAGATCATCAGGACCAGGGGGCATGTGATGAAGCTTGTGGTGGGGATAAGGGGGATGTGAGGAATTACTACTTCACTGAAAGGGTAGTAGACACCTGGAACAGACTGACAGCATTAATGTTGGAGGTGAGGAGTGAAAAGCGTGCAGGGAGGCCTTAAAGCATGTCTGGCATATAGACATAAGGGAATATCAGTAAATAAGCAGGGCACAGGGAGGGCCATAAGGGCCACAAGAGACCATTTAGAGTTTGCAGAGAAGGACTTAAGAGGAGCCTCTGATGGCAGTTGTAGTGAGGTCTGGAAACCAGAGCAGAAGTGTGACCTGGAGTGAGGGCTCATCAGCAGTGATGTTTGCGAGCACGAAGTTTAAAGAAACAAATATCTGACAGTTTCTATGTGTTGGGGCAGTTGTAGTAAGGTTGGGAAACCGGAGTGGGAGAGTAAGAGTGAGGGCTTATCAGCTTTTGAGGAAGCAGTTTAAAAAAAATGTTTGTTTTATATATCAAGAGGTGTAGAAAGGACACACAGCAGTAGCACGCAGAGGAGTGTGACAGCCGGAGCACAGTTTGGAGCAGCCACTTAAATAAAGGTTTGGTAAAAAAAGCAAAAAACAAACTGTTAAACAGAAACAAATGATCGCTGTATGATAGTGGGAAGAATGGGGAGAAGTGTGACTAAGTGGCAGGTGGCGTGGCTGAGGGGCGGGCAACCTGGAAGAAAAAATTAAAAGCAAGATTCCAGCAAGTAATGCCAAACAGTACGGGGCGAGGGATGGGGATGCATGATGTAGTCCACTATGTACATTAATCAAGGATGACGTTATAATAACTATATGTATAAATGTAAGATTCTGCATGTATACATATACTTACTCAGATAAATGGATTTATCGCACTCCATTTATGTCCACCCCATTGCATAAATTTACTTATATTTATAACCCATCAGGGCTCTTTCTGTTTACTGCTCTGTGTTTTTAATTATGCACTGTCCTGGACCTTATGCTGCTCCTTTTCTCCCCCAAATCCTTTTGTTAGCCCCTGGTACTTTGACATTAGCTGCTGTGCAACTCTATTGTATGCAGTGCCTGCTGCTTTCATGTTCCCCTCAGGGAACCCACTGATTTCCCCTGCTTGCCTCCCACCCACAGCTACTTTTAAGTCAAATTCAGGTACTGACTTTCAGCTACACTGTGGATTTTCCTTTGTGTCCCCTATCCTGTGCATGTACTCTCCCAGTCCCTTTCTACCAGGTCCCTCAGGCAACCTACAGTGTGCCACCATGTGGCTTAGCTAAAAGTTACTGCCACCTACTGCTGGCTGCCCACCCTCCCGACCTTCTTAACCTGCCACTTGGGTGTTATTCACATCGCTACTTTGTGGCTGATCAGTAGAGGAAGGCATATTTGCCCTAGCCTCCTCCCCCTCCCAGAAATCTTCCATCTTCTTTTCCACCAACATGGAGCAGGCTACAGCCTGAACTCTGTGGGCTGAATCATAGAAAACATAGACCTTGATGGTAGATAAGGACTGCTTTGCCCACCTAGTCTGCCCATTTCCTTACCTACTGGATAAGCTGCAGATCCTAGTTAGTCAACAGCTGACTTCTTCCGGATCCACGATGGAAGTCTGACAAAAAGTTTGTCGAACGCCCTTTCAGCAGCACCGGCAGGTCGACTGCATTCTGCAGTCAGCTGCCAGTTCACACTGCTTTCTCTTGTTTTCTTTGGGGGGCTTCACCTCCCAAACTCCCCGCACCCCACCCACTTTAAGATTCTCAGCTCCACTCAGAGCTGATTGGGGGGGTGCAGGACCCCTGACAGACAGCATCAGGTTCCAGTGGGTCTCCCGCAGTGGCTTGGCACTGTAGTCACTGTGGGGGATCTCGCTGGCAAAATGTTGCTGTCACAGGGTAACCCACTTCCTCCTACCCCCAATAGAATTGACTAATATCTGTTCTGTAATATATGTATGGCAGTATATACATGGGTATATATGGTAGGAAGTTGATTAGAGTTGTAGTTTATACACGTGGGTATTGTAGTCCATTATATATGTAAGTTCCTGTCATGCACAGTAAGCCTTTCTTTGTGTATATTCAGTGATGTAAGACCACTATTCTGGGTAGAATAAAAGATGACCACTAACTGACATACCACGTGTGAGTCTCTTCTTTACTAACCCACAATATATCACATTGGTGATAAGGATCAACATCAGAACTTCTACGAGTGCAACTGAAGGGTCATGTAAATTAATGCATTTTTTTTTTTTTAATTTAAATTGCATTATAAATATTTCCAGCTCCTTGCGTCTATTCTGTTCATCGGCTGCTTAACTGTCTCTCTCTGGCTACTTGCTGAAAACATCCATAAATTGCTCACTTGTATGCTCTAGCTACAGATTTATCTAAAGCAAGATAAAACAAGCAAAAGAGCAACTATGCACCGCTGGCTAATTTGATGTATTGAAACGGAAACAACACAGCTAATAGCAGGTCTCCACGAGGTACATGAATTATGGCTTCAGTCTAAAGCTAACATTCCTTTTTACGTTCGCTTGCGCGCATGCGCAAGGAACGTTTTGGGAGAGTAGCACACTTTGGAGGTGTGCCTCTCCCTTTCAATCCACTGCTCCATTGAGCAGGCGTAGCGGTCCTGCACCAATGGGTGTGGGAGCTGTGTTATGACAGCAGTGGTTTTCGCTTCAAAGAAAACCACCACTGTCATACACAGCTCTGGTAGGCCTCATGCCCCCACCAAAGCTTTGGTGCCATGCTGGGAGACCACCCCAACGTGGCAAACATCCTGGGTCCTCTGCCAATGGGGGTGCCCAATCCCCCATCGGCTCCACGTCCCCCCAAACACCCCCCCAAAGCTTTGGTGCCACGCTGGGAGCCCACCCCAATGTGGCAAACATCCCGCGTCATCTCCCAGCCCCTCCCCAACCTGCACCCACCTACTGTGCACCCTGCCTCCCCACATGCTCCCCTCACCCCATACTCGGCGCGACGATCATCGCTGGACCGGGAACACATCTGCACTCTTCAAAGCCGACCGCAAACTGAGGAAATGCCGGTAAGCTGTGTAATGGTCTAGATAGGGGGTTTTAAACTTTATTGCATATCTCAGCCATTTTTTTGGAATTTTTGCACCAAATTTTCAACATGGGGTTTTTGGGACCATTTATCATGAATGATGTCACTGTCATGGCGTTATTCAGGCCCGAAGGGTGATTTGACAGTCACTGCGCAGTCACTGTGTGAAATCACCCTTTGGGCCTGAATAACACCATGACAGTGACATCATTCATGAGACGGGGTCCCAAAAACCCCATGTTGAAAATTTGGTGCAAAAATTCCTAAAAATGACTGTTTTACGAGAGTGCGTTGCGCAGTTCCTACGCAGGCTCATAGGTTTGCGAATTTTCAATATTTCCACTCCAGATTTTCAAAATTGCCATTTTACCACACCTTCTTATGAGCAGTACAGCTGTAATTTTCACACCTCACCCAAAACGTGTTTCCACTCATGTAGCACACAATGGCGGAGTCAGTGTATGAAATCAATGTATGGTACACATTAAGAAAATCACAGTGACATTGTTCATAAGCAGAGGTCTTAAAATGGCTATGTTGAAAATTTGGTGAAAAAATTCGTAAAAATTACTGTTTTACGAGCGTGCCTTGTGCAGTTTCTATGCACACTCATACGTTTGCGAATTTTCAATATTTGCACTCTAGATTTTCAACATTGCCATTTTACCACACCTCCTCATGAGCAGTACAGCTGTCATTTTTCACATCCTGCCCAAAACGTGTTTCCGCTCATGTAGTGCACAATGGCGCAGTTGGTGTGTGAACTCAATGTATGGGACACATTAACAAAATCACAGTGACACTGATCATGAGCAGAGGTCTTAAAATGGCTGTGTTAAAAATTTGTGAAAAATTCCTAAAAATAACTGTTTCTCGGCGTGTGTTGTGCAGTTCCTACACTGCGCTTTCAAGTAAGTTAATTTTCAATATTTTCACTCCACATTTTCAACATTTCCATTTTACCACACCTCCTTATGAGTAGTACAGCTGTAATTTTCACATCTTGCCCAACGTAGTTTCCGCCCATGTAGCACACAATGGCACAGTTGTGTCGCCAGAACTCAGTGTATGGGGCACATTAAGAAAGCGACAGTGTCACTGTTCATGAGCAGAGATCTTAAAATGGCTATGTTGAAAATTTGGTGAACAAATTCCTAAAAATAACTGTTTTACGAGCGTGCGTTGTGCAGTTCCTACGCACGCTCATAAGTTTGTGAATTTTCAATATTTTCACTCCAGATTTTCAATATTGCCAGTTTACCACACCTCCTTATGAGCAGTACAGCTGTCATTTTTCACATCCTGCCCAAAACGTGTTTCCACCCATGTAGCGCACAACGGCGCAGTCGGTATGCAAAATCAATGTATGGGACACAGTAAGAAAATCACAGTGACACTGTTCATTAGCAGAGGTTTTAAAATGCCAATGTTGAAAATATGGTGAAAAAATTCCTTACAATGACTGTTTTACGAGGGTGCATTGTGCAGTTCCTACGCATGCTCGTAAGTTTGCGAATTTTCAATATTTCTACTCCAGATTTTCAATATTGCCATTTTACCACACTTCCTTATGAACAGTACAGCTGTCATTTTTCACATCATTCCCAAAACATGTTTCCACCTACGTAGCGCACAATGGGGGTAACAAAAAGGTCATGCTGAAAATTTATTGTGCAAATACCAGCAATCGCACAGGGCACTAGGGTAAAGCACCATACGTGCCAAACACCACTGCAAATACCTGCAAGCAAATGTTCGACATTGACAAATACTTGTCTTTACCTCAGCTGGTGTATGTTCTCAGACTCTGACAACAGTAACAAAATAGAAGCCTATTGAGGCACACTACATAAATTGCATCACACACTTAGGAAAAAAAGCCAGAAAAAGACACTTTTTTGTTTTTGTGTGTGGACACTGCAGCTCCTGAGCACCTACCTGTAGACACAGATGTCATGACTACAATTGGCAGAGCATTTGAATTGGATGACTCCAAGGAAACATTTGATTTATATCTAGAACGTTTCCAACGCTGGCTTAAGGCAAACAAAATAGCAGAAGATGATCTAGTATATATATTTATTCACTTGGGAGCTTAAACAGCAAGCTGGTAGGAAAGAGGGCTGCAGTTATATTCTGTTTTTAACTGTAATATTTGAATAGTTTGTAAGTGAAATTAGTTCTATGTGTTAAAAATTATTACCTTGAATTAGAACTGTTACTTGGGCTGTGATATTGTAACTTTGGAGATAGTTGTTTGGCGGGGATAATTAGAGGGAAATTTAAATGTGTTTGCCTGGTGCTTGGGGGAGGGGACATTAGCTGCAATTACCTTGTCTTTAAACAGGAATTACCTTGGCTTTCATTGTTCACTTGGGAGCTTAAACAGCAAGCTGGTAGGAAAGAGGGCTGCAGTTATATTCTGTTTTTAACTGAAATATTTGAATAGTTTGTAAGTGAAATTAGTTCTATGTGTTAAAAATTATTACCTTGAATTAGAACTGTTACTTGGGCTGTGATATTGTAACTTTGGAGATAGTTGTTTGGCAGGGATAATTAGAGGGAAATTTAAATGTGTTTGCCTGGTGTTTGGTAAGAGCCCTCCATCCACCCAGTTTGTATGCTTTCAAATACTGAAAAGCCACTGGGGTTGGGATTGAAGGGCTGAGTATTTCTGTTTGGGACTGAAATTCGAAGCAACAGGAGCTGGTGGGCCTGTGACATCATACGGTACCTGATGTCTGCTTACACACACTGGACTGTATGTGTTTGTGAGACTTGGGAACTTTATCGGTGGGGTTGAAATTGGGTTTGTAAATAACTACAGTCAGTATAGAGAGTAACTGTACTCTAGGGGAAAGGGACTGAGAAAATGGGGTGTGCTATTATAAACAGAGGGGGATAATCAGGGTGGCCATATTCCACCATGGCAGGCATCTTCGGAAGGGTTGTAGGCTGCACAGGCTGTGAGATGGCAATAATTCTAAATTGGGCCTGGAGAGAGGGAGGCTGCCCACTCTGTAGACAGCTATTTTGTATCAGGAGTGAGGTATATTGGTTAAGGAGTAAGCTGTGGGGGCTGGGGGGGGTGTCCAAGGATAAGGGGTGTGGATATGGGCAGCAGAAGGCTGGGGCTGAGGGGAGGCTGGGGCAACGCTCTGAAATTACAGGACGTTATGTTACAGCAAGCAGGAGGGGGGATATTTGGGACAAAGGACCCTTAGATAGGGAAGTTGATGCTAAGGGGAAAGCATACGGGGTGAACATTCTGAATACAAAGAGACCAGAGGGGGAAGAGTCAGGAGGGGCTGTTGTGTGGAAGCCTAAAACAACAGACTGTGGGAAGGGAGCTCCTAAGGTGAACAGAGCAAGAGAGGAAGAAGAGGGTCAGTTTAGAGATGCAGTCAGGGGAAACTCGGGTTACTTGATGGAGGCTGACATAGAGTGTCACAATAAATTTGAGCTACTAAGCAACCTAGAAGGGAGGAAGGGGTTGGTGGAAATGAGGAAACTTATACAGAGGCCGGGGGGAGGGAGTCGGATACCCATAGGGCATCACAGACCAGCTGTGGAAAGGATAGACATAGTCCCAGAGGAGAAGGGGAATCATATGTGTTAAGCAAATGGGGAGATGCAACATATTCCAGACATGAGGGAGGAGAGCATGATTGGAGAAACTGGGAGACAAGGAGATGGAGGAGGAGCCCCTCTAGCAGGGAGGTCAGCACCAAGGATGGGGCCATAGCTAAAGGGACCCACAGAGAGCCTCTGAGGCAGGGGTACTATTACAAGGGGGATGGTGGTGGTGTGGGGGAAGGGGAAACCATCAGGGCCAGGATAAATGGTTCAGATAAGAGAGGGTTAAAGGGGACACCTATTCAGAGGGGGTTTGAGTTAAGTGGGCAAAATAACGAGGGAGGCAGAAAGGGGAGGGTGACAAGGGGGTCTCTAATAAGGCAGGAAGACTCCCATGAAATTGAGATCATGAATAAAGGGGGGAAGGGGGGCTGAGAGGGCATAGTGGAGGTAACCATAAGGACGATGGCGGTGTTAAGGTTCTGTTACTGGGAGACTCGATGATTAGGGGTATCCATTGGGAGGGACAGGGGGGTGGATGCCATAGCCAGGTGAAGGTAGTGAGTATCTCTGGGCTGACAGTGCACAGAGCAAAGTTCATGGTGTATGAAATGGTTAGGGATTGTGGAGGGAAACCGGATTTCCTAATGCATTTGGGAACTAATGATCTAGAGGGAAATAGCGTTTTGGAAATCCAAGCAAGGTTCCAAGAACTTGCCAGAGTCTGTCGGGATAATGGATGCAACATTTCCTTTTCGGAGATATTGCCAGTACCAAAGGCCTGAGTGGAGAAAAAAATGAAGCTGACAGAGGTTAATGACTGGCTCAGGAAGTGGAGTGAAGAGAATGGATGGGGGTGTTAGGGAACTGGAATGGAGTTTGGGAGGATAAGGACTATATGCCAAGGACAGGTTTCATCTTGCCCCATTAGGGAAGGAAGTCCTCAAACAGGGATGGCTGACTACATACAAGCAAGGTGGGGTTTAAACTTGTAAGGGGAAGGGATAAGGGAGGGGCTGATCAGAAGCCCTCTCCACCAGATGAGGGAGTAGCCTCAGCCCAAGGGGAGGGGGAAACAGACTGGAGGTGGAGGTTTCAGGAGGAGCAGGGGAGGATGGAAGTATAAGGAATCTGGGTGGGGTTCAAGAGGATCAGGATAAGGGATGGGGTTGGTGTTAGTAAATGCCAGGAGCTTGGGAAACAAGTTGCCAGAGTTCCAGGCCATACTGTTCGGGGTGTGGATGTGGCGGCAGTCACGGAGACATGGGCCAACAAAAACCATGACTGGTGCCTATTTGTACTGGGGTACACTATGCTTAGGAAGGATAGAAAGGAGGGCAGAGGGGGTGGAGTGACTATGTTCATTAGAGATGACCTAGAAATTGCTATGGTAGAAGAGTCAGAGGGAAACGTGGAGGCCTTATGGGTCACCTTACGATCCCCAGCAGGAGATAAGGTCAAGCTGGGAGTAGCACATAGGCCCCCTGGGATGAGTGATGTTCTAGAGGATGGTTTGCTGGACAACATCATTGCCCAGTGTGGTACAAAAAAGGAAGGAGTGGTGTTGATGGGGGACCTTAATATGCCAGGTACAAACTGGGGAACCATGTCCTCTAAGGTGGCCAAGGAGCAGAGGCTGCTGGATGGCTTCCAGGATGTGATCTTAACACAACATGTGACGGAGCCCACAAGGGAGGGGCATGTCCTGGATGTGGTTCTGGCAGATGGGAATCTGGTAAGGGACATGGTTGTACAGGACCCCCTGACTGGGAGTGACCACAATACTATCTGGTTTCAAATAAGCATGGGGGGAGTGGGGGTGAGATCTAGGACACTGGCAGTGGACTTCAGGGGGGCAGACTTTATGGGCATGGGAAATATTCTCAAGGATCACTTGAAGGGATTACCTCAATGACAAATGTGGAAAGGAGATGGAGGTCATAAAACGGGGACTTCATGAGGCAGTCAGGACCTGCGCTAGTTGAAACGTAGGGGAGCAAGGTCACATAAACCATGCTGGTGGTCCAGTGAGGTGCAGGTAGCAGTCAGAGAAAGAAGGCGCTTCACAAAAATATAAAACAACAAGAGGGGATAGGGATAAGGAAATGTACCAACTTGCATCTAGAAAAGTCACCCGTATGGTGAGGGGAGCAAAGTCCAGTAAAGAGCAGCGGCTGGCACAGGGGATACATGGAGGGGAAAAGGGGTTCTTCTGGTACATTGGGGAGGCGGAGAAAACTAAGGCCATCTCAGCAGATTGAGATCAGAAGGAGGGTGGGTGGAAGAGGCAGGGACCAGGCAGAGGTATTTAATGAGTACTTTGCCTCTGTGTTCACTAGGGAGGGATGGGATATCTACAAAGCAAGGCACGAAGGGATAGAAGTGGCAGGAGGGGATCAGGGAGCAACAGAAATGGAGCATGAGGGAGGGAAAGGTACCCAGGAGTGTCACATCTGGATAAGGATAAAAGACCAGTAAGGTGGAGGGGACAGATGATGCTATCTCCGCCAAAAGGGTGTGGTTAGCCCTCAAGGTCCTAAAGAAAGACAGATCTCCTGGGCCGGATGGCATTCATCCGCGAGTGCTATGGGAATTGATGGACATAATGGCTGCACCCCTGGCGGAGCTTTTCAGTGGGTCACTTGAGACAGGGAGGGTACCTAGTGATTGGCGAGAGGCACATGTGGTACCAATCCATAAAGGGGGTCGAGGGAAGCAATTAGGAACTATAGACCCATCAGTTTGACCTCGGTGGTGGGAAAATTAATGGAGAGTATACTAAAGGAACGATTGGGGGTGTACTTGGAGGAGGTGGGAGGTCTGGATAGTAGGCAACATGGGTTTGTGCCAGGTAGATCATGTCAAACCAACCTTGTGGAGGTCTATGAAAGGGTAACATCAGAACTGGACAGGGGTAAGCCTGTGGATGTATTATTCTTGGACTTCAGCAAGGCGTTTGACTCTGTCCCCCACAATGGTCTGGTGGAGAAACTGATAGGGTTAGGAGTAGGCCCTTTGATGGTCAGACGGATTGAAAACTGGCTAGCTGGACGACTCAGAGAGTAGTGGTCTGTGGGGAGCTCTCAACCCTAGAGAGGTAGGTAGTGGGCACCACAGGGCTCAGTCCTGGGTCCGATCCTGTTTAATGCGCTACATATCGGACATCAGGGAGGGATAGGGTGTGAAATGAGTCTATTCATGGATGACTCCAAGATGGGAGCAGTAGTTGAGGAGAAGAGGGAGGTTGGCCCTGCAAGGGACCTGGACACCCTGGAAAGCTGGGCTCACACATGGAGATGATTTCAATATCACCAAGTGCAAGGTGTTGCATCTTGGTCGGGAAACCCTAAACACAGGTACACCCTGGGAGGGGAGGCGCTGGAGGCCTCAGTAGGGGAAAAAGACCTAGGGGTCATGGTGGATCCATGTATGAATAACTCTGAGCAGTGCAGAAGAGCAGCTAGCAAGGCAAACAGGATGTTGGGATGCATCGTAAGGGGGATCACCTCTAGGAGCAAGGAAGTGATTCTGCCGCTGTACAATGGACTGGTTAGACCACACCTTGAGTACTGTGTACAGTACTGGAGACCACACTTGAAGAGGGACATACAGCTCCTGGAGAGGGTACAAGAGGAGGCAACAAAGATGATACGAGGGCTAGGATTTGACTTATGAGAACAGACTTGAGGAGCTCTGCCTGTTTTCATTGGAGAGAGAGGAGAGACAGGGGACATGATTGAGGTCTTCAAGTACCTCAAGGGAATAAATAGGTAAACATGGAGGGATCTTTAGACTAAAGCAGGAGGTATCACCAGAGGGCATGGTTTGAAGTTGGAAGGTGGAAGGTGAGGGGAAAGAGGAGGAGGTTTTTCACTGAGAGGGTGGTGGACCCTTGGAATGCACTGCCTGGTAAGCTGGTTCAGAGATCCACAGTGGAGGGCTTCAAGAGATGGTGGGACAGACACAGAAAGTGGATGTATCAGATGATGGCCTGTCCTGGGGGTGGGGATGGATGATAGGAGTTTCTGGAGCACAAGGGATGGGAGGGTCTCGGCACCCAACTAAGGATCTAGGTTCAAGCAGACTCGATAGACCGTAAGGCCTAATCTGCTGGCAAATAGTATGTTAGTATGTTAGTATATGTCTTCCTAGCAGTTTTACAACCACAGATTTATTCCCTTTTGCAGAATTTAACAGCCCCAGCTGACATCCTGATCCTGACACATGCACAAGTCACTGAGGTACTTGCAACTCATTTCAAACCCCAGCCCCTTCTCGTTGCTAAATGGTACACCTTCTACCAGCGCAACCAAGTGGAAGGGGAACCTATTGCTGGCTACACCATTGAATTAAAGCATCCAGCACACACTTTTGAGTTTGGCCAGTCCCTGGATGATGCCCTCAGGGATCGCTTTGTCTGTGGCCTGAGAGGGGAAGCTTACAGAAAAAGGCTTTTGCAAGAAAAGAAACTAGACTTTAAGACAGCTTGTGACATTGCAGTTGCTATGGAGCTCAGTCAAAAAGGCTCCCAAGCACTGGCAGGACATTCAGAACCCCAAAGAAGTGAGGTTTATAAGGCTACCCATGCCCGAGAACAAAAGGGATATGTCACACCACACAGTGGTCCATCATATGCTGGTCAGCAACCCCAAACATTCAGGAAGACAGCAACACAGGGCACTTCTGCAATGTCAAAACTGTGTTACTGCTGTGGAGGTAATCACCATCAAAGCACATGTCGCTTTCAACATAAGAAATGCCACAGCTGTGGAAAAGTGGGTCACATACACAGGGTGTGCAAAAGTACATCACGGACTGCTACTGCACAGCATGTCACAGACGGCACTACAACCACTGAAACAGAAGATGAGGCATTGCACCTGTTCATGGTTTATGCAACATGGGCAACGGGAAAATAAATTTACCTCCAGCTTGAGCTAGCAGGCAACCGGGTGATTATGCAGCTAGCCACCGGATCCTCAGTATCTCTTGTGACAGAGAACATCTACAGAGAGAAACTTCAGCAGTGTCCATTGCAACCATCATCTATTCAGCTCTCGACTTACATGGGAGAGCAAATCATCCAGCTAGGGGAAATCCAAGTGCTAGTCACCTACGAGGGAAGAATGTGGACCTTGCCTCTGGTGGTGGTACAAGGAGAAAGACCTGCATTACTAGGCAGAGACTGGCTCATGCAGATCAAATTGAACTAGGAAAAAATCTACAGCTTAAATACAGTGACCAAAGCACCACAAGATGTGCTAAAGAAAATATTGGACAAACATGGTCCTAATTTCTAGGACAGTTATGGCATGATCTGGGATTTCAAGACAAAGACCCGAGTGCAACCAGGAGCAGTTTCAATTTTCCACAAGCCTCGACCAGTACCGTATGCTTTAAGGGAAGCAGTAGAGAAGGAACTGGACCACCTCGAAAGCCATGGTATCATCAGAGGAGTAGAGAGGAGCGACTGAGCTGGCCCTATCATCGTGGTACCAAAACGAGACAAAGCGGTGAGGCTGTCACACAGTGAACCATTGTATACAGCAAGAGTCATACCCACTATCCAGTGTAGAGGACTTATTTGCTACACTCTCAGGTGGCAAGTTCTTTAGAAAGTTCTACTTATACTTTGCATACCAGCAATTGAAACTGTAACAAGAGTCAGAACCGTACCTAACCATGAACACCCACAAGGGACTTTACTGGTATCATCGCTTGGCATATGGAGTTTCCACAGCACCAGCAATTTTTCAGATCACAATGGACCAGATACTGCATGGACTAGACCATGTAGTATGCTTTATGGATGACATCTTGGTAACCACACCAACGGTGGAAGAACATCTGACAATCCTGGACCACGTTCTGACCAGACTGCAACAATATGGACTGAGAGTTAAGCTGGTAAAATGCCAATTTCTGCAAATTTCTGTTGAATACCTAGGACACCAGATCGACGCCCTAGGCCTACTCCCAACAGACAGCAAGGTGGAAGCTATAGTCAAGGCACCTGCACCAACAAATGTGACAGAGTTAAGATAATTCTTAGACCTTTTGAGACAACGTTTTGCCTCTTATGGATTACCATGGGATTAGTGTCAGACAATGATCCCCAGTTTTCTTCCCATGTCTTTAAATATTTCTTAAAGCAGAATGGCGTCTGACATATTTTGACTCCACCTTACCATCCATCATCAACTGGCACAGCCAAAAGAGCTGTACAAACATTCAAAAAAGCTTGCAATAAACTAGATTCATGGCAAGTATCTACAGCTCAAAAGCCAGCTCGTTTTCTGTTTGCTTACAGAAACACTCCTCACACAGTCACAGAGTGAACATGTGCTGAACTGTTCCTAAACGTTAACCTCATACCCGTTTGTCATTGCTCAAGCCAGGCTTGGCCAACACTGTTGCAAAGCATCAACTACAACAGCAAAAGGGTCATGGCAAGTCTATCAGGCCAGTATGGATTTTTCATCGGTGTGATGGTTCTAGCCTGTAGACATCCCAAGGGTTTTTGGATTACTTGGGTGGTGATTGAAACATGTGGACCTTTGACTAATGCAGTTCACATGGGACAGAGACTTGTTCACGTACATGTGGATCACCTGCTACATTCCAAGGTGTCAGCAAATGCAGCAGAAGACCGCACTCCGTCTGAGGACAGTGACACAGAGGACTTTGCTCCTATCCATGAAGTTCCACTGGAGCTGGTGCCAAATAATAATTAATCCCCTGTTCCATCAACAGTGGTTTTTCCAGCCCACAGATATCCCCTTAGGCACCGAAGACCACCAAAAAGGCTTGATCTGTAAAGTCATGTAATGAACTTGTAACTCTGTGTAACTGAAATGTTACTTAGTTAGTGACAAGTTCTACCCAATGGGCAGAATAATCCCCTGAACTTGTTTCTGTGTACCAAACAGTCTACTTTGGTCTGGAAGTTAGAAATGTTACTGTTGAAGTATTTTAGACAAGTTTCTTTTCAAGTGGGAGGAGCGTAGCATATGCATGGATATGAATGGTAGTATATACACAAGTATATATGGTAGGAAGTTGATTAGAGTTGTAGTTTATACATGTGGGTATTGTAGTCCATTATATACTGTATGTAATTTCCTGTCCTGCACAGTAAGCCTTTCTTTGTGTATATCCAGTGATGTAAGACCACTGTCTCTGGGTAGAATAAAGGATAGCCACTAAACTGACATACCGTGTATGAGTCTCTTCTGTACTGACCCACAATATATCACATGTCACATGCACTCTTGAAGTCACTCACTATTTTTGATCCCAAAACCTCCTCTGGAAGGCCATTCCATGCATCCACCACCTTCTCTGTGAAAAAAATACTTCCTCACATTGCCTCTGAGCCGTCCCCCTCTAACTTTAGATTGTGCCCCCTTGTTCTTGCACAGCTCTTTTTCTGAAAGATGCTACTCTCTTGGACTTTGTTGATTCCCTTGAGGTACTTGAATATTTCTATCATGCCCCCCCCCCTTCCTCAAGGGCATACATATTCAGCTTGTCTCTCTTTGTATGGCTTCTGGTGCAGACCCTTCACTATTTTAGTTGTCCTTCTCTGGGCTGGCAGTTGAAAGTGCCTGCTATAACTGTCATTGTAGCACAGTGACACTAAACTGACTGCATAGCAACAGCCACAACATTTCTAGTCAGCAGTTTTCTGAACAACCTCCTGCCTGCTACATACAATCTGGGCCCAAGGACACCCCCTTCCCCACAAGATGCCATGGAAAGACTAAATATAATAAAAAAAATTGCCACTGTCTATGAGGCAGTTAGCCCTGTATACCACCAGAGTTATACCTTTTAAACCACTGGCCTCCTGGGACAACTCAAGACCCCTAAACCACCAGTGTCTTCTTTTTTAAATAATATAGGGGCTACTAGCCCAAATCATCCTCACCTGCCCATCTGGACTACTTCTTAAATTTACTGGCTAGCTGCAGGTCACCTAGAGGTGCTGGGGGGGGTTGCTGAGCCCCAAATATCACTTTATTCTCTGTTCTTAGCTGTCTGCATTTTTTTCTATTTCTAGTTTCCTTACTTTGCCCTATTCTTTTCTTTTCCTCCAAAACTCCCCTTCCTTTACTCCTATGCTGTACTGTACCCTTTTTGTATCTCTCTACTATCGCTACTGTAAGTTCCCCATACTGATCTATTTTCTCCTTTATTTCTTTAGGTCTGGCCAAACTGTATACCAATCAGATAAGAATCTTTGTTTAATTCTAACACCCTAATCTCTCCTCTGTCATCTCTGACCCTTTGTGTCCCCTCCGCTTTCTCTGTTCTTCCCTTTCAGATCCTGCCAGAATATCCCAAACCGAGGACACTGCAACTCTGGACCATTTTGGCCAATCAAGCCTAACCCTTACCCCCCACTCATCTCCTTTGTCAAGAAACAGACACCCCACTCCGCCCACTGGTCAACTCCTGATGTCTGTCCCTTGCCCTCTTGAATTCTTTCACCATTTTTGCCCCCACCACCTATTCTGGTAGTCTGTTCCAGGACTCCACCACCCTCTCAGTGATGTAATGGCCCCTCACATTGCCCCTAAACCTTACTTCTTCTAATCTTAGATTATGATCCCTAGTTCTAGCACTTACTTTCCTTGTAAATGAGCTTCCCACTCTCACCTTACTAGTCTCCACTGGGTACAGAACCAGTTCCCTCCACATCTCCTCATAGGGCTTCCTATGCATAGCATACACCATCTTGGTTGCCCTTCTCTGAACCCTTTCAATCCTGTCTATGTCCTTGCGTAGGTGAGGCCTCCAGAACTAAGCCCCATACTCCAGGTGAGGCCTCACCATGGATTTAGAAAGGATCATCAGCACTTCTTTCTTTCTGTTTAATACCCCTCCCTATGCACACCAGTATTCAATTATTTTTGGCCACCACCATGTTGCATTGGTTCCCTACCTTAAGGTTATCTGAAATTATCCCAAGATCTCTCTCCTGCTCAGTTGCCTTAATCCCCCTCCTCCCGTGTGTAAATGGTTTGTGGGTTATTACACCCCATGGGCATTACACTATTTGGCACTGAATTCCAACTGCCAAGTTTCCAGCCACCCCTCCAGAATCTTTAGGCCTTCCCTCATTGCCTCCACCCTCCCCCCCAGGTGTCCACCCTATTGTAGATCTTTGTATCATCTACAAATAGGCACACCTTCCCCCGCAGTCTCTCTGCTATATTGTTGCAATATATGTTAAAAAAGGATGAGTCCCAGCACTGACCCCTGGGGCACACCATTCATCATCCCTTCCACTCTGGAATGAATGCACCCTATTTACCACTACCCTCTAGCTTCAGTCCTTCGACCAGTTCTCTACCCACCTTGTTATTTCCTGTCCCACCCCCTAAGCCTCCCAGCTCATTTACCAGACTTCTAAGCGACAAGGTGTCAAAGCCCTTGCTGAAATCCAGGTAGGCCACATCCACTCCACCCCCTCCCCCCAAAATCCACCTTCCTAGTTACCCAGTTGAAAAACTCAATTAGGTTTGTCTGGCACAATCTCCCTCCCATAAAATCAAGCTGCCTTGTGTCCTGGAGGCAGTATATCACAGTGGGTTAAGGCTATGAGCTGCAGATCTGGAGACCTGGGTTTGAATCCCACAACTGCCTAGGTGGATACTGTGTGATCCTGAGCAAATCTCTTAACTTTCTTGTGCTCCCAGGTCACATCTAGAAACAAGCTTCAGCTTAGAGTGCTACTCCTGGTTAAACAATGTTCCCTTCCCCTGTAGACCACTGGCAACCAGGTGTTCCACTATTCTTTCCTTCGGTAGTATTTCCATTACTTTTCCTACGGCTGAGGTCAGGCTGACCAGTATGTAGTTCCCTGCATCCTCCCTATTAACACTTTTGTATAGAGGGACCACATCACCCTTCTCCAATCCCTGGGCACATCACTAGTTTACAATGACAGGTTGAACAGGGTAGTTGGAGGCCTTGCTAAGATCTCCCTTTGCTCCCTCAGTATCCTGGAGTGCACCCTACCTGGCCCCATAGCCTTATTGCTGCCAGTTCCATGATGAGCCTTTTTTTGCAAAGGGACCTGTGTCCATTTCTGTGCTGTCTCTATCCTTATTACTTAATGCTGGCCCATTTCCTGCCCCCTACTTTGTAAAAACTGAACAGAAGTATTTGTTCAGTATTTCTGCTTTTTGGTGGTCATCCTTTACCCTCCCTCCATCCTCCCCTTTCAGACTCACAATCCCTCCCTTTGTCTTCCTTTTCTCATTGATGTACCTGCATGTAAAATATTTTATCCCTCCTTACCACTGCACCAACTGGCTGGCTTGAGCCAGGGATCCCACACAAATGTGGGTCTGGTCCCAATGTACACTTTGCATGTGGGGCCATTTTGGTTTGCCTGCTGTTTGCTGTAGTGTAGTGGATTATGGTGAACTGGTTTTGCTTGATTCTGCACTGACAACTTCATTTGCAGCAGATCCTGGAGTCATCTGCGGCTGGCTTTGATGTAGTGGGCAGCGGTGGGAAATTGTTTCCTACAGTGCATGTTAAGCGTTTATATAAGTTCTCATCTTTTGTTTATTGGCCCCACTGTTCTTCTTGGGCTAAGTTCTGTCACTGAGGACTGAACTTAGATCTTGGGGAAAAGCAGAAGTGGAAAACATCCAATCAGAGATTGTGGAAGCTCAAACATGCACTGCTGGCTATCGGAGCTTCTATTGCTGCCTTTTGCTCTGGTGTCAGCTGCAGGGAATTTTGGGACTGGTTGTGGCTTGGGATGTCATCCTTGAGATAGCTGCAGCTGGCCTGCTGTGGTCTACTATACTGCAATGGATGGTGGCTGGAAATTCCAAATCAAGGGTGGAAATTTGGAGGAAACATCAGAAAGTACTTCTTCATTGAAAGGGTGGTGGACAACTGGAATGGGCTGCCAAGGGAAATGGTGGGGGAGAGCATAGTGGGAGGGTTCAAGAGGGCATGAAATAAGCACAGAGGGCAACTTTCATGGGGGGAGGATTACAGAAAAGGCCAAGTGGATATTTAGGCAAACTAGGAAGACTAGGTGGGCCTGTGGTCCCTTTCTGCCATCCCATACCTATGTTCCTATGTATTCTATGGGCAGATTTGGAAAAGGGAAGGGGGATCCATTACACCACCAGGAAAGCATCCATTGTGCCTCAGCAAAGTTTTTGAATATCTGTCCCTTAGTGTCTTAATCCTGCCCTGTGTTGATCGATGTGTGGAACAACATGGCCTCCTACCCAAAAAAAAGATCAGTTCTATGGGCACAGGGGCAATGAACCTTCCTACCTCCCCCAACCACCCAACCATGACATCCCCTGACTGACCGAATCCATTCTAAAAGCCAAGTTGATTGTGTGGTACAGGTCTGGTATCTCTCCTCCCCCACCCCCCCAAAAAACACAACCCACTTTTTTTTTCTTTTCTTTTTTTTTAACCTCTACAAGTCCTTCCCAACTGACTAAGCTGATCAGTATTTTTATTTTTCATACTGATCTATTTTCCCTTTTATATCTACAGGCCTTAATGGATATTGACCAGGTGTGGGAGGACACTGACCAAACGTATCAGACAAGTATTGTTTTTTTGTTTTCCCTACCCTGTTTGTCGTAGTTTGTAAAGAGCTTCACATCCTTTGTGAGCCCATTGCTGTTCTTGTTTTACAGGTATGAATGGCTGCTATATGAGGCACCGGGTTGGAGCTGTACCTTGTGCCTTAGAAAGGAGACAATGAGATGGGATGGGAGATGGACATTAAGATTGGCATCTGCAAGGAACACCACATAACCAGTTTGCAAAGACATGTGAGTCTCAAACCCTGTTATTCATTTTCTTGCTTTTTGTGCTTTGCATTCTAATGCCTGCTTAATGTAATCTTTTTGTTTTGCAACAGGTACTGTATATTCTGTATGTATATGTGGTGGGGACATTATGTGCTGTTTTGGCGGCACTAGAGTGCCATATGCTTGAAGGCAGAGCACTGAGTGGCAAACATGGAGACACAGGTGTGAATCCCACAGCCCTGCCCACTTACACACTGTATAACCATGAACAATTAACTTAACTTTCCCTATTACCAGGAAATGGAGCAACTATTTGCACTAGGGTGATCTACAGACCTCCAGCACATGTGGAGGAAATGGACAGGGTTCTACTGAAAGCCATCCATAAGATGGCAACTAAAGGGGAGGTGCTCCAGGTGGGAGACTTCAATCTGCCAGATGTGGACTGGAGCATCCTGGCTGCAACTTCAGCTGGGAGTAGGTATATCCTGGACTCCCTGCAAGGGACATTTCTTAGGTAATTAGTAAATGAGCCAACTCACGAGGGAGCAATTTCTACCTAGTACTCACCAATGGGGACAGTGTTGCAGACATCACAGTGGGTGGCCACCTGGGGACCAGTATCACTGAACAGTGTGGTTCAATATAAGAACAGGGGTGGAGTCAAACCACATAAATGTAATGGTCCTGGATTTCAGGAGGGCAGACCTTACGAAGATGGAGGATTGCCTCAGGGGTGCCTTGGCAGGGAACGGGACTAGGAAGGAGTAGAGGAACGGTGGGCAAAATTAAAGAACTATAGTAAAGTGTTAGACATATAAACAGAAGCAAGATGAAAAAAAGATCACTATGGTTTTCAGAGGTGTTGGGGAGGTTATGGAAAAAACATCAGCATTCAGGAAGGTCCCTATTAGTTGAGCAGTTGCTTCCATTTTCTATCACAGGTTGCTTAACTTTCAGTAAAACCATTTTGCAAATGAGCCCCATAGACTTGTATGTGGTGTTCCCTGTGTCGTCTCTGAATATCATGTAATGTCAGAATGTGGGGGCAGAGCAGGCAGACTTGGAAGTGGAAAGGGGTCGGCTGGACAGCAGTTTGCCAGAGTTACCATCCTTTCCCTCCCTTACAGGACTATAGTAAATTTGATCATTTCTGCACGAACAGACTGTCACCGCTGCAGGATGGACTTAATTTTTTTTTTTACCACTTTTTTTATTGTCCCCCCAGCCTGAAACTCTCTCTCTCTGGCTACTTCACTCACCAACTATCAGCCATGTTCCCTGCCATCTTCAAGGACATTATGTGGCATCCCCAAGCCCCGGGTGGGAGTAATGACCTGGGGAGAATGAAGGGCAATGGCAGGGAACTGGCATTGGACGTATGGTGGTGGCAATGGATGGGCCATCACCTATCCGGGTGGGAGGGTATTTTTCTTGTATAACCCCAAGATCCCACATCCCTCCCCCGTGTGTGGTGCCCATCTAATGCTGCAGCACATGGTAAACCTGCCTGCATCTGCCACACTGTGTACATGCAAGCCAGTGCTGCTACTGCACCTCGGTCTCCACTAAGGGCCACTGACGTGCCGGCCAATCCCATGCCCTCCCCCCCCGGGAGAGGAAAGCAGCCCTGTGGGTGTTCAATCCTCTTCCTCCCCTGCTGACCTCAGGCACCCGAACTCGCTCCAGAACTCAGGTTGCCAGTGTGGCACGAGGTGTGGCATCCAGCAACTCAACCCTCAGCACCACTGGGCTGGCAGGATGGGCTTAATGAAGCCCAATACAGAATGTTACACCTTTATTTTAAAAGGCAATGACTGATCATGATTAAACATGACAAATTATGCAAACTAATCACAGCAGAGCAGCCAGTGAGGGTCAGATACATCATTCATGATTAATCATGGCCAAATATTACAAGCCTATTCATTTTTTGTTTATTTTATTTTATTGAATTTTGTTGACATAGTGGCCCATTGACACTAGAAGTCTCTTTCTAAAACTGAACCAGATTAAGCTGTTTTTGGTATTTTTGTTTTAGTGAATGCCTATGATCAAACATGATCTGTGAAACAGACTCTGACTGGCTGCCAATAACCTACAACAGACATTGATTAACTGTGATTAATCATGATGAGAAAAAGAAAATGCCATCAGCAGTGAAAGAAAACTTATGGGTTATGGTGGCTTCGGGTATTGATAGATAATGATAGATAATGATTTAGCATCATCTAAAGTATTGATTAAAAATTATTATGACCGAGCAAAACTGTTGCATGTGTGGTCCTTATCATGCAGCTACAGACCTAAGTTCCATGGGAGCTGGTGAGGGGGGAGACAGGCATCTGGAGTCAACATGGAGGATGTGAGAGGCATTCTGGGGAGGAGAACTAGGGGAGGGCCTGATGTCAGTCTGATACCATGGATGGGGGGAGTAGCATAGTGGGAGGATCTGGAGTGGTCGGTGTCTGACCATATGAGAACCACTGTACTAACATGCACTACCCCCTTTGGGATTACCAATCACAGTGGTAGTGCAATGTCATCATTGAGCTACCAGTGTCCCCTCAGTGTACCATGGCACTACCATTGCACACAGATGGTACCACAGTGTCCACAATAGTATGGCAATGGAACTGAAGCAAATCCATTATGAGACCAATTTCATTGGTGTTGCAATGGAAGCTCATTGTGTTATCATTGGACATGGAAATTACCCCTGTGTTACCACTGCGGCACATGGTACCATGGTGGCAGCAGTGGTAATACACTGGAATTGAAACAAATCCAGTGTGTTACCAACAGCAGTGGAAATACAATATTGTGTGTCTGATGAGCCATTGTGGTACCATCCATGCACACATTCTCATTGTGATACCACTGTCCATGTCATACCACAATGGCAACAATGGTATTACAATGGAATTGAAACAAATCCAATGTGTTACCAGTCAAGATGATACAATGGTACTACAATGGAATTTACAATGGTATGTAAATGGTGGACAAATGGTTATGTTACAGTTTTCCAAGAATATTTTGGTAAGGGCCAGTCCAAAGAAAGGATTCATGCAATGATGTGGCAGGAAAAATAAAACAAAAGAGGGTGTCCCAGTTTCTTTCCTATAAAACTGAGGGTGCAGTCAATGCTCTCTACAGTTCGGATTACTGTTCCAGTGTTCTTACCTTCCAGACTGCTGTGGTATTACCCAAACTGACAGATCTATAGAGGCACCACAGACCCAGCAAGAGCTCCATAAAGTTAGAGGAGATTTTACTGTAACAGCCACAGCTAGCCAGCCAGTCCTAGTGCAGACTACAAGGTCAGACTCAGTAACCAGCCAGCAAGCCCATATGCCACATATTGCCACAGTGACCCACTCTACAGCAGATCAGCAGCAAACTTTTAAGGTAAGCTAATGGCTGACAACTAAATAAAATGGATTTTTTGTTTTATTTTACCATGATGTTGTTTTTGTCCTAGTTTGGCTAGAGTGAGAAATTGTAAGCCCCATTGGGAGCTTGCTAGTTAATTTATTTGTAGCCTTAGTGCCTGGAGCTGGGTCTCTGCCTGCTACAGTAGTGGGGGTCCCCAGCCCAGGGTTTAAGCAAGTAGGTTTTGCTGGTAAATACAGGGAGAGTCAAAGGAGAGGTGATAGAGAGAAGAGAGAGAGAGAGACAGAGAGAGCACAGAGAAGCTGGTGCATGGTTCGACCATGAAGGTCAAGGTTCAGGGCCAGGGTAGCCCAATTGCCACCTTGACCTGACACCCTAGAAGACAAGTGTGATTGTGTAGCAATCGATGTCAGAAGGAGTCCAGAGCCTGTTTTGGAACTGCTAATGCCATTAGGAGCTACCCAGGTAGTGAAAATGTGGCCCTCCTTGTGATTTGCTGTCACCTTGGTGGGGTTGGCACAGGTAAGTCACCCCTTTTCCCCCCTCGTCCGTGAGTATGGTGAGCCAGTCAGGGGCCAGGTTGTTGGAGCATCGCAGTGGTGACAGCCCATGTTTACAGTACAGTAGTTGCAGCCTATCTCCCTTTCCTGTGGCACTTTGACTTGGCCTGGAGCTTCTGGGGATCCTGTTCATCAGCAGGCTCAGTTCTGTGCACGGGTCTTCAGAGTGGCCAGGGTTAGCAGAAATGCTTTGGGACTCTTGGAGCTGCATGGAGTGCTTCAGGCTGCTAGACTCTATGTTTCCAGCTACCAGCTGGCTGCTGTTGAAATTTGTTTCACCCAGAGGAACCAGGATTTGAGCCCAAGGTGTGGGGAGGACTGCCCAGTTATTCTGCTGCCCTACACCTTGTAGCGGGGGGCTTATTGTGTGACTGGTTGAAATCTACCTCAGTAACTGTGGGGATCCCACTAAGTCTGTACAGGTTGGAGCTCTTGGAGATATGATGTGCCTGCGACTCATATTGTGGCTGTATGTGTTGCTGCTTCCAAGATTGTGAACCTTTTCAGCCTCAAGAAGCACTGTCAGGAAGATCTTTTATTAACTAAAAGTGTGCTGCAGACTGTACTGGGCACCTCACCTGAAATGGTTTCCCATAATTGTAGTTTGCACCCACTGCTCGATGGAGTGAGTCAATCAATTGAGATAAATGAAATCTATTTGATCTTTCTTTAATCTGGAGTGGACAATGGACTTAATTAGTTGGACCATGTGTGTGTTTCTGCTAACGCAGTTTGCCCCCACATTTGCTGTACTCCTCTGGCTGCTTAGATGGGCTGGCACCTCCTCTGACACATCACCTGGAACCCAGGTAATGAGTAGTATCACTTTTCTACACTGTGTTTCTGGCTGCAGGTGCCCCTTCCCAAAGTAAAATCTGGCATACCCCTAGACACCGGGGAGCTTGCACAATGTTAACATGTTTATTTTGTTAAGACAACACATTTTCTGCTTCTGTGTGGATATAGAATGGGTTATTCTAATGTAGTCTTTAATTTAGCCACCAACCCAGGCTGCAAGCCTCAGAACAAGTGCTTCTCGACCACTTCAAGGTCACGAGACAAGCTGAGTTTAGGAGTCCCCCCCAAGTCCATATCCCAGGCCATAAGCCTCACAACAAGTGCTTCAGGACCATCTCAGGCTCACGAGGGTAAGCTGAAGATAGGAGCCTACTTTTCCCACCCCTTTGGGCCTCGGCTAGTATATATCCTTTGCAGAACTGAAGTTTCTGCTGCCTGTGCCTTATATAGCCTGTTTAATCTACTGTGACCCACTGTTCACAAACCTTTCCTCCTTCTGCAACTTATTTTAATTGACATAGACACACCCTTCCTCTTATTGCACTTATTTCACTCATCTAGTCACATTCTGTTTCTTGTATTCACCCCTTGCTACACAGCTTCTCAGGTGGCACACTGGATGTATACTTGCTTTACAAGCAAAGTGTGAGAAGTTTGATTTTAGGAGAGGAAATGTGTTTTCCAGCTATCAAGTATATTCATGAATTATGCTGTCACTATACTCATGGTCTGATTTTTTTGGGGGGTGAGGATATAGCATGCACCAAGCATGAAAGGAAACTTGGGGTTATCATCTCTGATGACCTCAAGGTAGGGAAACAGTTTGACAAGGTAGCAGACAAAGCAAATAGGATGCTGGGATGCATAGGCAGGGGCATTACCAGCAGGAAAAGGGAGGTCATAATTTCACTATACAAGACACTAGTGAGTCCCCACCTGAAGTACAGTGTACAGTTATGGAGACCTTACCTATATAAGGACATACACAGGGTGGAGAAGGTTCAGAGGAGGGCAACACAAATGTTACAGGGATTGCATTACAAGTCCTATGAGGACAGGCTGAAGGACTTGAATATGAATTTCCTGGAGGAGAAGAGGGAGAGAGGGGCTATGATAGAGACATACAAGTACCTTACAAGGAGGAACAGAGTGCAGGAATACACTATTTTCTAGTGAAAAAGATGTTCCAGGACTAGAGGGCCTTGGATGAAGTTGGAGGGAGAGTGATTCAGAGGAAACATGAGGAAGAGTTTCTTCACAGAAAGGGTGGTGGAGAAGTGGAACACCCTGCCAGAGGAAGTGGTGGGGGCTGAAACAATCACAAGATTTAAGAATGCACGGGATATACATAAGGGAATCCTGGAGGTCAGGGGTATGGGGCAACAGACTTCTAGAAAAATGGAAAGGGAACTTACAAGCTTAAATGGGCAGACTGGGTGGGCTATAGGCCCTTATCTGCCAACACTGTCTATGTATCTATGTAGCTATCATCCTTTCTGCAGCTGATCTTATTTGTCAAAGACACACCCTTCTTCTTACTGCACTGTTTTTACTATTCTAGTCACATTCCTTACTTCGTATTCTCCATTTGCTGCTCAGTTATCATCATGATGCATTTATTGGTTCTACCACTCACACCCACTGGTTTCTACAGCAACTATCAAGAGACTGATAATCCCGGCTGTAGTGATAGGGCTTTCCCTTACTTGTTCCATTACAAACATGCACAAATTGACTGGAATGTGTCACTTACACTACCTGCTACTTATATGATTGAAAATGTGCCCGTAGTGTTTAACCCTTTTATATTTATTGCTTCCCACTCTCTGGTTTGCTTAAATAATCTCAGCTATGATATTACCCCAAACTACTAAATGTGTTAATGTTAGGAGATGAAGGTACATTAAGCTGAAGTCACCTTTGAAGATCCTTATCTTTATGATTGTACTTTGCTCAGGAAATGTTGAGTTAAACCCAGGACCCCACCCCTGTAGTGCCTGTATCCTCATATCTCAAGCCATCTTATTTATCTAATTTTAGAGGGCTGAAGCCAATTTCTTTTTTTTTGAAATTCAAAATGTTTTATTTCTTTTCACTTGGCATTAGAAGGCTGTTTTTCAACAAGACATAACAAAATACAGTACAGTACACAACAAAGCATTCAGTCTACCCACCCGCCCCATGGTATCAGCATTACTAAAGGATAAGCAAACTGATTAGTGTGCTCGCTAAACCTAGAGGTATTAACTATAGGGAGTAGAATGTTTGCAATTTTCTCGACTAAAAGATTAAGCAAAAGCTCCTGTAGCCACTCTGAGTAGGATATGGTTTCGTCATCCAGCCAATGTTGAAGTACTAATTTCTTAACCGACATTGCCATCATGGCTAGGTGATACTTCCTTTCAGTGACCAAAATAAGAGAGAAGTCTCCCAACAAGCAGGCTGCCAGTTCTATGTGTTCAGCTATTCCCAATAAATGGTCTTCTCTCTGTTTAATGAGGGACCAAAGTGGCGCCACTTCTGGGCAGTCCCAAAAAATGTGATATAAGGAGCCCAATGCTTGCATGTAGCGCCTGCATGTTGGGGAAAGGGATTTGTTCATCTTCGTTGTCTTGGCCAGAGTATAATACATGTTATTAATGATCTGATACTGCATCAGTCTTGGCCTATCCTGAGAAATAAACCTGTGAGTGTCTTGCCAGATCTTCCCCCAATTAAATGTTTTCTGTGGAAACTGAGCATTCCAGTTTTTGGATGATCCATCCTGTTGTGGAAAAACTCTATCTACTGTAGTAACGCAGTGTAGATGTCAGAGACAGCATGAGATTGTGTGGCTATAAAGCTGAGTGGCTGCATGAACCTTTCCTCAGCCCTTGCTTCTTGTTTTAACTGAGAATTGACCAACATATGTCTGAGTCAGAATACTTTAAAACCCATTTGGGGTCCAAGATTATATCTGCTGATAATGTCCCCTGATGTCCTGACTTGCCCAACAGTCCATAGATCAGCCAGAGATATTGCTGCCAAATGGAGAAACCAAGAAGCCTTTACCATTTTTCCCCCTATTTTTAAGTTTGGGTTACCAACTAAGGGTTGGGTAGGGTCCTGAGCATTCCTGTAGGACAGGGAGGTACACATCTGTGTGTGGGCCATTACTGAGAGTCCGTTCGGTGTCTCAGCTAGATCTAGGGGGAGCATCTTAGAGGGTATGTGCAAGAGGGCAAGGGGAAATAGGCCTTGAGCCATGATTAGTTATTTTTCTAGTGTGAGCCGTAAGGGTCTGTACTGATCTGGGTCTGAGTCTCCTGATCCATCAATCCATCTCAGATACTTCGCAGTATGGCTAGCCCAGTAGTAAAGTTTAAAGTGGGGACACCTCAGCTCTCCTTTAGCCTTAGAAACAGTTAATTTCCCATAAGCCCTGCAGAGTTGCTTGCTGTTCCATATGAACTTGGTTATCAGGGAATGTAATTTAGAAAACTATGTCTGAAGCAGCCACAAATTTAGCATATTGAGGGGTAGAAAATACAGGGTAGTATATTCATTTTAATTAGATTTATTCTGCCCCAGAGCAATCATGGCAGCAATGTCCTTTTATCTAAATCCTGTTGAACTATCTGCACCAAGGCATCCAGATTACTTTCCTTTAGGTATTTAGAATCCTGAGTCAGAGCTATCCCCAGATATTTAATTTTTTTGTGTGTTTCCAGTGTAAACCTAAGCCTTCAACCTCCTTCTTGTAAGTGACCGAGTTTAGGGGGAAGACCATAGTCTTCTCCAAATTCAGTTTATAGTTGGATAACAATCCAAATTCCTGGATCAGACACATGGTCCTGTTAATTGAGGCCCTCAGCTGTGATAAATGAAGAAATACATTGTCAGCATACACTGATAATTTAAATTCTTGAGAGCCTACCATAATTTCCTGAATCCCCGGATCCCCTTTAATCTGTGCCAATAGTGATTCGAGATTAGATTGAATAAAAGGGGAGATGGGGAACAGCCCTGTCTGGTGCCAGAATAGAGTGGGAAGTATGGAAAGAAGGTTCTGTTGCAGTAAATATGGGTACTGGGTTTAATGTATAAGGCCTTGATCCATTGCACAAAGAGGGGGGTCCGAATCTATGTAGTGTTTGAAAGAGACTGTCGAATGCTACTGAATGTTTTCTCTGCATCCAGAGACATCAACACTGCTACAGAAGGGTTGTTTCAGGATGCAAAGAAAATAGGGTCCTACTTTCTCACATGGTCCGAGGATGACTTGCTCACCATGAAGCCAACCTGTTCTGCACAGATCAGAGAGGGCATGACCCATCTAATGTATTTGCCAAGGTCTTGGCTAAGATCTTGATATTGTAGTTCAGGAGTGAGATTGGCCTGTAGTTCAATACTTGTTCCAGATCCCTTCCCTCTTTCTGAAATATGACTATTAGGGCCTCGAAAAGATGGGGGTCTTGGCACTCTCTATTTAGGACAGACTGAAACAGATGGAGCAATCAAGGGGCCAGATCCTCCTCCAAACATTTATAAAAATTCGGGGAGAAGCCATCCGGTCTGGGGGCCATGTCTAGTGTTAAACTACCGATCGCCAAATTAATCTTCGCTACCGAAACTGGGGAAGTCAGGAGGGATTGCTGCTCAGGAGAAAGCACAAGAAAGTTCAGCTCCCTCAAGTATGCATCAACTCATTCTTCTGAAGGGGGGTCAGTCTTGGCACTGTATAGGCCATAATAGAATGACTGGAATTCAGTTATAATGTCTTTGGGGGTTTGTATTGAGAGAGCCATCCTCCTTCGACCAGATTGCGTTAACTAATCTAGAGACTTCCTTTTGTATCACCCTCAATGCCTACAAATGGCCTGCCTTTTCTCCCTAGTCTGTATAGGTGGAATTCATTTAGAGAATAGCATATTCAGCTTTCTCCTCCAACAGGTCATTGTATTATGCCCTAAGGCGAATCAACTCTGACAGTGTATGTCAGCAGAATAAGGTGATGGATTATTTTCTAGCTGCCTAATTTTGTCCAATAACTCCTTAATTTTATATTCCCTTTTATGCTTCCACACCAAGGCAATCCTGATAAGCTTTTCCCTTAGAAAACATTTCAGACCACCTCATTCCATCTTAGGCCAGTCTGTGGTGTTTTGGTTATCATCTGTAGACTGTGAAACACAGGATTTCAATTTGTCCACCACTCATTTATCTTTTAGCAATCTATTATTAATTTTCCAGACTGTCTCTACCCTTTGGTTAGTAGATATTGATAAAGCACAGGTCACTAACAAAATGATCTGAGATGACCACTGGAGAAGTCTGACATTTCATGAGTCCAGGAATAAGTTGTTTACTTATTAAAAAGTAATCTGTGCATGAAGAAATCCCATGTGCCAGAGACCGGAAGGTATATTTCCTTTGAGCAGGATGTTGTGTCCGCCAAGGATCACATAGACCTAATTTATCTGTCAGATCCCTTATGGCTCATTGTGCCAGTGACAAGCTCACCCTCATTTTGCCTGTCCTGTCTGCATCTGGAGAAAAGGGTATATTCCAGCCCCTCCTATCAGAGGTGGTACTGACAGGAAAGCAACAGTAGAGTAAGCATCTCCATAAAAAAGAAAGGAGTGTCCATATTAGGGCCATAAATGGACCCAAGGACAATGTCAGATCTCTCCAAGGTGTTGAACACAAATACATATCTACCCAGTGGATCTAGGAGGCATTGACTGCATTTAAAATCCAAATTCCTAGTTCAAGAATAGCCACCCCCTTACTCTGTGTGCTTGAGCCTGCAGCATAAACTTGCCCTATATTTAACCTCCTTAGTAGATTTGTCTCCATTTCAAGTAGATGAGTCTCCTGCAAAAAGGAAATTTACCCCTTGACCACCTGTAAATGTTTAAGTACCTCAAATTCTAACTCCCTTGGGAAACAGTGATCACATGATTATAATCTTCTCCATGCAACTTCCACTTCAAACTAAAGTCAACAAACTCAAAATAAAACAATACCGCAAGGCTGATTTCAACAGTATAAATCATTCTTTAAACTCATTAAATTGGGAACAGATTCTTTTCCCTTTAAGAACTGAGGAAGCCTGGGACTTTTTGAAGACAAAAATTTTCCAACTTGGATAAACAATATGTCCCTGAAAAAACAAGTACAACAACAAAGGAAAAATCCCGCCATGGTTTAATAGTAACATCAAAAAATTAATTGCACATAAAAACAAAATTTTTTCAAAATTAAAAAAATGTCAAACATCTCAGAAAGACTCTGTGCTGATACTATATAGGGAGACAGGTAAAAACTTAAAAAAACAAATCACTTTGGCTAAACATAATTTAGAATTTAAAACTGCACGCACAAAAGACAGTCACAAGGTTCCACATTCTTACATAAATGGAAAAAAATGTAATAGTAATTTAATTGGGCCTTTAGTCTCAATTAATAAAACAATAACATCTGATATAGAAACAGCAACAGAATTAAATAATTATTTTGCATCAGTCTTCATCCAGGAATTAGCTCTTTCACCTACTGTAGCAACATTAAATACTGAAACATATAGAATTTCCATTCAGGATACATGGACGGCATTGGATTCTTTAAAACAACATACTAGTCCAGGCCCAGATAACATAACCACTAAATTTCTCCTGGAGACAAAGGATTCCATCATTCTTCCCTTAACAATCATCTTTAACAAATCTCTCCAAGAATCCTCAGTTCCCGCTGGTTAGTGTACTGCCATAGTCACACCTTTTTTCAAACAGGGCTCTCATTTAAAAGTCGAAAACTACCGGCCTATTAGCCTAACTTCTATACCATGTAAGCTAATGGAAAAAAATCATTAAACAACAATTAGAAAGTGAAATGTTAACTTTAAATATTAAGAATGAATATCAACATGGGTTCAAATCAGGTTTTTCCTGTACCACAAACTTACTCTCCTTCTACAATCACATCAGTTATAATCTGGACTGTAACATACCCATGGATCTTATTTCATTAAACTACAGCAAGGCATTTGATAAAGTTTCACATGTCATCTTGATCAATAAACTTAGTAACATGGGTTTTTCAACTTCATAAATTCTATGGATAAATAAATGGCTGAATAACGAAACTCAGAGAGTTAAGGTAAACGGCTCATTGCCTGACACAGGGGAGGTGGCCAATGGGGTTTCCCAGGGTTCAGTGCTTGGTCCTTTCTTGTTTAGCCTGTTTATAAGTGACATGTGCATCTCGGCCAATAACATCATAGTCAAATTTGCTGATGACACCAAATTCGGGGGGGAAAGGTTAATAACTAGAATAATGGACGAGATCTACAAACTGATCTAGCCTTAATTGAGCACTGGGCACTTACCAACAGAATGCATTTTAATGTATCTAAATGTGCAGTATTAGACCTAGGGAAAAATAACCCCAGACAAATATATTACCTAAATAACTCTAGAAACACAGAAACATAAAATTTGACTGCAGATAAGGACCGCTTGGCCCACCCAGTCTGCCCATTTCCCTGCCTACTGGATAAGCTGCAGATCCTAGTTAACCAGCAGTCTACTTCTTTCTACCCCCACCCCCTAGAATTGCCTTATGACTGTCCCATGCATGCTTGAATTCCACCACTGTATTTGACTCCACGACCTCCTCTGGAAGGCCATTCCATGCATCCACAACCCTCTCTGTGAAAAAATACTTCCTTAAATTACCTCTGAGCCACACACCCACCTCCATTTTCAAATTGTGCCCCCTTGTTCTTGCACATTTCTTTTTTTGAAAGATGCTACCCTCTTGGACTTTGTTGATTCCCTTGAGGTACTTGAAAGTTTCTATCATGCCCTCCCTTTCCCTCCTTTCCTCGAGGCTATACATATTAAGCTCCTTAAGTCTCTCTTCATATGTCTTCTGGTGCAGACTCTGCACCATTTTAGTTGCCTCCTGGACAGCTTCCATCCTGTCTATGTCTTTCCGAAGACTGGGTCTCCAGAACTGCACACAGTACTCAGATGGGGTCTGACCAGCTGTCTGTACAGAGGGATAATAACTTCCTGTTTTCTACTGGTGATGCCTCTCCCTATGCATCCCAGTATTCCCCAGCCCTCCTTGCTGCCCTCTCACATTGCTTGCCCACCTTTAGGTCATCTGATATGACTACCCCCAGGTCCCTTTCCATTTTTGTTGTTGTTAGTATCTCACCCCTCATTGTGTACTCTTCCCCTGGGTTTTTGTTTCCCAGGTGCATTACCTTGCACTTCTTAGCATTGAATCTAAGCTGCCATACATTTGACCATTCCTCTAACCTTGCCAAGT
The DNA here is from genome assembly GCA_016271365.2 of Neoceratodus forsteri. Classification (NCBI taxonomy): domain Eukaryota; kingdom Metazoa; phylum Chordata; order Ceratodontiformes; family Ceratodontidae; genus Neoceratodus; species Neoceratodus forsteri. The sequence continues at coordinate 514,436,569 of CM057450.1, read as the reverse complement.
CTCTTTCCATCCTTTCCAACCCAACTTGTGCATCAATTCTGTTGCAGATCTTTGCGTCATCTGCAAAGAGACATACGTTTCCTTCCAGTCCCTCTGCAATGTCGCTTATAAAGACATTGAAGAGGATCGGTCCTAATACTGAACCCTGCAGTACCCCACTAGTAACCCCCCTTTCTTCATAGTGGACTCCATTTACTATTACTCTCTGTGTCCTGTTCTCCAGCCAATTTATTACCCAGCCTGTCATCTTGGGACCCACTCCCAGGCTAGCTCACTTGTATATTAATCTTTTGTGTGGGACTGTGTCAAATGCCTTGCTAAAGTCTAGGTAGGCCATGTCCACAGCCCCTCCCTGATCTACTACTTTGGTCACCCAGTCAAAGAAGTCTATCAGATTCATCTGGCATGACCTTCCTGCTGTGAATCCATGCTGCCTTGGGTCCTGTGCCCCTCTGGCCTCTAGATATTTGACAATTCTTTCCTTCAGAAGTGATTCCATAATTTTCCCTACCACTGAGGTTAAACTGACAGGTCTGTAGTTTCCTGCTTCTGCCTTGCTCCCACTTTTGTGAAGGGGAATCACATCTGCTCTCCTCCAGTCCTCGGGTACCACTCCATCTTCCCATGATTTGTTAAACAGGGTAGTCAGTGGTGTCACTAATTCCACCCTTAGTTCTTTTAGAATTCTGGGATGAATCCCATCAGGCCCCATTGTTTTGTCCACCTTCAGTTTTAAGAATTCTTTCAGAACCCTTTCTTCTGTAAATGGGCTGGTATCAACTTCTGTATCCAGAGTGTTTCTACTGTTTGTTTTATATACCTCCCCTCTTCCATTGTAAATACTGAGCAAAATATTTGTTTAGTATCACTGCCTTTTCACTGTCACCCTCTGCCCACCCTCCCCTTTATTAAGCCTCACTATCCCTCCCTTGGTCTTCCTTTCACTCCTGATGTACCTATAACAGGTTTTATCCCCCTTCTTAACTGAGTTGGCAATCTTTTCCTCAGTTTGGGCCTTTGCTGTTCTGACTGCCTTCCCAGCTTCCTTTTGCTTTAACTGATACAGTTCTCTGTCCTGCTCCTTCTGTAAATCCTTGTACTTCCTGAAATCTTTCTTTTTCTCTTGAATCTTCACTGCTACTTCCTTTGAGAACCATAGTGGTTTCTTACATCATTTAGTTTTGGTTATTTGCTTCACACAAAGGCTTGTTACCTCTGTGATGGCAGTTTTTATTATTCCCCATTGTTCTTCCACCCCTACTTCCTGCTCATTTGCTAGTGCATTCCTTAGGCACTCACCCATTTTGGCAAAGTCAGCCCTCCTAAAGTCCAGTACCTTTGCCTTTGTATGGCTTGACTCTATTGCTGTGTTTATTGTGAACCATACTGTTCGGATGGTCGCTATTTCCCAGATGGCTACCCACTCTACATCTGTGATCCCTCTTCATCTCCATTTGAGAGACCAGGTCTAGATTGCTCCCTCTCAGTGGGCTCCAATACTAGTTGTCTAAGGCATGCCCTCTGTAGGGCACCTAGAATAACCCCACTCTTCGAAGTGGCTGCTGCAACTGCACTTCAGTTAATATCTGGCATATTCAGATCACCTATCAGCAATATCTCCCCTTTTTCTGCCTTACTAAGTATACTTTCTATCATTTCCTTGTCCATTTCCTCCCCCTGAAAAGGGGGTCTGTATACAACCCCTGTGCAGATTGTGGTGCCATTGCCGGTCTCCAAATTTACCCACAGTGCTTCTTCTCCTCCCTGTTTTCCCTTTTGTTCTGCTGCTTTGATTCCCTCCCTTATGTAAAGAGCTACTCCTCCTCCTCTATTACCCTCTCTGTCCCTCCTGTACATAGTGTATCCTGGTATGTTTACGTCCCAGTCATGGTTTTGTGTGAACCATGTTTCTGAGACTGCCACTATATCCAGATGTTCCTCCTCCATCAAGGCCACTAATTCAGGAAGCTTGTTACTCAGACTACGGGCATTGGTACTCATTGCTTTCCATTTTTTGATGGCTTTACCTTCAGTTGCAGCATCCCCCACTGACCTTTCTACCTCAGTCTTTTTCTCATTTAGTACCCTCTTTTGTAGGGAGAGGCTGGGATTTTCCTGCTGCTTATCAATGCCTCCCCCCTTGACTAGTTTAAAAGCTTGCCAATAAAGCATTTAAACCAATTGCTCAAAAGTCTTGTTCCCTTCCTGGACAGATGCAGACCATCCTGCCAACTTTTTCTATATTAGATCCTTTAATATAGAAAAAAGACCTGGGAATATTAATCAATGACAAACTATTCTCAACTCCTCACTGTACTAAAATTGCAAACCAAACTAATGCACTACTCCGTAGAATTAATAAAACTTTCTCATCCAGATCAGAGCAATGGATTACGGATCACCTTTCTGGAGCCCTTATTTAAAGACTGGTGTTAGTAGAATTGATCAAGTTCAATGCAGAGCCACCAAACTTATCCCTCACCTCACTTATCTAGATTGCAGTATCATATTACAAAAAACAGGACTACATACACTTAAGCAATGAAGAACTAGAGGTGACCTACTGCAGCTGTTTAAAATTCTTGAATCCACGGCTCAAATGTTAACATGTGGTATTGCATATTCAACAAGTAAAATTGTGGCTAGACTTCATGATAGACAATTGGAAGTAATGAAAGCTAGCAGTAATAAACGATTAAACTATTTTAACATTAGAACACCTAGAATATGGAATACATTGCCTCAGGACATTGTTGATTCACCAAATATTACACTATTCAAAAACAAACTAGACAAGTGGATGGAAGATCAGGACTTGGGATAATGTTCCATGTATACGGAGGACAATCATGGTGGGCAAATTGCCTCCTTTTGTCCTACAAACCAAAGTAACAAATGTAACCTTATACTGCTTATGCTTATTGCACACACCCTTAACATTCAAGACATAAATCTTGTATTATTAGCCGTCTATGTTACTCACAGTTATTAATAAAAATCTAAACTTGAAGTATCCAACACAACATTCCCTTGCTGATACCATGAGTCACTCCCACCTCCCTCCCCAATAAACATCTTCAAAATGCAGCTCAGACTTTGTAGCCCCCCTACTCTTCCATCTCCAAACTTAAGGCATTTACCCAATTTGCATGAAACTACCCCTGCCAGACCACTGTTAAACACCCAATTAGGCCAGAACCATACACTGTGTCAGATGGTGGTAGGATCCCTTCCCTTCAATACTGTGCATGACGTCACCAAGGTTGGCAGTTAGAGACCCGCCTCCCCTAAGCAGTAAAAAAATTAAAAAGTTTCATTTGAAAGTTTATTACAGATTTGTATGCATACATGAGACAGAGCCATATATAATGAGTCCATACATCAGAATAGAGAACATGATACAATGGCTCTGCCCCCCCCTCCACTATCCCCCACTCCCTCCCCACAGTCCATATAACCAAGGTCAATTCATAAAATATCCACATAAAGATACAAAAGATAGAGGGAATACAGGGTGTGTAAGGAGTCCCATATTTTTTGGTAGTTTGACAGTCTGTTATGAAGACTTGCTATTACTTTTTCAGTTCTGAGATTAGCTAATAATTCATTTAGCCATTCAGTATATGAGATTATTTCACCATCTTTCCAGTGTTTAAGGACCAATTTTTTAACAGACATTGAAATCAGTGACATATGATACTTATGATTACTTACCAAAATTTGGGAATAGACATCCAGTAAACAGATTTCAGGTGTAAAAAATTCTGATAGTCCTAACAATGGGTCTGCTTTAGCTTGAATACAGATCCATAAAAGAGCTACTTTGGGACAATTCCAGAAGATGTGAAGAAGAGTACCTTCTTCCTGTGAACAACAGAAACACACATTGGAGGATATTAAATGCCATTTAGCTAATTTTTGGGGAGAATAATACAAATTGTACAAAATGTGAAATTGTATAAGGCATAATCGAGCTTGTGTCACAAATCAATGGCAATTATGCCAGAGGGTAGGACAGTCTCTGTTCCAATGGGGAAAAAGAGATGACCAGTATGCTGTTGGACCAAAGCATTCATTGAAACACCATTCATATAGATCTGCATATATTTTGGAAACTGCTTTAGGGGAGTTTGCCAATGGACCCAGATCCAGTCAAAAAGAGAGTTTGGGTGATGAATGGGGAACATTTCCTAGCACTTTAATAAGGAGATGCCTCAGGTGAAAAACCTTCAAATAACAGGGCAAGGGAGTTTTAAATGTGCCTGTAATTTCAGCAACTGAGAGCCAAGAGTCATCTTCGCTCACAAAAAAGGAATACATTTCCATCCCCCAACTGAGGTAACCAGTTGGGTGACAAGCTCTTGTTATCAATTTTGAAGGATGGGTTATTCCAAATGGATTGAGATGGGTCGTTGTGGAACTTGTAGCATAGGAATGTACATAATTGGGAGTGTGCTCTTATTGAAACTGCTATCGGGGTTGATCGTAGGCTTGGTGATAAGGAGGATAATTTTAAACATAACAATGTTAAGGGCTGTATATTACAGGAGCGAATCATGGCCAGTTTGATTTTAAGTCAAAGTGGAAAAAAAGAGGAAGGAGATGATGAAAACCATCTAAGATATTTGGAACCATGACTGGCTCAATAATAAAGGCTAAGGTGAGGGAGACATAAGCCTCCTTTAAGTTTAGGGTGGCTAATTTGTGATATGCTATTCTTGGTTGTTTTCTTGACCAGATAAATTTTGTAAGAAGTCTTTCTACTTTCTTAAATCAGATATCTGGTAACCATAGATTGATTAAATTAAGGGGATAAAATAAGAGTGGGAAAATATTCATTTTAATTAAATTAATCTGTCATCGTAACAAAATGGGGAGAGTCACCCACCGACCTAAATCACGACTAATAGTTTGTACCAGGGAGTCTAAATTTTTCTTGATACCGTGGGCTGGATTTCTAGTAAGCTTGATACTAAGGTATCTAAGGGAATCCTGGGACCAAGAAAGACCAAAAGATGTGATAGTGCTCTTGAATACTTTATTTTTTTTAATTTGTTCTTTATTGTTTTCATTACACAACAAATGACATGACACCGTGAACACAAAGACATAAGTGCCCATCCAGGCCATAACACAGGTATAAACAAAGTTGTGTCATGTCTCCACCCCTTACCACCTCCCCATCCTTCCTTTCCTTCCACCCCCCTCGGCTGGATATAAATTCATAGTCTTGTACTTTTTGGTTAGCTTCTTGATTGGCAGGAATTAACCCAGTATTAGAGAAATGATCCTAGACCACCGAATCTCCCAGTTCAGTGAAACTCCAACTTGTATCATATACTTAGCACGTATCCCGGCCCATATCTTTTTGTATCTAGAGGGAGAATGGTCCCGGGAGGTTCTGAATTGTTTCACCCTTAGATTAAACAAGAGGCCTTGGAGACATTCTCCATAAACAAATGCCTTAAAACAAGTTTCTTAAGTGTTATGGAGATCATTGCCATGTGGTATCTACGTGCTCAGACCTGTAACTCAGAGTAATTCCCAATAAGACAAACTTCTGGTGTAAACAGTCCTTCTAGTCCTAGCAAAGGGTCAACTTTCCTTTGAATTTCCAGACAAAGGTCCTGAGCAAAGTGACAGTCCCAGAACATATGGCAAAGGGAGCCTTCTTCCATCTTACATCTAGTACACATTGGAGTTAAGGTTTTTCCTATCCTAAAAAGTTTGAGGAGCATCCAATATAAATTATGTAAAAGTTTAAATTGTGTTAATCTCAACTTATTTTGGAATAGGTAAATGTATGTATCTTCTCAGATTTTCTTCCAGTTAATGCTGGGGTCTGGAAATTGACTAGTCCAATATGTCGGGCCTTCTTCCTGAAAAATAGGTGCTTGTCCCAAAAGGGAGCTGTACACCTTTGCTGTTGCATGCTGATGATGTACAATTTAGCTAAGTTGGTGAAAAGTTCACCAAATTTATCTTCTGTCACCAAGTGTCAACTAAGTCAAGTCAAGAGGTGAGATAACCGATATATGCTAAACATTTGTCCTTTGTTCAGTGAAAATTTATTAAGAATGTCTCACTTCTGAATCAAAAAAATCTTTTAACTTTGTGTGTTGAAGCTGAGAAACCCAGAGTTTAGAAATCATCGCATTACATAGAAACATAGAATTTGACGGCAGATAAGGACCGCTTGGCCCACCCAGTCTGCCCATTTCCCTACCTGATGGATAAGCTGCAGATCCTAGTTAACCAGCAGCCTACTTCTTCCTACCCACACCCCCCTAGAATTGCCTTATGACTGTCCCATGCATGCTTGAATTCCACCACTGTTTGTGACTCCAAAACCTCCTCTGGAAGGCCGTTCCATACATCCACCACCCTCTCTGTGAAATAATACTTCCTTAAATTACCTCTGAGCCACCCACTTCTATCTTCAAATTGTGCCCCCTTGTTCTTGCACACCTCTTTTTTTGAAAGATGCTACCCTCTTGGACTTTGTTCATTCCCTTGAGGTACTTGAAAGTTTCTATCATGTCCCCCCTCTCCCTCCTTTCCACCTATTCTAACATTCAAATTCCTTACTACTGGCTGGTTCCAGTCCTGAAAGTGTTTATATTTTAAAAAAGTTACATAGTTGAGAGTGGGCTTTTATCACTATCCCAATAGGAGAGTGGGAGATTTTAGCTGATAAGCCTTTAGTTGTTCTTTATAACAACATAGGTATTGAAAGGTTTGCCTCTTCTAATATTGCTTTCTCAAGTGTTAGCCATGGTGGGACATATAATAGGTTAGCTAGAGTTACATTGTTAGTCAACCACTTCATATATTTGGAGATCTGACTAGCCCAGTAGTACCCCCTACTTGAGGTAGTCTCAGCCCCCCTCCAGACTTGGATGCAGACAGCTTTTGATAGGCCCTTCTTGGGGGGTTGGCTGCCCATATAAAGGCAGATATAATCATGTGAACTTTTCTGAACCACTTAATAGGCAGCCATACATTAAGCATGTGTAACAGGTAGAATATCCTAGGTAGTATGTTCATCTTGACTATAATGCACCCCCAAATAGAAATGGAGAGGGATGACCATCTAGCAAAGTCCTTTTGTATAACTGCTAGAGTATCATCAAAGTTTAGTTTCTTAGTAAGGGAATCCAATCTGGTGAGATAAATGCCCAAGTATTTTAAACGCTTCAGGGACCATTGAAGACCTAAGCCTCGGATATCACTTTTTAACAATCTATAATTTAAAGGGAAAACCATGCTTTTCTCCAGATTGATTTTATAATTAGAATAGGTACCAAATTCTGAGATTATTTGCAGGGAGGCCCCGAATGCTCGAACGGGATTAATGGAGTGAAGCAGAATATCATCTGCATACTCCGACAACTTGAACACAAACTCATGCAGGGGTATGCCTGGGATCAGAGGAGATTCCCTGAGTTTAACAAGTAAAGGCTCCAAGTAAATATTGAATAGAAGTGGCGATAGTGGGCACCCTTAGCTAGAACCTGAATGAAGGAGGAACCTCTCCGAGAAGACCCCGTTGCAATAAATACATGCTTATGGATTTTTGTAGAAGGAAGTAATCCAACCAATGAATTCCATTAGGAATACATATTTGCACATTGTGGCAAACAAGAAGCTCCAATTTACCATGTCAAAAGCTTTTTCCATGTCCAGGGACAACAAGCCAGCTGGCACATCAGAGTCCCTGAACACTGAAAAAATGTGTAATAGCTTCCTCAGATGATCTGAAGAGCCTCTCCCCTTCATAAATCCTACTTGGTCTAAGTGAATAATGGTGGGTATGACTCCTGCAAGTCTATTTGCTAACAGTTTAGCTATAATTTTCATGTCATAATTCAATAAAGAGATAGGCCTATAGTTAGTCACCAATTCCGGGTCCCTCTCTGGTTTATGCAAAACAATAATTAGGGCCTCCAATAAGCTGTCATACATTGCATCCCCTTCCAGAAACTTTTTATACAACCTACTTAGCCAGGGAATCAGTTGTTTAGTAAAAGATTTGTAGAAATTGGGTATAGCACTCCCTATTATTCCAGGTAAAAAGGTGTGACTAATTAAAAAATAGTCTATTCTGGTGGACGTGCCATGAACAGCAGACCTAAATGTGTACTTCTTCAAGGAAGGATGCAGGACCCTCCATGGGCCCAACAGGCCTAGCTGGTCCGTTAGATCATGGAGGGTCCTCTAAGCCAGTGAGAGTCCAGATTTCCAAGCCCCTGATCTATCCAGGTCAGGGGTAAATGGGAGATTCCAATCTCCTCCCAATGTTAGTGGAAATGAAACATAGGGAGGCAAAATTGGGTCCATAGACACAACAGAGCACCACTACCGTGCGATCCAGTAAGCCTTTCAAAATTAAGTATCTCCCCCTAGGATCCTGGAAACAGTCCTCACAATTAAAGATAGTAGCCCAGGAAAACAATATAGCTACCCCTCTGCTTTGGGTACTGTCACCAGCCATAAATACATGACCTACCATCTGCCTCTGCTGGAGCGAGCCCTCTGAAATCAGCAGATGGGTTTCTTGTAAGAACATGAATGCTCCTTTTAAGCTTTCAATATGTTTGAAAACCTGATATCATTTCACTTTCTTTCTTGCCCCTCTAATATTCCACATAAGAAACCTTAAACCTCCTGCCATTTTTTGTTTCCTAAACTCAAATTGTCATACCCTATTTCCAATCCTCCCAATATCCAGCCAAGTTGCCCCTCCCCCTCCCTTAAATCCTGAAACCAAAGTACACTTAGCCCCCCTTACCCTTACAGATACATATGCAAACCCATAAATTCTTAACCAGAACATAATCCTACTGGCCAACAGGGCCAAAAACAACCCCTATCCTCTCCACTTAATAACATCTAGGTATGTGATCTACAGGAACCACGAATATCCTCTCCCCCTCCCACCCACTCTTAACCCCACATATTACTTCTTGCTTTAAATCCTAAATCCATGACTTAGCATTAATTAACCCTTCCTATGTATGAAAGAAAAAACTAAGTAGAGGAATACACTTGCTGAAGACTTACATTTTTGTTAGACACTCCTTTTCAAACTTGTCTAATAAGACCCAAAAATGAAACTTTTGAAATAAGACTGTCATACTCGTACAATGTTTTTTCACTAGGAAACCAAACCCATAATTTATCTCAGGGTGACACCTTGTGGCCGCTACCTTGTATTGCATTTAAGCAATCAGAATCTCCATTGGACTCTGTGGCCATCATGCTAAATCATTTATTTCTTCATTTAGACGCCCCTAACCAACAAAATAAAAGGAGAAGAGAAAAAAAAGGGAGAAGAACCCCCCTGCTACTTGCCATATGGCAGTGACTACAGTTATAGGGACCATACTGCGGGCAAAATGAAGCTTGCAGGTACCTTAATTACCTGTACTGGCTCCTCCACTCACTTTACATCCAGAGCCCCCTCAAAGATGAGCATGGCTAATAAAAAGGGAAGAAATAAAGAGGGGAAGGAAAACCAGAAGATGAGTAAGAACCAAAAGGAGGGAAGACCTCCCACCCTCTAATGAAATTGCCTCTGGTAAGGCTGAGTCCAACAGTCAGGATTCTGCTCTCCTAACAGACCCTGGCAGTGTAGGCACCAATTCCTCACAGAGTTGGTCAGTCTTCACCAAGTGCGGCAAAAGGCTGAACCACACAAAGCCACAGGGTCCTTGGGTTCCCTTCTAGGTCTGATTCACAGCAGTTTTAGCACATCTATTTTGTAACAGCAAGAGAGCCCTATCCTTGCACCCTTTTTCCAGCAAAGTTTATGAACATTGCACTAGCAAACAAAGCCCTGTTCTCCTTATTAAAATTCCCCCAATCAACCTTGCCAAACAGCCTATATTTCATAACGATAATGTTTATATAGGGGGGCCATTAACTAAACTAACTTAACCAACATGGCCACCTATGATGAACTCGCTCCAATTTGTAAATCAACAAGTGTCCATGAGGAGTAGGACATGGCAGTTCTTACACACAACTTAATATTGCTCTCATTACAGCTGGCACAGTCTATCAGTAATAAGTCAGACTCTCTCTTTGAAGTAATTCTCCAGGACCCCATCTTGAAATTGCAGGTGCAGGAGCAATAGCGCTACTTGCATGACAGTAAAGTCTCTTTATCAAGCTCCTCATGAAGCAGCTGCTTCAGCCCTGCAGTCCCATATACTTTACATCAAAATGAATAGTACAACTTAAATAGGCTTACAGCTGCCACATATAAAACCAGTTCAGCGATTACTGAATAGATTGGGGAGTGCTCCCTTCAGAACTGTATCTGCAGCCTTTAGATCTTCGAAAGTCGACCAGTGGCCCTTAATCAGAACCTGGAATTTTGAGGGTAAAGCATTCTAAACTTGATTCCCGCTGGTATCAGTTTGTTAACTAAAGGGTGAAAAAGAGCTCTGCGCTGACGGATGGACACCGGGAGAAGATGTGTGATCCTTAGCTGGACTTCACCCCATTTTTTCTTGCTCCAAGCTTCAGATTTTCATCAGAAAATGTTGCTGCTCCAGGTAGTTTAAAAACCAAACTATTAGAGGTCGGGGGGGCACCTGCAGTGGGCATTGGGCACAGAGAATGGTGGGCTCATTCTATTCAATAGGAAGCACCAAATGGGGAGGGACCGACCGGCTTCTCTGCCAGTTTCTGAACAAAAAGAATTGTGTTAGCCCCCTCCTCTTTCTCTGGTAGCCCTATAAGCACCACATTGTTGTGCCTACTGCACCCCTCCAAATCCTTGACCTTCGATTCCAAATGAGCCAACTTTTGCCTTGCAGACACTAGTTCTGGTTCTATTCTTCCCAAATGCTTTTCTACTGATATGATCCTTGCTTTATTGTCTCCAACCCTCTGTGAAATGCTCTCCAGAGCTGTGGCCATTGATTTACATTTGGCCGTTAACGAACGGAGCTCCTCTCGGAAGGGCTTGAACTCCTGTAGAAACCTGTCCACTGTTAAGACACTAGAATCCTGGCTTGATGAGGAACATTCTGCTGAGGCAGCTTGTGCCCTTGATTTTTTGCTGGCCTTTTCTGGTGTGGAGAGTGGGGCGTGTGTTTTGGCAGAGCTTGCCTCATCTCTGCTTCCATGCTGGATAATGAAGTTGTGACCAGGCAACGCTGCACACTACTAGAATTCTTAGGTATACTTTTCTTTGCCACTCTCCCAGTTGTAACATGTTTAAACATTGATTACAGTCTCAAGTGAGTGGGAGACATAGAGAGTGCGACTACCCGCTAACCTGCATCATGTGATCTTCTCCCTCTAGAATACTTTTTAATTAAGAGGGAAGACAATTAACTTATTAACATTTAATTTATAGTTCAACAGTCTACTATATTCTGCAATAATCCCAAGCACAGATGGAATAAATGTCTTTGGATGGGACAGCTGCTGGAGGAGATCATCGACATAAGTGTAAACTTTTACTTCTATAGCTTGTATAGTAATTCCTTGCACTTTCTGACATACCGTCAGTCTATGGATAAGGGTCTCAAGATATATATTAAATAGTACAGGAGAAAGAGGGCATCCCTGTCTTGTACCAGAATGTAAGAGGAATGACTCTGAAATCACACCATTTCCTGAAATTCTAGCAGATGGGGATTGATAAAGAACTTGTATCCAACCCTGAAATTCGGAAGGAAAACCAAAGGCATTTAAAGTTAGAAACAGAAAGTTACAGTTAACTCGGTCAAAAGCCTCCTCAGCATCCAAGGACACCAAAACAGCTGGAAATGGTGTGTCCCTGGACACTGAGAAGACATGTGAAAGAGTGTGAAGATGATCCACCAAGGATCTACCTTTCATGAATCCTACCTGTTGTAAGCCTATTAAGTCTGGAAGCACTAAACTAAGTCTATCTGCTAGTAATTTGTGCTCCCAGGTTGCTCTTGTAAAAAAGCTTTCAGCTTAGTGTGCTATACCTGGTTAAACAACTAAATAAAAAAAAATAGTTAAAATCTTAATATCTTGATTTAGAAGAGAGATGGGCCTATAATTCTTTACTGAATCTGGATTTCTATCTGGTTTGGGTTGGAGAACAGTAAGAGCTTCCAAAAAGGTGGAATCAATTTGTGCACTACATAAAATATGTTGATATAATGGTAAAAGAAACAGGATAATTTGGTCTTTAAATTTCTTGGGAAAATTGGTTGAAAATCCATCTGGTCCTTGAGTTTTATCAGAAGGGAGAGTCTGCATAACCTCAGCTACTTCTAGGGTCGATATGGGCATGACTAATGCCAATTTGTGGGCTTCATAAAGGGAGTGCAAATTAAAGTCTTTCAGGTAAGAAGATAGGATTAGTTTCTTTGGGGGTGACCATGGATCCTTACAATTGTTTATAATAAGTAGTAAATTCATTTACAATTTCCTTAGGAGAAGATTTCAAAGAGCCATCACTCTGAGAACGAATGAGGGGAATGAATTGAGACAATGGCTATTGTTTAATTCTAAGGGCTAATAATTTGCCAGCTTTTTCTCCTTGATCTGTATAAGAAGCTTTGGTATGGAGAATTGCAAATTCAGCCTTTTCCCTGAGTAAGTCCAAATAGGAGTCTCTGATCTTGACTAAATTTTGTGTAATATAATTAGGGGAATGAGGAGTCAGGTTCACTTCTATAGTCTGGATTTGGGACAGCAACGTTCGTAATTTTAGGTCTTGGGATTTCTTTCTTTTAGAAGCAAGCCCAATTAGTATGCCCCTGAGGTAGGCTTTAAAGGTGCACCATATAATATCAGGATTAGTAGTGTGGGTAAAGTTAGTAACAAAAACTGAATAATGTGATCTTTAAGATGATCTGTGATTTTTGAGTCCTTGTGCAACTGGTCATTTATTTTCCTGCATGCATTTTGTTTGGGCAAAGATATAAAGGAGAGATGGCACATCTACTAGAGAATGATCAGAAGGGGGTTCAGGTTGAAATGAGGAGGACAAAACGCCAGGGAGAAGTGATTGGGATAACAAAATATAGTCAATAATGGAAGAGGATCCATGGACTGGGGAAGTGAAAGTATATTCCCTGTCCTTGAGATTCAATACTCTCTAGATGTCATACAAACCCAGTTGATCTACTAGATCACAAAGTGCATGTTGAGCAGGAGAAAGTCCTCTCTTATTGGAACCATAATGGTCCATAGCTGGATCAAAAAACAAATTCAAATTGCCCCCTAATATTATGGATATTGGCTGAAAGGGTGAAATGATATTGATAGATACATTAAAAATTGAGAAGCATCTACATTAGGGCCATATACACTGCCGAGCAAAAGTTCTGTAGTATATATAGTGCCCCAAACAAGTATAAACCTGTCCTGTGGACCTTTAATAATCTGTGTCGAATTAAATGGGATATTCTTATTAATTGAAATCATGACACTACAACTATTTGTAGTACCTTGAGTAGAAAACACCTGCGCCACTTCTTGTTTCCTCATTTGTAAAGCATCAGTCTAATACATGAGATTCCTGAATAAAAGTAATTTGTGACTTTAGGATATTTAAATGCTTTAGGACTTTGAATTGTTTTAATTTAAGTCTAACCCCTTTAACATTCCATGAGGATAATATCAAATCATTAGCCATACTTCCTAAACGTATAAAGGTCATGGACAAACTTTACAGGAAAGTAAACATCACCTTCTGATGTCCCTCAAGACCTTTGGACTGTGGTCTGGCCCTTCCCACCCTTGCTTCCCAATCCCCAAACACAAACCCATATTTCGAACACAAAACCAAAAAGAATCCCCATACAGTACACAAACCCATTCCCCAACCCCTTACTGTTGCAAATGTCATTTTGTAGTACCTCATATTTTCGCTTCTTCCTTCCAACTATCCTAAACTGTATTTATTAATTATAACTAAGCCAACCATTCAAAAATTCAAACCCCCACCTTATAAGGTGTAGCTGTACACATTGCTGTATCAACTTTAAACCTAGGCTATAAGATTTGGAAACTTATAATGCACCCCCCCGGGGGACATTTGAAGAAACTGCACCTTCCACAGAAACTGTTGGGCGAAGCTACTAGATACATATTAGAGTTGACTTCATTCCTGATCCTGAAACTTTATAAACTTTCTATTTCAACATAGAATGTTAAACATTAAACTAAATCTTTGTATCTCTGCCATATTATACCTTTACACTACAACCCCCCTGGTAAAACCCTTTTCCAAACACACAAAAAGAAAATAAAACAAGGGAGGGGGAAAATCTGTACATTTACAGCTAGGACCATAATCCAACTAGTCCTTCATAAGAAAGATGCACTGGGATAAAGTCAGTGGCAGAGGTCTCTCAATTGCCTGTGAAATGAAAGAATCCTTCCTTCTGGAATATTTGAAAACAATCACCAGTTTGAAAATAAGGCAAGGCAACTGGCAGAGTGGTTAACATCCTTTAGGTGAAGAAAGCAGGCCATTGGATTGTCCCTATTATGTTTCAGTCACAGAAACAGTCCCTAAAGCTTCAAATTTCTGGTTTGTAAGCCCAAAAACTTATGAATCAGACCTTAAGTGACTGAGTCACCTTGTACACCCTCGCTGCATAGAAAAAACACCTGATTCAGGTACCACAACAAAGATCAGGCAAAGCAGCCTTAAGGCCAATGTGTGCAGACTCTGAATCTTCATAGGAATGCCAAGACCCTGATATATGGAGTGTCACTGAGTAAAGCATTTTAAATTTCTGGCCGACTGCGATTATTTTTGTAACCAGAGGATGAAAAGTAAATCTCCGTTGTCTAACAGTAACAGGTAAAACCTGAGCCACACACATTTTCTTCCCCTCCCATTGCACTTCTTGAATTTCATTTATTTTGGTGAGGAAAAGCTGTCACTCCAAGTAGTTTAAAAAATGAAATATGAGAGGTTGGGGTGCTGCCCTGGGTGGAGGAATGTGTTGGAGAGCCCTATTAGCCCACTCAATAGCATATCAAAGACCAAAAGGAGAAGGCCCCACTATTTTTTTCAATTAGCTTTTGAACAAAAAGAATAGTGCCCAGTCCTTCCTCCAGCTCTGGAAGCCCAATTATAACCTTGTTATTTCGGCGGCTACGACCTTCCAAATCTTCTACTTTTAGCTCCATCTTGGTAAGCCTTTGTCTAACTGCAACCAGTTCTGGATCAAGCTTATCAGCCCATACCTCTAAAGAAATGATACGGGTTTCACTGTCTGACGTTCTAGTTGCAATGTTCTCCAGTTTCTGAGATAAGGACTTCATTTCAGTGGCCATTCCTCTAAGCTCTTCCTGAAATGGTTGAAATTCAGCCAAACTGCCAGAAAGTGTTAGTGGCTCTTGATCCGATTTCAGTTGAGCCAGGCGCTGTAAGGCATTGGTACTGGTAGCTCGTGTTTTTATGGGGGCCTTCTCCAGTGTTACTGGAGGAGTGTGCCTTTGCGGCGGTTTCTTCATTTTTACATCCATCACCACATAAGCTTCTTTAATGTCTGCCTGAGTATTTAGGGAGTCTCCTGATTGAGTTTGGAGGATTTTATTTACCTCCCTAAGGCAAAATCGAGTTTTACTGGAGTGGATGGTTGGAGAGGGTTAGAGGAGCTGCCTTCAGGTGTGCTGCATCACGTGATCTCTCCTAAGCAGTAAACTTTAATAACCCAGTAACTTAACTAACATCCAAATGCTGTATAACAATCTGAGCAACTATTAATGATTCCAATCCACCTCATTGGGCTTAATTAAAAACTACCCAACCTGAGAATGAGTTAGATGAGTGTTGCTCCAAACCTCTGAGGTTTTAGAATACAGCTTACTTGCTGACTGCATAACAAATAGGGCTAACCCAGGACTGTAAAACTGACCTGTAGTCACCCTACTAAAATCCAAAAGGGGAATTAAACTTCACCTACCCCAAATAGAATGAAGTTTGAAAGGAAGCTGCCTATTTCAGCACATTACTTGCACATTATTCCCCAGCGCTTAACTCCTGAAATCTGTTGCTGTTCTAGAAACAATAAACAATTCAAACCTGGAGTGAGTTGAAATATAATAACATATTAGAAAAAAGGGGAGAAGGAGAAAAGAAGAAGGGAAAGATAATCCCCCAGTACAAACAGATGAGAGTGCAAGTTATGGAAGTCCGTGGAAATGAGAACATTATCCAAATACACCCCATTGGTGTGATTAAATAAACCTTTGTGCACATATTCGGTCAGAAGCTGAGTTTACAGACTGTACTGGCTGCAGCTACATGATTGTGCACATATGTGTGCTGCAGAAAGGTCCGCAAAGCTCCTTGGCTGCAACCCTATGGCTGTGCGCGTGATCGATCAGCAGAAATGGCTCCTAAAAGACTGAGTTGCTGCTGAGCCCCCTACTGGATCTGAAATGTGGGGGAATAAATAAACCTTGCAACTTAGCTGAAACAGGGCAAGAGATATGACAATAGAGCTGGCAAGTTCAAATGAAGAGCCCTGTCTGAAAGTCTGTGGTAATAGTCATCTTGCTGCAAATATGTTATTCCTTTAAAGGCAGGAAATTGCATCTTGTGTGCAGTGAGCAAAACAGAAGGCAACAGTCCTCTAGTAGACCCACTGTGGACTTGGGAGTAGATCAGTGTGTAGTAATCCAGGATGGTTGTTGATAAAAATGCAGTCCGAACATCCACTGACACTAAGTTTCACTTTTCTTTCCACACACAATGCAAATCATTACCCCAGAAAAATCTCCATCCACCATGATGGATATCACTTCTTGAACAGTTCTGGGAGCAGTCCCCATAGCTCTTTCACCACCTGCTCATTGTTATCGAATGAGTGTCATTTTTCTTGTACCTTGACTTGTAAC
Organism: Neoceratodus forsteri; assembly: GCA_016271365.2. Taxonomy (NCBI): domain Eukaryota; kingdom Metazoa; phylum Chordata; order Ceratodontiformes; family Ceratodontidae; genus Neoceratodus; species Neoceratodus forsteri. The sequence continues at coordinate 514,419,709 of CM057450.1, read as the reverse complement.
AGGGCAGGATACAGCACTCAAAAACGCACTCCAGCAGGAATCAGGCGAGAGACCATGGAATGGAATGAGCCCTGTTTTTTTCTTACTGAGGCCAGTAGGTCTTGTGAGATATATATTTTATTTCCCTCCCACATTACTGCTTGCATGTCTTTCAATTTAGACAGGATGTGTTGCCTGTTTAGACAGTTTAGTAATTTCAGGAAACATGGCTGAGGGGGGGTGATCCTGGGGCTGGCTTCATGCGCAACGTGTGATAGGCCCATTCCACAATATATGAGGGACCCTTGGGTGATGGGCCTGCCATCTTTTCCAATAGTTTTTGGGCAAAAAGAATAGGGAAGGACTCTTCCTCCTTCTCCTCATCTGGGATCCCAATCACAACCAAGTTGTTGCAGTGACTACAGCCCTCGAGATCTTCCAATTTCATTTCCATTTTACTTATCTGTCTCTTGAGGGCTATGATTTCTGGGTCTGTAGTAGCCCTCCACTTCTCTAATGAGATGGCCCTTGCTTCAGTATCTCTGGTTTGCCTGGAGACTTCCCCCAAGTAATTTTTTAATGCTGCAATGTCTGTGGTGAGCAAAAAGCAATGCTTCCTGGATTGGTCTCATCTCCAGCAAAAAGCAATCTTCTGTTCATGGCATGGTGTTGGATTTTACTCAAGGAAGCAGAAGCTGGCTTAGTAGGCTGCTGCTTGGATTTTTTAATGGTCTTTTCAGGAGAAGGCGGCGGAGTGTGTCATGAAAGTTCTTGCTTCCACATCCATGGCTGAGATTGGTGCGTTTCTCCACAATCAGCACCAAGGTAATTGTGTCAGGCGTTGTTATCTTAATCAGAAATAACATTCTATGCTGTTATGTTAGTGGATTTAGACCAAATAAGGAGTGGGAGAGTGGGAGAGTGGGAGAAAGTCAGGAGTACTGCTTTCTCTAGTTGAGTATCACGTGCCCTCCAGGGCTGAAGCTAATTTCTGTCAATATCAAAAGTTTGTTAAATAAAATTCACTCACTAAAAGTATGGACAGAGCATACTTCTCCTGATGTCCTACTTCCTGATGAAACATATCTCTAGTCTGCCCCTGTATCACTAATACTACAATTACACTTATTTATTTATTTATTTATTTATTACAGTTTCGGAATTTGACATACCTTTGAGTCAGAGACTCATTTACAGAGGTTCCATGTCCAAAAGAAATCATAACAATTAGCTAAATACAACAATGTAACAAAAACATGATATGGATATAACAAAAAAGCAAAAAACAATCAGAGCAGTCATTATATCAGACTTTTTCAAAGTTGGCAAATAGGAACCAAAAATAGATACCAAGGTAAAAGCTAAGATAAAATACAATAATGGGTCAGTATGTGATGATAGGTGGTCAAGAATAACATTGTTAAAGTCAATAGGTTTACATGGGTCAGCCTAGACAAATTTAAAGGGGCAATGAAAAAAGGGAAGAAGGGAGGCGGGGAATAGATGGAAATCAGGGTTCAGGAGCTACAGGGCGAGGTAGAGAAGAAACACATCAAGAGAGACACAGTACATATGGGGAGTGTGGGAAGAGGAGGGGAAGGGTGGGGAGAGTGGTTGCTGTTTAGCCAGGAAATGAGGGGATATGCAAGGGTGAAGTAGCTTAAGTTAGGCAGTTGCAGTGGTTGAGAGAACGAAGGTAATGTCTGAGCAACTTCAGGCGTATGATGTGTTTAGGGCTGACTGGGCATCCAGAGGTGGAGGGAGGGGTTGCCTCTATGTTAAAAGCAAGTATAATACTTCCCTGGATACCTCTTTATATTTTCCTGTTGAATTAAAAAATATAACAGTTTCTAGCTCCTTCTCAAATGCTGAATCCATCTCCATCATTGGCTGCTACAGACCTCTGTCTGGTGGCTCAAAACTCATGCAATTTCTATATTAAACTGTGTCTAAATACAATAGAGAGCTAATTATCATGGGTGCCCTGAATTATGATTAGCTTTCTCCAAAGGCTAATGAGTTGGGAAAGTTCCATGATGGTATAGGATTTATGTAGACAATACATGAACCTATGCATGCTAAAGTGATTTTGTCAGGTTTCACAGATGCCTTTTTTGCATAGTATGCCTTTGCTGCCCATGCTTCAGATGCTGAAGCTGCAATTTGTTTTGTAACAAAATCTGTCATAGTTATTTTTACTTATGTTTTATCAGCACCGTGTCCTCCAGTTTTCTGTGTGCGGTCACACCCCAAGAATGATGTCATGCAAGGGAACTGTCAATGTATTACATTCAGCACCAAGGAATTCTGGGTAAATTATCATGTTGATGCAAATGTTAGTTGCTCAGAGGTGCGGTATCTTATTTTGATGGTGGTCCTGCACCTAATACATAGGTGTACATAGCAAGGCATTGTGAGTACAAAAATAAGTTCTTTTCCAATTCCCTTACTGTGAGGTGCAGTCTCATATTTCTTTAGTGGCTTAAACAATAAAAGCTCTCATATGTTTATAACTGCCCCTCCAATTTGGGGTTTACCTTAATGTCTTCCTGGGCTTCCTAATGTCAACTGCCAGGCAGGAATCCCATCTCAGAGTGATTCTTTTTATTTACATGCAAGTGCCATGTTGAGCCTCTGCGCCTGTCCCTTTAAGAGACTAGCTAATCTGTTTTAAGTGAATGGTCTGAGCTGGGTCCAAGTGATTTAGGACTTTAAATCATCCAGAGAATATTCTGTTTTGCTCCATTCTGCAGTGGATACCTGTACAGAGGAAGTCTATGTGGAAACTGTGCTTGCTTACTGTTTACATGCTGATATATTTGAAGTGGAGGTGTTCGTTTAACCTGCTTTGTTTGCAACTTGTCTATCTGAATAGAAGCCACCATGTTAGGTTCAGACTTCCAATTACTGGATCAATAGAACCTGGGGACCTAAACTGGATTTGAACCATTGTCTCATAGAAAGGAAAATCTGTAGTTTTGTACTTTTTAGGCTGGCATCAAATTAACCTGGATCAGGAGCCCTAAATGGGAATGACAGCTTCCTCAGCCAACTTGCATGCTGGATTTGAGAAGGGGAAATCCCTGGTGTGCAGAGAAAACAGTGGATCAGTTAGAGTTGGAGGTTGAAGTGTGAACAGTTTGAACCTTCGAGCAGCTGCTCCCTGAGGGAGTATAGAAGAGTCAGCAGTAAGAGGTCTACCTTGACTCCCTGCCACATTTCTCCTGACTTGGGACTGCCTATTGCAGAAGTCAGAATGCTCCAATTTAAGCGTGGAACTGCGGCAGAAAAGAAAATAAGTTTTACCAGTGTTACTTATGATTTGGACCAAAGATTTGCTCCTGTGAAGCTATCAGCCCAGCTTGTGTGTGACACATGCTTTGGATCAAGAGGTTTGCTCAGTGAAATGTCTGAAGTTGCAACTGCACTGCATATGAACTCTTCAAAGTTAGTGCTACTTATTTTGAATGTGCTGAATGTGTTTCATGAGTCAAGACCTGCTTGCCTAAGACCAAACCTGTTATACAGCCTAGAGGCTTCACTAGCAGAAGACCACAAACTTTGCCAAGTTGTTCATCCTGCCTAGGCTTTGCCACTGTGACCCAGACTGAATATCCTGCACCAGAGACTGTTTTGGCAAGAAATTGGCTTTGGGGATCCAGCCCCTGCACAACAACATCATCTCACAGGTTGTCTCCACCTGGAGGAAAGGCCATGAAGAAGAGGTGTGTTGTGTCGGCCCTGTTTCCCCATGCTTATCTGTGAACACCGCAAGGTCTCCATATCACCTGCCTTTCAGCAGAAACCTGGTTGTGTGAGTAGAATCAGGGTAGCTCCCTGAAATGAGTGTTTAAATCATCCGTGGTACCATCTAATTGTTCAAATTTTCTGGGTTTACAAGGAATAAGCCAACCTCCTCTGAGTACAAATAATCTTTCTGTTGTGCATGTTATACTTTCCATCAAAGGCCCCAACATCAGTTGCAATGTCGGCCACCCATGGGCAATGCCTCTGGTCAGCCAAATTGTCCATCCTGGTTACGCAGTGTTGTGTGACTGCCATTTTGGGACTGAAAGTGCTTGCCAAAACTGAATCAAATCAGACTGCCAATTATTTATCTAAATTTATGCCCCTCTCTTGTTCATTACCCCTTAAAAAACCTGATTGTCTTTTTTATGTTTAACCTGGCTAGTGTGCATATTATTAGTTGGGTTACTGTATTAAAAGCATATATCTGTATTGCTAACCTTGTTTTACAGGGGTTTGCAGGGAAGTTCATGCAAGTCCAACTCTGGTGGTAAGTGTAAGGGTGTGAGAATATTAGTACTGTCTTATACTGACTTTGAATTTACTGTTGTATCAGGTCACTAGGCCACCCCTGAGCTGATAAAAATGTATTTTTACCTTGTGATGCAAGATTGTGGTCGGAGAAGCTCACAACCAAAAAATGTGCAGGCTCGTGATAAGTCTATTTTTGGACCATTTTTCATCAAATCAGAGGCATGTCTTGATAGATTGAGGTGCCCTGAGTAAAACTCATCCAATTTTTATTTCAGGAGTGACCCCTGAGGTGAGATATTTGAATTTTTAGGGTCAGAAAAGCAAAAACAAGATGGCAGACCTCGGGGTCAAAGAATTCTCAGGGACAAAGATTCTTAAACCTCAAAGCTGCAAAATTCTTTGACTGCAGGTGGGACCAGATGGCCAGAATCCCATTCCTTGTTTGCAAAACAACCATATAAATTTTACCATTGACTTATTATGGGAACTTAAAAGTGGCATGACTTTTGAATGCCTTAGTATTTTTTCACCAAACAAAAAGCGGCATATTTGAGCAGCCAAGCTGTTTCAAATGAGCCATCTCATTGAGTGGCAAACCACATGACGGCCACACAGGGCCACAGACAAAATCCCCCAAACTGCATCCAATTTTCAGCATTTTCATGCGCAAATTAAATTTGACAAATCAAGAGATCTTCCATGCCCAGCTGTGCATGCCAAATTTCAGGCAAATCTGTTGAATGGGTCCAAAGTTATTAACACCCAAAATTTTGAATTTAACGTAGAAGTGCCTTCTTAACCCTAAATATAGTGGCGTGACTGCACCACTATTATATATATGTTCATTGTGAAAACTTTGTTAATGCATCAGCCACGGTGAATATCATAGCAAAAAAATCAGGAAAATTAGGTATTAGGATTTCCAAATCTAGCACCCCACCCCCAGGGTTCCCACCCCTACCCCACACCCACCCTTTACATGCCAACAGGGGTCTGAACATGCCCTGGGGTCATCAGGCCCAGCTCTTACCCCATTCCCTGTGGAAACAAGCTTACACTCTACAATATAGAACAATGGAGTAACAGTTAGGCCTGACAACTCCATGGCACACCCCAATACCTGTTGGTGTGTGGAGGGTGGGGGCTGGGTGTGGGTGGTAGAAGTGAGAACCCTTGGGGAGTGGCATTATGGTTGGAAACCCTAACGCCTCATTTCCTTGCTTTTGTTGCTGTGGTATTCACCATAACTGATGCATTAATGAAGTTTTTACAATAAGTTTCTCTCTTTTCAGATAGTATAATTCTGTTCTTGTTTCACTGTGGGATTGCAAGGTCCTTTGGGCCCTGTGCTCCCATACCCTCCATCCAGATATTACAACAGGACTCCATCTGTCCATCAAGATAGTACAATTTTGTACCTTCTTTCTGTTATATAACATCATTTGTTATTAAAAAATATTGGTAACAGTCACATACATTAAAAAAAAGGAAGAAATTAGTTAAACAACAGGTATTTTGCCAGTGTTTAAATTAAGAAAAAAAGTGCAACTAGTTAGATTTGAATGCAGAATATTTAAAACTGTAGCTCTGTGCACTACCCACCACATCACTGCTGCACTGTCATTGTTTTCTGCTTTTCTACGTTTTAGTCTCTCACTGTAGAAGCAGAGAAATGTTAAAAATAAACAGAATGGTTTTGAAAGCAAACCAGACAATTGTTGTAAGCAGCACCACATCTCAGGAAAACATGAAAATTGAAGAAACTTGTTGAAAAGGTATTTTTTTTTTGCAAAAAACAACACAAAAATGTTTGAAAATGCTCCCTCACTTATGAAAATAGAACACTTCCATATCCATATCCATAGACAGTTCTTGATAATGGGAAAATTAGAGAAAATTATTAAAAAAGCACCTTTTTTGCAAAAACAATACGATAATGCTCGAAAGCACTCCCTGGTGAAGAGTCACGTGATGGCTGCTTGAGTGAGCAGACGTGTCTACTTCTTGCTCTCACTCTCCTAGCCTAATTTCACCACTTAATATATTCTTTTACCCTGTACTGGTGATTTAGCAGAGTTTCTTCAGCATACCTGCACTCTACGGACCACTCTTGCCTACCAGTGCTTAGCAGAAGCCAGCAATGGATACTGACATAAAGACACCTGTTCCACATCGTACTCCTCTGCCAATGCAAAAGAGGGACAAGACCTCCAAACAATCTAACTCACAGACTGCAGAAGCCATCAAAACCCTTCTGCAGCCATGGTTCTCACAGAGGAGAAGCTTAAGTAGAAAATGGCCCATCTACAAAGAGCTGAGGAGCTACAGAAAATGGGATCTCTATGGAATCTGTCACCTGGCAGATCAGAAATGAAGAAGCTTGCATATCTTCCCTGGATGACTGAAGGGACCGTCTCGATTCAGAGCTGGCAGCACTGAGGCAACGCTTGAACTGATTGAGGACCGGCTTGAAGATCTCGAAGGCCGGTCCCACTACAACAACATTGTACTCCTTGGTCTCTCAGAGGGGGAAAAGGGCTCTAACATCATACTATTCTTACAAAAAATGTTCGAGAAGCTGGTAGGGCCCTCACTGAATGAGCCAGTGTATGTGGTGGAGCACACCCATTGCTCCTTGTGCCCTATGCCTCCAACCAGCTCCCTTCCTTGCCCCACCATCTGCTGGCTCCTGAACTTTTTAGATCGGCAGCATATCCTGACTATAGTGTGAGACCTTAAATACATTTTGTGCAAAGGGTGCAGGCTACGCATAATGCAAGATCTCCCTCATTCAGTAAGACAGCGCTGAGCCTCATTTCACCCCACAGTATTGAAGCTGATAGCTGCAGGTATTCATTTAGAGTCTGTTACCTGACTCAGCTTCAAGTCTTTCGTGGGAATGCATGGCTCAGTTTTGATTCTAATCAGGATGCCACTGCAGATCTTAAGAAGTGTCTACCAGATCTTTTTAAATGAGGGTTCCATTGCTGAGGCTTATGTTGGTTTATAATGGACTGGTGAGTTTGTTGGACACTTGTGATCTGTAAAATTGAACTGTCTTCTCCCTTTGCATCTCCATTTGGGATTGATGGCCTGTTCCTTCTAAAGATTGATCTTAATGAGACTAGCTTACTGTGACTTCCCATAGGACCTGGGGCTTATATGGAACTAGATGCATGCTGAGTCCGACTATCTGCATTGTGGATACTCCTTTTCCGGGCTAGCAAAAAGGATGGAGCTCCATCATTGGGGGGGTCATTTATTCATCTGAATCTGAACCTTGCAGTTCTGTGGGTAGCCCCCTTGGAATGATACCAACTGGTCTTTACATGGAACCAAGAGCCTAAAGTTACTCAGATCTACTGGATTTGTGTGACTCTCTGGGGTTGTTTATTTTTTTCTACTCTCCAGAGGCTGGTCCATGGACTTTGTATTAGTTGACTCATTTCTGTTCAATCTATGTGTTAAAGATCATGTGCAATGGTTTCTGCTGATTTTTAATAAAAGCTTTAAAAGATGAAATTCAAGTCCTTGTATCTTGATTATTGTTTCCTGAAAATTTCATGCTGTTTAGTTTTGTGGTTTTCTTTAAATCAGCATTTGTTAACTTGTTCTTCAGTGGCTGAAAACAGTGGAGTTATTTCTGTCCTCTCAGTCAAACTTAGACTGTGATGACATCATTTTGGAATAGCTTGCTGTTTCAGATTCCCAATCAGAGCAGCACTCTGTAGAGTTTATGGTTTGCTGAGCTCTCCAGGTTCCTTACAAACCCAGTCTCTGGGTTGTGTTTAGATAGATCAGTTTAAAATATATCATTCTCTTCCTTTACAAAGCTGATCATTAGAATTCCAGCGTTGAACTGAAGTAGTGGAAATCTTTTTCTGTGAGAAATCAGCTTGTCTGTATCACAACTCTGTTCTTTCTAATCAAACCTCAGTTTTTTTTCCAACTATGCAACACAGGGCTGTTTAATGAATATAAAATAAATGTAAATATCATTCATTCACAGAAACAGTTTGTCTTTGATGTAGCCTTCATAAATACAATCATGTAAGAATTTTTGTTTCATGTCAGATTGACAAACAGGTGCGTGTCACACTCTGCTACAGTATTTCAAGCACATTTACAATCAGAACTCACACATTTAAGCTCTTTGGTGGTTTCTGTGTGAAAATACATCATGTATGTGTACAACTAGAACCACAATGTGGCATCCTGATGCACTGTGTCTCTGCCCTACAGTTGAGGCAGTTGCAGTCTACTGCCGCCAGTCTCCTACTCCACAAGCTCCCTGCCTTCTGCTCCACATTCGAGGCTGCTGCATCCTGTTGCCCACTGTCTTCTCCCACACAGTCATGGATAGTGCGGCCTGCTGCCTCCATCCCCATCTAAAGAATCAGGATTACTGCACCATGCTGCTCCCTGCCCAAACAATTGGGGTTGCTGCACCCTGCTGCCCTATCTCCCCAGCCCTCATAGTTAGGGAAGCTGCATCTTTTGCCTCCTGTTCCTGTCTCAACAGTCAAAGTTGCTGTGCTGTGCTAGGCCCTAAAGTGCCATTTTCCCTGCCTCCATGGGCAGGGCTGCTGCACCACATGTACTCCATCTCACAGTCAGGGTTGCTGTACCCTGATGCCCTATGTGTCCTGCCCCACAGTCGAGGCTTCTTCACCCCACTCCTTTCTACACAGTTTTGGTTGCTGTGGCCTGCTGTGCCCTAGATCTCCATGCCTCTGCAGTTAGGGCTGCTGTACCATGCTGCCACTTGCCACAAGATTCAGGGCATTTGCTGCACCCTGTTGCATACCTCCACAGTTGAGGCAGTTGCACCCTGCTGTCCTCCTGCCACCAGAGTCAGATTCTTTACTACACTCTGTTAAGACAGGAATAGGGGAGAACATGTGCAGTGTCCCTGACTGTGAGGGTGAGAGAGGAGGGTAGCAGGATGCAGCAACCCCAACTGTTTGGGAAGGGTGCAGCACAAGAGTAAGGGCATTTGCTGCACCCTGTCCCCTACTTGTGGAGGTAAGAGGCTGTGTGGTGCAGCAGGACACAACAGTGACAAGGGACAAAGGACAGCATGGTACAGAAGCCTTGACTGTGGGGAAGGACACAAGTGGGCATCAGGATACAGCAGCCCTGACAGTGGTACAGGAAGTACATTGTGCAGCAGCCTTGCCCATTTGGGGGCAATGGAAATGTGTTGCAGGGCTCAGCAGTCCCAAATGTGGATGCAGGTGGCATGAGACTCTAGGGTGTAGCACAGCACAGCAGCCCTGAATGTGGAGAAAGGGACAAGGAGCAACAGGGTGCCATGGTCCTGACTGTGAGCATGGGGACAGAGGGCAACTGGGTGTAGCAGTCCTGAATGTTCAGGCAGGAGATAGGAATGGCATCAGGATTTAGCAGCCCACACTGTGGGACGGGGTGCAGCAGCCATGCCTGTCTGGGACAAGGGATGTGGGAAGCAGTGTATAGCAAAGGATCTGACTCTGGTGGCAGGAGACAGCAGGGTGCAACTGCCTCAGTTGTGGAGGCATGCAACAGGGCATAGCAAATGCCCTGCATCTTGTGGGAAGTGGCAGTATGGTACAGCAGCCCAAGCTGCAGTGCCATGGGGAACTAGAGCGTAGCAGGCCATGGCAACCCCAACTGTGTAGAAAGGAGCAGGGTGCAGCAGTCCTGTCTCTGGTGACAAGGGATAGAGGACTGCATGATTCAGAAGTCTTGACTGTGGTGCAGAACACAGGGGGCATCAGGGTACACCAGCCCTGACTATTAGATGGGGTAAAGATAGTGCAGCAGCCCTACCCATTTGGGGCAATGGAAGTGGGTAGCAGGGTATTGCAAAAGCCCCACCTCTGGTGGCTAGGGTAGCATGGTACAGCAACCCTAGCTGTGGAGGCAGGGGACCTGGCACACTAGGGCTTAGCAAGACACAGCAGCCCTGACTGTGGAGACAGAAACAGGGGTTAACAGATACAGCTTCCTTAACTGTAAGGGTGAGGGAGAGAGGGCAGCAGGGTGCGTCATCCCCAACTGACTGGGCAGGGGTGGCAGGGTGCAGCAGCCCCAATTTTTAGGCAGGGGATGGAGGCAGTGGGGTGCACAATCCCTGACTGTGCAGGAGAAGACAGTGGGCAGCAGGATGCAGCAATCTTGCATGTGGAGAAGAAGGCAGGGGGCTTGTGGGGCAGGGACAGGTGGCAGTAGACTGCAACTGCCTCAACTGTGGGGCAGAGATATGGTGCATTGGGATGCCACATAGTGTTTCTAGTTGTACACGTACATGATATGTTTTCACACAGAAACCACCAAAGAACTGAAATTTGTGAGTTCAGACTGGTGCCTGTCACACTCTGCTACAGTATTTCAAGCACATATACTGTTTGTCAATCTGACATGAAAAAATGTTCTTACATGAACATATTTATGAAGGCTACATCAAAGACAAACTGTTTCTGTAAATGAACAAAATGTAGATTTATTTTATATTCATTAAACAGTCCTGTGCTATATAGTTAGAATAAAAATCAGATTTTTGATTAGAAAGAACTGAAAGCTGTGATACAAATGAGCTGATTTCTCACAGAGAAAGATTTTCACTACTTCAATTCAGCACTGGAACTGAAATTATCAGCTTTTTATCAGAAGATAATGATATGTTTTAAGTTGATCTATCTAAACACAAACCAGAGACTGGGTTTGCAAGAAACTTGGAGAGCTCAGCAAACCATAAACTCTACAGAGTGCTGCTCTGATTGGGAATCTGAAACAGAAAGCTACTCCAAAATGATGTCATTGCACTCAAAGTTTGACTGAGAGGACAGAAATAACTCCACTGTTTTCAGCCACTGTAGAGCAAATTAAAATGCTGATTTAATGAAAACCACAAAATCAAACAGCATGAAATTTTCAGGAAACACTAATCATGACACAGGGACTTGAATGTCAGCTTTTCAAGCCTTTATAAAAAATATGTAAAAAACATTGCACATGATCTTTAATTCTGTTGTATTAAAGTTACTGTTTCATGTTATTAGGTAGCTATACCAATTGTTGGAATTGATGGTTTGTGCTTGGGAGGGGGCAGGGGGTGGATGTGTTAACTCTCACCCATCATGAGTGAGCATCAGATTGGAGATCAGTCAAAAGGACCTGGGATGGAGGGGTTCTTTTTGTTTATGGATTCTTTGATGGTTTGGGAGTTTATTCTGGGGATGTGGGGGGCAACTATTAAATAGTTGGTATCAGTTACAAATGTTATGGTGAGATGTGGGGGTGCTGTGGGGGGTTTGTGATGGGTTTGTTGTTCTAGTTTTGGGCTGTTCTATTTGGCTGCTGGTTTTGGGAGGGTGGTTCCTGGAGCACACCTAAGGGGCTTTACATTTTGGGTAATAGAAGCCAGTTAGTTTAGTGGATTATGTATGTACTTAACATAAGAACAGATGACGTGGGTGGGCACTGCTGAGCAGCCACAAAGGAGGCAGCACATTCACTCTGCTCCAAAACATTCACTATATTTTTCTTATTATTTAATTATTATCTGGTGCTTATCCTCTAGTTTAGTGCCATTAGAAATGCATCTTGTGCTTAATGGCAGTACTATGGGAAAGAACAAGGGTTTAGCTGCAGCCTCAACAGACTTTTTTCATCCGAGAAGCACCAGGGGAGGTAAGGTCTACCCAGAGTGGTGAGCCTCTGACATTGGGGCATGTAGCGTCAGAGGAAGTATCATTGACTATGGTGAATGAGACACTACAGCAACTGGTGCGAATGGACCAGGATCTCGACCGTAAGTTTGACTCACTAACACAGAGGGTATTTGCACTTGAAACCAAAACAGATTTGACCCAGCAGACAGTGGCAAAGTTAGAGCTGAATTTAAATAAAACTATGGATGTGTCTACAAAACTTATTGGGGACACTGTTAACTACATCGATGCATAGAACAGCTGGAAAATCAAACCCGAGAGAGAAACATCCATATATTGGGACTTCCAGAGGTGGAAGAGGATGAAGACCCTTTAGAATTCATGAAAACCTTTCTACTTGATATTTTGGGCTTTGGTGAAGATGACCCGAGAATCTCTTTGGAGTGGGTCTTTCATATTACACCTCGCAGAGTGTTTCAATCCCAAAGTGGTCCAAGAACTCTGGTGGTGGTGTGTTCGGGTGTGGGAGACTGTGACTGCATATTGGCAGCAGTGAGGAGATGCAGACAGCTTAGGTATGGAGATGCAGTGCTCTCAATGTTCCTGGACCTAGCATTTGAAACTAGACAGCGTCGTCGGTTATTCCATGGCGTTCGGAGCCGCCTGCAGTTGTTACAAATCTCCCATCGACTTCTTTATCCTGCCAGGCTGCATGTGAGATGGCAGGATAATATCCATAGGTTTAATACCCCTGCGGAGGTAGAAATGGCACTGGATAAAATGGACCTGGAGGCATCCCAAGAGAAGGAGATAATGGAGACATCAGGAGAGTGAGCTGTAAAAAGACTCAAGTTCGGGCTGTGTTTACTATAGCTGGTTAAAATCTCATTTTGTTGGTGCTCAATAACACTGATTGGGGATGACTTAGAGGTTGAGGAAAGGAAAGGTGGAACTTTTGTTTTGTATAAGTTACCTAGGCACTGTTATTTTCTTAAAAGTACAGCACAATATCCTGTTATATGTTACGAGTTATAAATCATATTGCTCTTTGCCTGTTTCTTCATGAACAACAACTAAATGAAGATGGTACTTAATAGGTAATTGCTACGATTTGAAAATTCTTAATTTGATAGTTTATCAAGCATGTTTAGTGTAGCTAAGTACCTAAGATGCAAGCAGAAGTTGGCTCTGTTGTTATGTATATTCTTTATGTAAGTAATAATACCCGACAGGGTGGGCGTTATTGGGATATAACAGACCGCCAAGGGGTGTAATGAGGCCTGACACCGCAGGCGGAGGGCCTTATAGCCCCTGGAAGGGCATTGTATCCCATAGTGCCTACCCTGGAGGGTATTATTACACTTAGAATATGGGTATGTAGTTTGAAACAAACAAAAAACCTAGTAGACAAGAATTTTGCAGAATTATAACAGTAAATTTATTTAAATTGCAATGTGTATAAATAGAGAGAAAAAAAGTTGTTTGGGTAATGGAAAGGAGAAATAAACTGAAACGCAGTTAAATCGCGGGTTGCACTTTTTGTTTAATGAGCTGTGATAGAAAGATTGTCTCCTACTTCTGGTAGTTGATGAAATTCACTGGTCCTGTGAAACTGCAGTGCATCAAGTTGAAGGTATTTTGTTGTAGTGCTGAAAAAAATATAGGTTATTATAATAAATGCTGCAGGTAAAATTACAGTATAAAAGGTAGAAAAGAGTGTTTATTGGTGACTGTACTTGTTGCTGAAGGTGGTGTTTCTATGCTGGTTCCTTCAGGTGGCAGTGTGGATCTTTGTAGTGATGTGCTAGGCTGCTGTGGTTTGTCTTCCTGTGGTATTGTGGTGTGATGTCATCCCAGGATACTGCTCCAGTGTTTTCTATCTTCTGTGGAAGCTGTCGAGTAGCTTGCTAAGCTTGCTTCAGAATGATGTCCTGTGACAGAGACAATCTCTTGTGGAGCTAGTCCTGCATTGGATAATAGCTGTACTGCTGTTGCTCGAATACTGTGGTTGGTATACTTTTGGCTTAACTGAGCTTTAGTGCTTAACTTTGCCATTAATGAACCTAAATAGTTTTTTCCCATGGGTTCATGGGTATACCATATTTTCTCATGTTGTAGAGATTCTTGTGAGAGCCTTCTAGGGTGCAGGTAGAAATATTGTGCATCTTGTGGTATTTTGCTGAGGTATTTCAGGAATGACCTGACAGGGCACAGTGGGTCATCTGGTCTCTCAAAAATAAAACCCCTTTGTGATTCTTTGTTGGGTTCCAGGTTTTTTTTATGATTTTTAGTTTCAGGATTGTGAGTTAAAGTTATATATTTATGCCCCTTGTCACTGGTTTTGACTTGAAATGAATATGGTGTGAGTTGCCTCAAGCCCTCTCGTCCTCGTCTAGCCATATGAATTTGAATATCGAACCAGACTTTCTTCACTAATCCTGGTGCTGTGTTTGGTGATAGAGCTCAGGAAGATTTAAATTTCTCTAGGTCTTGTAATGTGATGGCTGGGTGATGAGTAGCTGTGTCTTGCTGATTTTTCCTAAGTTGCTTTAGGATTGCAGCAAATACATTGTTGGAAGTTTTGAATGCAGGGTCTGTTATGAGGGAGATGTTGCGACCTACTTCAGGAGAGTTCAGGTGTCCTGTCAGACCAGCATGGAGGGAGCAGTAGCCGCTGACAGAGTACTGTTATCCTGTTTCAGTTCGGGCTTCAACGTAAAACTGCCTGAACAGGTTATTTAGTGTGGTACTGGAGTCTGTTTTTAAATTATATCTGTATTGTTTTGTTTCTGCCCACTGCTCAAATACTTGGAGTGCCCACTGTGTCTGACATTTTGTGGAAGGCTCATGCCATTCGGATTCTACTTTGTTTAAGTCAGTTGCGGTTAAGGAAAGGAAACACTGACTTACTTTGAGAGGTTTTTTGTTGTGTGGACCTGTGTCTGTGTCGGCTGGCATTTCATTACCGTTTTCAAACATATTTAGGAAACTGCGCTTATTAAGCAAGTTGAAATTCACTGTTGCGGTCTTTTAAGTGCTGTGATGCGTGTTTAGTGAAAGTAGGAAGTCGAATGTGCATGCTGGACTAAACGTGGACATAATGTGGGCATAGCATGGATATATTTGGAACAGGTGAATGATTTTGCTAATGGGTACAGTGTGTGTCTGTGCGGGCGTTGTTGAAAAATAAAGGCCCGCTTGTGTGGTGTTTAAACCAATGGGAGAGCAGCTTTTGTTAAGCTCATATTCTAAATATTTATAATCCCTTGTTGTGTTAGGTGGAGCTGTTAGACAACTGAATGGGCAATCCTGTAAGGGGCTGCGGGCCTTGGGCTTGCACGCTGCTGGTCCATTGTGAACAGTCAGTGATGTTCTCCCCCTGAGGACCTCCTTTGGCTGTAGGCCTTTGAATTTATTATTTGAATTGATGAAGCAGTTGTGGTTAATTCCCCCATGTGGGTTATTTGTCTGTATGGGATGGGAAAAACCTTGTACAAGATGTTAATAATTGTAGCACATGGCATTGCTATATCCCATCTTTGTATTTCTGCTACGTGCAAGTGTATCTTGTATAAAGCTAATAAAAAAATGATACAAAAAAAAAGAATAGATGACGCAGGGTTTCAGCTTTATTACATAGAACATCAAAGGCTACCAGAATAGGAAGAAATTATATATGATTCTAAAACACCTCAAAAAACTTCAGCCAAGTGTTGTTTGCTTTTTAAGAAACCCACCTCCATGGGACGATTTGCTCTATTTTTGAATAGAGTTGGTGGGTCATGTGCATGGGGTGGGGACTAGTAAAAGGAGAGGGAGTGTCACCATTCTCATTAATTGGAGGGTGCCGTTCCACTTACAGAAAGTGACCTGGGACCCAGAGGGGTGCTTTGTGTTTCTTCACTGTGGGTTGGGTTTATCGGATCTAGTATTGGGATCAGTTTAAGGTCTGAACGTTGATTCACCTAGTTTCTTTGCAGCCTTATTGTCCCAACTGGCTCCCTTTTTGCACCTTCCATTAGTCATTGGTGGAGACTGGAACCTGGTCTATGACATGGCCTTGACAAATCTGGGACACCAAAGAGGTGGCTCTCTCCAGGGCAACGAGGTCTCCGTGACCTAATGGACTCGGCTGGCCTTGTGGATCCCTGGTGACTCCTACACCCATCAGAGCATCAGAATACTTTTTACTCCATGCTGCATGCATCACAGTCCAGGAATGATTACTTTCTACTCAGTACCACAACAGTCTCTGGACTGCAAGCCACTGAGATACACCCTATGGTGGTTTCCTATCATGTGGCAGTCTCCATGGATCATACCTAACTAGGACTGGAAGAGTGCAATTCCACCTGGTGACCCAGTGCCACCCTGCATAATGACTCAGAGACCCCCTAAGACTATCAAAATGTTTCTTGACAATTTTTTCTTGGCCAATGAGGGATCCATTTTCTCATTAGATATGTTGTGGAGAGCTGCAAAATGTGCAGTTTGAGGGGAATTCATCTGGATTGGGTCCACCCATAGGAAACAACAGGCAAATATACATCAAATTCAGGTTTTAGAGTGGTCCCTTTCCATATCCTTCAACCCTTCTATCTGGCCTCAGCTGAGCAGCTTGAGAGCTCAGTATTTTAGCATGTTAGCAAAAAAAAGCTGACTTGGCCCTCCAGTGCACAAAACTACATTACCTGGAGACTGGGGAAAGGGCTGAAAAGATTCTGTCACTATGTCTCTGACAAACCGAGTCCAGGATGGCTATTTGCACTATTCAGTCAGACCCAAAGAGGCCAACCCTTATCTGACCATTGGAGATTACAGAGGCCTTCTACCACTACTATCAATGACTATACAGGGCTGATTCTTCCTCGCCTGATCTCCCAGACCACATTGATGTCTATCTGGAAGCCCTGCATCTTCCACAGCTCTCTTTCCTGCCCAGAGTTAGTTGTTGGATGCTCTCATCACAGAAGGAGAAGTCAAGGCTATTTGGTCTCTCCCTAAAAATAAAGCTCCTGGTCCTGATAGTTTCCTTAAAAAATGTTATTTCAAGTGTGGGGAATTTGTTATTCTCACTCTCACCCATTTCTTCAATTACTTCTGTACTGCAGCACCTTTGGATTCCTCCTTCACCCAGGCTTGGATCTCACTCATTTCTAAGCCAAGTAAGGACCCTGTTGCCTAGTAATTACCATCCCATCTGCCTTCTTAATGCTGATGTTAAAATCACGGCAAAAGTCCTCACAAATCATCTGCTCCAGGTGTGGTGGGGCCTTATTAGTCCCACACAAGTCAGCTTTGTGGCTGGACATTCTTCTTCAAATCATCTCCTAAAGTTATGGTATTTAATTTCTGCATCGGGCGAGGGAAAGGTCCCAGTGGCTTTGGTCTCGTTTAGCATGGAGAAAGCTTTTGTTATGGTCTCATGGTCTTTCCTCTTTGCCACGCTCCCAAAGTTTGGTCTCCCAGAAGATTTCTGTGCCTGGGTGCATTCCCTTTATGCCAACCCTACAGCCTGGATTCACTGCAATGGCTTATTTTCAGTTCCCTTTACCTTGCAGCGAGGCACTAGTCAGGGGTGCTCTCTCTCTCTCTCCCTTTTTGTTTGTCCTCTATCTAGAACCCCCTTGCATAAATTACAAAATAATCTGATGGTGGAGGAAATTCAGGTGGGAGGGTTCAGTTGCAAGATTTTAGCTTGACTTGCTGCTGCATCTTCTCAACCCACACTCTTTCATTCCAACAGCACTTGATGAGATAAGCAAATTCTTGGTGGTGGCAGGTTACAAACTCAGCTTCAATGAAACTAAAGTTCTACCGCTCAATGTTCACGTCTCTAGTCAGCAGATCCTGAACTTAGGCCTTCTTTGGGAGTCTCATTCCCTTACTTATTTGGGTATTCACGTCTCCTGTGACCTAGCCACATTGGAGATGGAGAACTTAATCCTTGTAATAAAAAAGACATGTCTGATGCTCTTCAAAGGTGGATGCACCTTCCCTCTCCCTCTGGGGTGGGGTGAACATGCTTAAGATGAATGTTTTACCCTGCATCTTATACCCTATGGAAATGTTGGGTTTGTACCTATCCAAGGCTTGGTTTGTTAAACCAATCAGCTATATCTGCCTTCCTTTGGAAACATGGGTCACCACGTAGGGCTTACTTCAAGCTCACCCTGTCTAGGGAGAGGGGTGGACTCCACCTTCCAAACTTTTTCTTGTATTACTGAGCCTTGCACAGTTCTAGGTTCTTTCTTTGGGATTCCCCCTTGTCAGCCCCTGATGCTGTGAAGTATTGCCCCCTTTTGTTGACCCTGGAACAGCGCCTATGTCGACAAGTGGGTCTGCAGCTTCACAGCCTTCTTCATCTCAAACCCTCACTATTGCCACATACTGTACACTCTGGGGCTACCCCCTGTGGTGGTCCATTAGAGCACTCAGGCAACTTTGTGTATATATACGTTAGGAGTGGGGCAAAGATTTGCTCAAATCCTTGTTGGGTAACCCTAACATATGGATTGTGCTTCAGCCAATTCCTTCCTACTTCTGTCCTCCACTCTGGAGAGCTTTGATCTCAGCCATCATTGAGTGTGGAGCATTGGCTCCCCTTTCGGTACTCCAGAATAGGTTTACCATCTCTGTTTTTCATCCGTTTAAGTACCTGCTGCTTGCTAATGCATTGATTTCCTTTTTGGACCCGCCTCCCTGGTCTGCCCCACTGGCAGAGACTTTACCACAGCTTTTTAGCAGTTCAAAATCAATCTGTGTTTGGCTTCTACTGATTCTTCCAATCTAAGGACCCAACCAGCTTGGAAGAGGTTTGCTACACAGAATATAGAACATGGACTTTAATGGCAGATAAGGACTGCTAGTCTGCCCATTTCCCCACCTATTGGATAAGCTGCATATCCTAGTTAACCAACAGTCTACTTCTTCCTACCGCTCACCAGTATTGCCTTATGTCTGTCCCATGCATTCTTGAATTCCTAGTTACAACTGGTTGCATGCCTTACACCTCCCACTGAGGATAAAGTCTGGCAGGGTGTCTGGAAAAGGTTTTTTGGCCTTATTAAATAAGACCATTACTGCTTGCTCCATTTTAAAATTTTACATAACCTCTATTTTACACTCGCCAGGCTCTACAGTATGGGAAGACTTGTGTCGCCTACCTGCTCCTGCTGTGATACAGCAGAAGATCACTTGAAACATATACTTTGGGAGTGCTCGAAGGTCATTCTCTTCCTGAAAGCCATTCGACATTCCCTTGACCCATTGTTAGGACTGGACTCATTCTTTACCCCTGAGGTCTGTCTGGTTGACTGGTTGGAGGAAGTAAGCTGTTGGTTAATTAGGATCTGCAGCATATCTGTTAGGTAGGAAAATGGGCAGACTAGGTGGGCCAAGCCGTCCTTATCTGCCATCAAATTCTATGTTTGACATTTTCCCTACAGACCTGTTTAGACCTCGCCAGGCCAACATGTCCCTATTATCGGTTAATGGAAAATTTATTATCTGTCAACACTGACTAGATGATCTTGTCCCTACCTATTAGGAATGGCATCAAGAGAGCCTGTTGGCATTCAAAATGGAGCAGCAGATTGCACATCATCATGGTAGGCCCTCCTCTTTTCAAACATGTTGGGAACTGTTGTATGCCCTGCTGACCCTCTCAGTCCCTCCTCAGTTTCTCTAAGTTGTAGTCTCTCTTATAAGTCCACCTTGATGGCCCATCTCTGGGTGCCCAAGTAGCAGCTTCACTCAGCCTGTCCCAGTCTTTTACGATAGTGTGGTGGTTTTTGATTGTGTGCACCAGGGTTTGGGGTGGAAGGAGGGTAGGGAGTGGTTTTGGGTGAGGGGGACATTTTTTGGGTGGGAAGTTTCTGTGTCTGTTTGTATGTCATTGCTCTGCTTCTGTTGCTTTGTTTTACTGTTGTATCTTTCAAAAATAAATAACTTTTGTTAAATTAAAAAAAAAAAAGGAAACGCTCCCTGGCTTAAGAAAATTGGATGTTTCCATTTCCATAAACAATACTTTGTAACATGTGAAAACTGGAGAAAATGGTTGCAAAAGCACTTTATTTTCAAAAAAATGTAAATGTTCAGAAATGCTCCCTCGCTTTGGAAAATGGGACGATTTCAGTTCCGCAAGCAGTACTTCATTTTGGGAAAAGAATGTCCCACTTTCACAAAAAAATTCCCCATTTTTGGAAAAATGTCCCAGCTTAGAGAGAGGAGCACTTCCCCTGCATTCTCTGTATGAGAACGTTGGGAAATTATTGACTTCTGCAGCCACAGCTGAACTCCTGCTTCCAGCTGCAGTGTGAGGTATGAGCCACTGTTGCCCTGGTTTTGCTGCCTCCCCCATTGCCTTTCCTCCGTTGTGTCAAGTGGCACCCCCCACTCACCAATTACCTTCCCCATTATTTTATATATATATATATATATATATATATATATATATATATATGTAGTGTGAAATCACATCCACTAATAATATTATTCCCTGGTGTCTAGTGATACCTCCCACCAGCCCTTCACAATTCCCATTCTTTTCTTTTAATTCCCTGGTGTCTAGTGGCACTCCCACCCTCCAATCACCATTCCTATTATTATTATTATTAATTTATTTACCTTGTTTAGAGCCCTCCCACTGACTGTCATCCCTATTCATGTTTTTTTTTCAATTTCCTGATGTCTAGTGGTACCCCCACACCCACCCATCCCCATCCACATTAATTTATCTTGATCTGGTGTCTATTGGCACCCCCTCCTCTCCGATTGCTGTCCCCATCCTTTAAATGTGGAATATAACATATTGTTTGTGACTGGTTTTTATTCCCTAGAGTTTGGCATGGCTTGTAGATGTCCTATATATATAAATCTTGTACAATTATTTAACTCTGCTATCATAACTTTTGCGTGAAGTGTGGTTCCTTAACTACAGAAACAGCAGTTTAGTCAGTAGATGGTGAGCAGAGAGAGCCATGCTGGAAACAAGGATCCTGTGATCAATCACATCACCACCCCTGTAAGCAGCAAATTCCATCAGAGTGCTAAAGTGACAGCTAGATACTCTGTCAACTCCATTCTCATTTTGCTCGTGTTATTGGCATACCTTCAATAGAAATTACTTTTGCATTAGTAAGTGTTTTTATTCAGGTCCGCTTACTATAATATGTTTTACACTTTTGTTTATCAGTAGGTGGCTAGTACTTTTTCTTTCAAAGCCTGAGGATGACAATTTTTACAGACTGGTTAACATGCCAATGCTGAGAGAAACTAGAGCTGAGAGAAAGTGACCAAATTTGAATTTCACCTTATTGCGGAAACATTTATGTTTATGTCTAAATATCAGTAATGTAGCGGACTATATGTTTTAGTTTTTTTTGTTGTTTTAGGTAAATGACTGACAGAATAGTGATCATATGAAAGACTGCAAAATCTCATAACTGAGTAACACTCCCCACACTGACAGGTAGCTGTCCAGCTCCATGAAGCAATCGTGTCAAAAACAATACCTGATTTTTTTTTGTCTTCTAAAGAAGATATATTTTTTTTGTGGTTGCTGACTGTTAATATCCAGTTGAGTTCAGCTATTTGAGCAGTTGGGAGCTGTTGGCACTGTGCAGCTCTCTTGACTGTAGAAAAGTCCAGCAGTACAGCTACTGACTGTAGCTGTACTGCTGGGCTTTGCTACAGTCAACCTCACAACACCTGCACCTGTAAGATCCTTGAAAACTCTTAAATTATAAAAACAAAATCAAGGGTTAAATAATGGTTAGATAAATTAAACAGCTACCTCTACAAGAGACACAAAAGAGACTCACAATCAGCAAGATGCAAAAAATGGTTCTATATGATAATAGTGACTGCACAAAGGTGATTGCTATTATTGCAACCTGCATTTGCAGAAAAAGGTTACCAGAACTTGTGCATGGGGAGGCTGTGCCCCCCCGCTCTCCTCTAAATAAAGATACTCAACTCCAGGGGGGTGCATGTCAGGGAGGGGGGCACATCCTGGTTCAAAAAAAAATCTAAGTCCCACAGCTTCAGGAAGTGCAAAAGGAACACCCACCCCCAGTCCCGAACCCAGGACCTGCTCCATCGGAGCCAACCACCCTACACACCACACCACATGGTTGGCTCAGTGGAAGCAGGCTCACCACAGGGTCACATCCCTGTTTCCCATCTCTTCATGTTTTGTCACTCACCATCCCTTCCTGTCACCTACCCTAACCTTGTGGTCACAACATTTACTATCCCACTAGAGTCACCCATGATAATAGCGCCGTCATATGGGTCGCCGATATGACAGTCACCCATATGCAGTCGCTATCATCATGGTATACCAAAAAAACAGAGTTAGCTCTATGTCAGCCCACAGCAGCAGCCAGGCATTCACTACAGAAAATGGGGCTGATCACAAACAAGCATTTGTCAATGCTGAATGTTTGCTTGCATGCTATTTGTACTGTGTCCTACTTGTACACATTGTTACTATAAATTACCCTAACAGACCAGATGAGTTGTAATATGTCATTTGCAATGGAATCCTGATTTTAACTTACTGTGGAACCCAGCAATTATCTCTTCCTGAGGCCCTCATTAGGTTCTCTATAAGTTAACATTTCATTCTCTGGGGGCCTCTCTCATAGTGGGGGCCATGGGCAGCTTCCCTTTCTGCCCAATGGTTAATCCAGTCTTGGATATGCAAAGCCTGAGAGACAGAAGGCCACAGCCACCAGTAGTGCTGGAGCTGGAGCTGGAGTTGCGAGAGTCAAGGGGGACAAGTCTGCTTAGACTAAGAGTGAGAACGGGTGCAGCAGATCATGTTTATGTGGTGTACCATGGGTAACGGGGTAGGATGAGGGATGTAACATGCCTGGTTGGATTTGAAGTGAGATTATGCAGTGGGGCAGGCACATCAGGTTGTTTACCAAGTAAAAGGAAGGATGGAGACTTGCTAGGGGATGTGGCAGTCTGGGCAGAAGCATTATGGTGATTGCAAGGCATGGTCGGAATGATAGTGAGGGCGGGTGTAGCAGGTAGATGTATGCTGTATGACAAAGGTAAGAGGGGAAAATGGTGACTTGCCATGTATTCTCCCCCCGACTGGGAAAATAAATTATGTACACAAG
Source organism: Neoceratodus forsteri (assembly GCA_016271365.2). NCBI lineage: Eukaryota > Metazoa > Chordata > Ceratodontiformes > Ceratodontidae > Neoceratodus > Neoceratodus forsteri. The sequence goes on along the minus strand of CM057450.1, from coordinate 514,396,659 downwards.
AGACATACCTTTAAGAATGAGCATCTTCGGGGCTTATTATTTATTTTATTTGTATTTAGTGATGAGTGCAATGCCCTTTTCTTTTACAAAGTAATTTCAGACTTGGGTGCTCCTTCATCTATAGTGCAATATTCCCAACAAAATCTCTGACACCCAGGAGAAAGATAGAGAGAGAGTGCAGCAATATAGCACTAACCACACAGCCCATGCCCACATGGACAGAAGCCACCACCAGCAACATGGCTAGGGATGTGTTGGCTGCTCGGAATAGTTGGTATTGAGGTGGAACTCTAGCACCGATCCCCAAATGGAATCTCATATTGTTCACTGTTAACTTGCACCCCCTGCCTTTTGGCTTCATTTTTTGTTCCAGCCACTGCATTGCAAAGCTTATTTAAGATTATTGATGCAGGTTTCTCAAAGCGACTGGGATGGAGCAAGTGCTCAGTACTCTGGAGAACCCAGTCACTTTTTATTTTTATTTTTTTTTATTTTATTTAAACAGCAGTTTGGAAAACCTTTGAGCATAGGCTCATTTACAAAGGTACCTTGTCACAGTAAGACAAATGAAAATACACAGTATAACAGTACAACACATAAGTATAACAGTAAATTAAGACATAGACACAAACAATCTGGTACAGGTAGGATGGATGCAAACAATACCAGAGTTATGTTGTCCTTAGCAGCTTAGTAATAAGCTTTGTCATAAGTATTGAGTACGGCTTTGACTAGTGGCAATTACAGCATCAGGTGTTAATAAGGTAGTTACGTAAGGAAGTTTTGAAGCACGATATAGTTGGAGCTTCGGAGATGGAGGGGGGCAGTGTGTTGAACCAGGAGGGGGCCCTAAAGCTGAAGGCTCTTTAGCCGTGAGAGGTCCTAGCTCTAGGGATAACAAGAGAGGTTTTCCCAGAGGTCTGAGTATGAACTAGTGGGACAGAGCAGCGTATGGTGGTGGTCAATCCTGGTGGGGATAGCCCAAGGAGGGTCTTTTTTGTAAGGGTACAGGTCAGATATTTGAGGCACTCATCAAGATCAAGTACCAGCGCTTTAGCGTACAGTAGACAGGTGTGTGTCAGCCTAGGTGCTCCAGTAATTAACCTGCAGGCCTTATTCAGAGTAGTGTGAACTTTATGGAGTGCAGTCTGATCAGCAGCACCATACACCGGCAGTCCATAGTCCACTAGGGACAGGATAGATGAGGTGACTGCGAGTCGAAGAGCCTCCGGGAGGAGGCAGTGTTTATACCAATGTAAGATGCCCAATCGGATATTAGTGGCAGTGACTAGGGCAGCAATGTGTCCATGGAAGGAGAGGGAGGGGTCAAAATGGAACCCTAGGTATTTATAGGAGCAAACTTGTTCAAGTGGGAAAGAGGACCCAGAGTGAATGAGGAGTTTGAAGTTGCAGGACTTGTTTTGGGGATGAGTGAAGAACATGGTTTTTGTTTTTTTAAGATTTATCACCAATCTATGTTCCTTGAACCAGCCCTCGGCTTCAGTGAAGGACTTCTGCATCGAGTCCTGGAGGGCAATAGGGTTATGACTTGAGGCAAAGATGACTGCATCATCATTTATGTTCGCTTGCGTGCATGCTCAAGGAACATTTTGGGAAAGTAGCACACTTTGGAGGTGTGCCTCTCTCTTTCAATCCCCTGCTCCGTTGACCAGGTGTGGTGGTCCTGCACCAATGGGTGCGGAAGCTGTGTATGAGAGCAGTGGTCTTCGCTTCAGAGAAAACCACTACTGTCATACAGAGCACCACGTCATGCTGCCCCCCCGCATCAAGCCACCCCCCAAATCTTTGCTGCCATGCTGGGAGCCCACTTCAGCATGGCAAAGGTCCCAGGTTGTCTGCTGACAGGGGTGCCCAATCCCCTGTCGGCTCCACGGCCCCCCAGCCATCTTCTGCCATGCTGGGAGCCCACCCTAGCATGGCAAAGGTCCCAGAATGTCTGCCGATGGGGGTGCCCAATCCCCTGTCAGCTCCACAGAACCCCCCAGCCATCCTTCTGCCATGCTGGGAGCCCACCCCAGCATGGCAAATGTCCCGCATTGTCAATAGTGAAAAAAAAAAAACCTGCAAATTAAAAACCATCCCACGCAGTCTCCCCACCCCCTCCCACAACCCGCACCCATCCACTGCGCACCCAGCCTCCCCACACCTCTCTCACCCCATACTTACCTTTGGGGTCTGGCGCAACAATCTTTGGTGGACCGGGAACAAGTCTGCACTCTTCAAAGCCGACCACGAACTGAGGAAATGCTGGTAAGCTGTATAATGGGCTAGATAGGGGGTTTTCAAATTTATTGCATATCTCAGGCATTTTTTGGAATTTTTGCACCAAATTTTCAACATGGGGTTTTTGGGACCCCTTCTCACGAATGATGTCACTGTCATGGTGTTATTCAGGCCCAAAGGGTGATTTCATAGTCACTGCGCGAAATCACCCTTCAGGCCCTAATAATGCAATGACTGTTTTACGAGTGTGCATTGCGCAGTTCCTACACAGGCTCATAAGTTCATGAATTTTCAATATTTTCACTCCAGATTTTCAACATTGCCATTTTACCACACCTCCTTATGAGCAGGCCAGCTGTCATTTTTCACATCCTGCCCAAAGCGTGTTTCCGTCCATGTAGAGCACAATGGCGCAGTTGGTGTGAAAAATCAAAGTATGGGATAAATTAAGAAAATCACAGTGAAACTGTTCAGTGGCAGACATCTTAAAATGGCTATGTTGAAAATTTGGTGAAAAAATTCCTAAAAAATGACTGTTTTACGAGTCTGCATTGCACAGTTCCTAGGCACACTCATAAGTTTGCAAATTTTCAATATTTTCACTCCAGATTTTCAACATTGCGATTTTACCACACCTCCTTATGAGCAGTGCAGCTGTCATTTTTTACATCTTGCCCAAAACATGTTTCCGCCCATGTAGCGCACAATGGCACAGTCGGTATGTGAACTCAGTGTGTGGCACACATTAAGAAAATCACAGTGTCACTGTTCATGAGCAGAGATCTTAAAATGGCTATATTGAAAATTTGGTGAGCACATTCCTAAAATTAACTGTTTTACGAGCGTGTGTTGTGCAGTTCCTATGCACGCTCAGATGTTAGTGAATTTTTTAATAGTTTCACTCCAGATTTTCAACATTGCCATTTTACCATACCTTCTTATCAGCAGTACAGCTGTCATTTTTCACATCCTGCCCAAAACGTGTTTCTGCCCATGTACTGCACAATGGCGCAGTCGGTGTGCGAAATCAATGTATGGGACACAGTAAGAAAATCACAGTGACAATGTTCATTAGCAGAGGTTTTAAAATGCCAACGTTGAAAATTTGTTGGAAAAAATTCCCAACAATGACTGTTTTACGTGCGTGTGAATTTTCAATATTTCCACTCCAGATTTTCAACATTGCCATTTTAACACACTTCCTTATGAGCACTACAGCTGTCATTTTTCACATCCTGCCCAAAATGTGTTTCCACCTATGTAGTGCACAATGGGGGTAACAAAAAGGTCATGATGAAAATTGATTGTGCAAATATCAGCAATTGCACAGGGCATTAGGGTAAAGCACCATACTTGCCAAACACCACTGCAAATACCTGCAAGTGAACGTTCGGCATTGACAAATGTTTGTTTAATTTCCTCATTCAACTTCTGGCTAGTGGACAGAAAATGTGTGAAATGCACTGATTGAAAAAAACACATATGCTTCACTTTGTCAACAACAGGGGTCTTTAATCGGCTGTCACCCTCTCTGAGCACCAGATTTTATTGCGAGATAATTAAGTTTTTTAAATAATTTCTGTATTCCATTCCTTTTTAGACAGGAAGTCTAGTTCTCAGGTGAAAGGAAACCACTGATGGCTCAGCCTATCATTATTTTGGGGTACAGACTTTAAAGAAAAAATCAGTCAACCAAACTTGGTCTCCATTGCTTAGAGAGTTTATGTTTTTAATGTGGCAAATAAGACACCAATTACCTAAATAAACAAGCATAGAACAATTGGTAGAGGGCAACAGGCAACTAATGCAAAAATACACTTTATTTTTACTGGCACTGTCTGTATTTGTGAAATTTACTGGCAAGAAGAAATCATTTGTAAGTGTTTTTAACTTTTACTAAAATAAAATGTGCTTTTGCAATAGTTGCCTGTAGCCCAGTGTCAGTTTTTCCATGCTTGCTTACCTGTATATACCAGGCATGGGTGTTGCCAGTGGAATAGTGTTGTTGTGCTGCAGTGTTCACCAAGTACAATACATCCTGGGTTGTGCTACTGTAATTCACTGTACAGAGAATCTATATTTTCCAGTAGCAAATCCACCCCTACTGTCTTTCAGTCATCAATGCTTTGTATGTAGAAGGCAAAATCAGATGCAGCTACCCCAAGCAAAACCAGATGTATTAGTCTCAAACAAAGCCAGAAAGTGATTCTTTACTCATGATCGACAGTCAGTTTTTCTCTGTGCCAAGACCAATAAATTTGTCTTCTGACGTGAAATATGTCTCTGCTTTTCTTTCCCTCACCCAAATATACAGTTTCAATATATGCCATTTCTCTCACACGGAGACTGTTAATACTTTGTTCCAAAAAAAATGGCAAGACAAAAAGATGTGTCCAACCGATGTGAACATCTGTGCAATAAAATGTGTCCCAATTGCTATGACAATTATACAAGACTATATTTTTAACCCCATATTCATGCATCTCCTTATGCTGTACCCAGCCCCTCCACACCTCAGATCCACATCACACATATAATAAGTATCAGGATGAGTGAAAATTTCTATCCTCTCACTTCATGTGCCAATTGATGTACAGTATAAATTAAACAGTATAAATTACATTGAGCTTTCATGATCAGGTTGCAAAAACAGCTGTAACTGAGTGCTCTGAAATGGTAGTTATAATACAATTCAGACATTATTGTGTTTTTTGGTGTTTTATCTAAAAAGGTCTGTGTGATGGGTGCAGAGATCATTCAACTGTAAAGAAAATAATCAAACTTTCTTTTCTAAATAAAATTACAAGTAGGGGTATACTGTAAAATATATTTCACTAATTCATAGAAGAACAGCTGGGGTACTGGATTTTATTGAGAGAGATTACAAGGGGGCTTCTCTTTTCAGTTATCGTTCTCTGTACATCCTGTAATTGGGTGATAATATACATTTTTACTTATGGGACAAATTCCACTGCATGAAGGTTTATAAAACATACATACACTAACACATCAGGTCATCAGTACTCAAAAAAAGTCCTAGTGACCCCTGGCAAACTCAGTAATTGTTATGCTTGTCTTTGGCTTCCATCTTTTGTGCTCCACCTGTACTATGATAACCATTGGTGACTAGAGCTGCTACTGAGTTTTACAGTCTTCATATGTGCTCATTATTTTGTGCTGCTATATTGAAGCTTGTCTCAATTAACAGAATGATATGAAAACTCTCAGGGGAATGAGGACATACTTGAAAAGCATTCAGTTTAGGAGGTATAGCTGTATTGAAGTAGAGAGATGAGATGCTAGTAGTATTTCCTGAGGTACAATGAAGCACGCCAGGGTGAAGCGCAGTGTCACAGGTTTACTGCATGACCAAACGGATTAACTCCCATTGAAATTACATTATTTACTGCAGCAACTGTACTGCAGAATTCTGCAGTGCTGCACTTCATCCTGGTGGACTGCACTGTGTGCAATCATTGCAGCATAGAGCTTTGAGAATAATTATGGTGCATCTCTTTGAGCAGTGCTTTTAAAACATTATTTTAACCCCCCTCCCCAAACCATGTCAGTCATCGTATTCAAGGCAAAGCTAATTTAAGTTGGTGGCCTGTTTTCTTGTTTTGAATGTTAGTATTTACCTGTCAGTGCTAAAACAGATCATCCTGAGTGCAATTCAAGGGATTTAGAAACAGGAGAGGTGTGGGACAAGTAACTGTGCTAATGAAGAAAAGTGGCCACTTTATTGAAAGCTAAAAACCTAGGATCAGAGACATGTTCAGTAGGTGACTGAAGTGGTAGATGGGATAATTTAACTCAGATACATTTTGGTATTTGTCTCAGTGCAGGCTGTCATAGTGAACCCTGATTGCACTGAATAGTGCTGAAAGGCTGTATTATCTTTTTTAAGGTGCTAACGTTTGGCAGGGGGCTGAGGTGTGAAATGTTTAATTATATCTATTGATGAGGAATGCTACATTTAGCAGAGCTTTTTTTTTATATCTACAGGTGAGTTCATTATGTGGTCTCAGGACACAGAAGAGACATTAGGGCTGCAGTGGAGCATTGGTTGAGGATCTGAAGAGCCCCACAATGAGCCTAAATCACTCCTAAAGTCTCCACAGTCTCCTAGATTGCATAACTGTGCATATGAGAGAACATGCCAAGGTCTGAAGTTGCCTTGTTTTATTTTAATCAATCTGGGACAATGGTAAAGGAGCAAGGCATTTTGATTCCGAAGGTACTGTAGAATTTGTTACTTTTTCAGAGAGTTTAAGATCTCAGATAATAATGACCTCACAGGAGTCATCTTTCCATTATGTTTCTCTTTAAAAGAGGCAGAAGGCTCTGGCTCCTTTAGGAACATGGAGGGAAAGTTGTCTCTGAATTAAAGGGAAATCTCAGGTCTTTCTCAGAACACAAAGTTGATCAGTGTGTTCTAGTTATCTAATGTTTGAGCTGCTGGATATTTGCTGAACCACAAAGCAGCTTTTAATTATTTAATAAATATCTGTCTAAATATCCCATAGCAGAACATAGCAGTAAGTTATGACTTGTTTGTAGAGGAAAAACTCTTGGTGCTGAACAGATTCCTGCATATAAATGGAGCCTTAGGACTTATTGCTGACTGGCTTTTCTTTCTTTTACTTTGTGTTAATTAAGCTATGCATTTTATGGAAAGTTGTTTTTAATTAATTATTTTTATTTATTTATTTTTTAATTCAATACATTTTAGTAAGTTTTTGAACAAATTACAGGGTATAAGACAAGGATAATAAAGCAGTCATAATCAGAGTTCTCAACAATTGGGCACATTTGTAAAACTGCAAGGTGATAATATCTCTGCCTAAAGAAAAAAAAAACATACAATCTGAAAGTAAAAAATGAAAAAGAATAAAACAGGATTCAATTTAGATGCTCTAAACAATATTCTCCCATGACAACATCAAATACATAGGTTCACCTCATTAAAGGTAGCAAAATAAACAATAGTATATTAATATAGGGAGTTAGTGTGTTAACTGTTAAGTTTGTAGGTCTCCATGCAGATAACAAAGCATGTAAAGTGCCCCACTTATCTAAATAGTATTGCAACTTATTATTCATACTAGCACTAAGATTTTCTAACTATAGGGCCAATAACATTTCCCTATGCCCTTCCAATATGGAGGGCAAAGAGTCATCTATCCAATGCCTCATAATTATAAGCTTAGCTGCAGCAGCAATTAGGGCTATAAAGTATTTCCTAGATTTCAGTGTTCCAATAGGATAATGATTAAGCAAGCAAACTTCTGGTAAGAATAATGATTCCAATTCTAACAGAGGATCTAGGGAATTCTTGATAGTTCTCCAAAACATTTGAACTTTAGGACATAGCCATAACATACGGTAGACATCTCAATTTTCAGCAAGGCATTGGGGGAATTGATGAAAGCATGCCAATTTTATGTAGCTTCTGGGGGGTGAAATAAAGATTGTGCATAATATTAAATTGTACAAGACGTAATCGATCTTGTTTAACAAATCTTTATAAATGAATCCATTTTTGTCACCAGAAATAATTTACAGGTGGGAGAGATAAACTATGAACCCAATAATAACATATAGTTATATAGGTATATAGGTAGCTGGGCATCTAGAGTCTGTAGCTCTTTATAGGCTTTAGAAATGGGGTGTGGTTGATCAGCTACATTAAGACGGCAGGCTAGGTCAGTAATGGGTAAGTCAAGCTTATCCATGAAGGTTAAAAAGGAAACAACTGCATGCCTAATTTGCCAGTATTTAAAAGGATGTCCTTTTATATCAGGAAAGCACTGCAGAAACTTGTTATATGAAAGCATTCTACCATTGGGAACAATATCTAGGAGCCTCATTCCCATCAAAGAGGGCCAGAATGTCAGTGGGATAGGTTTATGTTGAATTTTAAAATGAGGGTTGTTTAAAAGTGGTTGTTCCCCACTTATATACCAGTTTAGGTTCATGTAATGCTTTATTTGATGCAAGGCTCTCAGTAAACTTCCTATCAGATTTTTCCAGAGGTCTTTGGGAATGCATTTTGGAGAGGAGTATATTAGAGCTGGTAAGGAGCACAAGTTGTTAGATGCCAAGGTTGTTTCTGTGTCTAGCCAGGAAGGGGAATATTAGCCAATGTTTCCCCTAAGTGACTGGGATGTCCACTGTACTAGTTTGGCCATGTGGATAGCTCCATAATAGGTGGAAAAGAATGGCAGAGACAGGCCACCACGCGATTTTGGTGTGGTTAGTTTATGATAGGCTCTCCTTACTGCTCCACCTTTCCAGATAAACTTATTGAGTAGGCTCTGAAGAGTATAGAACCATGATTTGGAGAGATATGAACTTAACATGCTTAGGGGGTATAGGACCTGGGGCAGCACATTCATTTTAACTCTACTGATCCTTCCCCATCGGGAGGTTGGCAGTGCACTCCACCTCTCAAGGTCCCACTTTATTATCTGAATTAATTTAGTGAGATTCTCTTTGATAATTAAGGGATATTCTTTGGAAATGTTGATATCTAAATAAGTTAGAACTTTAGATTCCCAGATTAATCCAAATGGTTCTATGTCTATAAGTAGTAATTTGTTATTTAGCAGGAAGATAGTGGATTTTGCTAAGTTGAGTTTATAATATGAAACTTTTGAGAAAGATTCAATTTCCTGCAGTAGGACTGGTGTACCTTCCACTGGGTTTTCCAAGTGTAATAATAAATAATCAGTGTAGACTGATAGGTGATGTTGTTGGGTTCCTATTTGGAGTCCCTGCAGGCCCTGTGTATCAAGAAACCTCCTTATAAAGGGTTCTAAGTAAAGATTAAAAAGAAGGGAGGAGAGAGGACAGCCTTGTCTGGTGTCATGAAGCAGTGGGAAATAATTAGATAGGTAGTCATTGCACCAGACTTGGGCTGTAGGGAACGAATATAGTAACTTAATCCAAACAATAAATGTTTGAGGAAAGCCAAAATGGGATAAAGAGGAGAAAAAGAAGTACCATGAGGCACAATTGAAAGCTTTCTCCATGTCTAAGGCAATGAGGACAGCTGGAACAGCTGAATTACCAGCTAGGGGAAGAAGGCGCAACAGCCAGCATACATGATCACTTGAGGATCTCCCTGACATAAAACCAACCTGCTCATTATTGATAAGTAAGTCCAACAAAGGTCCCAATCGAATGGCTAATACTTTAGCCAGACTTTTAATATCTACATTCAATAAAGAAACGGGACAGTAATTTTCAACATAGTGGGGGTCACAACCCAGTTTGGGGATAATGGTAATCAGAGCTTCAAGGTATGTGTGATCTGAAATGCTATTTTCGTGTCAAAAATTAAATACTTTTGTCAGAAGAAGTGAAAGCTCTGCGCTATATAATTTGTAAAGATTAGCCTGAAAACCATCTGGCCCAAGTGATTTGTCTAAGCGTAACTGTTTAATTACTTGTTCAACTTCCCATTCTTGAATAGGAGAGCTCAAAAGTGGGGGTTTTCTGTGGGCAAAGTCAAAAGAATCAATTGATCAAAATAAATTTGAATTTGGTGCTCACTTGGACTTTATCCTTGGACAACGTTTTACAGTGCCCCATAATACTGCACAAAACCCGAGGCAATTTCTCTTGGATTGGTAACTAGTGGACCATCCCTGGTAAGATACAGTCCTGGCACTAGAGGGGCTGATTGAGCCTGCTTAATACAGATAGCCAATAATTTACCAGCCTGTTCTCTGGATTCCAGATGTTTAATTTTGGTTCATTTTAAAGAGAGTTCAGCTTTTTGGGACATGAGATCTGAAAACTGGGAATGCAGAGCATGCAGTTTGGTCCAGTCAGCATCTGGAAAGTGATGACTAATAGTTCTTTCCAATGATTGAATATCTGCCAATATTTTTTCAGTCAGGTTTTTAATTTTTTTTTATTCTGGTAGAAGCTAAATGAATACATTCCCCCCTTAAAGCGCACATTAGGGCTGACCATACTACATCAATACAAGGAACTGTTCCAACATTGCTTTCAAGGAAAGAAGTGATAACGTTTTTAAGGTGGATATTGATGGTAGGCACTTGGAGAAACTGCAAGTTTAATTGCCATAGGGAGTCTCTTTTAAAACTCGGCCCTAATATACAGGTGAAGGAAACAGGGGAATGGTCGGAGTAACTCGCAGGTGGTTTGTAGCATCCAGTATTCCTGGCAAAATGTGGGCATTAATTAAAAAGTAATCTATTCACAAACAGGTGTGATGGGGGAAAGAGAAGAATGTGTACTGTTTTTCAGTGGGATTTAGCACTCTCCAGATATCCAGTAGGCCTAAACCATTAGTGAGATCTTTTAGGGCTCTCTGTGAAGGTGAAAGACCCGGATTGCTTTGAATCTGATCTATCTAGAATAAGCTGAGGGGTAATATTCCAGTCTCCTCCAAGAAAGATTGTTCAAGGTGGGTTGGAAGAGACTAGCTCTATCAGTTTTGTGAAAAATGCTGGGGAGTCTATATTTTGGGGCAAATATAAAGCCAATTGTAATTAGATGAGAACCCAAGGATCTGTGTAGTAGTATATAGCACCCTTGGATATCCCAGAGCTCTTGGACCAGTCTAAAGGGAACTTTTTTGTTAAATAAAATTGTAACTCCGCCTTGGCTTGTAGATACCCCTGTGCCAAAAGCTTGCCCTACCCATCCTTTACACAAGAGGAAATTATCATCTCTTCTGAGGGGGGTTTCCTGCAGACAAACTACATTCACTTTAAGAGTCCATAAATGCTTCAAAATGATTTGTCTTTTACCTCTGTCCCTGGCCCCTTTTACATTCCAGCTTAAGAATGTGTATGGGCCAGACATTGCTTATTAATTAATACTGGTATGGAGCATATAGATGTGAGATATAACAGATGTAATAACAGAAATACAGATATGATGTCTCTTTGCATTGTGAGGAGAAAAAAAAACAACCCCCCAAGAATCTTCTTCTCTCCTCCCCCTCCCTTGAAAACCCCCTGAAATCCCTTATTAACTATCCCCAGTTCTTACAACTGCACCTCAAATCTAGTCTGACAGGTGATGCTATAAGCAAGCCTATAAACAATTATTGCCCCCACAGCCCCCCCTCACTTGCTTTTACTATTTAGTAAGTAATTATCCATTCAAAATTCCAGCTATTGTAAATAATATAGATTGGCTTTATCTAAAAGAAACCATTACTCCTTCGTGAAAGGGCTATCTCTTTTCCTAATAACTTAAAATGCAGTATTATAATAGTTAGTAAATGCTAATATAAAATGGATGTAATATTCAAATAACAAGACTGTAAACAAATGATCAGTTCACAGAAGGCTGCCTGTTTCTTCACACACAATCCATAGCGCTAATCGCCAGTAATGTTGTGAGAAGTTAACCGTGATGCAAAACGTGATGCTGGAAAGAATGTAAGCTCTTCTCTGAGAACAGTACTTGAAAGTCAGTGATGAAGAGATGCTGACTTCAAGACTCATCCGATCAAAACAACGGACCGAGTAGATAGAAAAGTGGAGCACAGGTGGTGTACCCTGATATACTTGTACTCTCATGCCATTTTTAGCAGATGTAGAGAGCTCGTAGCCTTGGCACAAAATAATCTGCCGCTACTGCCTTCAGTTAGTTGACCATGCAATTTAAAATGAAGGACTCATTTAAACAAATCTGGAAGTGCCATCTTCAGCTCACACAGATCTTGATCCTGGGATTCATAGGTCTTCCAGTGTTCTCCCAATTTAACTTGCAAAAGTGCAGGGTACCTTACATGGAATGGCTTATCAGCTGCAATCAATTTGGACATGAGTGGATGTAACTCTTGATGTTTCAGCCTGACCGACTGGGGCAAATCTTGAGTAATTCTTACTCATTTTCCTTCCAACAAGACCTCCTGTAAAGCTTTCAATCAAGAGAGAATATGTTGCTTATCTAAAAAGTTGGGCAACTTAAAGATAATGGGCCTGGGCGGTGAGCCGGGGGATGGAAGTGAGCGAAGTGCCCTCTGAGCTCTCTCCACCATGTAGGAAGAACTGTTCAGAGATGGGCCTGCAACTTTTTTGCAAAATCTCTGAACAAAGAGAATGGGCGAGGTACCTTCCTCCTGCTCTGGAATGCCGATTATTAGGAGATTATTCCTATGGATTCTCCCCACCAGGTCTTCAAGTTTATCCTCGAGATTTTTAATTCTCTGGTGAACAATTATGTGATCTAAGGCTGACTTGTCATGTTTTTTCTAGAATGGTATCAGGCGTGCTTCAGAGTCTCGGACTCACATTGTAAGGGAGTCCATTGCTACTTTAATTTGATATAATTCTTCAGTAATAGTAGTTATAGAGTCTTGCTTAGGTTTCATAATCTCTAAAAAACATTCTTCTATCAATGGGGTGGTTCCAGTAGTGGCTTTCGGAGTTTGTGGTTTGGGACGCTTAGGAGTCTTGTCCTTTTTGGGAGATGCTGGTGGCTAGTGCCATGGTGGTGCTTTGTACATAAATACTTCCATTTTTGGTGGTTCATAGGAGGCAGAAGGAGCTGGTATGTTAAATCAGCCAAGAATCACTCGTTTTGACTGAAAAAGTAGGTTAGCAGTGGGTTTATTGCGAGTGTGGAGAGGAGCAAAAGGAGTCTGCTGCCTGTCTTCTAAACTGCCATCACGTGACATTTTTAATTTTTAACTATGTGTCTAATCAGTGAATGACTTGTGAATGTGAGCTCTACATTAATCTCTTCTGATAATGTGCACACTAGTGTTATGTGTTAGTGTAAGAGTTAATGCTGTGTGTAAGTTCTATTTGTTTGCCCATTTCAAGCATCAATCACACAGCTGCTTGATGGTAGAGAAAAGCATTTAATCCTTAAGTACCATGAGACTTATAACATTGAGGTGCAATATATGGAATAAGCTCTTACATTGTAAGCCTGTAGTTCCGAGCACAGGACCCAACTTAAGATAGTGGTATCTGACTGATGTATTTGCTTAATAAAATATTTCAGTGGGGTCAAGATCTGGGCAGACAATAGCAACAAATAAGGGGTGGACTCAAAGGACAAGCACTGTAATACTTGTAATAGATTACCTAGAATGATAATCCTTAATAGATAAATAATATATTATTATTGGTAGTAGTAATAATTAATTTTCAGAATGGAGCCTAATGAGCTATAATGAGAGCACTGGGGCAGGAACAGGAGATGTCCTGTACCTGGCCAGGAGGTGAGCATTACTTTTGGTTCCCTGTGTAATTTTTAGTAGCCAGGGACTGACAGTGGCCTAAAGGGGAAATCTACCTAGACTTTTTAATGAGGGTAGGTAGTATGAATGCCTGAATCAGTGAAAGTACTGCTGAGTGAAGATAGTGTTCCATTTAGTTAGTGCTCCAGCTGATCTTTAGTAGGTGTTTGACTTGGTGGAGCCCCAGTAGGAGGCACTGGTGCTTACCTCAACCAGCTGTCAAAGATGCCCTGCCCTATTATGAATGATTTTCCCGGCAATCAAACAAAAAACTGTCACTACATCTTCTAGTGGTGTATGCTGTTAAAATAAAAATGATTTTTAAGTCGGAATTAATAAATAACAGTAATGCAACAGTATGAGTTTCATGATCTAAAGAAAAAAAAAAAAACAAGGTGTCCATGCTTGTGGACTCTCATATTAGGCAGAAGGAGCTGTTAATGGTAAAAATAGCAGGTTTACACGCTGAGGTAAATGTGATCTGAGTTCTAGCTGTTAATATTAATTACACTTATTTAGTTGAGCCTGCAGGCAAGAAAAATGTTATTTATGTTTTTCAGTTGTCTAACATGTTATGTGATACTTATATGAAAGAATAAAAAGATGGCATGTTTCAGGTTGGCTTAGTAGTTAGTTAAGCTCTTTTTCTCGGATGTGAAGGCTTGTTCTGGAGGGGTCTAAATGTCCACATCAAAAGCATCAGGACTAATATACAATCCCGATAAGTAGGTCAGTATAATATATATATTTTTTCAATCTAGTCATTTGTGGTACAACTGTCTGATAATCTTAGGTCTGATAATGTGCACTGGTCAGTAAAAGGATACCTGCTGATCTAAGCTGCCATCTGAAATTGGATCAGACTTATTTAGTGCAACAGAAGCATTGACAGTGACTTATTTTTAAGGGTCGGAATGCAGTTACTCTCCATAAATGTTTCATGCAGTCAATGACATAGTAGATAGCAGTGGACTTGAACCCAAACCTTACAGATCCTGATGTAAAATGAAAGCTAGTTTGTACAGGTTATCCAGGTGTGTTGTACTCAGCTAGCTTTAATACTGTAGCTGTGAGTGAGACAGTATGTATTTTACCCAGAGATGCATATTCTGTTGACAAGAATACTATATCCAATATGTTGCACTGGCAGCTGAGGCACTTACAGTTCTGAAACTGAGTATTATGGGCAAACATCACCACTGTCACTATACACCTGCATTAAATGCTTAGTCTCCAGATGAAACTATATGTTAACCATTCATTTGCCATTGTGAATGGATAGGAAAAAAGGGTGTATTTATTCATCTCATTGCTCCTATTAATACTGTAACAAGTACCCTGTACACTCCCTGACTGCTAAACCATCTCTGCGGCACCAGCTCCAAACTGTGCAAAGGGTACTTATTAACAGCAATGAGATGAATAAATAAACCTTCCCTTCCCTTCTTGTCCAGCCTTTCCCTTCCTGTCCAGCCACACTGTCAAATGTTGGACAAAGATACAATTTCATCAGGAGACAATGGATGTAATGCAGGTATGCTGTGACAGCAATGATGTATGCCTGAGGTTTCAGAGCTTTATGAGCATTACATGAAAGTGCATCATACTGGATATGGTTGTCCTATAAATGGAAGTGCAAGGCCTGGAGAGCCCTATGCTTCCATGGCTACATACATATATGCATCTATGGAGGGATGGGAGCACTGGGCCCTCAAGGCCCTGCACTCCCACAGACAAATAAGGATATGATTATACTATCTGAAAAAGAAAGCAAATTCATTGATACAGACTTTGTTACTGCATCAGTTAGGGTTGCTACTATAGTGACAAAATCAGGGAAATGTGGTGTTAGAGTTTCCAACTCTAACACCCCACCCTCATCCTGCAGACACTGACAGGTGTCAGGGGTGTGCCTTGGGATCATCAGTCCTAACGCTCACCTCATTACATAAGTAAATAAGCTGAGATGGGTACAGTACAGTACAGGAGAATGGGGTGAGCATTAGGGCTGTCGACCCCAAGGCACCCTCCCGATGACTGTCAGTGTCTACAGGGTAGGGATGGGGTGTTAGGACTGGAAACCCTAACACCACATTTCCCTGCTTTTGTCACTTTAGTAACAGCCCTAACTGGTTCAGTAATAATGTTTTTTGCAATGTATAGGTATATTATTATAATTAAGCGGTAGCACAAGAATAGTTAAAGTTGAATGTCAACTTCTATGTTAAACTCTTATTTGTGAGTCTTAATAACTTTGGAGTCATTGCACAGATACACACAAAATGTGGCATGCATACTCTATAGGGATATGCCTCTTGATGTGCTAAATTTCATTTGAGTCTGTTGTTTGTTTTTTGAGATATAAAGTGCCACTTTACAGTATTTACCAGTCTTTTTGCCAGTTTTCTTTTTGGCATGGGTATCTCAGGAACAACTTTATATTTTAGTCTGAAATTTTCAGGGTAGAAAATCATTGGGTCACAGATGTGCTTTTTGAAGGTATCCAATAATATGAGTGATTCAAACTGAGTGACTCAATTTGATTGCCTGTTAATAGAGCGAGTATGGCAAGATGCTGAATGAGGAAAGAGTGATTCTAGGGGAGCAATAATGGTGACAGAGAGATAGAACAGTGGTAGAAAGGGACTGATGTAATTGAGGATATAAGATATAGTTTGGCATGCAACTGGCTGCTGGCCATCTGTTGTGGTGGAAGAGTGATAAGGTTGAGGTGCAGGAGGTACTGGGTTCTAGGCTGGTGAGGGATTTATATATTTAGATTTTGTAGTTGGCACTGAGTGGGGTTTTTTTGGCTGCTGTTCCCTTTTCCCAGCATTTGTGCTCCACGCTCCCCTTCCCCTGTCCCTCATTCTGATGATTTAAACCACCCCCAAATAGCCCCTTCCTGAGTTGTCACATTACCCCAGTGTCAATGCCACTGATTTATGGTGATTAAAACAATGAAATTCCGTTTTCAAGACTTCAGATTCTATAATTGTACCACTGATTGTTACTCTAATTTCCAGATTTTACCAGGATTCTACTGTCATTCTTTTAGCATGGGTATAAACAATCAGAATAAAAGAAGGTTTAATATACAGAACAAATAAATAAAGCAAATTAAAAAATAATACAGGAAGCAATCATAAGAAAAGAACAAGTTTTGTAGATTTGCTTATCTGGTATAACTGTGTCCAGTGCTGGAGACCCCATCTCCACAAGGACATAGACAGGATAGAGGCAGTCCAGAGGAGGGCAACTAAAATGGTGCAGAGTCTGCAAGAGAAGCCGTATGAGGAGAGACTAAAGGAGCTTAATATGTATACCCTTGAGGAAAGAAGGGGAGAGGGCGGACATGATAGAAACTTTTAAGTACCTCAGTGGAATCAGCAAAGTCCAAGAGGGTAGCATTTTTCAGAAAAAGAGACTTGCAAGTACAAGGGGACACAATTTAAAGATAGAAGGAGGGCAGTTCAGGGGCAATGTGAGGTAGTATTATTTCACAGAGAGGGTAGTGGATGCATGGAACAGCCTTCCTGAGGAGGTTGTGGGGTCTAAACCTGTGGGAGAATTCAAGAATGCATGGGACAGACATAAGGCAATTCTTGTGGGGGTAGGAAGAAATAGGCTGTTGGTTAACTAGAATCTGCGGCCTATCCTGTAGGTAGGGAAATGGGAAGACTGGATGGGCCTAGTGGTCCTTATCTGCCATCAAAGTCTATGTTTCTATGTTTCTATTAAAATGTCAGATTCCATGGAATCTTTGTTCATACTGGTGTTCAGGCAGTCCAAATTCAGGAATTTTACCAGATTTTCTGGTAAAAACTGAAGAACAGCTGCCTTGATTATAATTATTAAGTAGGGTGCTGGGGTGAAGCCCCCCACATGGGGATGTAGTCCTCTGCAAAAATACATACCAGTTATTGGTCCCGGTGAGTTTGTTGCGACTGTCGCTCATTATGTTTTCTGTGTAATGCACTGTCACTGTATCAGTTTTTGGTGAAGTGCATTTGTTGTCATAGCAGGCGCTGTTTAATTTTTGCCATTATGACATGGAACCCCTTTTGAAGGTTTGGGGAACAAATATTAATCCTTTCAAAAGTTAATAAAGTTTTAATGTTCCCATTATTTTCTAGATAAAGTTAAGTGTCCAGTACGAAAACAAGGTTGTTGTCACAGAGGGGAATCTTGTCGCAGGTAAGGCCTCATAGTATCACAGTGTTACAAGAGGTTCCTGTACCCTTATTGGTACCCTCAGAAGTACACCATAGACAGCTAGAGTTTAGGTATATGTTATACTAACATATGAGGCTAAGGACATCTACCGTATAAGAGTAGATGTCAGGATATGCACACATATTATTGTAATACATTTTGCTTGCTAATACATACATATCCTTTTATGCATTTTCTGTGTATTTCTTATTTATAAGTTGACAAGACACCTGTGTCCTTGGAATAATTATGGGACCAGATATTCAAAAGGGTTGCACCATGTGCAATAGGGTTGCACCTGCGCAAGTCCGAATTTGCGCCATTCTGCGATATTCAGCAGGAGGCAGTTGCACCACTCAAAACAAGCTGAGCAACAGTGCAATGCAAATGAATGCATGCTGAACTGGAGGAGGAGGAACCATGCATAAACTGCACAGCCCAATATTCAGCCGGGCCGTGCAGAGTTGTGCAGGCGCAATCCCCAACCTGCACCTGCACAACTTTGAGCCAAAAAAAAAAGGATCAAGTCGAGGGCCACCCACAGGTGGGCTGCTGCAGCTGCCACCTCTGGCTGGCCATCAACCCACTCCCTGTGCCCCCCCTGCAGCCCGATCGTGGGAAAAAGTGTAAAACATCCCCACCCCCCACTGGCCCGACCGCTGGCAACAACAGAAAGTCCCTCCCTCGACTGGCCCGATCACCAGCATCGCTAGTACCTCCACTAGCCCGATTGTGAGCAGCAAAGTGTCCCCCCAAACATATCCCTGGTGGTCTAGTGGACCGCTAAGCCCTATCGCGGGCTGCAGATGTTTAAAGCACCCCCCCAAGAACACATCCCTGGTGATCTAGTGTCCCTCCACTCCACCCACCCAGGAAGCCCTACCACTCTGCTCCCCCCCCACAGTTGGTGGGCGGCAGCATCCCACCTGCTTGCCACCCCACCACCTGCCGACTGACTGCCTGGTTGGGCTGCATGCCCATTAGTGCAGAGCAAGAGCCAATGGGTGTGCAGCCCATACCATACAAGGCAGTCCAGATTTGTGAATGATCGGGCTTAGCAGTCCACTGGACCACCAGGGATATGTTTGCGGGGGGTTTAGACATTTGCAGCCCGTCATCGGGCTGCTGGGGGGTTACTTCAGCTTTTACCCACAATTGGGCTGCAGGGGGTGTCAGTCCCCAATGGCTGCTGCCTGGCAGGGCACCAGGTGCAAGTCCTCGGGGATTGGTGCACCTGCATGCTAATGGTATGCAAATAGGGCCACAAACAGATGCAAATGGATCCCCATGCATCTTGCATGAATTATGGCCCCATTTGCATGTCACTTTTTGAATATCAGAAATGTGCTCATGGTGCAATGGTACTTGCACCACCGCAAGTTGAATGCACCACTCTGACCACTTGCAGTGGTGCAAGTTCCACTGCACCATGCACAGTGGCTGTGGCCTGTGGGGTGATATTCAAAGGGGTTGCTCAAGGGTGCAACTCCTTTGAATATCGCTCCAGCTACACCCCTGCACAATTATTTTGTGCAGCGCAAGGGCTTGCACCACAAAATAGCGCAGTTTGAATATCTGGCCCATGATATATAAGTCGGCATTGACACCTTTTGGTGATTTGTACTACTATGCTGAGTTATGTAAGACTCTGTATAAGAACTCTTTTGTTTCACAAACTGATGACTACTGCAAAATTGTATAATTTTATCTTGGACTGTGGAGCCTCCTCTTATTTAGCCAATAGGGCTCATTACTGTAACTAGAAATGTTTCTGTCTTAGAGTAACCATAGTAATTATCATAGGTATATAATGTGATACACTAAATCTTGTACCTCAGAGATCCCAAGAGACACAAAGAAACCTCGAAGTATAGGGAACGCTTAGCACTGGCTCCCAGTTTGTATTGGTAAGAACTGCTTAGGGCAATTGTGATTTTATCCTTTTTGGTAGTAATAAACAAGTTTATTACTCTAATGCAACATGTCTGTGATTACTTGCATTCCCAATATTGCCAAGAACCTGAAAGTGAGGTTTAGACCTCCTGACAATTGGCGACCACGTACAGGCAACATTTGGTGTTTGTAAACTTTCACTAGTTGCTCCAACTTTTCCCTTCCCAGTGGGGACAGTAGGTGTACATTTCCATATCACCTCTCCTGTTTTCATATCAGTTTGTAGTCACTTATAGAGTCTGGCTGTTTTTCTCGGGTGTGGTCAATGCTGACTCAACCCACTCCACAGCAGCTTTGAATTGTAAGCCTTCAAATTCTACAGTAGCCCAACTGTGTATAACGTGCTCCTGCTGTGGATCAATACATAGCACAGTGCCTTTTTCACAGTTTGATTTTTCATTCCCTTCCACACAATGGCCACCATATCAAATATCTGTGCAGAACTGAGACTTGATGTCTCAAACTTCCTTGCCTCCCATGGAGGATGGGCTGACTTCGTGTGGGATGCAAGTCAATCTAACAACCCTATACTGGGGATTTCAACCCAGTACACAGAGATGAGACAATCAACCAATAAGCGTCAAACTAAAGAGCTGATGGTCATAACTCTATGCTGCTCTGGAAGCCTCTGAAGCAAGGTTTCAACCCCTTGATCTGCAGATTCCATCTCTTGAGCAAGAGATGAGTCTGCAGGAAATGGAATGCATTAGACTGCAGCAAAATATGGAGTCTAAGCTTCAAACTCTGCATAATGAAAAGGATTCACTTTTGCATCATTTAGCTCAAGCTGGAGAACAGAAACTTTTTATGTTGAAGCAGGAGTGTGAAAGTTTGAGACAGGATAAGGGACAGGCATTACATATGAATGACTTGTTAAGTACTGCAAATGCACAGTTGAGTGAGGAGAAGGGAGAGCTACAGAACAAGATAAACCAGGTACATAATGACTTAGAAGTGGCTACTAGGGACAATCACAAATTGAGTGCCACATATAGAGTGTTGCAAAGCAAATACAGGATGAGATTGATATGGATGTTGCAACTATGAGTCATGCTGAATGTAAAAGTAAGAAGGTGAAACTGCGCCATCAGCGGGAGGTTCTGGCTGGACATGTTAAGGCAATGAGGGCGTAGCCCTTGCCTTACACATGTCATCTGAAGGGGAGGTATCAAATGATGACATCTCTCAGTACAACACCCAGTCACACCCCTACTATGGCCCAAAAACCCCACCCAGCCATTCACAACATGGCTGGTCTCCACTCCACCCACACCATGTTAAACGTCGTCGACGTCGTGACGCACATCATGGGAGATACCAACATGGCGGCCCCCATGATGGGGGGGAGCGGGCCCAGGCCTGGTCCCAACGGCACCACCGATTTCTGTTATTAATGTAGAAGACAGGCAGGAGATAGAAATAATGACTGAGAATCCAATAGGTAATGTACCTCTTTCTGAGAGAAGAAAATGGGCCATTAAAACCCAAATTAGACAGCTTCTACAAGAGGCTGGCACTCAGGATGGCATTGTTCATACTGTGGCAGAGGCTGCAGTTCGGACTGCCCTGGATGGCACCCAAGATAATCTACTCTGCCTAATCGGCCTCATAATCCCGTACAAATGGCCTACTCTGTTCAGCAAATAGTTGACAGTATTGGTCGGATGAACCCGTCCAACAATCTCAGCTGTCACTTGGAAAAGGTGCATTCTAAATCCAAGATGCTTAGTCTTGCTGCAGAATATCAGGTCCAGATACTACGCCAGACCATCAATCCTAGATTTTGGGCCAAACTTCCTGATGCCATCTGCCAGGATGGCAACACCACCTTTGATGAGGTTGCAGCTGAGCTCATTTCTGCACACAGCCCAGGTGTACTAGAAGTGATGCTTGCATACCCTGTAAAACAGAATGCAAAGGAAAGTCCAGCGACTTACCACCAGAGACTCTGGATGGTCTACCAAGCAGGAAAGCACCTAGCACAAGAAGCTGTGGATGTAGATCTTATTGAATTTAAGACCCTGTTTCTTAGGAACATGATTCCTGCAGTACGAGAAAAGGTAGAGCCAACCACTTATCCTGACATGGACAGGTTTGCTGATATCCTTCAGAAAACCAAGAGAGTTTACCAATTTTATATCTGTGATCTGGGTTCCAATTCCAAGAAAGTAGCCACCGCGGAGCCTATTCAAGAGGCAGAGATGCACTACACAGCTGAAAGGCAGGCCCAACACCAATTTCCCTTCCCCACAGACAACCAGCACCCCCAACAGGTCCAACAATAACAACAACAACCAAAACAGCAACAACAACAATGGGGTAGGAACCAGAATTACCATAAGAATAAAAAACATAAGAATAAGGGCAAACAACAACAGCAAAGAACTGGCCCTTCATATAGGGAGATAGCCAAAGAGAATCAGAAATTCTGAGAGCTCCTGGGGCAAGTGCACTCTGTGGTGGATGCTGTTCCTGCTCACTCCCTTGTGGCTGTACAACCAGCGACCCAAACCCCGACAGGCCATGGTGACACTGGAAGTACAGGCCTGAATCCAGAAGCTCCTCCCTATACACTGTAGCATCAGTGCAACATGGTGAAGTGGTTCAAAGAAGCCAGGCCCAACCTCTCCATGCCCCCAGCAGTACAGATTGACAATTACAGGCCCCAGTATGGATTATAAACAAGCCTGTCTTGGATAGAAACAGAAGGCCCTGCACCAAGGCCAAGGTCAGGGGCTGCCTACTTGTAGTCTTACTAGATACAGGTGCAGCTATGTCTGTTTTACATGATGACCACCTGGACACATCCCCTTGGTCCACCGGATGGAGGACCAACATGTCAGGAGTGGATGGTACTAGGTTATCTGAATACTGGTCTCTGCCCTTGCCAGTAGAGTTAGGCCATTTAAAGGCCTCACACACCTTCCAACTGATAGTAATGCATGATCACCCTAGTATCATAGGAATTGACTTCCTTGCACCACACGGATGTGTGGTAGATTTAGCTAATATGCTATTGATACAAATTCAGGGTCAGTACCACACTATCTTGATCCCTGATTCACACGGTGTGGCAACAATATCTTCTAACAACAAAGAATATGACGTTACAGATTTGTTCAAAAACCATGAGCTTTTCCCAAAGCTTCTCCCCATTTTGCAATGACATCTGGAAGTGTTTGCAATCAACAAGCATGACTGTGGCAGAATACACACTGTCATCGAAGTGCCAGGCCCAGCACATGAGAGGAAAAGGCAATATCCTTTCCCAACTGAGGCCTTGCCTTCTGTCAGAGAAACAATCAAGTCACTTCTCAAGCAAGGAGTAATGAGAACTTGTGTTTCTACTGCCAATTCCCCAGTGTGGCCCATGAAAAAACCCACAGGTACCTGGAGACTTACTATTGACTACAGGAAACTGAACCAGGTCACCCCCACTTGTTCACCAATTGTAACATCCGCACCTGATGTGCTACAACTTCTGATCCCTGACCTAAAATGGTTCAGTGCTCTGGATATCTCTAATGGTTTTTGGTCATTACCATTGGCCCCTAAGAGTCAATATAAGTTCACCTTCACCTTTGAAGGAAGACAGTACACGTGGACTTGCTTACCACAGGGATTACATAACAGTCTGTCCCTGTTCCATCTGCATATGATGAATGCCCTTGAGGGTTTCTCTACTCCCCAATGTCTCTTGAAGTATGTTGATGATCTGTTGCTGGCAACTGCCACACAGGAACAACACTTGGATCTCTTGGACAAACTACTGACTCTCATTCCGAGAGCATGCCTGAAATGCAATCCAGCAAAAGCACAACTACTTCAGAAAGAAGTACTCTTTCTGGGTCTGAAAATAACTGACCAAGGCCGAAGCCCTAGCTGGAAGAAGATACAAGGATTGCAAGGCTTCCCATTGCTTACCAGGGCAGCAACTCTTCGATGGTTCCTCGGTATGGTGAACTATTCTAGAGATTTCATCTGTGATTTTGCTCAGAAAGCTGCTCCTCTGTATGAGCTATTGAAAAAGGACATTCCATGGACCTGGGTCCCTTTACATACTCATGCTGTGACATCACTGAAGCAGGCCTTGGCCTCCACCCCAGCTCTGGTTAACCCCGAATCCATCATTTCTGTTCCTTCTGAAATGTGCCACCTCTGACATTGCCATGTCAGCAGTGCTGGGTCAGAAGGTTCACGGCATCCTGAGACCTATTGCATATGCATCACAGCTCTTGACCCTAATGGAATAGAATTACAGCCTTTATGAAAGGAACCTTCTGGCCACTTACTGGGCTGTCAAGCACTTTCTGTATATCATTGGGTACTCTCCAGTGATTATCAACACCAACCACACACCAACTACCTTCCTGTTCTCAGACAGAGTCAAGGATGTGTCAGTCTCAAATACCAGGCTGACACACTGGTCACTTCTTCTCCAGGATAGAGACATACAGATGCACCCAACTAAAATTCCATCTATACTGGCTCACAGACTCCTTTTCCAAGGAGAGCCCTATGACTGTACACTGCAGTCACCTGGTCTTCCAGATTCAGGTCCTTTCCTCTCTGCCACACCACAAATAATTGACACACTTCTTTGTGTTGTATCTTCACTGATGGGTCAGCATCCTACTATCAGGGAGAACAAATTGCAGGGATGGGCATTTTCATGATTTACCCTTATGGGAACACTGTTAAAATCTCTAAGCATTGCAGTGTAACATCATCGCAGTATGCAGAGGTGGTAGTGGTGGCCTGTGTCCTCGAGTTCATCCAGCATGGGACTAAGGATACTATCATTTTTACAGACTCTAATTGGGTTTGTTGTTCACTTACAGAATGTCTTCCTTTCTGGCAGAAGAACTCCTTCCTCTCTGCTGACGGCAGCCCAGTGAAGTACAAGGAACTGGTAATATACATACATTCACTGGCACAAAAATTTGCACACAAACTTTATGTACACAAAGTTAAAGCTCACTCCCTCCATGATCCCTATCATGCCTTCAGTGATACAGCAGACACCCTTACCAAGGAAGGAGCCTGAGGGGAGGACACATGGATGATGGACCATCCAGAGGCTAATGCAGCCATACATATTGCAGCACTCAGAAAGAAACCTGAACCCTTTTCCCCTTGGACCTCTCTGCAGCCCAAAAAAAACTGATACTGAACTCAAAGAGGTGTTCAGATTCCTTGACAACGGTACCAAAGAGAAGCTTCCCACACATAACCCCTCTCGGATACATGAAGGTAAAATTACACTTGTCAATAGATGACAAGCTCATCTGGTATCAGCCAGATAATCCCACTACCAAGTTATGGGTGGTCCCCAGACACCTTAGGTCTGAATAGTTGCACCAAGTGCATGATACTCCCACTGGTGGACACCAGGGAGTGGAAAATACCTTCCAGAGGCTTAAGACCACTGCCTGGTGGCCTTGTGTCACCAAAGATGTCAAACAGTACATAGATAATTGTCTTGTTTGTGCACAAAATAACCCCATCCCCACCAAATGAAATGCCAAACTTTTACCTCAATGACACTTTGGCCCTTAGCATGCCATACAGATCAATTTTATTGGTCCCTTAACCAATACCAGCAGAAATAGCAAGTATGCTCTTGTGGTAACTGACTGCTTCTCCAAGCAGGTTGAAGCTTTCCCCACTAAAACATGCACTGCTAAAACCACTGCCAAAATTCTGGTGGAACAAATTTTCTCCAGGTGGGGCCTACCTCTTAAGGTAGACTCTGACAAAGGAACCCATTTTACAGGTGAGTTAATGAAAGAATCTCTTAAACTCCTCAGAGTTCAACAAAAGTTCCACTTACCCTACCACCCCCACTCTTCAGGTCAAGTAGAGAGAGCCAGCAGATGGATTAAGCAAATGCTTTCCAAATTTATTGAGGACAATCCCAAAACATGGGATTCCCTACTGTCGTTACTCCTTATGGCATTTAGGGGTACACCCTCAGCCACCACCCAGCTCCCACCCTTTGAAGTGATGACTGGAAGATAGATGGGATTACCTGAACACCTGTTATTTGACCTGCACACTCCCATTGCAGACCATGTGTCTGTAGGTCAATATGTGGAAAAACTCAGAAAAGACCTTGCACACACACACACACACACACACACACACACACATACTAGTATGCTGCTAACTGCATGGGTAAGGCCCAGCAATGATCCAAAATACAGTTTGGCAAGCATGCACAAGAAGTGGATTGGCAGGTTGGAGATCAGGTAATGGTCCTCAGATTTGCACATCCCACCCATTCCTTCTCCAATAAATTGGAAGGCCCATACCCCATTATCAATAAGCTTACTCTAGCAGTCTATCAAGTTAGACTCCTGTACAACAATAAACTGACTGACAAATGGTTACATGCAAACAAACTTAAACTGTATCAAGAAGTTTAATTACTTTTTCTCACCCCATTGGGCAGAATAGTACTGATTCACTAATGTTTGATTTTCCTTTTCAGATACATTGACAAGATGCCTATCTTGTTCCATTACCTCCAAATCTCAGGAGTCATCCCCTGCATCCAAGGCATGGCACCGAACCTCCTACCACACCTTGATCATCCAGCATCTCCTTTAGAGGGAGTATCCATCGATATACCTGATAATCTGATTACTGACCAGAAAGGTTCCGATGCTTACCACATCACCGCGGTTATCGCTCCTGATAAATCTGCCCTACAAATTGAATGGAAAACCACATCACAAGGACACAATCTCCCTGTGGCCAAACACTCTCTAAAGGGACTTTCCAGGGTTGGCCCAATGCTGAATTATCCCTGAATGGTTCTTTGTCCTTGCTACAAACTGCTCCTAGACATTCTGGTTTATACAATGTTACTGCCTTAATTGATCCTTCATATTGTAATTTTTTGTCTAAGGATACTGCTTGAGTCTAAGGATATTGCTCAAACATTTTGTGCTGTACACCACACGGCTTCTGCTGCCATGTATCTCTCTGTGTTACCACCCACTGATAAACAGTTTTTGGAATGTCCAAAAGCACACCCCTGGTCCCCGGGTGATCTAACAGCCACAGCCCTCCCTGGTTCATTGATTAACAATTTACAATTTGTGCATATACCTGTGTTGTTTAATCTTACTTACTGGAATATGAAAGAATTTGGTATGTGTCAAAATACTAACATGTCAGCATTTTATAGTATGTTATTGCTTGATAGTTTAGTTGAATTTCAGATACACACTCAAGACCCTATTGCCCGGGTCCATACTACTGAACATAGAGGCAACTTCAGGAGAAAATGCAATCCTGATGATCAAAGTCATAAATGTAATACATGTCAAGTTGACAGTTCTGATGTCACAGGTGCAACAGGTACTGCCACAGGTCTCTTTGGTACAGCTATGTCTTTCTGGAATAAGGCAGACATTGCTTCTATCAAATCTCATTCTGCCAAATTTCAGACTGGTTGGGTCAATAATATACTAGCCCTATTATTTCATGGTATGGATGGCCTTAGTCAGGAAAAAAGATACACTGTATACAACATGCATGACATTGCTAAGGCATTCACAAACTCTAAAGACAGGATCAAAGCTCTTATTGCACAGAATAACAGAGAAGCAGATAAACAATACATTGCTAGAGAGATTCTCTCCTCTGCCTATGGCTCATATATTACCACTACCATCAACAATCTCTTACGTGATCTAGAATCTGGAAGAATCCCTGAAATCATACATGATAGACGCATTTCCAAATGATATTGTCCATGATGTAAAACCCCTTGCTGTATTGCTATGTGTATGCAACAATCTCTAACTATTCCTCTTTCTACAGCTAGAAACCTGGGTTTTGTGACCAGGCACCCTAACACTGGTCTTTGTTTCACATAAGAAATGTTCCATAAGAGATACAATGTATTTTTCTTTTACTGTTTCTTTATCACGCTTTGATCCCACTACAACCTTGTTCAACAAGCTTGCACTGGTGCACTCCATTTGGCACCTTAAAGAAGACATCTACAGAGAACGCCTGGATCTACCGCCTCTACTGGTTTTCCATCCTTTCCTGGATGCCTGGATTGCTCTGCATATGGACTGCTATGTGAAGAAACAATACATTTACTTGTGTTGATGTGATGTATTTGATGTTATTCAACCTGTCTGTGGTTATTCTCCAGATAGCATTGATTGGACTTTTACCATGTATGATGACATCACCACGAATGGCACGGATTTTGCAGACTCTACATTGACTCCGAATAAACTTTATCTATCTTATCATGAGGAGGTTCATTGCCTGTCAACATGGATTTCCAAGATGGCCTACATCTGCCCGGTCCAGTTGTGAAAGTGGAGACTCCCTACTGTTCATTCTCTGTATAATTCTGATGGGGAGTATTGCATGGTAACTAATTTCAAAAGCTATACTTACAGATCTGAAACATGTGTTATTGATTCCCCCAGTTTCTGATTTGTTCCACACCAGAAAACTATTATTGGACATACTGTTATAACCCCCAACCCCCTTGTCGATGTAGACATCATTGATGGTAACCCCAATTATCTGCTCACACTTTCAGAATATTTACCATATTTTAATGTACACATAGATCTACTCACATGTACATTAAAATCACTTTTGACAGGAAAGATACACACCTCATCCACATTAGCAATAATATGACCAAAGCCAATGAAGCTATCCTTTCATTAATTAATGATGGTGATAAGAAAGATGCATTGACTAACTTCTGGTTAGAAATTACTTTCAAAGGTCTTGTTATTATACAAGCATTTTTTATATTTTTCTTGATTATTATGCTATGCTGCCTTTGACGCATACTGCGCCAACACCATGAGCAGATCGAGTTCCTTTACAAGGCTCGCACGTTGGGTTTGTAAATGACCACTGCTCCATGATCTTTCCATAGATTAGCCTATGTTGTCCTTGGAGGCAACAAGGGGGGAATGTTACATGAGGTCCCTGCACCCTTATTGGTACCCTCAGAGGTACACCTTAGACAGCTAGTGTTTAGGTGCCTGTATATGTTATACTAACATATAGGGCTAAGGGCATCTACCGTATAAGAGTAGATGTCAGGATATGTATGCATATTATTGTAATACATTTTGATTGCCAATACATACATACATATCCCTTTATGTATTGCCTGTGTATTTCTCACTAATAAGATGTCACGACACCTGTGTCCTTGGAATGATTATGATATGTAAGTCAGCATTGTCACCTTTTGGTGAGTTGTACTACTACACTGAGTTATGTAAGACTCTGTATAAGAACTCTTTTGTTTCACAAACTGATGACTACTACAGAATTGTATAATGTTATCTTGGACCATGGAACCTCCTCTAATTTCGCCAATAGGTCTCATCTCTGTAATTAGAAATGTTTCTATCTTACAGTAACCATAGTAATTATCATAGGTATATAATATGATACACTAAGTCTTGTACCTCGGAGATCCCAAGAGAGACAAATAAACCTTGAGGTGTAAGGAACACTTAGCACTGGCTCCCGGTTCATATTGGTAAGAACTGCTTAGGGCAACTGTGATTTTATCCTTTTTGGTAGTAATAAATAAGTTTATTACTCTAATGCAATGTGTCTGCAACTACTTGCATTCCCAATATTCCCAAGAACCTGAAAGTGAGGTTTAGACCTCCTGACAACAGTGATCATGGTATATTTTTGCAGAGCTCCCTTCTGTCCACCATTTTGTTTTCCTGTTAGGTACGAACACAAAACAAAGTATATAAAATGAATGTAGTACAAAAAAAAACATCAGAACTTAGCTAAACAGTACCAGTTTAGCTACCTTCTGATGTCTTTTTTTAAACTATTGCCAGAAACACCTGCTCTGGCCTATCAAAATCCCTGGTGCTGAGGTTATGGACAGGACTGTTGGGGCCGTGTTCCCTTATAAGAACAGGGGGATTTTCTTGAGTTTGCAGCCACTGCTGGAACTTGTGCTGCTGGCTGCAATTAAATGATTGAGCCAATGTTTGTGAGAACATGCTATCTGTGGACACTGCATTACATACAGTGTATGCACATATTTTGTACTGCTACCTCCATGTTTAATTGGTGTTAAGGGATACCACCCCCACTCACATGATTCTCATTAATATATATTTTTTAGTTTCATTCTTATATTCTGACACTAGGATGCCCACTGCTGGTGTTAGGTGTGCCGGCACCCACACCCACCCCACCCACCCACCTACATTCCCTTCTTTATAACTCAGTTACTGACATTGGGGACATAATCCCCATGTCAGTAGTGCAATACACCCCCAAGCAGTTAGGGACACTGGGGAGCCCTCCCTCACTGTCCCCAAATAAATTATTAATGTTTCCTTGCAAAGAAGAAAACCATCCCCCAACGTTTTTTTTTTTATTTTGCTCCTGAAAAAAAGAAAATGGTCCCATGTCATCCCTGTCATTCTCCTCCCCATCCCCACTTTCCCACTGAGCATCCAACAACCCAGACCCCCTATACCTGTCCCCAGAGGTCACCTGCTGTCATCTTCTGTGGACTGGGACTCGTCTGCACCCTTCAAAGCCAAACCACAAACTAAGAAATGAAGGTAAATGCAGTATAATCTGTTTCAATGGTGTTTTCAACTTATGTTGATATCTTTGCCATTTTCTAGGAATTTGTTCACCAGATTTTCAGCTTGGGCTTTTTGGGACCCCACCTCATAAACACTGTCACTGTTGTTTTGTTAATCAGGCCTGGAAGGTGACTTCATGGTCACTGTGTAGAATCACCTTTCAGGACTGATTAACAAAGTAGCAGTGCCAGTGTTCATGAGATGAGGTCTCAAAAAGCCCATGTTGAAAATTTGGTGGAAAAGTTAATAATAATGGCTGAGTTATGCATGCTCATTGAAATTTTTTCACGCACGTTGATAACTTCGGTAATTTTTAATATTTTGATTCTAAATTTTCAACATAGCCATTTTTTCACACCACCTCATGGACAGTACAGCTGTAATTTTTTACATCCTGCCCAAAATGTGTTTTTGCACCTGTGGCATGGAATGGTGTGGTCCCTGTGTGAAATCACATTTCAGGACTAATTAACAAAATCACAGTGCCAGTGTTACAGGAATGATCTTGGATCCCAAAAAGCCCATGTGGAAAATTTGGTGATGTAATTCCTAAAAATGGCTGAGTTAAATGCACTTGTTGAAATTTTTCCATGCAAGTGCGTAACTTTCGTAATTTTTTATATTTTGACTCCTAATTTTCAACACAGCCATTTTTACATACCACCTCATGAACAATATAGCTGTCATTTTTCACATCCTGCCCAAAACATGTTTTCACACCTGTTGCACAGAATGGCATTTTGACATATATTTAAATATTTTCACCAATGGGGATTATGAGGTGGGGTCACAAGAAGACTAAGTTCAAAAATTGAGGACAAAATATAAAAAAAATGCCTAAGTTATGACCATTCATTACAATTTTGGTACTCCCATTAGTAATTTCAGGAATTTAATATTTTCACCCCAGATTTTCAACATAGCTTTCTTATCACCCAGCCTCATGAATGTTACAGCTGTCATTTTTCAAATATTTGCCAAAATATGCATCGCACCCATGGCATGGAATGGTGTTGCTGCAGCGCAGAATTATGTTTTGATGGGGATTCAAAAATTTTCTCTACCAGGTACATGTGTTGGAGTAATACCATGCCTGTGATGATAGTTCAGTCATGGTTCTATGCACAGATGGGTTTGCATGGTCTGAAAGACCCTACGTTCCCACAGGAAAATAAAAATACAGGTAAACTACTTGAAAAGTAAGTAAATTTGTTACAAAAACTTTGTCAATGCATTAGTTATGGTTGCTGGAAAAGTGACAAAAGTAGGGAAATATGACATTAGAGTTTCCAACACTAACGCCATACCCCTACCCTGCAGACACTGACAGAACCATAGAAACACAGGGCCAGATTTTCAAAGGGGCCATAGATCCACTCAAGCTATGTCAGACAATGAGCTTGAATGAGATCTTGGTGTGCCAAATACTGTGCACCATATTTTGCACAAAAGTTTTCTGTGTGACAAAGTCCCCAAAACTTTTTTTTGAAAGTTAAGTTCTTTATTGAATTTTACAATAGTCAGACATGCGGTACAATTAACTTCAAAACCTGTAACATGTCAATACCTACATCAGTTGACGTGAATACAGCTAGGAACAAAATGCCATAACCTAACCACCCCTCCCCTCCCAACCCCTGGAGGTGCCATCCCAAGTTCCTGTCTGAGATAAAGTAAGCCGATTAGAAGTGCAACGGGACCCAAAACTACAGCGTTCTAAAAACTGAATTAAGACAAAATAAAAGAAGAGTTATTCCTGCCAGAGGTAACACTAATGAGGGATTTAGTGCAAATATAAAGCATACAATTTGCCCCATTTCTGATTAAAGGTGGAGCTAGCATTCCTGGAACTAGCTATTAATCTTTCCATCTTGAAACATAGGGAAATTTCTTTGAGCCATTCATTATAAGAAATATCTAATTCGTCTAACCAATGTCTAAGGACCAATCTCTTAACTGCCATTGAAATTAGGGCTATGTGAAACTTCCGCTCTTTAACCCTGATTTCTGAATATAACCCCAAAATACAAATCTCAGCTGTAAATAGCTCCTTAAGTCCCAAAATCGGGTCAATATTGGTCTTAATTGTGTCCCAGAGTGGAGCCACCTTGGGACATTCCCAGAAAATGTGTAGTAAATTCCCTTCACCCTTACCACATCTTGTACAACTACTAGACTTTAACTTCCCAAATTTAGTTAACCTAGTTGGTGTGTAATACATGTTATTCAGAATGAAAAATTGTGTAAGCCTATTCCTATCTAGAGTAAGATATTTATATGTATCTCTCCAAATCTGACCCCAACTTTCCCGAGGGGTGGGTATGAGAGAGGACCATATCTTGGAACCAGATAATGGCTTAGCATAGTTGGCTACCAAAAGATAATAGTATAGTCTGGCTATACCATGGGATTTGGTAGCGCCTTCCTTTACCTGATCCAAAAAAGGTCTTGTTTGAGAGGGTACACTGACATACCCAAAACTCTTCCCCAGAGAGTGCCTCAATTGAAAGACTTTAAATATGGCTTTCTGTGAGATATTCAGTGCTGTTAGCAAACTAACCGAGGAACGAAGAGAGCCCTGAGAGTAACAGTCTTCCACTAACCAATCGTGGATTTGGGGAAGCCAGTCTGGAGATAAAAATGATCCCCCAATTTTAATATTAGGGTTGAGAGTTAAAGGTTGAGCCACATCTTTGGTGTATGAAATTTTGAGAAAGCTCCAGCAGTGAGAAAGAATTCTAACGGAAAGACCAATGGGCGAGTTCCGAATATCTTCCGGCAAGGAAGAATAGTTATAGTAGAAGATACGGAGGGGGTTAGGTTATACTTATTCAGCAGTTTAAGTTCCAATTCCAGCCAGACGGGTTTGTATCCCCCATTCTGAGGATTACTCCAACGCCCAAGCCTAACCAGCTGACTGGCCCAATAATAAAACCTGAAATTAGGGCGGCGGAGACCTCCCTTATCCTTAGGCAAACTGAGCTTAAAATAAGCTCTTCTGGGATGTTTGCCCCACCAAACAAAATTCGATAAGGCCGAATGAATCCAATGGAAGTAGATTGCAGGGAGCCAAATATTGAGAAGGTTCAGAGGGTAAAAAATACGAGGTAAAATGTTCATTTTAATAACACTAATCCTCCCTCCTACCGATAACGGAAGGCTATCCCATCTATTAAGATCTTTCTGGATTCTTTCCAACAGGTCATCCAAGTTTAGCTTTTTAACTACCTCCACATCTCGAGCTAAATATATACCCAGATACTTGAGAGAAGTCGAGGCCCATTTCATGCCAAATTGAGAGAAATTGGCATGAAACGTAAGGGAGTTAAGAGGGAATATCACCGACTTGGATAGATTTAACCTGTAGTTGGAAACCTTTCCAAACTGATTAATGATATGTAAAACTTCCACTAGTGAAGACTCTGGGTTCGAGAGATGCAAGAGAATATCGTCTGCAAAAACAGAAAGGGTCAAGACTTGTTGAAGAATAACACATCCTGTGATCTGGGGTGAGGCTTTGATACAAAGAATGAGAGGTTCCAGATACAAGTTGAATAGGTAGGGAGATTAAGGACAACCCTGACGGGTACCAGAGTGCAGGGGAAAATGAGACGAGAAAACACCATTGCAATAAATCCTGGCAGAGGGTGAGTTATACACTGCTCTAATCCAATGGATGAAAGTCTCTGGGAAACCCATTCTAACAAGAGTGGCCCACAGGAAATCCCAATTAACCCGGTCAAAAGCCTTCTCAGCATCTAAAGCAACCAACGCCATGGGAACTTGGGACATCTGTGATTCTTGAAAGATATGGGATAGTGAACGCAAATGGTCTGCCGCTGATCTACCCTGAACAAACCCCACCTGTTCAGGGCTCAACAGTACCTGCCATACTTGTTTGATCCTTTGGGAGAGGATCTTAGTTAATATCTTAATATCATAATTTAACAGTGATATTGGTTGGTAGCTAGCTGGTTCCAAGTGGGGCTTATCCAGCTTGTGAATTAGAATAATTATAGCCTCTAACAGTGAAGGATCTAGGGAATCTGAGGAAAGTATATGATTAAACAAATTTAAAAGGAGAGGGGCGATCTCTTTAATGAAGGTTTTATAAAAGTTTGGAGGAAAACCATCAGGTCCAGGGGATTTATCCAGAGGTAACCCTTTAATGGCCTCCTCTATCTCGCTCAAGGTGATAGGGGTGGTTAGTAGATCGCATTGTTGCGCTTGCAAATGAGGGAATGAAATCTTATCCAAAAAACGTTCTATCTCCGAGCAGGGTATCTGAGAGGTACCGGTACCATACAAATCTTTGTAAAAAGATTTGAAAATCTGTGCAATATCCCTTGGAGAGGTTTTGATTGAGCCATCCGATGCCTCTAAAGTGGAGATCAGTCTAGAACTTTCAGCCTCCCTGAGTCTAAGAGCAAGCATTCTACCGGGCTTTCCCCCTGGTCAAGATACCGTGCTTTGGTTTTGAGGATGACATATTCCGGTTTTTTTTGGATCAAATCTTCATATTCATTCTTGAGTTTGCAAAGCTTCTCAAAGTCTGTTTGAGAATTAGAGAGGGAAAAGGTCTCCTCAGCGGTTTTAATTTGATTAGACAGTGAGGAAATCTTAGCCCCCCTCATCTTTTTCCTCCAGGAGGCCAGCTTAATAAATTCGCCTCTAAGGAAGCACTTTAGAGAACACCAAATTAGATCATCTCTTACAGCTGAATTTTGGTTAAATTCGAGAAAAGACAAGATCAAGGATTTGACATGAGAAACAGTTTGGTAGTCCTTCAAAAGTTGGGTATTGGGCTTCCAAGTAGTATCTCTCTGACCAGGTGGGCCAGGGGACAGCTTGATCCAGACCAGGGAGTGAGCCGAAATCACGACTGGCTCTATACCAGAATTGGAAACATTGGCCAGAAGAGAGGAGCTAATTAGAATGTAATCTAGCCTAGCCCATGGATGATGTATTTGGGAGTAGAAGGAGTAACTACGATTGGAGGGATTCAAGACTCTCCAGGGGTCACATAAACCTGTTAAGTTCATAAAATCCTTGAGAGCTATTTGAGAGGGTGAAGGAGGCTTTTTAGTTCTGTAGGTTCTGTCTAAGTCTTGAGTTGGGGTAACGTTCCAATCCCCTCCCAAAATGAATATGGCCGGCAGAAAGCTACTCAGCTTATCGGCCAGTTGCATAAAAAAATTAGGTCCCTGCCCACTGGTCCATAGATTGCCCCTAGAACCACTTTCGTATTGTTGAGCGAGCCCTTAACTAAAACCAACCTGCCTTCCTGGTCCATAGAGCATTCTTCCTCAACAAATGGAATACCTCTTTTAATCAAAATAGCCACACCCCTACTAGCTGAAGTGCCTTCAGAGAAAAACCTGAGAAAACCCTGGCGACACGCCCATAATCTCTGATGCTAACATATGAGTTTCCTGTAAAAAATAATGTCAATATCGAGAAGGGAACAATTTAGCAGGATCTGGGTTCTTTTAACCCCATCCCTTATACCGCTGACATTCCAAGTAGCCACTTTAATAAACTTCATAGCCATCCTGAGTGTTGAAAGGGAAGGAAAAAACGAGAAAGAACCAAAGGGCCCATGGCACTTCCAATCGGCTCATCACAGTGTGGCACCTTCCAGATCCCCTCCAACCCTTCCCCCATTCCTGAATGTTCATAACTTTACGAGAGAATGTTCTTAATTGGAAATCTGAAAACGTGACACTAATACCTACACTAATTAACAGCCAGAAATAATCTATAACTAGAGAATTAACCCCGTACCCCCCCATCTCCCCCATGTTGACCCAATGTAATCTTACCCCACAGAAACTATATACATTATGCCCCAGTGAAGTAAGCTGATTAAGACCCATGCCCCAAACCTGAGTCAGTAAGGTCCCCCCCAAGGAGCACCTGCCCAGGACTTAACCAAACCCACCTAAAAGTTAGTCCGAATCTCCAAAACCCCCTAGTACTGTAAACCCAGATCCAAAAAACCAGGAATCCAATAAAGAAGGTCCTGAACCAGGTGGACCAGCTCCCCTTATTTAAGCTGAAGCATTTCCCCAGTGGCTATCCACCCCGTGCTCCCACCCCCCATGATTCTTTAGAAAAGGAAAAAAAATATACATCATGCCCTAAAAACCATCATGCATCCCTCCTGGGATCGCGTAGCCCCCTTCATCCGTAATGTCTAAAGCCCAACTAAACCCCATTACAGCCAGAAAATACAGGCTGTTGGCCCTTCTAGCCAACCCAGACATTTTAATGTGCATATCATTTAAATGGAGGTTTCTACTAGTATCAGTACCCCTGCAGTCAATCTGGCCCCACAATAATCCCACCAGTTAACCAATCGGGTCTTCCCCTCGATATATTATGCTCCAAAAGGAAGACGTGAGCTGAGGAGACCATTCAAGGACCCAAAGGTCCGCCCCAAAAAGGGACCTGATGAAAACACCTCCCTGTGAGGTGAATTCCCCCTGCTATCCTCCGCCCTCAAAGCTAGGCCGCACTCCTCCAAATCCCAACCAGGCCTGCCAGGCCACGACCCAGCCACCCCACAATCCCACCTAGCAAAGCCCAAAAACCCGGCCAGAACAGCGACCACCAGGTAAGAAAACCCTTCATCATATAGTCATTTGTGACTAAAAAGGAGAGAAAGGAGAAAAGGAAAAAAAACAATGTAATCCGAGTCCCAGCCACAAGTTCAATCTCCCTTGAACAGATTAGGGAGTTTCAAGGTGAGTTCTGACAACGCTGTCTCGGGGGTTTCATAAGAGGGCCAGGCACCCTCCAAAGAAATCTTCAAATGAGCCGGGTAGTTCATCCCGAATTTAATTCCTGCCGCAAGTAGTCTTTTCACAATAGGTGGAAAGCGCCTTCTTTGCCGGGTCTCAAGGCAAGTCCTGCATGATGCGAGTTTAGCACTGTCCCAATAAATCGATTCCAGCCTCTCGACTTTGTAAGTACATGCTGTTTCTCAATAAAGCTGAGAAACTTTATTATAATGGGTTGAGGGCTCCAGGTGGGGCTTGGGCATTTTAGGGACCATTGAGCCTCCTCGACATGGTATTGCTGCAATTGGCGAGGGGCCTATAATCTTGTTTAACAGCTTCTGGATAAAGGTGATGGTGTCCCTCCTCTTCAGATTCAGGCAGACCGATAATTAAAATGTTGTTTCTCCTGCTTCTGCCCTCCAGGTCTTCTGTCTTCAGCTGTAATTTGTGCACCTGTTGCGAAGCCTCGTTATCTCCGGGTCGATTCTCTCCTTCCAACTTTCCAGTGAGGCTGCCTTAACCTCCATGTCTCTCACTTTACGTGAGAGTGCTCCGAGATCGCTCCTGATGGACTTCACTTCGGTGGATATATCCTGAAGCGTTTTCTGAAAAGGAAGCAGCTCCTCCAGAAAGCAGTCCTCTGTGAGCAAATTAGCAGCAATTCCAAGTGGATTATGTTTGGCTGCCTGCCCCTGATTCTGGATCTTGGCTTTTTTGGCAGACTTCTCGGGTGTCGTAGGCGGAGTATGCCTAACTCCAGCCTGCTTCATCTCGGCCTCCATTGCCCCGAAGTTCGCACTGCTTCCGAATAGGATCCGTTGGAGTGCCCCAATTGAGAGCTTCAGTTAGAAGAGACTCTTATAGAGATAGACTCTCGATCAAAACGGGCTATAAGTAGGGCAAAATCAATTTTAAATGGGTGGCAAGTGGGAGCTCCAGGAAAGCCTGTCACCAGTCTCTCTGCATCACCAAAGTCCCCAAAATTAACGCAAGACGTCTACTGCATCCACACAATGGTGTAAGGGATAGGAATGACACAAGTGGCACCAGAATAAATGGTGCAAGTAGAGTCACAAATGGTGCATGACGCAAGGAACAGAAATGATGCAAACTGAGTCAGAATTGTGCAAACTGCTGACAAATGGTGCAAACTGTGTAGAAATGGTACAAACTGATGAATAGTGCAAACTGCATAGAAATGGTGCAAACTGATGCAATGGTGCAAACTGAGTAGAAATGGTGCAAACTGAGTAAAAATGGTGCAAACTTATGACAGATGATGCAAACTGAGTAGAAATAGTGCAAACTAATGAAAAATGGTGCAAATTGAGTAAAAACTGGTGCAGGCTGTGTAACCAAAATGGTGCAAGCTGAGTCAAGCAAATGATGCAAAGGATGAGAATGACGCAAACTAATTAAACAAATCGGCAGATGAAATGGCAAAAATGAAGTCCCCAAAATGTTCTAAACTAGTCCTGCAGGAGAATACTGGCCCTTAATATTAGCATAGCCAGGTCTAATCACCTGCTTTGGTTCTCTTTATATGGTCTAGTGTCCCTTAGACCAGCAATGGCTAGTCTAGCAGCTGACGGTACTTTGACATGTTTGGAGTCTGTGGTGCAGCTTTGAAATTCCCACATGTGCAGCCTTGCACTATTTCTGTGGCGCAAGATGGCTTGTGTCATGGTGCTGCTGTTTGTATGGTGCAAGGTTGATGCAACCACCTTTGATGCAGGGCATACTGCCTTTGATGCAGTGATCCTTTGAAAATCGGGTCTGGTGCAATGTTTGATGCTAGACTCCCTTGCACCACTATTATTTGGTGCACGTCCCTTGCATCATACCTGGGGCTTTGAAAATCTGGGCTATCAGAAAATAAAGACTCTCAACCCATGTGTACTTGTTTTATGGTCTCTGATTATTAATGTGACACTAAATAGCACTTGATTTGCTGAAATGGGGTTACAAAACAATCTCGATACTTGGAATACAAGTTTTTTCTGCACAGGCACTTTAAACAATCGTTTCTATATATATATACAGTTTCCTAGATAAACGTTTTCATGACCATCCTGTCCCTTCTTCAGACCCTGTTAATAGTTTTGTGTGCCCTGTTTTAAAAAAATAATAAAGTATAAGTAACCCATAAGCAAATAAATAATAT
This sequence comes from Neoceratodus forsteri, assembly GCA_016271365.2. Lineage (NCBI taxonomy): Eukaryota > Metazoa > Chordata > Ceratodontiformes > Ceratodontidae > Neoceratodus > Neoceratodus forsteri. Next base: position 514,357,428 of record CM057450.1, on the reverse strand, counting down.
TATTTTAGAGTGGTTCTTAAAACTCTAAATCCAAGGTCTACCCAACTGTTGTTTGTTCTTTTATTTTAATTCCAAATTATTCTTAATTTTCTGGCTCCATGTTGACCTTTAAATGAAAAAAGTTTTTACTAATGACTTCCTTATATTTACCTTAAACAATTTATCAAATTTAGACAGCAAGCTCACCTGGATTGAGAGCCTTTATTTTCTGATAGCTGTGATAATTATTTCCTCAACCAAAAGATACTCCCCATTATATTTTACACTATAAATGGTTATTTGTATTGGTTTTTGCAATAGTCATTCATGAGAAAGGGAACATAGGTGAGAACTAGATACTCCAAAATACTGATTTATTCCTTGGGTGAAGAAGGGAATTTGTATCAGGTTCTCCCTGCTTGCTAAGGGTTTGTGAGCAGCCATGGCCATGTTTGCTGAACTGGGGAATATGACTAAAATGTGTTCCACACCAATTAGCATGAATCAAGATGGCGCTACTAGGATCACAACTTTAGTTAAAAGCAAATGAACAATTGAAACTGTCAACATTCCTAAAGCATCTCTTAATAGACAGAAAGCCTTAAAGGAGAAATAAATTACAATTGAATGGCATGCAGTGAATTTATTGGAATATATGAAACAAAAGAGAATTCCCAGAGGACTGTGAGTCCTGGTAGAATCTCTCCTGGGTTTTTCACCTGAAGGCTTCCAGGGCAAATGGGATGGTATTAGGGGTAAATGCCCTTTTGACTTCATGTTACTGTTAATTGAAACCCTGACCACTAAACAACCAATATTACAAGCAGAAATGAACACCTTGCAGAGTGAAACAAACAAATAAGAGCACAGATTTTAAATGAAAGTGTTGTTAGAACATAGAAACATTGAAAACTTTGATGGCAGATAAGGACCACTTGCCATGCCTAGTCTGCCCATTTTCCTACCTACAGAATAAGCTGCAGATCCTAGTTAACCAACAGCCTATGTCTTCCTACCCCCCAACAAGAATTACTTTTTGTTTGACCCATGCATTCTTGAGTTCTGCCACAGTTTTACACCCCACTACCTCCTCTGGAAGGCTGTTCAATGTGCCCTCCACCCTCTCTGTGAAAAAATACTTACTCATATTGCCCCTTTGCCATTCCCCCTCTATCTTCAAGTTGTGTCCCCTTGTTCTTGCACATCTCTTTTTCTGAAAGATGCTACCCTCTTGGACTTTGTTGATTCCACTGAGGTACTTAAAAGTTTTGATCATGTCCCCCCTCTCCCTTCTTTCCTCAAGGGTACACATATTAAGCTCCTTTAGTCTCTCCACATAGGGCTTCTCTTGCAGACCCTGCACCATTTTATTTGCCCTCCTGTGGACTGACTCCATCCCGTCTATGTCCTTGCAGAGATGGGGTCTCCAGAACTGGACACAGTACTCCAGATGGGGTCTTACCTACTGTCTGTACAGAGGGATAACACTTTCCTGTTTTCTGCTGCTGATGCCTCTCCTTATACATCCAAGTATTCCCCCAGCCCTCCCTACTGCCTTCTTTGCATTGAATTCAAGTTGCCATACTTTTGACCATTCCTCCAACCATGCCAAGTCCCTTCTCATGCTTTCACACCTCCTTGTGTATCAACCCTGTTGCAGATCTTTGTATCATCGGCAAAGAGGCAAACATTTTCTTCCAGTCCCTCTGCAATTTCACTTATAAAGACATTGAAAAGGACTGGATCCGGTACTGAACCCTGAAGTACCCCACTTGTAACCCCTCTTTCTTCAGAGTGGACTCCATTTAAAATTGTCTTCTGTGTCCTGTTGTCCAGACAATGTTTTACCCAGGCAACCACCCTGGGACCCACTCCCAGACTGGTTAATTTGATTATTAATCTTTTGTGTGGGACTGTGTCAAATGCCTTGCTAAAGTCTGGGTAGGCCATGTCCACAGCCCCTCCCTGGTCTACTATTTTAGTCACCCAGTCAAAGAAATCAATTAGATTCACCTGACATGACCTTCCCGCTGTGAAACCATGCTGCCTTGTGTTCTGTGTCCCACTGGCCTAAAGGTACTCAACAATTCTTTCCTTTGGAAGGGATTCTATCACTCTCCCTACCACAGAGATCAAACTGACAGGTCTGTAGTTTCCTGCCTCTGTCTTGCTCCCACTTTTGTGAAGGGGACTCACATCTGCCTTCCTCCAGTCCACAGGTTCCACATCATCGTCCCATGAGTTGTTAAAAAGGGTAGTCAGTGGTATCACTAGTTCTCCCCTTAATTCTTTTAGAATTCTAGGGTGAATTACATCAGTCTCATTGCTTTGTCTGCCTTCAGTTTTTGGAGTTCTTTTAAAACCCTTTCTTCTGTGAAAGAACTGGGATCAATCCCCCCTATCCAGAGTGCTTCTGTTAATTGGATTAGGCACCTCTCCCTCCACCTCTTTTGTGAATACTGAGCAGAAGTATTCGTTCAGTATCCCTGCTTTTTCATTGTCCCTCTCTGCTCACCCACCATCCTTTTTATTCAGCCTCACTATCCCTCTCTTTGTCTTTCTATTCTCCCTGATGTACCTATAGAATATTTTATCTCCCTTCTTAAACGAGTTGGCTATCTTTTCCTCAATTTAGGCCTTTGCTATTCTGTCTTCCCTCTCTGCTTCCTTCTGCCTAAACTGGTACAGTTCTCTGTCCTGCTTCTTCCGTGTTTCCTTATACTTCCTAAATGCTATCTTTTTCTTCCTAAACTTCCCCACCACTTCTTCTGAGAACCATAGTGGCTTTTTTCTTTTATTTTGATTTGTTTTGTTTGCTTCACACAAAGGCTTGTTGCCTCTCTGATGGCAGTTTTAATGTTTCCCCATTGTTGCTCCACCCCTCCTTCTAGCCTATTTGCTAGTGCTTTTAGAAGGCACTCACCCATCTTGCCAAAGTCAGACCTCCTGAAGTCCAGTACCCTCACTTTTCTATGGCTTGACTCTGTAGCTGAGTTTATCGTGATCCACACTGTTTGGGGTTCACTTGTTCCCTGATGACTACCCACTTCTAGATCTGAGATCCTCTCACTGTCTCCATTTGAGAGTATGAGGTCTAAGATTGCTCCCTCATGAGTGGGTTAAAAAAAAATAGCTGTCTGAGGCATGCCACCTGTAGGGCATTGAGAATGGCCCTGCTCTTGGATGTGACTGCAGCAAACATGCTCCATTTAACATCTGGCATTTTCAGGTCACCCATCAACAGTATCTCCCCTTTCTCTGCCATCCTAAGAATGCCTTCTATCATATCCTTGTCCATTCCCTCTCCCTGACTTGGGGTCTGTATAGAACCCTATGCAGATTGTGGTGCCATTTCTTGTCTCTAAGGTGACCCACAGTGTCTCCTCTTTTCCCTGTGTACTCTTTTGTTCAGTTGCTTTCATCTCTTCCCTTACATGGAGAGCTACTCATCCACCTCTTCTTCCCTTCCTGTGCCTCCTGCAGATTGAGTACCCTGGTATGTTAACATTCCAGTCATTGTTCTTTGTGTACCATGTTTCTGTGACTGCTATAATATCCAGGTATCCCTCTTCCATGAAAGCCACAAGTTTAGGGAGCTTGTTGCCCAAACTATGGGCATTGGTACTCATTACTTTCCATTTCTTGATGGCCTTACCCCTTTTTGCCCTATCCCTGTCCATATTGCCTTTCTCATTTTCTCCATTTACCTCTGCCCTTCTCCCTATCGACATCTCATCTTTCTGTTTACCTCACTTACTACCCTGATTTTTTGGGGGGGCTAGGATTTCCCTGCTCCTTTCCAGTGCCTCCCCCCTTGGCTAGTTTAAATGCTTGCCAATGAAGCATTTAAACCTATCACCTAGGATTCTGGTTCCCCTCCTGGACAGATGCAGACCAGCATGCCAGTATAGGCCTGCATCACTCCAGGTTGACCCCCAGTCCCCAATGAAGCCAAATCCCTGAGCTCAGCACCATTTTTTTAACCAGTGATTGAATCCCATGGTGTGGAGCACCTTAGCCTCATTCATGCCATAAACAGGCAGCACCTCTGAGAAGGTTACCGTGCATGATACTTGTCTAAGGCCCCTCCCCAACTCCACAATCTCTTCCTGCACTGCTCTGATCCCTTTTTCAGCCAGGACATTTGTCCCTAGGTGGATAATGACATCCAGCTCCTTCCCCTGTACAGCTGCTCCAGTGATCCTGAGGATTCGCTCCCTGTCCCTCCAAGTCATGGCATCAGGCAGGCAGGCACCTTACCTCCATCTCCCCTGCCTCCCTTGTTCTACCCCCTAACAATGGAGTCCTCCACCAGGAGTTGTTTCCTTCCCCTGTGGGTTCCAAAGCCACCCACCTGTTGGTCTCCTTTGTGGAGGTCTTGCATCCTCCATGGTCTCCACTGCCGGTGTCTCTCTAGAGGAATCACACTTTGCCAAAACAGCATATGAATTGCAGAGAGGTATAGCTGGAGGGATGCACCTCTGTTCTACCACCTTCATCCTCCCTGACCCCTCTGTGGTCCAACTGCTCCTCTTTCTTGACAACCTCTGAGGCAATGGCAGTGGTCCTGGTGGTCCCTGGGTAGGAAAGGAGGTCCCCCAAATCCTGACCAACTGAGCATGGAGATGAGCAAACTCCTCCTTCAGCCCAGAGAGGTGCCTGCAGATGGGACAACACCACATTCTCCAGAACATATCCTGAAAGACTGCTACTCTACAGTCACTGCACTGCATGACTCCCATCATGTCTTATTTCTGGCCCCTTAACTGTTGTTTGGAATACTTACACTTTCCTCTATTTATTATTTTTTTCTCCCTGCTTGCTCACTGCCTCTGCCCTTTAAGCTCCTGATCTTCCTGCTCTGAGACAAGAAGTTCTTATATTTCTCAGTAGTCTCCTTACTTGCTCAGAGTCAGACCTCCAGCAGCTAAGGAGGGATGGAGAACTAGTCTTTTCCTTCTAGGTTGGTGAGTCTTTTGTGGCTCTGTGATCACTCATTTCCTGCTCCTAAACAGGAAGTTCCTGTTGTCAGTAAAATCCTGTGCCTATAAAGGTAGAACTGACTTAGGGTGGGGGTGGAACGGAGGGAGGGAGGGAAGGAGGGCAATATAGTCCGAGTAGAGAAGTATAGTTATAACAGTAGCTCCTTCTTCTTGGTGTTGTCTGCCTGCTGTCTGGCAGATGCTATCTAGGGCAGTTTTTAAATCTGGCTTTAACCTGGCTTCCTTCTAACTAAGCCACTCTACCTACTTCACAGCTTCTTCTACACTTAGCTAATTGCACAGATAACAATTCCCTTCAGCCACCTGAGACAAAGACCTAGATAGCCGCACAGATAATAATTCACTTCAGCCAACTCAGACAAACACACTAACTTTTTTTTAGTTTAGTTTTGTTTTTAACCTAAATTGAAGGTCCCAGTAGTAGAGTTCTAGTTCTTTAGTCCCGGTAGAGAAGTATAGTTATAACAGCAGCTTCTTCTTCTTGGTGTCTTCTAACTGTTCTGAATAAATTGAACAGTCTCTTAAAGAGTATGATAACCACATTAAAAGCATTAAATTAAACAAATTTAAAGACACATTCTAGATTACAAAGAGGGACAGATTTATAGTTGGAAGAGATCTGGGGCTCAAACAATGGTTTATGATTTTGATGATTCAGAAATCTCTGATCCAACAACAGACTCAGAATCACAAGATTACAGCTCTTACAGGGGAAGAAGCAATTATAGATTTAGCAATAGGCAAAACAGAAGATTTCATGGGGATAGACATTTCTATAGAAAACCTTTCAGAGATAGATATAATTTCAGGGGTTCACATGGACAAGATTATTATGAAGTCAACAGAACATAGTGGGGATGAGGTGACAGATATTATAACATGGATTTTTTTCCCACCTATGACACATCCAGAACCACCCACTTCAGAACAAGCAAGAGAAAAAGGAAAAGAAAGAACAGAAAAAGAAAAAAGAGATGCAGGAAAGGTTCACATAATGAGATACAGGAACAACATGAATTGACTGTCTTTAATGTATCACATAGAGTTCTAACAGATACGGAACATAGACCTTTGAGTAGGGGGCCTGTGTTTTTGCATGACAGAGGTTGAAGCCATTCAAACTTAAACTTGATCTTGAAAAATTTAACCACAAGTTACATTAAAAAAAATAATTCCTATAAGGAAGGATAAATAGAAGCTACAGAAACTACTACCAATAAAAAGGTCTATGCATTAAAAAAGGCTTTAAAGATTAAATCACATTTTGACCCATTTTCTACACAAACACCTAATATCACAGCCTTTATAGACAAAATAGATTGAGAAGTTGAAAAAGTAACAAAAGAGAGTGAATAACAAAGTCCTAAATTCAATCTGAGTTTAGCAGAAACACAATTGTTTAAAAGCCCTAAAGGAAGATGGCAGTATAGCAATCAAGGAGGCAGATGGGGGGGGGCAATAGTGATAATAAACTATAAAGATTATAGGCTAGAATGTCTGAGCCAATTGGAAGATCTGAACACATATACTGAAATACTGGAGATCCCCTATGAATATCTACATTCAGAACTAGAAATACTGGTTAGAACTGCTGAAAAACATAAATTTATTTTAGAGTACAGGCTGAAGCTCTAATTTACAGATTTCTTAGAATTCTATTGTTCTGCTGTCTACCCAATATTGCTGAAGTCTAGGTAGGCCATGTCCACAGTCCCTCTTTGATCTACTACTTTGGTCACCCATTCAAAGAAATCTGTCAGATTTGTCTGGCATGACATTCCCACTGTGAATCCATGCTGCCTTGGGTCCTGTGCCCCTCTGGCCTCTAGATACTCAACAATTCTTTCCTTCAGAAGTGATTCCATCATTTTTCCCTACCACTGAGGTTAAACTAACAGGTCTGTAGTTTTCTACTTCTGCCTTGCTCCCACTTTTGTGAAGGGGAATCACATCTGCCCTCCTCCAGTCCTCGGGTACCACCCCATCCTCCCATGATTTGTTAAAGAGGGTAGTCAGTGGTGTCACTAGTTCTACCCTTAGTTCTTTTAGAATTCTGGGATGAATCCCATCAGGCCCCATTGCTTTGTCCACCTTCAGTTTTAAGAGTTCCTTCAGAACCCTTTCTTCTGTAAATGGGCTGGTATCAACTTCTGTATCCAGAGTGTTTCTACTGTTTGTTTTAGGTACCTCCCCCTCTTCCTTTGTAAATACTGAGCAAAAATATTTGTTTAGTATCTCTGCCTTTTCACAGTCACCCTCTGCCCACCCTCCCTCCCTTTTATTAAGCCTCATTAACCCTCCCTTGGTCTTCCTTGCTCCCTGATGTACCTATAAAAGGTAAATAAACTGATAAAAATAGTACACTTACATGCTAAGAGCTTCCATCCACCCACCCTGAAGGCCAGTATTCCATACGGTCAAATTTTATGTATCAAAAGGAACACTGGTAATAATGAGAGACTGTAAAATAATTTGAAAGATTTAAAAGGCAGATTTACACAATAGGCTTATGACAAGCAGGGTTTGGAGAAATTAGAAAGAATAGTACATCAGCAAAATAGAATGGATCTTTTAAAAAAATAAACCAAAAGATACACAAAAAACAAGACAACAGTTCCTTTTCAATACAATATTCAGAACAATACTTGAAAATTAAAAATATCATAAAGAATTGGAATATTTTACAAAGTACAGACACAGGTCAGGTGATTTTTAGAGAACAAAAACATGGATAACAGCTAGAAAAATAAAATCTATAAAGAATGAACTGGTCAGAATGCAACACTAATCCAGTGAAACAACAGGAACCATTTGGTTAAATAGAAATGTTATTGGCTTTTTTCCATGTGGCAATTATACACACTGTAATAGTGCCATAAAAAAAAAAAATATAAAAAGCACATATCAAGATAAGACTTTATCAGGAATTTCATTATGTGTTGTATTGATCATGTAATTTATTGCATTATGTGTCCCTGTGCCTTGTATTATATAGGAGTGACTACTCAACCATTGAAAACAAAGATCACTGAGCACAAAAGTAACATTAGAACTGGCAATGAAAGATCACCACTGGTTCGACATTTTCTTGAATTTAAACATCCAATCTCCAGTTTGAAATGTATGGGGATAGAAAAAGTCATCAAGCCCAAAAGAGGAGGAAAACAGGAAGCACAGCTCCTTAAACATGAAGCCTGGTGGATTTATACTTTAAGAACACTGTATAGACATTAGGGTTTAAATGAAAACTTAATTTGGACCAGATTTTGTTAAAAAACTAAAGTCAGGATGGCCAGTGAGGATATTTATAATGTTATTCAGTTCTACAGAAGCTGTTAATGAAAAGGATATTGTTACAACATATAATTTAATATTATGGGTATATGATGGTCTCCCTTTCCTTCAGTCAGTATTGACACTATGCTGCCATAGTCCCCTAACTCTCTTCATCACTTTATCCCATTCTTCCCCCTCTCTCCCATCCCCTTCTTTTCTTACCCCTCCCCATCTTTGCCATCACGCAACATACTTATTTCTTTCTCTCCACATGCTGAATTCACTCACTACAGTATCACAAGTTTTCCTCTGCCTCCATTTTCTTCCCCGTTTCCCCTCATCTCCTCTTTCCCTTCACCACACCAAACTTCAAACTTTACCTCAAATCAGCTCTTGGTGTTGTGTTACTCATCTTTTAGTTTGGCTTTTGAAGTTTAACCTCAACATCATAATTCAACTGGAACATATTTTCTTTTCAACATTAACAACACTATTTAGAATAACATTAAATATATGGGTAAAATCTGGATCTGAAAAAACTTAAAAATTCCTTTAGACTAAATCTTAAGCCATGGTTCTAATCCCACCACAGTATACGTGGGTGGGATTCAACGATCCATAATACACCCCAGAATTAGGTAAACAAGTGACCTTGAACTAGCTGAGTTAAACCATTAATGTTAAGATTTATTCCTTGAAAAAAGTAAAATAATTTATAAATGATATTGGAGAATTCATGGGGGATTAGTACGATGGCACAGCGTTGGTTTCCATAGCGACTGAGGTGCTCAGGATGTCATTCCTTATGACATCATCATGCCCCCTCAAAAGTGTGATTTCAGGCAGCTCAGCCCCTCCTTCTTGAGCGGTCATTTAGAGGTGAGCATTTTGTAAGTTCTGGTGTCCTGAGCAATGGTGAATGGAAAAAAGTAAAAAGTTATTTTAAAAGACAATAGCAGTTTGTGAATTTAAATAAGTAGAAATGACTGCTTGGTACAGTGTGATTACTCACTGTGGTCTAGAATCACATGAAAGCTTTTATAGTATCATGGGGATAGACTTTTCTCAAAAAAATTATTTTGGTGAGTAAAATGAATTATAACCAAATGCAGCCATTTTTTTGAAGAAGAATTAAGTTTGACAGGATAGTGCTACCTGGTTATTTAAAATACATGTTTTTATCTTTAGGATGTTCACAATGAAAAAGTCATGGAAACAGAAATAACAACCATGGACATTGCAGTTTTTTTTGGCGAAATTAAAGACTACACAAAAATATTTATTTTTAACAAGGTAAGAATCCTCACTGAAGAATTAGCAGGATTCAATATAATGAAATTAAACCAAGAGCAGCTTTTTGCAACAATATATTCTAAGAGAATTACTTGATGCTGCCAGGTTCCTTAACATATAAATTTCTGTTTACAAGGTTATCTCCCCCCACCCCATTGGTACATTAAAGCTAAGATTTACTCAAAGAAAAACCGACCCAAAGCAGGTAAAAAAAAATATCTATTTTTTGAATTTTTCCAAAGTTGATAAATTGTTTAAGGGAAATATAAGGAAGTCAATAATAAAATACATTTTGTTTAATTTAAAGGGTAAAATGGAGCCAGAAAATTAAGAATAATTTGGAATTAAAATAAAAAGAAAAAACAACAGGTGGATTCCCCCTAGATTTAGAATTGTAAGAACCACTCTAAAATAATATTATTTATTATCTTACGGGTTACTTATACTTCATTGATTTTTTTTTCCAATTTAAAGTTTATTGACATGTTTCAACATACAGAGGACACACCAACATAATCAATACAATGTGATAACAGTATATGAAAATTAAGAGATCTCCCTCCTCCCACCCTCTCTCCCACCAACCCCTTCCCTCCCCCCAGTTCTTTCACACTATGAGCACATGATTAACAATAAAGTGTCTAGTCAGGATAGTATCCTTAGGCAAGGTGTAAGGAGTAGAAAGCTTGAAAGGTGACCCAGAGCTTCATGAACTTAGCAGATCTATTATGGAAACTTGAAATTGCTCTTTCAGTTCTGAGGTTAGCTTGCAACTCCCTCAACCATTCAGTATAAGAAATCTCTTCAGTGTCTTTCTAATGCCTCAAGACTAACTTCTTAACCGATAATGAGATTAAGGCCATATGGAACTTATGAGCAAGAACCTGAATCTTAGAAAAATCTCCCAGTATGCATACTTTTGGAGAAAACAAATCACTAAGACCTAAAAGGGTGGTCTACCTTTTGTTTGATAAGCGTCCATTGAGGGACTATCTTGGGACAGGTCCAGAAAACATGGAGTAGGTTGCCTTCATCCTGTAAACATCTTGAACAGGTAGAAGACAAGGCAATACCATATTTAGCCAGCTTTTGTGGCATGTAGTTTAAATTATGTAGTGTTCAAAATTGCATCAGGCAAAGTCTATCCTGAGTAATGAACTTATGGCTACCTTCTCATAATACAGGCCAGTTAATTGTTGTCTCAGGGAAAAGAGAAGACCAGTAATTGGAGGAACCTAAGTGTTCTGGATTAAGCCAGTTGTATAAGAAGCTAAACGCCTTTGATACAGCATGTGGGAGACCAGCCAACGGGGCCATTTCAGTTTGAAATTTTGGGCCTGTCACATGTAGGGGAACTACACCAAGAGTTTTCACCAGAAGGTGACGTAACTGGAAAACTTTAAAAATGTTAGATTTGGGAGTGAAAGCTTTGGTGATAATCTCAGGGGAAGATAGATATTTATAAAATATGAGAGGGAGCAGGTTTTTAAGTCTGGGAGCCAAAAGGGAAAAAGCACTTTGCCATTTATCTTAAGACTGGGGTTAACCATTAATAGTCGCGCCAAATCTTGAAAAAGTATGTATTTCAAGAAGGCACAAAGCTGGAAGTGCACTCTTATAGAAGTAGTGATCAGAGTGTTATGCAATTGTATAGGAAGACATTTTTCCCTTGTATACAAAAGTGCAGCAGGGGAAAGGCGATGATGTTTAATTTGGGCCAATTCTATCTTTAACTAAATTGGAATGTAAGAAGACAGGGTTTGCATAGTTTCTGAGATTAACCACCTAAGGTATTTACTAGCTTGACTGATCCAGTAATAAAGACTTATATATGGAAGTTGGAGGCCTCCCCTAACTTTAGGGGCTGCTAATTTGTGAAAAGCCTGATGTGTTTTATTGATGGCCCAAATAAAGTCAATAATAATGCTATATACAATCTTAAACCATGCCAGTGGCAACCATAAATTTAGCAGGCTAAGTGGATAAAAAAGGTGAGGAAAAATTTTCATTTTGATCAGATTGATCTTACCCCGTAAGGATAGTGGGAGGATGGACCATCTTATAAGGTCTTGAATAAGAGTGGACAATAAAGACTCTGGCCCAGATATTCAAACTGCGCTCAAAAGTAGCGCAACAGCAGGAGCAAGCACAAACCAGTTGCGCAAATGTGCAACAGGTGCGATATTCAAACATGGAGCAGAGCAAATTGCGCAAGCAACCAACGTCTCAATATCGCACATACTGCGCCATGGCGCAACCAGGTAGGAGAGGCTGAGCCAAAATGCTGCGCTATGGCACAACCATGGAAGCTCAGCTGAGCAGTGCAGAGCTGCCATAGAGCAAGCACAGCCCCCCAGAGCAATGGAACTGCACATCTAGGGAGGCAGGCTGGGGCCCCGCCAGCGATGCCACACATGGGCACAGGAACTCACTGCAGAACCCACACCACACTGGCACCCCAAGCACAGCATCACTGGGGTGGGACGGATGATCACGTGCATGGGGACAAGCCAACTAAAGCATAGCAGAGCCATGACACCCCAGCACAACCACTGGCAGGCAGAGGTGCCACACCCGGGGTTGACAACCACAGTGCACATCAGTCCCCGTGCGCACAGCACAGCTGCACCGTGCCCCAAGACACCGCTCATGTGCAGTGACAGGCACTGCAGGAAACACTATGCCCCTGCCACGGCAACCCCATGCTGCAGAGAAGCAGACCAGCCAGACCCACCTGTGCACCCAACAGTGGGTGGTAGCAGATGGCAAGAGCAACAGAAAGGCAATGCTATGCTGGTGATACTTCCCCATGGACACACACACACACACACACACTACCAGGACCATAGTAGCCCAGATGGCATGACACCCCTGAAGGAGCACCCAGAGCCAGTTGCAAAGCAGACAACACAGCAGTTGTACCAAAATAGAAAAGTATATTGAAATAAAACAGTGAACAATAAAGGTATAACTATGTACAAGTTGGGGGGACGGGTAAAAGGCAGGGTGTTCAAGGGGAGGAAAAAACTTGGAGAGAGGAAGGTGAAAGGATGGGTGAAGGTCAAATGAAAGGTGGGCTATGGCCCAGCAGGCTCCTGCTCCTCCCTTGCCATCGTCCCCTCCTATGTCTGTGCCGCCGTTCCCCTGGTGCTGTAGGGCTTGCAGGAGCTCCCGGCCTTGACCACAACCTGGGTCCAGGCACCCACATCATGCGCCAGCGCTGAAGCACACCGAGGCCTAGGAAAATGGAACACAGTCAATGGCTGAGACTGACCACAACCCTGAACACCACCCAACCTGCAACCCATCTAACCCAATGTGCTGCACATGTGATGGCATGCACTCACCCACAGTGAACATGCACATGGCCATCACAAACAAGCGGCACCAGCCATGCGCACCACCGCCCACACACACTGCCCATGTCAATCACAGTACAAACTAGGCTGTCATGTGATGTTTCAGCGTGGTGCGATGCCAGTCACAGCTATGTGCCCAGTGCATGCCTGGACCACCTGTGATGCATACACAGACGTGTCGTGATGCTGCACTGTGATGCAGGTCACCTGTGTCACGCCTACATACATGGATACATAGACAGTGTCGGCAGATAAGGGCCTATGGGACACCCAGTCTGGCCATTTGGCCTTGTACGATCACTCTCTTGTCCTATAAGTCCGTTCCCCCTCACCCCTGACCTCCAGAAGTCCCTCATGGTGAACCCACACATACAGATATCCCGTGACCAAGTCAGCCCCCACCACATCCTCTTGCAGGGTGTTCCACTCAAATCCACCACCCATTATGTGAAGAAACACTTTGATGTTCCTCTTAAACAGCCCCTCAACTGCATCCCATGCCTCTAGTCCTGGAACATCTTTACACTGACAAATATTGTTTCCTGCACTCTGTTCCCCCTGTACAATACTTGTATGTCCCCATCATATCCCACACTCCTCCCCTCCAGGGAGTACATGTTCAGTTCCGTCAACGGTCTGCATAGGACTTGTGATGCAATCCATGCACCATCCATGTCGCCCTCCTGTGAGCAGCTCTCCACCCAGTCCCTGTCCATACACAGGTATGTTTTCCGGAACTGTACACTGTACTCCAGTGTGAGGATTCACTAGTGTTTCGTCTAGTGGAACTCGACCTCCCATTTGGTTGTGTCCATCATGGTTGGTGGTCCTGCCCCCAGCATGCAATAGCATCCATAGCGTAATGATACTCACCCCTCCAGCAGCTCGGTCTGCCACTGCTGCTGCTGCTGTTGCTGCTGCTGATGCTGCTGCTGCTGTTGCCCGATGGCCTGTGGCACTGGGGCCCTGGCATGGCCCACATCAGCCTCGTCCGGTGCCCTCACCATCCGGCCTGTGGGAGACATAGTGAGACAAACATCAGTGTGACTCAAAAGCAGAGTGCCCCTGCCCCAGTAAGACTGCCTGCCCACACAGCCATAACCATCCATCGCACAGCTGCACACACTGACACACTGATGCACAGCCACCCAGGCACACACACACCCTACAGAGAATATGGGTGAATAGATGGTACACTCCGTGGCCTGACACCAGGCCCGCCTGGCATGGAACGCAGCCAGCGTTAACAGTTCGGGTCCCTCCGGCGGAGATCACTGTCCGGTGCCGGCACTGCTCCAGACCGGCCCCGCCAGTGACCCCACCAGGTCAGTGGCCACTTGCTGCCACACATGGGTCCTAGGTCCAGTGAGGGCCTCACCATATAGTCCCTCATGGTGGGCTCCACTAGGGCCACCAGGTTGGCCACTTCAACTGGGCTCAGGACACGCCCTCCTCCGAGCCATGGCCCCAACTTTACAGCAGGCAATATGGTGCCCGCTGCGACCCCGTGGGTTGTTGCGCAATAGACCAGCACAGGCTCCAATCGGCGCTATTCGCGGCCAGCGCCGTCACTTTACATGGCGCTGTAACCAGACAGCGCAATAGGGACATCACATGGCATGCCCACAGTGCCGGGGGTCAGAGGGCATACACAAGGTCACGGCAATGGCGCGAGGCTCGCACAGCACCATAGGGATGTATAGGCATCCTGCACACTGCTAAGCAGAGCACCAGTGCCACAGTGGACTATCGGCCAGAAGTGCCACAGCGCCATATAGTGCCCAGTGCTGTGGCGCCACTGGCACAATGCTGGCCATGGCCAGAATGGCCTACTCGTGCTCAGCAGGTCTGCAGCGCGATCGGCGTAAGTAACCTGTCTGGGCATGCTGTGCAGTGTACACACGCCAGAAACATGCGCCATCGGCTCAGCTGGACCTTCCCTATTGCGCTAGCGCCATCATACGATATTCAGCCGACATATGCAAATCAGTTGATCAGCCATGCAAAGGCGCGGTGGCGCGATTAGCATGTCATTAAAGTTGCGCCACCTCATTTGCATGTGTTGTGCTTCTAAAAGTGCGACACTGGGTTGTGGCGGCCAGATTTGGTTGTTGCTGAGAGGTGAGTTACATGCTGTGTGATGCTCAGGACAATGCTCATGGGCAGGGTGCTGGAGGATGTCACAGGTTGAGGGCTCAGCATGATGAGGGCACTTAGAAAGGGCAGAGGGCACCCTTTCCATCAGTATCTGCCATGCGCGAGGAAAGGGGCGCTGGCCCGGCCTACAACTTGCTCATGGGAAATGCTGTGGACTGCACAGTGACAGGTGTCCACTTCCACCCATACAGATCAGCATGAGTGGCGAGAACCAGGCCGAGGCTGTGGGCGGGCGGGCGGGAGGAGGCCGAACTTCACCACAGCAGAGACCGAGCCCTCTTCCAGACCTACCTGGAGGATGAGCCGCTTTTGAGTGGGCGGAGGCACCCATCAGCAGCGTGCAGCTGCATGGGAGGAGTAGCTCTGGCCGTCAACCTGCACGGAAGCCCCGGCGCTCCGTGCAGGAATGCCGCAGAAGATGGGGACTGACGCGGGAGGCTGAAGGAGAAGGTGGCAGCCTTCAGGGGCGCGATGCTGCCACTGGTGGGGACCACCAGTGGTGTTGCAGCTGACCCCGACTGAGGAGACACTGGTTGCGGCCATGCGCCGAGTGCCATTGTGGGTGTTCTGGCGGAGGATTCCAGACAGGTGGAAGCCCATCACTGCCGTATGTCATGGTGATGTTGTGGGGGGCTGTTGTTCACATGCACTCACATGTACTCTCTTTCTGTTTCAGATCCTGTTCGTCTGCAGGAGATGGTGGTGGTGGGTGCTGACAGTGAGGCAGACCTGCTGGACCAGGAGGAGGACCTTCCACCTCCGCCAGCAGCCTGCACGCACTGCAGCAGCAGGCCAGCTGGGCCGACAACTCCGCCGGCAGTGATACGGTGCAGGGGTGCACAGCCTGTGTCACAGCAGTTTGGCATGCAGGTGTGCCAGCATGCTGTGCCTATAATGGCACGCACCGGCACTATTGATGATGGCAGGCCTGCAATGGCCAGTGAGAGTGTGTGTCCCACGAGGGACACATGGCAGGCCAACCCGTGCCCTGGGCCGTCCAGCTCCACACCTGTGTACCAGCATGCTGGCACAGTCACAGGCTGGGCCTGTCAGCACCGGTGGGGCAGCATCGGTGGCTGAGCAGGTGTCTGGCACTGTTGACAGCACAGGGGTGGAACTGGTGGACCTGGGGGCTCACCAGTTGGAGGGGCGGCAGCAGCAGTTGCACACCAGGCCTGGGGGGACAGCGTCAGGCAGTGGCACTTGTTCACTGCCCTTAGATCAGCCCATACCTGGTCCTGGCGAACAGCGGCCACCCTCAAGGGGTGCTGTGCACCAGGACCATCCACACCCTGGGGGTCACGATGCCATTGGGGCACAGTACCCTTTGGACCCGCACACCCGCCTGCTGCAGGAGTCGGTACAGCTGCAGGGGTGGGTTGCAAGGTCTGTGGAGGCACTGACTGTGTCCGTGGAGCGGCATAGCAGGGCGTGTGCTCGGGACTGGGCGAGATGGTCCATATGCGGACGGATGTGACCGCTGCCATCGACAGGCTGACCCAGGCAGTGGTCTCTGTGGTGACCGCATTGACTACACTGTCTGGTGACCCTGTACCACGCACCCCACACAGTGCGCACTCCACTCCCCGTTCCCGGCATCATGCGACACCAGGCCTGTCGACGCTGGGTTCTGCTGTGGGCATCCCGAGCACCCCTGGTGCAAGTTTCTTTCGCGGGATGCAGACCCTGTCTTGAGCAGGTCGGCGGTCACGCACTGGGACCCCTGGTGGTGCAGTGGTGCCACCCGATGTAGCCCCTCGCGGCCTGCCAGTGCTGCTAGGCCACGGCGGGCCATGCGCATCCGTGGTGGCCGTGGGACAGTGCTCCTGACTGAGCTGTCTCCCAATGCAGGCCCTGTCTGGTGCTGCCCTGTGTGCAATGTGTGTCATGGTGGGCAGTGCACTGCTGGGTGCTCTGCTCACCAAACTGACACACGGACCACCTGCACACTCTCCCAACTGCTGTCCACAGGTTCGTGTGGATGATGATGCCTGCATTGCACTGTACACCAAGGTACAAGGTTGCCCAGGTCCTGACACACATACGTGGACAGTCCAGGTGGTGAGGGTGGTTGGTGGTGCTGTGTGATAGCGTGTAATTTCCGCAGTGCTGTGCTGCTGCCCCTGTATGCTGCCTGGTGTGTGTGTGTGTGTGTGTGTGTTCATTTGAGTGCTCACCCCTCTCTGATGATGTGTTGGTATGCCTAGACCCTTCAACTCCCCAGACCTTCATCGCGGTGTGTTCCCCTGTGTGCCTGTGGTTTCGCGCATGAGACAGTGTTGCCTGCACATGTCCCTTGACTTACCTGTGTTGGGCGTGGTGCTCTTCTGCAATGGTGTCCGGTGCAGCTGGGCCTGCCGTGTCAGTGGGGTCCCTCCGTCCTAGGGGCTCATCACCCATATCACGGTGCCACTGGCGTCCCATCGCTGTCCCCTCTTGGACCTGTCGGCTATCCCATGGTCTTTGGCCATGTTGTGCAGATGCAACAGGCCAGGAATATCCCACAGGCCTTTGGGGGCTGTACTGTAGGGAGCTCCGTGGGTGTCCAGGCATCGGGCGTGCCTTGAGTATCCAGACACCCGCTCTATGATGTTCGTGTTGCGGCATGTGCCTCATTGAAACCGTGCTGCGCTGGGGTCGTGGGGCACGGTATGGTGTGAGCAGCCAGGGCGGAGTGGGTATCCACAGTCACCTGTGTGGAGATAGTGGAGATCAGTGTTAGGTCAGGTCCATATTGCCCATATCCTTGTGTGCCACTACCATGGCACCTGTGTCATTCCCACCCTTGCACAGAGTTTGCATTCCATACATGTGTACTCACCCACTAGATGACCCGTGGGGATGTTCCCACTCTCGAATCGATGGCACAGTGCAGATTGGTGCCATATGAAGGCATCATGTGCTCCACCAGGGTGTGTGGCACAGACATTGATGATGCGCCCAGTGGCATCACACACCACCTGGCAGTTGACACTCGAGAAGCCCTTTCGGTTCTGATATGCTTGCCCGTCGGGGCCAGGTGGCGTGCGAATGGCCACATGGGTGCAGTCTATGGCACCTAGCACACAGGCATTTGTGCTACCCTGTGGAACTCCTGCATGTTGCTATGCGCTCTGCAGCGGTGCTGGGGAAATGGATGTACTCCGCAGCATGAGGCAGCAGTGCGCTGAGGATGGGTGAGGATGCGTGGCGTGGCCGACTGCGTAATGCCTGTGGTGTCCCTGTCGGCCTCTGGAAGGTGCCCGTGGTGAGCAGGCACATGCAGGCTGTCACCTTGTGCTCCACGGACAGAGCATGACTCCGTCGTGAGGTGCCTGCATCACATCACTGCACAGCTCACTGAGCTGTCTCAGTATTGCCCTGTTCAGGCGGTGCCGGGCCACAATCGACATCGCTGTACAGCTCATAGCTGATCGGGCCGATACCACCTGTTGGGGCCGTACACCGCGAGGCCCTCCACGGCCACGTCCCCTGCAGCATGCTGTCTCACCCCTCATTACAGCTTCCATGTGGAAGCTGACACTGTCCATCTCCTGGCTCCTGCCCCCAGCTGCTGTTCCTGTGTTACCCCCACTGCCCCCACTGCTGCTTCCACTGCACCGGGCACCCCCCACTGGCCTCTCTGTCCTCCAGGACCCACTGTCCCTCTCTGCCCTTCCTGCTCCTGTCTCTGTCTCTCTGTCTCTCTCTCTCTCTCTCTGTCTCTCTGTCTCTCTCCCCCGGTTTGCGGCCTGCTAGAGTTCTTGCGCCGCTCCCTTGAGCCTTTTTATTTTGGCTCACATCCGGTACAGTGCATCCTCCGGCTGAGCCACTCTTGCGCATTGCGCAAGTGTTCAACTATCGCATTGCGCACTTTATGCATGGACCCGCCCCCTTCGGTTGCGCATGCCTTCATTTCCATTGCGCTGTGGCTCAGCGTGTTTTCGGTGGCGCAACTGGCCCCTTCTCAATATCGCAGAATGGCGCATTTTGGAGTTATACCTTTAACCCTGTTACGCATAAGCGCAACAACACGAATATCTGAGCCTCTAAATTTAATTTTTGCAAAAGGGCCAAGCTTCAAGAAAGTTCAATCCCCAGGTATCTCAGAGAAACCTTTTCCCAAGCCAATATCTGGGCTGTGATTTCCTGTATCAATACAACATGATTGAGGGGAAATACAACCATTTTATCAATGTTCAGTTTATAACTAGAGAAGGTCTTATACTCATTGATAATCTCCAACATGAGTGGGATAGATAAAGCTGGCTGTAGTAGCTGAAGTAAAAGATCATCAGCGTATGCCGATACTTTGACTTCATAACCTTATTGGGGAATACCTTGGATCTTGGGACAATTCACTAGCCGACGTGCAAGATATTCCAGGTATCAATTAAAAAGAAGAGGGAATAAAGGACAGCCCTGTCTTGTACTAGAATTTAAAGGGAAAAGGTCAGAGACTGCTCCATTACTCAATACCGTGGCTGATGGAGACTTATAAAGTGCAGTGACCCATTTCTGAAATTCTAGAGGGAAACCAAAGGCATGCAGGGTTCTGAATAAGAAGTTCCAGTTGACCCTATCAAATGCCTTCTCAGCATCCAGGGAGATGAGAGCAGCCAGAACTTCCATATCCCTGGACACTGAGAAGACACGAGCCAAAGTACGTAAATGATCAATGGTGGACCTTCCCTTCATAAATCCAATCTGTTCTTGCCCTATGAGATCAGGGAGGACTATGTTTATATGATCGACAAGTAATTTGGTTAGAATTTTAATATCTTGATTAAGAAGAGAAATGGGTCTATAGCTGGAAACTAAGTCAGGAGGATTGCCAGGTTAAGGAAGGAGAACAATCAAAGCATCGAATAAGGACTTGTCAACCTCAGAGCCTGATAGAATATGTTTGCATATGGGTAGTACCAAAGAAAGCAGCTGTTCAGCAAATGTTTTGAAAAAGTTGGGGGAAAAGCCATCTGGCCCTGGGGTCTTCTCAGTAAGGAGTTCCTTTGTGATTTGAAAAAGGTCAGTTTAGGAGATAGGAGCACATATTTGAAACTGTTGAAGTTCTGAGGGAGAAGGCAGGTGAGATTCAGCAAGATTATTATCTAGACTCTCTAGGGAGGGAGAATTTGACATTGAGCTATATAGCTGCGTATGGTAAGTCTGAAACTTAATAGTAATGTCAGCCAGGGAAATTTTTAGGGAACCATCTTCAGATGATCTAATAGCTGCAATGAGTCTGGAAGACTCTTGTTGTTTGATCCTAAGGGCAAGCAGGCGACTAGCTTTCTCTCCCTGATCAGTATATGAAGCATTGGTTTTTAGAATCGGGAATTATGCCTTCTCCCTCAAAAGTTCTAGACAAGAATCATTCAACCTTATGAGTTCTTGCTTGATAGGTTCCAGTGTTACTGGGGATAATTTGGTTTCAATATTTCTGATGCGAGACAGGAGGTTTAGCAGTTGTCCTTCCCTCTTTTTTTCATTTAGAGGCTAGTCCAAGCAATGATCCCCATAAATAAGCCTTTAAACCACACCATTCAATATCAGGTTTACCTTTAGAATTATCATGAACAGACATAAACTGTGTAATGTGCTCAGAGATGTACTGGACTGATCCCAGATCCTTTAAGAGCTGGTTATTAAGTTTCCAACATCCCCCGGGTTTAGAAATTCAGGAAAATGTGAGATGACATGTTAATAATGAATGATCTGATGGGGACACGGTTGGATAGTTGAATCCATCACCCCTGGAAATAGACTATGTGAGATCATGATATAGTCAATCGTGGAAGAGGACCCGTGAACCAGAGAGGTAAATGTGTATCCTTTTTGGGATGGGTGAGGGACCCACCAAACATCACGAAGACCAACCTGATCCACCATATCCCTTAATGCTCTTTGTGCTGTCGAGAGGCCTTTAAACTTGTTTCCTGTATGGTCCATGTTTGGATCAAAAGGTAAATTCAAGTCACCCCTCAAAATCATAGGGATGGAGAGAAAAGGGATTAATGTGTTAACCAGCTGCATAAAGAACCCGGGAGAGTCACCATTTGGACCATAAATGCTACCCAACAAGAGATCAGTGGAGTGCAATTTCCCATGAACAAATAAAAATGTACCATGGGGATCAGATATAATATTGAGCGGGGAGAAAGGGACTGATTGTGATACCAGTGTCATTACCCCACAGCTCTGAGTAGTACCTTCCGCAGTGAATACTTGACCTATTTGCTGCCATCTTAGTTTTGTTGCTTCTAGTAGTAACAAATGAGATTCTTGTATAAAGGCAATGTCTACCTGGAATAATTGCAAATGTTTTAGTATTTTATACTGCTTCAATTTGTGCCTTACTCTCTTAACATTGCATGAAGCTAGGTTTAGGTCTCTAGCCATCGAACCACCTAATTTGGAATGTTGCTCCCCTGAATAAAAGAAAAAAGGTCACTTGCCCAAAGTGTTGTGCTACTAACAGAATCTGAGCAAGATGTCTCCTTAGCTACCCTTTTGCCCATCTCTCTAGACTCCCTCCCATGTCCCCTCCCTACCCCATCTAATCCTACCAATTTAGAATTATTGACATTGTAGAACACATGTGAAGAACACTCCCCTCCCTCCCCCTCCCCATAGTGTTGCGAACTTTGTTCTACAGAACCCTTCACCTCCACTCCCCCTCCCTCCAGCCACCCAGAATAAATCCCCCCCAAACTATAACTACTAATGTATTAATAGTCTTACTTACATAAACAACTAAGAGGTTTCATTGTTAGAGTGTATACATAACAATTTAACAACTAGGAAATTATGCAATAAATCAGTGGAAGCACCCCCAAAAATGTTGAGTAATGGATCCCTATTACATGGGTATTTTTGCACCTGCAGCCATAAACTAAAAGTTATTTTTATACCCAAGACAATAATGGAGGGAAGGGCTGGAACAGCCCATTCAACCATAAATAGATCCAACAGAAAATCTGAAAACTAGAAACAAGAAATGTAAAGTTATAAATGAGATAGGTCCTCTCTCCGGACATCAAATAATCCAATAACCTAGGCCCTTCTGGGAAAATAATCCCTGTATCAGGTCTGCCTTTGGTGCAAAAATCCTGTTTGGCCAAGCAGATATTGTGGGGATATCACTGGGCATTCTAGGTCCTAAAAGTTCATACTTTTAAAGTCTAGCAGTGTGCAGGGAAATCCAACCAATCGCAGGAACTTAGGAACACCTTTATGAAAATAAATCCAGACTGCAGGCACTGAAAGTAAAACATCCCTGTTGCAATCTAATCGGGTACCAACAGTCATGAAACAAACATTAAAGGTGTACTATAGCTGATTCAAACCCAGCAGACATGTCCCATGTTCCTCCTCTGGTGGACAAATGATGTAATGCGGCCTAAGCTATATTTACTGGTGTAGCCGCACAATGTTGCACGCAATCGTGCAGAAAGGAAGTGCTCAGCAAAAGTCTCAGATAAGAGAGAGGAAGGCTGACATTGCCAATGTGCACAGTTGTAATTATCAAACCGTCCATGTATATATAATAGTGTCATCTTGTATCCCTGAGGTACCTCTGGCACAATGCATTATCTTAGAACTGTGCTCAATCATGACAGAAAATGGCAGGCTACCAAGGCAATACATTGCTCTGTACTAGTTCAGGGAGCACGAAAAAGATCAGATAGGGCTGCTTTAAGCCCAGTAGATACTGACTCCAGTTCATTGTAGGACAGACAAGTCCCCTCTACCAGAACTTGCAGTTTGGCAGGATATACCATCCTAAATTTGATCCCGGCTGTAATAATCTTGGAAACTAAAGGATGGAAGGCAGATCTCTTCTGCCGCACAGTGGTTGGCAGGTCTTAGGCAATGCGCACCTTAGTGCCTTTCCATCTCACTTCTTGTAGCTCCTTGACTTTTAATAGAAAATGATGATGTTCTAAATAGTTTAAGAATCGGAAGAGCAGTGGGCATGGGGGGGCTCCTTCTTGTGCTTTTGGGTGGAGAGCTCTATGTGCCCTTTCAATAACACAGCTCGACCCAAAGGGAGAGGGTCCTGCAATCTTTTCCACCAGCTTCTGTATGAACGATATAGTGTTTTATGTACATATGAACATATGAATGTGCCAGCAGAAACAGATCACCCGGTCTACCTAAGTCTGCTCGAGTGTGCAGCCAACACCCCTATTTTGCAGCTGCCCCACCCCCTCTCCACTTTGTCATCCCATTGCCACCCCCCACCACCCCCACCTTCTCCCTCTGAGAGCCCCATTAGGACCACATTGTTCCTGTGGCTATGGACCTCTAGGTCATCCACTTTTAACTCAAGCCTAGACATTTTCTGCCTTACTACCACTAGCTCCAGATCAATATTCTTGACTCTTCTCTCTAAGGAGCACAGTCTGGTTGAATTATCTGAGGCACATTGTGCTATCTCTTCCACTACATGGGTGAGTGATTTCAGCTCTTTCGTGAGACTGTGTAAATCTTCTTGGAAGGGCTTGAACTCCTCAAGAAATCTGTGAAGGGTAAGTGGCTCTTGCTCTGCTGTAGAAGGCACTGTAGATGATCCTGCTGTCAAACCAGAGGCCCAGGGTTTTTTCAGGGACTTCTCGGGAGTGACCGGCGGGGTATGTCATGGCATTTTTTTTTTTCATTTCTACGTCCATGGTTCTTCTAAACAGTAGCGACAGGCTCCGGAGAGTTAATCTCTTTGTTCAGGTGAAAAAGGTTACCCGATTGTGCACTGTAGCTATATAAAATGACAAATATAGGTCGGGTGGCTGGAGAGATATGGAGAGGCTGTTACTCCATGGTCCACATCATGTGGTTCTCTTATTTATTATTTTTCAAAACAGGGCACACAAAACTATTAGCAGGGTCTAAAGAAGGGACAGGATGGTCCTGAAAACATTTACCCAGGAAACTATACAGTATATAAAAATGATTATTTAAAGTGCATGTGCAGAAAAAATCTTCTATTCCAAGTGTTATGATTGTTTTGTAACCCCATTTCAGCAAATCAAGTGCTATTTAGTGTCATATTAATAATAAGAAACAATAAAACAAGTACACATGGGTTGAGAGTCTTTATTTTCTGAAAGCTTTGATAATTATTCCCACAACCAAATGACACTCCCCATATTTTACATTTTAAAAGGTTGTTTATATTGTTTTTCACAATAGTCATTCATGAGAAAGGGAACATAGATGAGAACTAGATACTCCAAAATACAGCTTTGAAAATCCGACCCATAGACTTTGATGGCAGATAAGGACTGTTTGGTACACCCAGTCTGCCCAGTTCTCTACCGATTGGATAAGGTGCAGATCCTCGTTTTACCAACAGCCTACTTTCTCCTATCTCCCAGTAGAATTGTCTTATGTCTGTCCCATGCGTTCTTAAATTCCTCTATTGTTTTTGACCCCATGATCTCCTAAGGAAGACTGTTCCATGCATCCACCACACTCTTCATGAAAATAATACTTCCTCACATTGCCCCTGAGTCATCCCCCTCTATTTTCAAATTGTGCCCCCTTGTTCTTGCATATCTCTTTTTTTGAAAGATGCTACCTTCTTGGACTTTGTTGATTCTCTTGAGGTACTTAAAGGTTTCTATCATGTCCCCACTCTCCCTCCTTTTCTCAAGGGTATACAGTACTATGAAGCTCTTTTAGTCTCTCTTCTTATGGTTTCTGGTGCAGACCTTGCACCATTTTAGTTGTCTTCCTCAGGGCTGCCTCCATTATATCTATATCCTTGTGGTAGATGGGGACTCCAGAACTGCATGCAGTACTCCAGATGGGGTCTCACTGTCTGTATAGACGAATGACAGCTTCCTGTTTTCTACTGGTGATTCCTCTCTCTCTGCATCCAAGTACCCCCCCAGCCCTCCTTACTGCTTTGTCACGTTGCTTGCCTACCTTTAGGTCATCTGATATGACTACCCCCAGGTCCCTTTCTTTTATTGTTGTCATTAATAACCCCGTGTACTATTCCTTGGGTTTTGCTTTCCAGGTGCATTACTTGGTACTTCTTTGCACTGAATTTAAGTTGCCATACTTGTGACCATTCCTCCTACCTTGCCAAGTCCCTTCTCATCCTTTTCACCCCCACTTTGTGAATCAACCTTGTTGCAGATCTTTGTGTCATCTGCAAAGAGGCATACTTTTCCTTCCAGTCCTGATGCAATGTCACCTATAAAGATATTAAAGAGGACAGGTCCCAGTACTAAACCCTGCGGTACCCTACTAGTAACCCCCCCTTTCTTTGGAGTGAACTTTGTTTACTATTACCCTCTGAGTCCTGTTATCCAGCCAATTATTTACCCAGGTTACCACCCTGAGACTCACTCACAGTCTGGCTAACTTGTTTATTAATCTTTTGTGTGGGACAATGTCAAATGCCTGGCTAAAGCCTAGGTAGACCACATCCACAGCCCCTCCTAGGTCTACTACTTTGGTCACCCAGTCAAATAAATCTATTAGATTAATCTGACATGACCAACCCACTGTGAATCCATGCTGCCTTGTTTTCTGTGCCCCAGTGGTCTCTAGGTACTCAACAATTCTTTATTTCAGAAGTGATTCCATCATATTCCCTACCACTGAGGTCAAACTAACAGGTCTTTAGTTTCTTGCCTTTGCCTTGCTCCCACTTTTGTGAAGGGGAATCACGTCCACACTTCTCCAGTCCTCAGATACCACACCATCCTCTCATGATTTGTTATTAAGGGTGGTCAGTGGTGTCATTAGTTTTCCCTTAGTTCATTCTGAATTCTGGGGTGAATCTCATCAGGCCCCATTGCTTTGTCCACCTTCAGTTTTAGGAGTTCTTTCAGGATCCTTTCTTCTGTGAATGGGCTGGTACTGACCCCTCCATTCAGTGTGCTTTTATTATTTGGTTTAGGTACCGCTCCCTCCTCTTCTTTTGTGAATATTGGGCAGAAGTATTCATTCAGTATTTCTGCTTTGTCACTGTCACCTTCTGCCACCCCTCCTCACTTTTATTAAGCCTCACTATCCCTCCCCTGGTCTTTCTTCTCTCCCTAATATACCTATAAAAGGTTTTATCCCCCTTCTTAACTGAGTTGAATATCTTTTCCTTAGTTTGGTCCTTTGTTATTCTGAGTGCCTTCCCTGCTTCCTTCTGCAGGTGCAGTTCTCTGTCCTGCTTCTTCTGTGTTTTCTTATACTTCCTGAATGCTATCATATTCTCCCTAATGTTACTCACCACCTCTTTTGAGAACCAGAGTGTTTTTTTTCATTGTTTTGTTTTATTTGCTTCACATAAAGGCGTGTTGCTTCTGAGATGGCAGCTTTGATTTTTCCCCATTCTTTGTCCACACCACCTTCTTACCCATTTGCTAGTGCTTTTATGAGGCACTCCAACATTTTGCCAAAGACAGCCCTCCAAAAGTCCAATACCCTCACCTTTTAGTGACTTGACTCTATGGCTGTGTTTATCGTGAACCACACTGTTTGGTAGTTGCTTGTTCCTAGATGGCTACCCACTTCTATATCCAAGATCCTCTCTCCATCCCAGTTTGAGAGTACCAAGTCTAAGATTGCTCCCTCCTGAGAGGGTTCCACCACTAGCTGTCTGAGGCACTCCCTCTGTAGGGTGTCAAGAATTACCCTGCTCTTGGATGCGGCTGCAGCAAAGATGCTTCAGGTAACATCTGGCATATTCAAGTTCCCCATTAACAGCATCTCCCCCTTTTCTGCCATTCTAAGAATGCCTTCTATCATTTCCTTGTCTATTTCCTCCCCCAAGACAGGGGTCTGCATACAACACCAGTACAAATTGTGGTGCCATTTTCTGTCTCCAGGGGGACCCACAGTGCCTCCTCTCCTGCCTGTTTACCCTTTAGTACCATTGCTTTGATCCCTTCCCTTACATGGAAAGCTACTGCTCCTTCTAGTCTTTTACCCTCCCTGTCCCTCCTGTAGATTGTGTACCCTGGTATGTAGACATACTAGTCATGGTTCTCTATGTGCCATGTTTCTGTGACTGCCATGATATCTAGGTGTCCCTCTTCCATCAAGGCCAATAATTCAGGGTGCTTGTTATTCAGAATATGTGCAATGGTATTCATCACCCTCCATTGTTTAAGCCCCATCCCTGTCCTTAATGTGTTTGCCTATTTCTCCATTGACCTCTGTCCTGCCGTCTACCTTAATGTTTACCTCACTATCCACCCTGTTATGTGAAATAAATTATCTAGTTAGGCATATTCAGATAGTCTAAATTAGCAAAATAACAGTATAGTTCTTTTCCATATGGGTATAATTTAAAACTATATAGTGTATGATGGAACATTGTTACCAGCAGAAATCCATCACTTTCTAAACATTGTTATGCTGTAGTAGCTACATCATCATATCTGTTCTGTTACAAAAGCTACTTAGCTGCTGCAGCATAACAACTTCATATGCGCTAGTGCATGCACATTACACATCTAGGAAGTGGCCACAGTGAAAAGGATAGCAAAGGAAAGAGGCACAGATGGAGAAAAAACAGCAGGAATGAGTACTTAAGTAACTTTTATTGTTTATGGGGGCATCCTTCACTATAAAAACAATGAATAGTTACTGTTCAGTAACAAGCTGTGTTAATGCATCTCGAGTTTGCCAGCGGTGACCAAACCTCTTGAACTTCTCTCTTGAGGTTAATGAGGTTGCCATGGCAACCTCTCAACACACTAACCAGCTTGTTACTGTTAGGTAACTATCCATCGTTCTCTATATAATATATGGGGAGCCCTTGTTATTATCAGAAATCCAACTGTTAACAATGTTGGTATGGTATCATTGTGCTGTCAAGAGGTTGTTAACCACTCTTTACTATGTCACAATTATACCATAACAATGGGAATGAATCTGAGCATGCACAGCTTTGAACTAGCATCTCACAACGAACAGGCACGGCAGTGAGAGTTAGTCCTAACAGATAGTGGTGCTATGGGGAGAAAGGAAAAAAATAAAGGCAATCTTCATTTAACTGCTGCCCAGTTGAGTTTTCAACTGTTTTTGCCAAAACACTGTAAAGCATAATGACTGGGTTTCCATTAATTACCACACTGAAATCACCTTTCGTGGTTGCCAGAGCAACAAGCTGCACTCTCGAGGTTTACTATGTTTTCCTGGCAACCACTCAAGGTGATTACAGTGCAGTTGTTAACCAAAACACAGTCATTATCCTCTTTGTAATAAATGTAATTTTGTGTTTTTGGTTACTTTTTTTTTTAATACTTAGCATCTGATAAGAGAAACCAAAACAGAAAAGGTATAAGTAACTCAGAATATATATGTTGAATAGATTCAACATATAAGTTTACCAAAAATGCAAAATATGTAGAAACTGAAATAATGTGCATGCACAAGTAAGTATTTTTGATTTTATTCCCAGACATAACATTGAAAGAACAAAAACTTGAATTTTGAAATAGTACAGCAAAAATATAGTATGCATATATATATATATATATATATATATATATATATATTTATATTTATACATATATATATATATATATATATAACATAGGAGTGGTTGTGCCCTATAGTTAGGGTTGAGTAGGCACTTTAATGCTAAACCTCAATTTTTGTGCTTTAATTACTTTTCAACCATTGAACAGATTTGCATGAAATTTGGAATGTATGGTCTTGTATTGCAGATCACTTGATATGCCGAGTTGCGTTTTGGTCGGAGTTACAGTTTCTGTGCAGCGAAGTGCTGAAAAATGCATTTTTTGCCACTTTTGACACATTTTTTGCCCATGGTGCTGCAACCACACTGTTTGATGTTTTGGTCTAAAATCTGGAACACTGAATTAGTTTTACTCAAAGAACAATCCAGCATTAGTTTAGTTAAAAATATTAATCCGTTCCATAGTTATTTAATTTTTAATATTTGGGTTCTGAGCATGATCAGTTCAATCCCAGATTTATATTTATGTTTTGTGAAAGAGGATTGGGCTAATGGCCAAGGATTTTATCAGCTCATGAGTGATGATTTAAAAAAATCCTATTCCACCAGAAAAATTCCTTGTTCGAGAACCGCCATCTTGTTTTCTTTTTTTCCCCAATCAAAATGTCGTAGCTTCTTGCACAGGTGACTTCTTCTTGTAATAAGGCATGTTTTTTTTCAGGGTGACACCCTATATAAACCCATACCTTTGGTTTGCTTCATTTTGTCCAAAAAACAGCAGTTCCAAATTTAAAAATTCTTTGTCCGCGACTCATTTCCAATCCAGTTTCGCGAGCTGACAAAATCCCAGTCCACGAGCCGATCTTCTTTTGCAATGTGACAAAATCCTTGACAGTCTCTTTGTAATCAGATGGCCATTCTTGTGGATGAGGATTGACTTGACAGTCAAGGATTTTGCTACCTCCCAAAAGGGGTTCGGGTGATGGACTTGGATTTTTTCAGCCCGCGAAAGGGGATTATTGGTTTTATAAATCCACTTTTGTGAGTTGACAAAATCGTGGACTGTGAGCTGTCAAAATCTTACTCTGCCACCCGATCCTCTTTTGCTAGGTAGCAAAATCTTATAGTCAAGGATTTCTTACACATGGTAATTTTGACAGCTCACGAACAGGGATTGATCTGATGGTCGGGGATTTTGCTACCTCAAGAACTAGGAATTTTTAAACTTTAAAAAATGTTCCCTCTGCACTGTAACTTAACAGTTTGGTCTTTTGACTTGAAATTTGCAGAGTATTAAGAGGGTGCCCAAGAGATGTGAATTATGCTATTTAGGTGTTGGAACATTAAGCGGTTCCACAGATATGCCATCACAAAGTTGAGATTTTGCCCATAGGATAACAGTGTGGTGCCCATAGTGCTTTTCAGAGTCCATATCTCATAAATGATGCAAGACATGGATTTGGTCAATATATGTTACATGAATGTCTCACTATCATGATTACAATAATTCTTGAATTTTTTTCCTAGCTGCTATGGTTCCAAGATATTGGCAAATTAGTGTTACAATGGTTTCTTGCCCAATAGAGAGGGTACTGGACTTCAGGAGGGATGATTTTGGCAAGATAGGAGAGTGCCTTAGAAAAGCACTAGCAAACAGGCTAGAAGGAGGGGTGGAGCAACAATGAGGAAACATCAAAACTGCCATCACAGAGGCAACAAGCCTTTGTGTGAAGCAAATAAACAAATCAAAATGAAAGAAAAAGCCACTATGGTTCTCAAAAGAGGTGGTGGGGAAGGTTAAGGAGAAAAAGATAGTATTTAGGAAGTATAAAGAAACACAGAAGGAGCAGGACAGAGAACTGTACTAGTTAAGGCAGAAGGAAGCAGGTAGGGAAGTCAGAATAGCAAAGGCCCAAACTTCAGAAAAGATAGCCAACTCAGTTAAGAAGGAGGATAAAACCTTTTATAGGTACATCAGGAAGCGTAGAAAGACAAAGGGAGGGATAGTGAGGCTGAATAGAAAAGACAGTGGGTGGGCAGAGAGGGACAGTGAAAAGGCAGGGATACTGAATGAATGCTTCTGCTCAATATTCACAAAAGAGGAGGAGTGGTAGCTGCCTAATCCAATTAACAGAAGCACTCTGGATGGGGGTCAATCCCAGTCCTTTCACAGAAGAAAGGGTTCTGAAAGAACTCCTAAAACAGAAGGTGGACAAAGCAATGGGGCCTGATGGAATTCACCCCAGAATTCTAAAAGAATTAAGGGGAGAACAAGTGACACCACTGACTACCATTTTTAACAAATCATGGGAGGATGGTGTAGTACATGAGGACTGAAGGAAGGTGGATGTGATTCTCCTTCACAAAAGTGGGAGCAAGACAGATGCAGGAAACTACAGACCTGTCAGTTTGACCTCTGTGGTCAGAAAAGTGATAGAATCACTTCTGAAGGAAAGAATTGTTGAGGACCTTGAGGAAAGTGGGCACAGGGCTCAAGGCAGCATGAGTTCACAGTGGGAAATTCATGTCAGATGAATCTAATTGATTTCTTTGACTGGGTGACCAAAGTAGTAGACCAGGGAGGGGCTGTAGACATGGCCTACCTAGACTTTAGCAAGGCATTTGACACAGTCCCACGCAAAAGATTAATAATCAAATTAACAAGCCCTGTGAGTGGGTCACAGGGTGGTATCCTGGGTAAAACACTGGCTGGACCACAGGGCACAGAAGATAATTGTAAATGGAGTCCACTCTGAAGACAGATGCTTTACTAGTGGGGTACTGCAGGGTTCAGTACTGGGTCCAGTCCTTTTTTAATGTATTTGTAAGTGACATTGCAGAGGGACTGGAAGGAAAAGTATGCCTCTTTGCAGATTATACAAAGATCTGCAACATGATTGATTCACATGGAGGCATGGACAGGATGAGAAGGGACTTGGCAAGGTTGGAGGAATGGTCAGAAGTATGGCAGCTTGGATTCAATGCAAAGAAGTGCAAAATAATGCACCTGGCAAACAAAAACCCAGGGGAAGATTATGCAATGGGGAGGAGGTAGCAACAACAACAAAAATGGAAAGCGACCTGAGGGTAATCATATCCGATGACCTTAAGGTTAGCAAGCAATGTGAGAAGGAGGTAGAGAGGGCTATGGGGATACTGGGATGTATATAGAGAGAGGCATCACCAGCAGAAAACAGGAAGTTGTTATCCACCTGTACAGACAGTTGATGAGACCCCATCTGGAGTACTGCATCCAGTTCTGGAGCCCCCATCTCCTCCACAATATAGACAGGATGGAGGCAGTCCAGAGGAGGGTAACTAAAACGATGCAAGGTCTGCAAGAGAAGCCATATGAGGAAAGACTGAAGAAGCTTAATATGTATACCCTTGAGGAAAAGAAGGAGAAGAGGGACATGATAGAAACTTTTAAGTACATCAGTGGTATCAACAAAGTCTAAGAGGGTAGCATCTTTCAGAAAAAGAGATGTGCAAGAACAAGGGAACACAATTTGAAGACAGAGGCAGAACGGCTAAGGGGGGAAATGTAAGTACTGTTTCACAGAGAGGGTGGAGGATGCATGGAATGGCCTTCCTGAGGAGGTTGTGGGGTCTAAAACTGTGGTAGAATTCAAGAATGCATGGGACAGACATAAGGCAATTCTTGTGGGGGTAGGAAGAAATAGGCTGTTGGTTAACTAAGATCTGCAGCTTATCCTGTAGGTAGGGAAATGGGCAGACTAGGTGACCCAAGCAGTCCTTATCTGCCATCAAAGTCTATGTTTCTCTGTTTCTATATAGGGCTGCTGTATGTCTCTGTAACCATGTGTAAGTGAAGCGCAGGCCCTAGACACGCATATCATTATGCACAAATGGGCAGCTTGGTGGGACCCCACACTCCCAACCAACACATGCTATTTACTAGTTATATTATAGTTTTTCAAAGAGTAAGGAAATTCATTGCCAAACATTTCATTTAATGCATCAGTTAGAGTTAGAGAGACAAAGGTGGGGAAATGAGATGTTAGGGTTGAGCCCCTAACCCCACCACCATCCCACCACCCATTCTCTGTAGACCAACAGCCACTGCGCTATGCCATGGGGTTGAGAGGCCTAAATCTCATCTCATTGTCCTGTACTGTAGCATGTCAATCTGTTTACACATGGAATGGCATAAGAGTTGGGCCTCACAACCCTATAGCACACCCCAGCATCTGTTGGTCTGTGGAGGATGGGGGGGGTTGGGTGATGGGAGGGGTTAGGGGCTCAACCCTAACATCTCATTTCCCCAGTTTTGTTGCTTTAACCCTAACTGATGCATTAAACAAAGTTTTTTGCAATGGATTTATACATATACATATAAATATATGTGTGTATATATAGGGCATATGACATGGCCTGACTGATAATATCATATTTATCTTCATGAGATATCATGATATCACTGGCCTCGAGTGAAGATAAATATGATATCTTCAGTCAGGCCATGTCATGTTCTGTTTATGCAATGAATGCTTGCGCCTCCCCCCCCAATACAACTCACCACATGCCCCTCTCAATGCAATGGTGACATAAAGGTGATGGCCCTAGCAATACAACCCCACTTACAGAAATGCTGCCAAAACAGCAGATGTCCTTTATTGTTTGTAAATATCTAGTTGATTCTGTCAATTTAAATTACTAAAAATATCTGGTTGATCCTGCTATTATGTTGGGGAAAAGTGATATTTTAAATGTTTATCTGGTTGATCCTGCCACTCTGAGCACTTTCACTTTCACTGTAATTGTAGCGTGACGAGCGCTATCCACACTGACTATTGTTACATTGCCAAATGTTTTCTAGGAGGTGCACCGGATTCAGCAAGTGAGAAAACGCTGTGCTTTATGCTCAGCTTGCTGTCTATTATTGAAAAAACGCTGCTGACTGCCATAGTCTGCAGCAGTGACCGAGACGGTGGCTTTTGAGCGGTAAAAGAGAACCACGAGTGTCATTTGTTGCCTGCAACAGATGCTTGCGCTTCCTTTTACTGTTCAAAAGCCACCAGTCACTGCCACAGCTATGCCCAGCAGTCAGCAGCTTTTTTCAATCGACAGCAAGCAGGCGTTAAAGCACAGTGTCTCACTTACTGAATCCGGAGCACCGCCTAGAAAACATTTGACAATGTAGCAATAGTCAGTGTGGATAGCGCTCAGTCACGCTACAGTTACAGTGAAAGTGAAAGTGCTCAGAGTGGCAGGATCAACCAGATAAGTTTTGACATGATGTATAGGAACGTGGAGATAACAAATGACATATAGGAACACGAAGATAATGTTATCTTCACTGGCCACCTCAGATATAATTTATTATACTGTTATTTATCTGAAAACATACATTGTATAAATAGGGGATAAGACATGGCCTGACTGAAAATATCATATTTATCTTCACGAGAGGCTAATGATATCATGATGTCATTGGCCTCGAGTGAAGATAAATATGATATCTTCAGTCAGGCCATGTCATGTTCTGTTTATACTATGTATGTTTTGGGCTGCATTCAACAAAAGCTCCAAATGTGCACTACATACATTCACCTACATAAAGGTGTTGGCTGTTTCAACACAAATCTGCAGTATCTCTAGCAGCAAAACAGATGCCATATGTTGTTTAAAAAATATATGAAGTTGATCCTGGTGCTTTAAAATTATTGTACAAAAACTTGTCTGGATTGTGGCTGACCTAGTCCTAGCAACCCCCAACACAACTCTCCATGTCTTCTCCCTCAAAACAGCAGATCACATATATTGTTAAAAAATATCTCACCTTGCCACTGTAAAGTAATTGAATAATACATATCTGGTTGATCCTGCCTGCATCTTTAAATAAATAGTTGTTTAAAAAACATACCTTATCTGGTTGATCCTGTGACTTTGTTCTATCGATGTGGAACTCTGATGCAGCATGACCAAATATTATGATCTGAAATGTAGCGTGAGTGAGCGCTAGCAAGATTCAAATGTGAGGCACAGTCAGAAATTTCTAATCATGGAGCTGGTGCTGTAAACCGTAGAAAAGTGTGCCCTTTTGTTAATGCTGACTGTATATTTTGATTAGAAGCTGCCGACAGGACTGAGAGTAGAGCGAGCGAGTCAGCAGCTTCACAGCACCAGACGGACGTATGATCATGTGTTGCTATGGCAACAGACACTCACGCTTCCGTGTGGTGTTGTGACGCTGCCGACTCGCTAGCTCTTCTCTCAGTACTGTCGGCAGCTTCTTATCAGAAAATACAGTCAGCATTAACAAAGGGGCACACTTTTCTATGGTTTGTAGCACAGGCTCTATGATTGTAAATTTCTGACTGTGACTCACGTTTGAATCTTGCTAGCGCTCACTCACGCTACATTTGTGATCATAGTATTCGGTCATGCTGCATCTTATGGAGGTGGTAAATGAAATTGTTTTGTAGTCTGGGATTAGAATTAGTGAAGAATATGTTAAATGTTAAATGGTATTTTGATGGAGAAATCATTTTTTGTCTCGGGAGAATATGTTGTGGTGGGACTCTAGCCAGGAGATGAGCGG
This sequence comes from Neoceratodus forsteri, assembly GCA_016271365.2. Classification (NCBI taxonomy): domain Eukaryota; kingdom Metazoa; phylum Chordata; order Ceratodontiformes; family Ceratodontidae; genus Neoceratodus; species Neoceratodus forsteri. The sequence continues at coordinate 514,322,382 of CM057450.1, read as the reverse complement.
GATGTGAAAGTGAAAGTGTTCACAGTGTGTACTGAGAAGCGTCCAGGTGGTAGTATTGTTTTGATTGGGTTATGTATGACGTATAGGAGTGTTAAGATATTTATATGACGTATAGGAACATGGAAATATCAGTGTTATTTTCACTGCCTAGCTGAGATATCATTTTTTATACAAACATTTATCTCAAAACATACCGGCCTGGATATTCAAACTGAGCCATTCTGAGGTGCAAGCCCTTGCGCTGATCAAATAGTTGCATGAGGTGTGGCGGGGTGGTTGTACTCTCCCAGGTCATTCCTGAAAATAGGCATAATACTTGTCTAGTGTATTTACCTGGTAAACAAAAGCTAAATAAAAATAAATAAACATATTTTAATGATTTCTGACGTATTGCACAGCCACTGCATGAATTATTGCAAAACATTTGCTTGCTCAAGTGGTTTGCAGGTGGGGACTGCTAATTAGGTTTTAATGTATTGTTGGGCACAGATAAAGGCAGGACCTTTAATGGGTTTCATACAAGCAGACAGGTATGGAAGGAATGTATTAAACAAGTATATGTGTTTGCTGCCCATAGTTTGGGAAAATACAGTTTTGGGAAAATACAGATAGCAAACTGCTAAGTATTTTAACAAGGGTATGTTGACTAATGAAATGACTGGAAGGTCAAAGGTTATGCTCAAATGTTATGTTACTGTGAAAAACCTTCTGCAGCATAAATGGGGGAGGACCATACTACACTGTAAATAACTGTAGTTCCTCAGTTATCAAATTCAAATTACTAAGACAAACAGCAAGGGTATATGAACATTGTTTAAAAGAAATTGAGCTGCTTAATCTCTTACCTCCTCCAGTGAGAAGAAATTATTTTTCCCATATTTTTATTTAAAAAGCTAATGTCTGAAGCAAAGAGGGGAACCAAACCTCCTCTGCTCCAGTTTGTCTTTCGCTCATTCCAGAGCGCAGGACAAAATGTGAATGGACGTAGTCTCAGTGGTCCATAATGCAGATCCAAGGTGACACCATACTTCTTTCTGTTACAGTGACTGAGGGATTATGGGAGTGGTAGTGTGGAAAGGTCCTAGAGTCCAAACAACTCCCAGTGGCAAGGATAGAGTCTATGTATACAGAAAGGGATCCTCTTCTTGCTGAACAAAATGAAGGGTTCAAAACATCCACAATGGAAGGTCAAATGAATCAGTGGCTGGTATAAAAAACTTGAATTGCAAAAGACTGTACAAACAATGACCAGTCACCATGAACACCATAAACTAATTTTCTTTTGCATCAGACTGTACACAATTTTAAAATGCAACTGAAGCAACCCGGTGGCTTCACCTCTTCTACTCCATAGACTTTAATCAGTTTGTAGCTTTTGTACCTTACCAGTGAGCTGTGTATGGGAGGACATGAGAGACCATTGGGCCTAATCTGCTGGCAGTTGTGTATGTATGTATGTATGTATGTATGTATGCATAATTATGTGCAGTTATACGTGTTATTGCTTGGGATGTTCAATTTTCAAATTTTACACATTCATTTCATTTCTTATTTTCTTAAATATTCATTTTATTTCTTCATTTCTTATGTTAAATGTTTTTCTTAAAATAAGTCCCTTTTAAAAATGTTTGGTTTATGCATGTGCCTGTCAATCTCAATATGGCAGAATTAGGACAGTGTGTCCAAACAAATGTGTCCTTACTTAATGCTTCAGTTTGTTAATTGATACTATTACAACCTATTAACAGGGCGCAAGATCCTGTAGCTGGGCAAGAAACCATTTCACAAAACAAAACAAACAAAAAAAAAACATACTTTATTCTAGGTGCCTACTGGGCCTGGACAAAATTGTCAAATTTATAATAGATCTATTTAGGTCAGGTATAGCAATTTAAAATGGGGTAAATATAAAACAAATAAGATGCCATAGTAAGTGTTTTAGAATTAATATGACTGAGATGCATGGTCGTGATGGTTTATCCATGAGAAAAAAGGTTTATTAAGGCCTAAAGGTTTGTTAATGGTTCCTTTGTGTACAATATTGTATGTTTGTTTACAAAAATCAAGGTCTTGGTTTGCAAACAGTCTTTAAAAGGCCAATACAAACACACATGTAAACAAGTAATATGCATATCCTTTTGGAGCTGGGTTCTCATAATTATTTGCAATTTGCTAATAAGATAGGAAACAAGGGCACTTCTCTGGCCTCATCTCAAATACCTACTTGACAGATTGGTGTTGCCTAAGATATAGACATCAACACAAGATGTGTTGAAGCTGCTGTCATTGATCAAGTTGTTATCCTAACAACACCACTTCATAAGGAGAAATATCTTCTTAGTGAACCTGGTCATCAAACTGATCATACATTATGCTCCTACCTTAAATGTGCACATTACTTCACTTGTACTAGACTTACAGCTGTTGCTCTATCACAACAACAATGCTGATTTATTTAATGAGGCTTAAGCAAAAATAACAAATTGGTTAAAGTCAATAGCAGAAAGATGACAGAAAAAGGAAAGGTCAAAAGATCATTACCACAGGCGGGTTATGTTAAAACAATAGTAACTAAGTTACTGCAGGACATAGAAAATGATAGCATCCCAGACCTCATCAAAGATGAACAGGTATTTCTCCCAGTGTAACTGTGTGTGTGTAGAATAGACTGGACTTGTGCTAAAACAAATTGCCAACAGCCTTTGTTTAGCACTGCCCAGAACCTTGGACCAGTAATACCATATCCCAGCAGAGGCCCATGTTACACTCAGGGTTCATGCTCAATCAGGGACACACTGTATATTTCTTCATTGGGTCTCTGTCCATTCTTAACCCTGCTATCTCAAAACTAGCCAATGTTCACTCAATAAAATACTACTTAGAGGAAGGCAGTATACAAGGAATGCCTAGACTTTGGTGATCCACCTGCCACGCAGATATGGAGAGCCCCACATACTGCATGCTGCTCTGTAAAGGCTATAGGAATGTGCGTAGATGTCATGTGTTGAATGTTACTACTTCCATTTTGGTCATATGCCTGAAAAGCAGATAAACACAAACTAGCCAGATGCAAATGAACCTCACAAGTTATGATCCAGTTCAACTTACTAAATGGCATCTTTCCATCTGTCAGAGTAGTTTATAATATGAAGGGTAGTACTGTATTGATACTATTTATATTAAATCTTTATGGGTCCTCTCTTGTAATGTCATCACTCCAAATTTTGTTTTTACTTTTATGAGTGTACCATCATTGGCCAAACTTTGATCAACCCTATTCCACACATGATGAGTCTGTCATTCAGAGTAAACCTAATCACCAAAAGAATAATGTGAATATGGATTCTTTTTCTTAAATTTCAATTTCTGCTACACTATAAAGATACACACCTCATTAAATTAACAATGATGTACATTAGGATCAAACAATCCAACAGAGTAAGCAATAGTGAATTCTCTTCTGCTAATGCTCTTACTCCTTATATTCCACCTTTAACATTGTAATTCTGCCTTTAAACCTTAACCTACAGTCTTTGCTAAGCCAAAACACACTCAATTTATACACACTTCCAATCATTTGTGACATGTGCATCAGGCCATTCTGTACATGATGCATGATGGAGACTATGAAATTACTGCTTCCAGTTCATTATTAGAAATTACCTTCAAGATATTCAACATTTTGCAGTTAGTGCTTATTTTTGTATTTATCATTATGCTTTGTTATTTATGCTCAACATTAAGGCAACAACGTAGGTGCTTAGATTATTGAGTTCTGGAGAGTCGAATACCCTTTAAGGGTCTTCTCCTTACAAAGTGTGGACTGTGGAATTATGGCAAACTACCAAGGTAGGAGACTGGGAAACTGACTAAATAAATGAGGAATGAGAAATAATAGTAAAGGCACATGCTTTGGTTAGTGATCAGATTGCTATTGTTAGAAAATGCTTTTGTATAAAACTACAGTAGGATGTCATACTAGACTACAGGAGAATGAAAAAAGAGGAACAATTGAAGTAGAAACCATATAGTATGTGCAAGGCATAAAATGTTTGCTAACACATGGTTTAAATAAAACAACTAACAAGGACAGTACTGCCTATCATATCTGTTTAGGCTATTCTGTTTTAAGATATTTTCTGAGGATAGTCACAAAGGGCTTGGTGGTAAGGTCACCATAAGACAAGCTAGTAGATTCACTACAGTCCAGCTCAAAGGTCAGTTCAAGCTGACCCTGCAAACAACTGTGTGACATCACTTATCAGGATAGCAAAATGCTTTTGTGTAAAATAGGACTACTGTCCAGTTCAAAGTCAGCTCATACTGGCTTGGCAAACAGTTGAATAAAATTACCTTTCAGAAAATGCGTACTGTGTCCAAGGAAGTGTGAGGCTAGGTTTTTACCAATCTATTATTGTAAAGAGCCTTATTTGATGAAGCACTTCCCTTGTCTCTGATGCTATATGGCCTTGTTTGATAAAGGCCTTCCCCTTTTGTGCTGCTATTCTAAAACCTACCTTATTTAGCAAAGCACTGCTTTTAGCTGTGAATACGTTCTAGATAAATACAGGCTAGACTGTGATCCTCACTAGTGTTCAAGAAGAAGGCAGAATGCCACACACCATTACTATCCACAGACGCTGGAACACTCCAGAGGACAGGGCATTATCTGCTTGATTCTCTGCTGCTTATAGCTATGACAGTAGTTGGCTGTTAGCTATTTAGTTTTACTGTATTAGGGATCTTTTATTTTACTACAATAAAAATATTTAATTCCTAACAACTAAGTGTAGTCTGAGTTACTTTTCTGGGCCCCTGGTCACCAACTAAGCTAAATCTGTCCAGAGTGTAAAAACTCTACACAGTGACTATAACCACAACACAAGACAGCCAGCTAGGAACTGGCCTGACAAAGTACTATATAGTCTGTAAAATAAGTACTCCTACAGAAATGAAGCACTGAAGTTACCATATACTATTAAGAGCACATAACCTATTTTACACTCACTATTTTCATGTCACACAAATTGACTCACTGAAACTGAGTTGCTGTATTCACAGGATACCACATGAAATCCCTAGTTTGGGATTTTTATGTACCTGACCAGATAATGAGACAGTCACTATCTGTCAGTTGTGTCAAGCTAGAGTTAGTAGGGAGGAGAAAGGCCAGCCACCTAGGTACCAGTGGGTAACACACACACATCTGAAGGCCACGCACATGTTATGCTGGTGTCAACACCAGAATGAAGCCAGTACAGGGGGTCCCTGTCCCTCATCATCATCATCATCATCATCATTAGTCAAGTCATGCAGAAGTGGTAGGGCAGAAGCCCAGGTGGAGGGAGGGCTGAGTGAGAAGGACTACAGAAAAGGAGGAGAAGGAGGATTCTGTGGGTCTGCTAATAGTGGGCATAGCAGCAGTGGTGGGTGAGTAGAAACCAACCAGTGGCAGAAAAACAAGCAATGCCATTACAGAAAGCTCCCAAATCACTGGTTTAGTTTGAGCAGCAGCATATGTGAAACCCCAGGAGTCAAATACCACCCCACCAATAATGCCACCATGATGAGTAAAGTTGTTTGGCAGTTCAACCCCAAGAAAAGTCCAGCCTATGCTGCATAGAATGTTTGAGCATCAATCCAAATTCCCTCACAGTCAAGTTGTTGTATGTGACCTAAATGCAGCAACAGCTGAAATGTTGGCAATTGATCTATTGCCATTCTTTGTTGAGAATGTTAGATTTTCAAGGTTGATAACCTGTGCCTGTCCCAAATGGCAGAGTCCATCAAGGCCATACTTTTCTAAACGTGCCATTCCTGAACTAAATGGGACAGTGTCACAGATGGTAGATCATGCCCTGAAATATTTCACATAGTTGATGGGCTTTTACATCTGGTCCTGTCTTCATATGGGAGGAGCTGGTTCTAATATAAGATGTGAAGAGTTTGTTCTGTTCTTTGCCAACATGGTGTCCTCCATCAGGTTGGAGGACTCCTCAATGTCTCTCTTGGGATTTCAGGGCTCATTCTGTGACATGCAGAACACTCTTCTGGTCTGGGAAGTTTGACCCAGTTTAGGTGGAGGAGGTGGTGGAGGTTGCCTCAAGGCTGTGACCAATGCACTGTGACCTTGACCCAGTTCCAACCTGGCTTTGGTCACATGTTTGGACCTGTTTGGAACTGTGCTTGCCGAGATCATCCAGAGTTTCTTGAGGAATGGGTCTTCCCATTGGCTTTAAAGAGGACTTGTTAGACCACTGTTAAAGAAGTCTTTGTTGGACTCAGACTGCCCCAGCAACTATAGACCAGTCGCCAACCTCCCATTTTAGGAAGGTTATAGAAAAGGTGGTGGCCATTCAGCTTGCAGGGCACCTCATCTCCTCCTCCACCTATGAGGTTTTTCATTCTGGATTTAGGGCCAGGCATAACATAGAGACCACCATGGTGAAGGTGATAAACTTCCTGATTGTGAGAGACAAGAGACAACATACCATTTTGAACCTCCTGGACCTCACAGCAGCATTTGATATGGTGGACCATGAGGTGCCGCTTGACCGGCTGCAATTTTGGTGTGGCCTATACCATAAAGTCAACCAATGGTTTAGGTCATACCTGACAGGCAAGGTGCAGAGGGTGGTGATGGGACTTGCTTCATCTAACCTAAAGCCCCTGACTTGTGGGGTTCCACAGGGGTTGGTCTTGTTGCCTTTGTTGTTTGCTGTATACATGCTACCATTGGGGAACATTATCAGGCTGTATGGCTGGGTTTTCATTGCTATGCTGATGATACCCATCTATACCTGTCCTGTGTACCAGGTAGCCAGATGGTGGATTCCATGCTTAACAGCTGCCTGACTGAAATCCAGGCTTGGATGTCTCATAACTGGTTAAAGCTTAACCCACACAAGACTGAGGTGCTGGTGGTGGATGCAGGTCATTGTGGTGGGTTTGAAACATGGTGGGATCCCCAGTCTTGTTCTTGGGAGGTACCTCTGGCCCCATCCAAGCAGGTCAAGTACTCGGCTGATCCTCAATGACAGCCTAACATTTGATGCTCAGGTGTCAGCTGTTGTTAAGAGTAGATTTTATCATCTGAGGAATACTGCCTGGATCTGACACCTTCTACCACCTGAGGACCTGACCTCACCAGTACATGCTTTTGTCACATATAGACTGGACTACTGTAATGCCCCCTATCTGAGGCTTTCTGGAGGTAACCTCTGATGGCCGCAGCTAGTGCAGAATGTGGGGGCTTAATTATTGTCAGGTGTATGAAAGTTTGATCATATTATGCCCATCCTTTATGCATTGGCTGCCAGTCAGGTGGAGGATTATCTTCAAGGTCAGATTACTGATTTATAAGGCCCTCACGTGGTTGGGGACTAGCTTACCTGCAAGATCTCCTCGTGTCCTACCACCTGTCATGGACTCTCTATTCTGTCGAGGGTTGCCTCCTCAGTGTTCCTAGGTGAGGTTGCAGAACTCTGGTGACTGAGCCTTTTCAGTGGCTGTACCTACCCTTTGGAACTCTCTTCCTCAACAACTTTGGGAGGTACCCTCGGTGGAATCCTTTAAAAGTGATTAAACCCTTGTTATTTCACCAGGCATTCAGTGTTTTTTAATTATTATGTTAGTTGGTAATTTGTTTTCTTTGTATTTCACTGCTTGTTCTGTATTGGATCGTTGTATTGTTAATGTTTTACTGTGTTTTTAAATTGTATTGTAAAGCACTCTGAGTCCCCAGAGAGGGCACTATATAAATACAATATCTATCTATCATTCAGTATCACTATACATACATCTGAGGATGGATATGTGGACCAGTGGCCAACCAGCTGGTAGCTCCTATTTATGCATTACAGAACACTGGGCTCAGGTACCTGGGGTAGTTTTGACTCTGGGCATGGAAAAATTGCACTAAGCCCAATTGTGGTAGCAGAAGCACTTTGGTATTTGACAGCATGTCATGCTGACAATGAAGAGTATAAGCTGATCACACAGGACAGAAAATGCTGGAATTGCTCCTTACTAAACTGACGAGTGGTTTCATCCCCATTCACTGAAAGTAGGTTTCAGTGTGAGTGATAATAGCTCAAATGTGAAATGCATCAGTGATGGGGTTTGTCAGGTGCCATGCCTGGTACACTGTCTTAGTCTCATTGTGCAGGAGTTTCTAACACACCTGATATCAAATCCATGTTGACTGTGGGCCATCCCATCTATGTCCACGTTGCCTGTTCTGGAAGGCCCATGACAAGCTTCAGTATCTGCAGACACAAGACAAACTGCTTCAGCACCGTATGAAGCTAGATGTCATCACTAGATTGAACTCAACACTGTACATGATCGAACACTTTTACAAGCAATATAAAGCCATATCAGAATATCTGCTGCTACATATAAGCTGTGACAGTGCTGGAGTATCCATGTCTCTGACCACAGACCAGTGGTGGCAAACGGGCAGTCTGATCATTATTCTTAAGCCATTTGAACATGCTACACAGGCAGTGAGTGGAGACACTGTTTGTATCAGTCAGGCCATTCTACTACTACATGTACTGAGGCAGATACTGATGAATCTGCAGCAAGTGATGATAGTAGACGTTGTACCTTAATTCATGTCTTAGACTGCAATACTATATTTCTGGCATGCTGCAGTCTGAAGATTTTAGGATTGCCACCATGCTGGACCCACATTATAAACATGAGTTGGCATCAACAATGGAAGGTGGGTGAGAAAGGTTCAAAGTTGACAACTAATAAGAAGAGTACACGGGCACAGATACTAAAGTCACTGTTATCTAAGGCACAACGCCAAACTCTGCACAGACCGACTGTTGCTACCATCACCTCACATGGGAAATGGGCAGACAAAACATGCAAGGTAAAAGAAAAGATCCAAACAAATACCATTCAGGCTGTTTTGTACCAGGTGGAGTTGAAGATGTGGAAGTAAAGGAGTATGAGGAGGCTAATGAGACAGCAGGACTATGGTCAGCACAATGCATGGTAGATTTACATTTGGTGGATACAAGGCACCTTACCATCATAGATGACCCTTGCTATACTTGAGTATCAAGGTTACTATGGGACCATCACTGACCTCAGTTGCAATGAAATACCTCAGCTACCCATCCTCAAGTGTCAGTGTGAAGTATGTGTTCAGTTTGTCAATTGTGCAGCATAGGTGCACCAATCTGTCACCTTAAAATGTTGGCATGCTAATAGTTATTAAAATGAATGATGATATCATTCTGTACAATACAATCATGTCTATGTTCCTATGACATGAAGGCAGTGATGGTGGTGATGAAGATGACAAGAAAAGTATTGTCAAGATTAGCAAATTGCCATCTACTGGGTGGATGATGTTGTAATAGAGAGATAATTTCCATGGTGACAACTCCAGTCTGGAAGACTGTGATGACTGCTTTTGATGAGGTTGAAGCATAAAAAACTCTGTGTTCTTTTCCTCCTTTCCTACTCTTCAGTAGAATCCTTTACTTTCTGATTCAGAATTATTTTATTTTCAGTCATTTTACTGTTCCCCAATTGTTGTGTTGCTATTTCCCTGCATCCAGTCTATTATTTGCCTGTGCCACCTGAATGTGAGCCCTAGAGACAATGCCTTCTCTGGCCAGCAAACACAGCACCACCTCCACCTCCTCCTCCTCATCTGGCCCGGTTGGGTCCTCCAGAGCCACAAACAGCATGGCCACTGCCTCCACACTGATGCAACATAAATTCTATTACCAGCTAGGCAAGGCATTCCTGCTCCAGCCAGAAAGACACAACAGTGCCTCCTACTCATCTTCCTCCAGAGCCACACACACATGGGCCACAGCCTCCACAATGAGGCAGCATAAATGCCATTACTAGCCAGCCCACTAGCCAATCCTCAAGACGACCCTCTAGCAAGCCAGCCCATCAAGGCAGCATGACCTCAGCTCCAGCAAAGCCTATCTTCTTTGCTGTGATGGTAAGTCACATTTACTGTTGTTCATAGCCTTTATCCTCACGGTGGTGACTCCTCAGCCTTGCAGAGGACAAAGGGCCTTCCACCTTACTCAGAAAGACATTAACATGTCTTGTTTTTCCTTTGTCTCCCTGCAGGTTTCATTATTCACAGGGACAGCTGGTACGCCAACCAGAAAGTCAGACAGCCTGCAAGAAGCAGAGAGGCGTCACCTCTTCCTCCAGCATCTCAGTGGTATGCACCATCATGCTGGTACACAGCATGGCCAGCATCACTAATGTTACAGTATGCATCATTATGATTTTTTGTTCTCTTTTCACAGGCAGACACTGTGCCATGGTGACCAAAGGGAGGCTAAATAATTTCTCATTTTTATTTACAGGTGACAGGCATGGCAAGAACTGGAGTGGGCAACGGATATACCATATTACTGTGTGGTCCCCACCACAGTTGCAACTTGAGTAGAATCTCAATAATGTTTTGTTCTTTTCACAGGTGTCCTCCTGTCCTGCTGCCTCCTTCTCATCTAACAAGCAAGCCATCACCATCTTCTTCACCAGATCATGCAGGATTACATGAGGATCATTGGAATACAGAAAGGACTGTGGCAGAGGTGTGACACACACAGCACAGCAGCATGTAACAGCAGCATTAATGTTTGTGTGGTTCATATAATTCTGGAAGTACCAAATGCCAGCCTTTTTGCTTTACTGGACAATGTGCACTACATTTTAGGGCAGCCTGTGGTGGGGAGTGATATTCAGAGTGTAGCACCAAGCAGCAGCAGCATAAATGTTCATGTGGATCACATAATTCTGGAAGCACTGAATTTTGGCCTGTTTTGCTTTTCTGGATAATGTGTACTATTGTGTGCTCTGAATTTTAGGGCAGCCTGTGGCAGGGGAGGACACACACAGTGCAGTACCATGTAGCAGCACCATAAATGTTCATGTGGTTCATGTAATTCTGGGAGTACTGAGTTCTGGTCTATTTTGCTTTTCTGGGCAGTGTGCACTAAATTACTGGAAGGCAGCTTGAGGTAGGGGAACAGACTAGCAACATAACATTTATTCTGGTAGTTAAGCATAATTTTAGTGATACTGTAAGGACTGCAGTTGCACAAGAAAGACAATAGAGTTGAAGTCATATTTTTTCTTTAGAATGGATGAGAACAGCAGAATTTAAACAGATAGAACAAAGCAGGAACAGCAATCAAAGACTGAGAGATAGAGAAATTAAGATGAATGTGCAATTTTTTTTCTTTTCAAGTTTTTACTTTTCTGTTTAATTTTAGGCATAACTGGTAAGAGTAAAGAGGCAAATAAAAGAAAATATACAATTAGGATTCAGGGCTATGGCCTGGGGACAGATGGTGCAGCTCCACCATGGAATTCTGCCAAACCTCTTAAAATGCTTTACTTATTTCTCAGTAACTTTTGTAACATCTCAGTTCATCCCCACAACATGCAAGAAGAGCTCCCCTATCTCTCTGTAGAGCTGTCCCACATACCCATGGGTGTATGTGGGAGTAGGCTCTGTGGCTGGTCTCTCAGGTGCCCATCACAACATCCAACTCCATCTGAAAGTCACACTCCCAGCCCCTCCATCTCCTCCTCCTCCTGGATCCATGCACCTGACCCAGCACATTACTTTCTCTTGCCCATCCTACCCTGTGGTACAAAAGAACCAGTAAGAATGGCACCATCTCCACCCTTCTGAGCAACTTTTGTCTGACTACAGACATGCTTCTCCCACTCCTGGTGGTCTCTCTCTAAGGTGGGTGTACTGCCCACCTGTTCCCAAATGGGGCCCTGTTTCCACTCAGAAAAACAGTTTTACACAATTTGCATGTGATCACACTGTTGTTGGTGGGGTCACTATCAAAGAAATCCCATACTAGGGGCTTCCACTGCTGATGAGGGAGGAGCAAGATGGTCCAGGTTTTGTCTCCTTCTCCCCTCATGGTGCACAGGTGGTGGTGGTAGTACAATGGCTGCTGTTTGCTTTAGTGCTGGTGGTGGTGCCATTGCATGCTGCTGGTGCTCTGCTTGGGTGGGGAGGGGCTGGATGCTAATGTCTCGTGCTACCAAGGGTCTCTTTATGGAAATAATGGCATCTCCCATCTGTTGGCTGCATCCCTCTCCTCTGAAAAGTCCCACTCATTTTTTTTTTGCTCCCCAGCTCCAGACTGGCTCTCCTTCAGGCCTTCCTATGCCCCTCACTTGCCACACTGCAGCCACCCATCACCCCACATTGGAGCCCTTGGGTAACCCAGACGTAACCCTCCACTGGGTGGGTCCCTTGCCTCTGGGGAAGGCACCGTGGGATAGCCAGGTGCAATCTTGGCCCAGGTGCTGCTGAGGTGGTCTGTGGACTGCTCAGGGTCTTGCAGCAGCAGGAGCTGGTAATCATCATCCAGTCGGCCAATGGGCTGTTTTCCATTTGCTCCCCAGGAGGCATGGTGTGCCACCAAAATCAAGGCATACACTTATGTGTACCATGCCCCCATTAGTCACTGGGGCTCAGTGCATTGCCATACCTCCAGCCTCCACCAGGGGTCAACAAGCACTGGGTCACGACCCTGCCCTCCCCATGAGAAGGCAAGCAGTGTCCCACTCATTTTAATGAAAATAAAACAAACAAAAAAGACTGAAAAATCAGACAAAAGTGAGGAAAAACAGCACAAATAAAAGTGGTGAATATAAAGAAAATTACAGCTAAACAACAACTAAACACAGACTCCCAAACTGTACAGTAAGAATAACTTGAATAACAAGCAAATGAAAGATGAAAACTTTTTTTTTGGGGAGGGGTAATTTTAAACATCTCAAAAGAGCAGATCTGTACTCTTCCACTAAGTAACTCAGACTGAAAAGTGAAACTAAGGATGAGTCAGTACATAGAGCAGTAGTATGTGACCTGCAGGAGCTGTTTCCATCTGACCTGGTGAGCACAGTACTGGGTGACTATTACAGGGATAGAACCATGCATGGAATACCACACTGTAAGAAACACGCATGATTTTACAGTGACAGGGTTCTTTAAGCATGCAGTAAGAACTCCTACCCCATCTCTGTAGGGTGATGTTGGTAATGGTGAAGGATGCCGCCGGGTGGTGCCTGATCAAGCCACCCTTTGGTGGAGTGACTAGAGCACCTGCCTCCAGTGGCATCAGGAACCTGGGGCTGCAGTTTGGTTTTCTCCACAGGTCCCACTATGCTGTGGCTTTTTGGGAAAACCAAAAAAATCATTACTCCGATTTTTTTGTTTCCCGAGAAGTCCACAACCCCAGAGTCAATTATATTTAGTCCAGGGGTGTGGGGTCAAACCCCTGCAAAAACAAGGTTACTGCACCGAATGCAGTATTTGTTGTTGTCACATGTTGTGCCGACGTTATTATGCTGCATGCTGATTTGAGTGCGACATTGTTGATCTGGCGTGGTTTTAATCGTGACATTATGACCCTGCACCAGTGAGGATCTATGACAGCAGTGCAGCAAACATTTTGTCGGACCGACATTACAGCAAAAATCTGTATGTCGACTCCATGTGCAGATGGCATAAAGGTGGTCAATGCCTCCCATGTTTTCTTCAGGAAACTTTGCACCTCAAACCCATAAGCAGGAGGCTGTGCCCCCACCTACCAATTAAACTAATCAACTCCAAATCAGAGCTGATTAGGAGGGTGCAAGACCCCAGCAAACATTGCTGGGGTCCAGGGCAGACACTACAGCAACCTGGTGCTGTTGTCGCTGTAGTGTCAGTCACTGTCGACTCATCACTGTGGGGCTGTATACTCCAATGAGCACCAGTAGTCTCACATTGAACAGACTTTGACTGTTTTAAGGGCAAAGTTACCAGCGATATTACCAGCGAAGTCACTTGGTGAATTTCAAGCTAATGGAAAACATTTTTAAATTGTTCTGCAAAGGCAAAGTTGGGAAATTGTTCTGCAAAGGCAAAGTTGGTAACTTCACCAGAACATTGCCGTGAAGTAAAACTTCACAACATCTCTAGAAAAGACCTCCTCTTACTAACCCATGTTGTTTACTATCCTGAGACCATTTCTCCAAGTAGCCCACTAGGTTCTCTTTAAATAATGTCTCTATCAGTTTACCTACAATTTAAATAAGAGTGACAGGCCTGTAATTTCCAGGTTCCTCCCACTCCTCCCTTGTGCAGTGACAAAATGTCGGCTATCTGCCAATCTCTTGGACCCACCCTGACTGCAGTGAGCTATTAAATAGCTCTGTCAGAGTTTAACCTATTCTGATGCCAATTCCCTGAGCACCCTTGGGTGCATTCTTTTCCAATTGTTTAACCAGGAGAAGCACACTAAGCTTAAAGCTCGTTTACAGGTGTGACCTGGGAGCACAGGGAAGTTAAGTAACTTGCTCAGGGTCACACAGTATGCAAGTGGGGGCTGTGGAATTCAAACCCAGCTCTTCAGATTTGCAGCTCAGAGCCTTAAACCACTGCACTATACTGCCTCCTGGCATTCCATCTGGTTGTGGAGCCTTGCCTATTTTTAGGGCTGCAAGCCCTTTTCTTACTCTTTCTCCTGTAATTACCACCCATCTCATTTCTGGGATCCCCTTGCAGTACCCTTTATCCCACTTTCCAGAGAGATAACTATCCTTGACTGATCAAATCGATAATCAAATGGGACTGTAGATCATATGGAGGAGTAACATCTCTAAAATGCTACAATAAAACAAAATACAGTCACATGAAACATATCTGAAATCTTGGGACTGGAATAAGGATCTGCTAGGAGACTTCTCTCAATATGGGAGAAAATAATAAAATACGCCTTGTATTGACAATTTCATACCAGTAGTTAAAAAATATAGTTCATCAGGTAGAAGAATGCCTAAATGGTTTTCCAAAACATCAGAAAGTATATTTAAAAACAAGGCAGGTGTATAAAAATATAAGCGAACCTTATCATACCAAGGAGGAAAAGTATCTAGGGGTGGTTGTAACGGGAAGATGAACAATACAGAACAGTGTAGGAGGGTGGCAGTGAAAGCCAACAGGATGCTGGGTTGTATCGTGAGAGGATCTCCTCCAGGACCGAGGAGGTAATCCTACCTCTCACAGGGCACTGGTCAGGCCACACCTGGAGTACTGTGTGCAATTCGGTGTCCATATCTGAAGAAGGATGTGAAATTACTGGAAGGGATACAATGCAGGCGACAAAATGATCCAGGGATTGGAGGACAGACTATACGAGGTGAGGCTGAGAGAGCTGAACATGTACTCTTAGAGGAGAGAAGGATCGGGATATGATTAAGACCTTTAAGCACGAAAGGAGATAAACAAGGCAGGCACTGAAGGGATACTCAGAATAAGGAGGGGCAGTCTTGTGTAAGTTACTTTAAAAAGTAATCAGTTACAGTTACTAGTTACTTTCAAATAAATGTAATCAGTTACAGCTACTTATTACTTTTGTGGAAGTGTGGGTTAAGTGACAACACAAGACAGTTCTGAGTTGTAGAAAACACACTGACTTAAGCGTGTTAAAAGGATTTATTTCTGTTACAAATCAAACTCATCCACTGAAGCAACGAAGGAAAATAACTTTCATAGTTTAAATCAAACACATTTACACAGGGTGATCCCATCAGACTAACAGGACCACCATCCTCTGTGTCCAACATCCATCTGAATCAGGCTTCAGTTGAAGTCTTTATATAGTCTTTACTTGATGACATCATGTTACACTAACTCTGCCCTAATACTAATACAAGGAATTAATCTACACTAATACATGCATTTGGGTGGTAACTGAGGTCATTAGTTGCATTATATCATATTTATAAGCCCATTAGATTGGCTGAATCAAATAAAGTTTATAAACTTTGTATAAATCATAATAATTTTAACTGCATACTAATAGGACACCTTAACACCCTGACTCCTCCTCTGATGTAATACCTCCTTCTGAATGTTGTTATAAAAGCAGGACAGAGAGGAGCATTCAGTCCTATGAGTGCCTTCCTACAGGTAGGAACTATGTGTGGAGCGTTAGGCAGGTAAGGTTTAGCCTTTAACCCAAAAAGAAAATGAAATGTCTCCATTATAAAATAAAACTCCTTCACTAACAGTGATTATGAATACTAGACCTAAATTGCTACTGTCACTTTAAATATTAGCTTTGTTTAGGCTGCTCTGAAGTCTAGCTGAAGGAGTTCCTTCCTAAGCACCTCTGTCAGGTAACTTATAAACTTAACTATTTTCTTGTTCCTTTCTGATGTGCTCTGTTTTATCTGGACTGGGTCATTGAAAGACCAGGCAGGCACAGTCCTTGTGTGCAGGTTGAAACAAGAAAAGGGGAAAATGATAACTGTAGAAAGAGCTTGCTATGAGTCATTTCTTGTTTTGTTTTTATTCACTTCCTGCTTGTACCTGCCTAGTTGTCTCTGTAAGACGCTCCCAGCCCAATGACAGTGAGGCAGCAGGAAACAGGGCATGTCAGGCAACTCTCCTTGCTCTAATGAGCAAGAATTCCACACAGCTATAACCTCTACATACTGAGTTCAACAAGGGGGTATATATATCGAGTGTCTACCTTTTACAGTCTGACATTCGTTTGGTGATATGGGAACTTTCCACCTCCTGAACAAATCCTAAAGAGAAAACAGGCAGGAATGTACTATAATAGGAGGCCAACCCTATTACAGTAGAAAATAAAGGATAGAGAAAGGAAAATAAATAAATATAGAAATAAACTAGTACTACTGCAGAAGATTTAAAAGAAAAATAACAGAATAGAGAACAGCAGAGGTTTGTCCGGGGAGGGGTTCCTACTTACCACATTCCCAAGGTTAGTAAAAACAAATTCTTAAGATGTTTTTTTTTTTTTATTTTATTGACATTCTATCCCTTTTTCTTTTTATTATTCTAGTAAGGAATAGAATGGAGCTTCACTTCACCCTCTCTAAGAAGCTCCACCCCAGGGTACCGTTTTAAGCATAATATAACAAGGCAACTTAAGGTTACCTTTTATTTTCCTTTATTTTTAATTACCCTGGGGTGTCATTTCAACATCATGGACATCTTCTTTACTGTTTCTACCATCAGCCCCATATCTGGAAAGGAAGTCTGCATTACCATTTTTTGCTCTGGCCCTGTGCTGTACTGTAAACTTATATGGTTGCAGTGCCAGATACCACCTCATAACCCTGGTATTCTTGTCCTTCATTTGTGAAAGAAACACAGAGGATTATGGTCTGTGTATAGAGAAAAGGTGCTCCCCATAAATAAAAGCGAAGGTATTCTATTGCCCACTTGACAGCTAGACATTCCTGCTCTATTTTTGTTCCTGTCATGTAGTTTCTTTGAAATGTACACTACCGGGTGTTCTTCACCTCTATGGTTTGACTAAGTACCCCCTATACCTGTACGAGAAGCATCCAGATATATACATCAAAAGGGTATTGGAAATTAGGGCTGCGTAACACGGGGATGAACATAAAGCGGCCTTAATTTGTAGAAACGCTTGTTCACATTCAGGTTCCACTTAATCTGGTTACCAAATTTCTTTTTGTAAGATCAGTAAGTGGGGTAGCAATTGTTGCAAATGTGGTATGAACCTTCAATAATAACCAGCTAACCCCAAAATGACCTTACTTGTTTTTTTCAGAGTTGGTACAGGACAATTCCATACCACCTCTATTTTACTGACTTCTGGCTTAATTAGCCCATTCCCAATATAAAGCCTAAATATCTGATTTCCTCTTGGCAATGTACACTTGGTGGGATTGATAGTCATACCCACCTGTTGAAGAGAAGCAATTACTGACTCTAGGTGTTTCATATGTGTTTCCCAATCTAAACTAAACACAACAATATCATCCAGATAGGCTGCACAGTAACTCACATGTGGTGCCAATACCTGGTCCATAAATCGTTGAAGGTTGCGGGGCCCGTGGAAGACCAAAAGGCATAGTCTTAAATTGGAAGAAACCCATGCCAGTGCTAAAGGCTGTTTTCTCCTTTGATTCCTCTGCTAAAGGAATTTGCCAATATCCTTTAGTCAGGTCCAAAGTTGAAATATATTTGGCATGTCCCACCTTATCAATGATTTCATCTATCTGAGGCATCGGTAGGCATCAAATTGGGAGACCTGGTTTATCCTCGAAAATCTAGACAGAGCCTAATTCCTCCTTCCTTCTTAGGTACTATTACAATGGGAGCCCCATGGACTGTGTGAAGGTTCAATAATCCCTAACTCCTGCATATTTGAATTTCTCTTTGTACCAAGGGTTTACTTCTTCCAGGTAGCCGGTATGCTTTCTTTCTGCTGGGCCCAGTGGAAGTCTGTATCTTATGTTCTACCCTGTTGCTAACCTAGGGTACTTAGTAAAGGTGTTTCAAATTTCTTAATTAAGCTCAGTACCTTCTTTTTGTGGACCTGACAAATTTTGATTTATTTTAATCTCCTCTATCCCTCTTTTCTCCTTCTAAATGCCCACACGCAATCTCCAGTTCTGTCTGGACGTCACCAGGCATTACAAATAACTGCAGGCCTGTTTCAGGTCTCTCATGCCATTTTTTTAGTATATTAGCATGGTAGATTTTGTTTTTTTTTTTTGATCAGGTGTACTTATTTCATAAGTCACTGGACCGACTTGACGAGTACTATATATGGGCCCTGCCATTTCATAAATAGCTTATCAGTGGAAGATGGTAACAGTAATAATACTTTTCTCCCATCATAAACTGTTTGTCTGGATTTGTTCCTTTATCATAGTTACTTTTCTGATCTTTGTGCTTCTATTCCTGCCTCATGAGCTTTCTGGGAAAAGAGACCAGTCTTTGTTTCAATTGTCTCATATACTGAGCTAAGCCAGGCGACTTTAAATCCTTCCCTCTCCCAGTATTCCTTAACCACATCCAATATTCCTCTGGGATTTCTACCATATAGCAAGGAAAAGGGGAATATCCAGTAGAGGCCTGGGAACTTCTATATGCAAATAATAGAAAGGGTAGATATTTATCCCAATCTTTTCCTCATCCTTTACAAACTTTCTTAGCATTCTTTTCAAGGTTTGAGTGTATCGTTCAGCCAACCCATCCGTCTGAGGATGGTAGGGGATGTTCTGATAGCCACTATTCCCAGTAATCTATACAATTCTCTCAACAATTCTGCATTAAAGTTAGTTCCTCTGTCAGTTACAATTTCCTTGGGGATTCACCTGGCTAAATAGTTTAACTAGCTCTTCGGCTATCCTAGGGGTAGTCACTGATCTCATTGGGATAGCCTCAGGATATTTAGTGGCATAGTCACAGACTACCAGAATAAATTGGTTACCTTTACTACTCTTATCTAAAGATCCCACCACATCCATCCCTATCCTTTTGAATGGGGTCATTACTAGTGGGAGGGGTAATAAAGGTACCACATCTGTTTTTCTTTTGCACAATGAGTTGGCATTCTGGACATGACTGACAATATTGGGCTATGTCTTGATGTATACCGCCAAAGAATCTCTGCAAAATCGATTAGTAGTTTTGTCCTTTCCTGTATGACCAGCCCAGGGTACATCATGACCTAAACTCAATATGTCTGCTCTATAACACTGAGGAACTAATAACTGTTCTACTGTCTCCCCGTGTTTGGATGTTTACATATCGATACAATAAATTGTTCTTAAACTGTACTTGAGCAGCTCCGTGACTTCTTTTGACCAACCTGCTGTAAGAAAGATTGTAGGTTGTATCATCTTGCTGTTGCTTTGCCATATCTAATTTAACATATATCTGTGCTGGGTTCCCAGGGACTTTATATGTAGCCTCTTTCCATTTTCCTGTAATCTCTTTCTTTCCTTTCCTGACTTCCTTGTTTTCCAGGGGTCCCATATACATCTCCCTTAAATGGGAACAAGTCTCCAAGTAGTACTTCTCTACTCTGGGCTCTAGTTGTCATGGCTGTCATACCAAGTTACGATTTTCATTAAGGAAGAAAACCCAGAGAAATCAAGGTCTATCACTACGGTACTGGTAGACATGGGACTAATCCAGCTGTAACTACAGATTCAGCTCCATTAACCTGAAGAGGTATTTTGCAGTGGGGTATTGATGCTATCCCCATGTACACTACCACTTTCATTGTAGGCCCCCTAGTCCTGCTCAATACTAAATGTTTTCTTACCAATGTATTTTTACTACCTGAATCGATTAGACCCAATACCATCTGACCTTCTATCTGCACACTAGTAGTTAAATATGTTGAATTTAATAGAGCTAGGTGAGCTTTCTTTGGCTTTCTAGAGGGACAGAATCTGGCAATATGCCCTTACCCTGGCAATTATGACATATTATATTCACTAGGCACAGTTCTTTTCCCTTCTCAAGTTCATAGCTTTTTGGTGGTACAGTCTGAGGATGTCTTACCCCTATAGGTCTTATCCCAGGTTCATTTACTCTGGTGCCCACTTATATAAGGCTGATGGGTGGCTAAAATCTTCAGCCAGGGTAACTGCATTTCTGCTGACTCTGGATTATGCTCCTTAATCCATATCGCTACATCAGTGGTAACACCTGTGAAATTGTTCCATGATGAACATTTCTATAATGTCTGTTCTTGATTTTCCCTCAGGCACAATCCATTTTAGGCATAATTCCGTAATCTCACACAAGTCTCTCTGGGAGGGTCATGAGGCTGGTGTTTCAGAGATCGAAACCTCTGTCGATAAGTTTCAGCATTAATGTTGTACCTTTTAGGATTTCCTGTTTTACCAGGTCATAGTCATCTTTTAATCATGAGTCCATATTGCTATGACTAGCTGGGCTTTTCCAGTCAAGTAGAACCAGTCTCACAGCCCATTGTTGGGTTGTATCACTGCCTTAGCCACTCATTCAAACGTGGTAAGATAGGCCTCTATATCATCTGTTGGTAACATACATGATAATTTGATGTCTTGGGATTATTAGTTGTAGTTCCACCTCCAGCTCCCTGTCCCACACCCAGCTGTTGTAATAATTGTAAAGTCTCTACCCACGGGCATCTTGTCTTCTCTATCTCGATCTCTTTCTTGGGCATCTGCATTCCTCTGTCATTCGATTTCCATTTGACAACAGCCAGCCAATGCAGAAGATCATTTATATCTCTTGGTGGAATGTCCCCAGTATCTGCAGAAATATCCGTTGGTGTTCCTCTTCCTCTTTTTCCACTGGAGACTCTTTAGTAGTTTTCCGTCGAACATCCGTAGCCCAGTATACAATGGTTCCTCCTCTGTTCCGCCTGGGACCATGTGATGGCTCCCACCTTGTGATCAATTCCGGAAGCCATCTTTTATTTGTCACCAATACCAAGACTGGTATTATCCTGGCCTCCCAAGTGAGCTTATGGACAGCCAGGTATCCCACTTCTGACACCAACTGTGGAAGTGTGGGTTAAGTGACAACTCAAGACAGTTCTGAGTTGTAGAAAACACACTGACTTAGTGTGTTAAAGGGATTTATTTCTGTTACAAATCAAACTCATCCACTGAAGCAATGAAAGGAAAATAACTTTCATAGTTTAAACCAAACAAAATTCACACAGGGTGATCCCATCAGACTAACAGGACCACCATCCTCTATGTCCAACATCCATCTGAATCAGGCTTCAGTTGAAGTTTATATAGTCTTTACTTGATGACATCATGTTACACTAACTCTGCCCCTAATAATAATACAAGGAATTAATCTACACTAATACATGCATTTGGGTGGTAACTGAGGTCATTAGTTGCATTATATCATATTTATAAGCCCATTAGATTGGCTGAATCAAATAACGCTTATAAATTTTGTATAAATCATAATAATTTTAACTGTATACTAATAGGACACCTTAACACCTGACTCCTCCCTCTGATGTAATACCTCCTTCTGAATGTTGTTATAAAAGCAGGACAGAGAGGAGCATTCAGTCCTATGAGTGCCTTCCTACAGGTAGGAACTATGTGTGGAGTGTTAGGCAGGTAAGGTTTAGCCTTTAACCCAAAAAGAAAATGAAATGTCTCCATTATAAAATAAAACTCCTTCACTAACAGTGATTATGAATACTAGACCTAAATTGCTACTGTCACTTTAAATATTAGCTTTGTTTAGGCTGCTCTGAAGTCTCAGCTGAAGGAGTTCCTTCCTAAGCACCTCTGTCAGGTAACTTATAAACTTAACTATTTTCTTGTTCCCTTTCTGACGTGCTCTGTTTTATCTGGACTGGGTCATTGAAAGACCAGGCAGGCACAGTCCTTGTGTGCAGGTTGAAACAAGAAAAGGGAAAAATGATAACTGTAGAAAGAGCTTGCTATGAGTCATTTCTTGTTTTGTTTTTATTCACTTCCTGCTTGTCTGCCTAGCTGTCTCTGTAAGATGCTCACAGCCCAATGACAGTGAGGCAGCAGGGAAACAGGGCATGTCAGGGAACACTCTCCTTGCTCTAATGAGCAAGAATTCCAACACAGTTATAACTCTACATACTGAGTTCAACAAGGGGGTATACATATCGAGTGTCTACCTTTACAGTCTGACATTCATTTGGTGATATGTGGGAACTTTCCACCTCCTGAACAAATCCTAAAAGAAAACAGGCAGGAATGTACTATAATAGGAGGCCAACCTATTACAGTAGTAGAAATAAAGGATAGAGAAAGGAAAAATAAATATAGAAATAAACTAGTACTACTCCTGTAGATTTAAAGAAAAATAACAGAATAGAGAACAGCAGAGGTTTGTCCGGGGGGGGTTCCCACTCTACCACACTTTTATATAAAAGTAATAATTAACTGTAACTGATCGGTTACAGCTATTTACTACTTTTATATAAAACGATAAGTTAACAGTAACTGTAATGCATATTACTTTTCATATTATTTTATATTACTTTTGATAACATGGTTGTAGTTACTCATTGAACATAGTTATGTGCTCATGAAACCCCAAGAAGTGTGTAGAAGAAACAAAACAGATTCTAAGGACAATGAATATGTTAATTTATGATGCAGTACCCACCTGACTTTGCCAGCAACAACAATCCCTTTACATTTCCTCAAATAAGAGCTGTATTAAAAAAACACACCCTACATCTACTGCTGCATTCTGCAATCTCCCCATAGCTGAATCTTGACTTTGCCATTTCTATAACACCCACCCTCACCCTCCAACACACACACACACCTACATCTACTGCCAGTGCCATTGGCAATCTTCCCCACACAGCTTTATATCCTGACAATGCCAACCACAAGTACCCCTTTACATCCCACCCTTACCCCACCACCATACACACTCTGCTGCATCTTCTGCACTTGGCGATCTTTCCCACATCTACCCTGTATTCTCCTCTTGACGCAAGAGTCACAACTACCTCTTTAAATTTCCATAATAAAATCCCACCCTCACATAGCTCCCCACAGTCACATGCATTTTGTTTTATTCCATTGTTATGTAAGGCACCTAGAGCCTCTGGGATTGGGCACAGTACAAATAAAGTTTGCCTTGCCTTGCCATGCAGTCAAAATGGACTTACTCTATATGTCTAGGGTTTAGGCTCTTTATTCACAAACAATAGAGTTTTATAGATTCTTTTTATCCCATTATTCATGCAAAATAGAGTTTTATAGCTTCTTTTATAAAATGTTTATTTTTGCTTCTGTTTATCTATGAATGCTGATGTTTTCATTGCGTTAAAAAGGTAAAGCAAGGTACAAATACATTAGCAGGAGATACAGTAATCTGAAGAACTGAGTGACTGGACGCTCCATGTAGGGTGCACTGTATAGACTAGGAGCATCCACAGAGTGTATATACTGTACTAGGAGCCTTTGAGAGCCTCTCTTTCACGTCAAAACTTTCAAGAACAGATGCAGTGTAGAAGTCATGAAAACTTAAAAGCTTCCATCAGATAAAAGGACCCATAGCTTACCGTGTCTGCCCTGTCCATGCACCCTGTA
Source organism: Neoceratodus forsteri (assembly GCA_016271365.2). Taxonomy (NCBI): domain Eukaryota; kingdom Metazoa; phylum Chordata; order Ceratodontiformes; family Ceratodontidae; genus Neoceratodus; species Neoceratodus forsteri. The sequence continues at coordinate 514,298,457 of CM057450.1, read as the reverse complement.
GATCTTCTGCCTTTCCTTGCCTTGGTGATTTTTCTCATTTCCCACAGCAGCCTGAATCCTAACTTTGCCATTGCCAGCTGCAGATCCACCTTACATCACACAGAATAAATTCCACCAGCGCACACCTGCTTATCCCAACACACAATTAAACAGTCTTTCCCACTGCAGAACCTTGACCTGCCACTGCCTCTGAGACACAGTTATAATTATAACAAAGTTTGCCATGACTATTATGCACTGCCAGTATGCCACAACTGAAGTCAGATAGTGTCACTTACAGTCAAATTATCACACAACACGATGCACATGTTGCATTCCAGTGTATGCACCTTCGATGAGGATTTTCTTTTAGATGGGTTGGGTGATGGTGATAGACCTGGCAGGTCAGCAGGCAGATGGACAATCAAGAGGTCTGCTGTGGCAGTTTGGTGCATGTGGTGTTGGTGGAAATAGACTCTGAGCCCTGCCTACAGATAGACTACTTGCCTTTTCCCTTCAGTGTCTAGGCTGGCCTCAATTCCTCAGGGTTCACAATGGCTACTATAAAGGGCCATGACTGACAACATGCAGAAGTGTAGCTAACTATCTATAAATTGTATATCAACTGGCCAATCTGTTGCCACCTCAAACAAACTTCATCAATTCCTATAGTGACTCTAGACTGTACCTTGTAGTGGTGCATAAGTAGCATAATTTGTACATTAAATGTTGCAAAATTAAGTATTTAATAATAAACCAACAACTAAAATGGTGTTTTCTAACTTTTATTTGCACAGCACATGTTACAGATATAGAACCAAATGGTAATATTAAATGCATGCTAAAAATAGAGTTAGAATTGATGCTTCAACCATAGGTCTTCAGGAATTATCTAGAAGAGGAAAGAAAAACAGGTAAGGGAAATAAGAGAAATATATGTGAGGAAAGAAAATGGGGAGGCTGTAGGAGACAAAGTGATAATAGACAAGGTAAGAATAGAATCTGGAAAATGAAAAGGTGATGATAGGGATGAAAAGGCATAGTAGAAGTGAATGAGCCTAGGAGTCCTTAAGGTGGGACTAATTAACAGGACCTAGTAAGAAGGCTGAAAGGTGAAAGCTATGTGTGCACACTCATTTTCATTTTCAACAGATCAAAGAAATACTAGACTGGCCAATGATTTACACCAGATCTGTGACAATTGGTTCAAGGACACCCAGTGCAACAATACCTCACCAAAGCCATTCAGACTAACAACATTTTCTGTAATGAGACAACTGGTGAAAATAACCCTGACACCCACTGGCAGTGGGACTGTAACCATGTAGAAAGCAGTGCTAGGATAAATGAGGCTACCTTGTAGTCATAGCCACCTTGTTAGAGCAAATATTTCATGGAAAACCAGTATTAGGTCAAAATTCCTAGGCTAAACATCACAAGGCTGCAGGTCTTTGGTCCAGTTGTTGTGCTATAGGTTTACACCACCCTGTTGCTCTGGCAGTTCATAGCATCTAGGACACTGTGGCAACTGCAACCTGAATATCAGCACGACAAAAACGGCACCTCACAGCCAAGAAATGTTGCTCAAACTTTTATTGTGAAAAAGGCCAAAAATGGTAGGCAACTTGCATTCAATGTGAAAGGCGAAGATGCTGGGTACTCACACAGTGCTTGTCCAAGGCAGTTTTTAGCCTGATGTTATAATACATTGACCACACAGTCAGCTGAGCAGCCTTTGTTTACACTGAAACCTGAATATCAAAAGACACCTGCATAATCTCCAGATTCCTGTGATGTCATACATTTTTTGCATCACTCTTGAGGTTTATGAAGTCAAAGGAACCCCTGATGGATTATAGTAGTGTAACAGATGGATGCCCATCTGTTATTCTATTTATATTGCAGAAACTAGTTACTTTTAGGAAAAGTAATATCATTACAGTTACTTACTACTTTATTTTGAAAGTAATCCATTACCATTACTAGTTACCTATGAAAGTAATCAGATTACAGTTACTAGTTACATGTAACTAGTTACTCCCCATCACTGAGGAGGGAGAGGGACACGAGAGGACATTGTCTTAGATTGGAGCGGGAAGATTTAGGATTGAAATGAGGAGACACTTTTCACGGAGAGGTCATGGCAGAATGGATTGCTCTACTGGAGGAGGTGGTAGCCTGTAGGACAGTAGGTAGTTTTAAAAGGGGATGGGACAAGGTGAGAGGGGTAAATGGGAAGGGAGGGTGGGCATCTGCAATGTGAGGGTGCTAGCTGCACACTCACAGAATTAATAGACCAGGTGGCCTATTTATGCTGTCAAATTGTATGTTCATATGTATGTACTGAAACATAGTTAAAATATAAAAATATAGCTAATATGTAAAAGATTGGTAAAAATTTCAAAAGCAGAAGCAGATTTAAAGATGGTCAAGTCCACATTGGATAATACAAAATAGTTCTTCAATTACATCAGACGCTTAAGAGGAGGACAGAAAACAATGGGACAACTATGGAAGGTGATCTAATTATAACAGATGAGCAGATAATGGCCAATACACCTAAAGACTATTTCTTGAGTGTATTCAGGTCAAAATAAAGTTATGATTGGCCGACTGATACAGGTGTAAACCACAAAACTGAAATCAATAGCATAGCTGAAAAAGAAGTCCATAATAAATGAAAACAACTTAATGTGGATAAATCAGCAGGATCAGATGGAATTAATTTCCAGATTCCTTAAAGAATAAGCCGATGAACTAGCTGGACCCTTCAGGTTGCTATTTAATGTATCAATGAAACAAGGTAAAACAATCCCAGAGTAGAGAGAGAGGTCAACATGACTCAATTTTCAAAAGGAGATAAATTAGGTGTCAGGAACTATCGTCAATTAGCCTGACATATATTGAAGGAATAATTATGGAAGGATTCGTAAGAGAAAACATTGAGCGACACATGGTCTACACAGGGTTAGTGGACATCACACAGCATTGGTTCAGTTCAGGTAGATCCTGCTTAACAAACCTTATGCAGTGTTTTGAACCTGTGAGTTCAGCATTAGGCAAAGGTTACTTGTAGATATAGTCTATCTTGTCTGTTCTAGAGCTTTTGATTCAGTTCTTCATGGTGAACTAGTAAACCAACTTATTAAACTGGAAATTCATCCAAAAATCATACAGCGGTTAGACTAATTTTTTTTTAGTCTTTGGTAACCAGGTAAGGCCCACTAGGCACAAGTGCCTGTTTTCAGGGGTGACCTGGGAGCACTGGGTGATTAAGTGACTTGCTCAGAGTCACACAGTATGCAAGTGGAGGTTGTGAGGCTCAAACTCAGGTCTGCTCTGCCAGATGTACCAAGCTTGTTCACACCTTGTTCCTCTAACCTCTAGGCTATACTGCCAGCCAGACTCATGGCTAAGTAATAGATACCAAAGGGTGTGTATCAGGGTTAATGTTCTGCTGGAGGTGCAGTTATCAGTGGGTGCTCCAGGGTTCGGTGCTGGGGCCCACACTGTTTAATGTTTTGTTTAAAAGGATGCTGTCAACCCCTAAGGTCTCAAAGTGTCCCTACTTTAAAAACATATTTTATGATTGCAAAATTCTATAAAGATTGCTGATGTAACTGGTAGTTTGATTCTGACTCTTATTTTCTTTAAAAAGTGAAAAACAGACTGCCCAACATACTTGTGTTACCACACTAAAACAGGTTTGTTTACATTCCTTGATCGACTCAAAATGCATCTTTCCTGGACTTGGGAACACCCTCAACACAGTCTAGCTGCTCGTGATGTAATGGGAGTTTAGGAGGCTACAGCCTCATGAGTGACTGCACTGTTTGGGTGTATTTCTGATGCTCAGGAAGTATGCAAGAAGAACAGATCCATGATTGTAAAAACAAGGTTGTTTATAAATATACATTGCCATACATTTCACTTCCACTAAACAAAGAGGCAAACAAAGCAAAAAGCAACATCAATGAATTTTAGAGAAGGTACGCAATCATAAAATGTAGGGGTTCAACTAGAAATAATATGTTAAAAACAGGTTGACAGTGTCCCTTTAATCTCTGCTGGTGTCAACAAAATCATGGCTATGATCGATGCTGAGATACAAAATCAGAGCCATTATTAACAACAGGAAGCAGCAGCCTATTTTCAGAATGATTTGGAACAACTAGAAACCTCAGCAAAAGCACGGATTAGAATATAATATCGATAAATGCAAAGTTATGCATTAGGATATAATAATCTAATGGCAGAATAAACACTGAACAATAACATATAAGCAGGGGCCCCATGTTTACTGTGGCAATGTGGACCTACATTCTGCGGTAGGACTTCATATTTTCTGAGACAGAAAATTGCTGGTCCTGCAGCAGTACTGCAGCAGATAAATTGTAGTTAAACAGCATACCTTCAAGGGATTAAGTCTTTGTTAACCCTTTGACTGCCTTCGTACAACCACTCCGCTACACAAAGTGGAACAGCAGGCCATTTAACAGTATGTAGTCTTCTTATCAAAATATTTAACTGTAATAACCTAAACCTGGTGCAGCCATGGGCATCAGCATTCTCTTTAATGACTTTTCCTCCCACCCCGAATTTGAATGCTCATCTGTTCTTCTGGAAATTGGTGGCCTTTGCTGTTCTCCTATGTTATAATCGGAGGAGGACATGACACTCAGCTAAACCTACAGAAGGCAAAACCTGCTTGGATTTCTTCTGGTTTATATTTACAGTTAGCAGATATAAAGAGAAACTCCAACTTGAAAGCCATTTTAATTTTTTTCTGATTTTGATCAACATTCTTTACGATCACAACTTTTTTAAACTAAGAATACCCTAACTGCCTTGTAACAAACGGTGCAGTGTGCAAATCTGTGTGTTGGGGATTGTCTTCTTATAATAGTGAAAGACGTGTAATTTGCAGTGTCTGTAGGATTTCTTGACTCCTGATTTTTCTTTTGGGGCACACTAAAAATGCAAGTAAGTCATTCTTATTAAGTGGGAGTAACCTTGGTTAGCATGTTCTCTTTTCCCAGCAACTCAGGGTGTTGTGGTGGTGGTGGTGGTGGTGTTCTTCAGTCAGTGACCTTCATTTCACTTATGCATAGCAGCAACCAGTACAACTCTCTATTCCAATTTTTCCTCACCTGTTTGCTCCAATTCTAGTATACCCTGGTCCCCAACTGTGCTGCAGCTGAGCAACTTGACCATCCTTAAGAATTGAGCTTGATGCCACCGCTTACACTCCAGGTTCAAATCTGCCAAGAAATGACTATCACACATGCAGGTACAGATCTGTGGCCCACAAATCAAAACTGTGATCAACGTACACCAGTGGTAACTGAGTCCTCTGCTCAGTCTGCTGCCAGCCACATGTTTCTGCAATCAGCTCCTCCTCCGATCCTTGCCACCACACCGAGATCAATGCCACCTCCACGGGCACCACTGAATCTTCTCACTTCTTGACTACTGCTCTTCCAGTTCTTCCTTCCAAATTCATCTTCCAGGGATTCAGCATGCACCGTGAGCAGCCTCACAATGAAAAATTAACATGGCTGAGCTAGCCACCTACACAGCAGCAAATCATAACTGCTGTGGGTCTAATCAGCTCTTCTACCCTTGATGCAGCCCCTACAATACTGGCTGGATGAATTTACATAACAAGAGCCAGTACAAGTCAAGATGCATGCATCCACTAGCCTGTTGGATTTGTAGCAGGTTACATCAGTTGGTTGCCCTTTCTAATGAGTATGTATGTAATGGCATACTTAACATATCAGTAGCTATGCCTTTGCCTTGTGTGATTGCATAGCATAGCTAGAATTTCTGTCGTGTGGTTGATTTTCCCAATTTCTGTGGCCAGCACTGATATCTGCCATCAGCCCTGATTTCTTGCAGCCATTGTTCCAACCATAGAATCACAGAAAACATGGGGCTCTGCATATTAGCAGTCACTGTTAATGAAAATGATATCGGTGTATTCATTACAGATACACTAACATTTGATACACATGCAAAAGAAATAGTGAAGAAATGTAACAAAATCCTGGGGTGTATCTTCAGGCATGTTGAAAGCAGAAATGTGGGGGTGATTTTGCCATTATATACCGTTCTTTACTTGTGAGGTCACATTTATAATGTGCACCATTCTGTGCACAACAGTGTGTTGGAGGAACAGAAATGATGGAAAGAGTACAAAGAAAAATTACCAACAGAATTGTGAATCAAAAAATAAACACATGAAGATAAACTTAACAGTGTGAGGCTATATTCTCTACAGTATAGAAGACTGAGAGGTAACTTGTGTATATATATATAAAGCTTTTAAGAATGATGAATTGTGAGATACCTCAGGTCTGTGTAAAATGAAGTCACTAGAAACACTAGGACACATGGGTTGCAGCTTAGAGGTGAAAACTAAAAACAAACAAAGGGAAGATAGTTTAGTCAGAGGGTTCTATTGTGCTGGAATGCACTAACAGAAGCAGAGGTCCTTAGCAATACCATGGATCAGTTTAAAAGGGCACGGATACTTACATGGGAGACAGATTGGTTACTCAACACCACTGGTATGTGACAGTGTCATACTAGGCAATCACCAACTGACTCGATTCGTCATCTATGGACCTATGACTGTGAATACTGAGCAGAAATAATCATTTAAAATTGCTGCATTCTGCTCAACCTCCTATACTACCCTCCACTCCCCATCAACCAGTTGATTCTCTCTTGTCTTCCTTTATCCTGAGCTACTTGAAGAACTGTTTTTCCTCTCCTTGACCCCTTTCGTAATACTCAGCTCTGTGTCTGCTTTTGTGATCCTGGCTGCCATCTTGGTCTCCTTCATCTGTACCTGGTATTTGCTCCATTCTTCATCCCTCTGTTTTACTTTGAAACAATGAAGGCTCTTTTCCTGTCCTCACTGCCTCCCTGACCTGCTTAGCGTACCAGACTGATCTTGTGTGCCTATTACCCTTGGTAACTGTTCTCAAGCATTGTATGGTGGTTTCAAGAATAAGCCTTTAATTTCTCCCACCTCTACTCCACTGACCTCCCACTTTTTGTCCACTCAACTAACTTACCCTTGACTAATTCCTTTATCTTATCAATATCCGTTTATCTGAAATACAGAACTACAGCTTTTGATGAGGGTATACGGATACCATAGCAGTTTAAACCATATGGTGTTATGGTCATTGGATACCAGTGGTTCCCCAACCCACACTCTTCCTACCATTTCTGAGTTGGCAAGAACCATGAGGAGAATAGTAGCCTGTCTTGTAGGCATCCTGACTAGCTGCACTAGCAGGCAGTTCAGCAACATGTCTAGCAAGGCCTGACTTTTGGTGATCTTAGCAGCCAGAATATTCCAATTTATGTCAGGTAGATTGAGAGTACCACAGTCACTACCTCCCTTGGCAATACCCTTTTAAATGTCTGCTCATGGTTCCTACCCCTCTTCTCCCTGTCATGGTGGTCTATAGACCACTCCCCTGTCTCAACTTCTTTCCCAAATGTGCTGTCAAGAGCTGTACCCACATTGTCTCTGTCTCCCATACCCCCCACTGGACCCATCTTCTTTACCACTATGCCTTTCTTACATAGAAACATAGAATTTATTGGGAGAAGGACCAGCACGTTCATCTAGTCTTCCCTATATTACTGCACTCTGAACGCTAATTGATCTCAGGGTCACTCCTTCTCCTGTCCTCCACTTACTATGCCTATGTGACTGTCCCATGCATCCTTGGAACTTGCTGCTGTCTTCTGCTCCACACCTCTTTTGACAGTCTGTTTGAAGCATCAGCCACAATTTCTGTGAAGAAGTATTCCCTCACATGCCTCTTAAACATCCCCCAACTTAATTGCATGCCATCATGTTCTTGTGCTTCTCCTTTTCTGAAAGGGACTCCCCTATGGCACCTTGTTTAACACTGTGGGTACTTATAGATCTCAATCATGTACCCTCTCACTCTTGTGCTCCTCTGTCTCTGAATGAGATGCCCTTCCTGCACCTTGATTACTGCTGTGAGGTACTTACAGGTCTCAATCATGTCCCCTTCCTCCTCTCCTCAAAGGAATACATTTTGAGCTCCTAAAGCATCTACTTATACATTTCTTGTGCAGTCCACAAAATATTTTCATAGCCCTCCTTTGGACTGCTTCCAGCCTGTGGAATGTTCATGCAGAGGTGCAGCCTCAAGAATTGGACACAGTACTCTAGGTAGGATCTCACTAGTGAATGATTCAGTGGTAACACCATCTCCTTCTTCTGCTAGAAATCACCTTACTGAGCACCCCAGCATCACACTAGCCTTGCCTACTGCCTTGTTGAACTGCCCTGCCACCTTGAGATCATCTGGTATGCTTACCCCAAGGTTCCTGTCTTGCTTGATGACTGTAGGTATCTCTCTCCAATCTTATACACAGCCCCAGATTTCCCCACCCTGGTACATAATTATGCACATTTTGGCATCGAACCCCATCTGCCACAGCCTAGAACACTCCTCTAGCTTCCCCAGATCCCTTTGCATTCCTTCCACCACTTCCTGTGTCCTCCATAAGGGACACACCTTCCACTCAGTGCCTCACCAATGTAACTTATAAAGACGTTAAAAGGACAGGATCTAGTTCCAAATCCTGTGAAACTCCACTGATCACTCTCTTCCCCAAGTGACTTCTGTTTACCACCAGCCTTTGTTTTCTATACTGCAAACAGTTTGATACCCTCTTACCACCTCCTCCCTAACCCCCACATTGCTAAGTGTCTTAATTAGCTTCCTGTGTGGCAGTGTCACAGGCCTTACTGAAGTCTTATAGACCACATCCACTGCCTTCCCTGATCCATCTCCTTCGTCATCATCCAGTCAAAGAAATCTATGGCATGTGTTTGACTTGATCTCCCCAGGAACTGATGTTGCCAGTGGTCCTGCAGCCCATTTACTTCCAGATACTCCATCAGCCGGTCCTTCAGCATGGTTTCATTAATTTCCTCACTACTGATGTGAGACTGACTAGCCTGTAAGGCTAGCCTCCTCCTGCTGCAGTTTCTGTGCAGGGGACACACTGACCCTCCTCCAGGCCTCTGGAAATACCTCTGCCTCCAATAAGGTACCGGATAGTGTTACCAGAGTTGCAGCTAGCACTGTGCTCTGTTCTTTAAGTACCCTTGGGTGAATACTGTCTGGCCCCATCACCTTGTTTTCTTTGGGGCTTCCCTTTCCTTTCAGACTCTATCCTCTGAGAATGGCCTAGTACCTAATCCCCCTCCTTCTGGTACTTCCTGATACATGTTGGTCCATCTCTTCCCCCTCCACTGTGATGACCAAGTAGAAATACTCATTTAAAATGTTAGCATTTTCTTGTTCTTCTGCTGCACAGTCCCAGCTCTCCTGATGCTCTATCTTACCCCTTGCTTTCCTATTTTAATCACCACATACCTGAAATAAGTCTTATCCCTCTTTCTGACCTCCTTGGTGATCCTAGTCTCTGTTTATGCCTTAGCTACCCTCACTCTCCTTCCTACCTCCTTTTGTTTCTCTAGATATATCTCTGTTCCCTTCTGAATGGGTCTTCTTGTACCTTTTAAAATCTGTTTTACTCCCTTACTGTTTAACCACTTCCTTCAAGAACCATAATGGCCTCTTCCTCCTCCTTGCATTGCTTACTTCCTTCAAATATCTTGCTGTTGCCTTAGCTATTCCTACTTGATCCTTTTCCCCTTTTTATAATAATATCTTTATTAAGTAACATAGAAGAAAATTACATCAACATTACTAACATGAAATGACAAAAACTAATAAAGATTCACAATATTTAAAAGCGAAGAAATAATGGTACAAAGTAATTTGCTATAACAAATAAATGAGTAAAATGTAGAAACTCTAGTAAGGCAGCACTTTACATATTTTATCTTCTTTGTTTGAAAAAAGAAGAAATGATGAAATGACATGATAAAAAATATTAAAAGAAGAAAAGTAGACAACCCAGCTATAGACAAATGAGAAGCTCGGAAGCAGAGCATGGACCATTGGTTAATTAATGTATACAACTTTAATCATCTCCGATAAAGCCAACCACAACTTAAAAAATAAAAATAACCCATATACTCTATATACTGTATATGAAATAAGTTCAGGAGCACAGTCTGGATCTGACTGCCATTTATAAAAAAAACATTGTCTTCAAATCTCCATTGGCAAATGGTTTAAGTAGCTATAACTGCTTCATTCATGCCTGTAAATATTGTCGACAAGGGTCACCCATTGTGACACACATGTAGGCTGAAATTTATGCCAAAATCTAGTAATAATTGTTTTAGCACATGCCAAAAAATTAGCATTAACTTAAATTGCTGGCCCTAATCTAGAAAACCAGTAGTAGAATATGTAGTTATATCAACAGAGGAGGTAAAGGAGAAGAAATATGAAATAATGAAGCAATCACTTGAGAGATGGCAGACCAGAATGACTACAAAAGAGGACAAGACCAGAAAATGTGAATGTGGTCCTCCAAGGGCACACCAGGATCTTCAACAAGAACCCACCTTTTCCATTGTGTCTCCTCCTCCAGGCCATCCTGCCTACAGTACAAGATACTTACTGAGGCAGTCATCTATTTCTTTCGAATCAACCCTCCTGAAATCCAAAAGCCTCATCCTAGCGTGGCTTATTTCTTGCCTAATTCATATGCCAAACCACTCCATACAGTGATCGTTTGTACTCAGGGGTCTACACATTTTGACCTGTGCAATGCTGTCCCTGTTCATAAGTGCCATGTCCAGCACTGTCCAGTCTCTAGTGGGCTCTGTAGCCAGCTGTCTGAGAAATGCCCTTGAAGGAGTTGAGGATGGTCCTGCTTCTTGATGTATCTATAGCCAGAATGGTCCTGTCTATATCCAGCAGATTAAAGTCCTCCATAATCAATACCTCCCTTTGCCTACCATTCTGCCAGTAGTCTCCACCCCTAAACCTTATCTAACTCTTCCCTCCATGTTGGTGATCTCTAGACCACCCCATGTGGATAAAGGCCCCAGACCCTGTCTCTAAGCTGCCCAAACACCCTCCAGCTATTCCTTCTTCCCCTGGTGTCCATGTATTTCCATGGCCTTTATGCTTACTGTCAGATATAAAACAGCTCCCCAATTCCTCCCTGTTCTGTCTTTCTGGAACATGGTGTAACCTGGAAAGGCCACATCACTGCTATGATTGTTGATGCACCATGATTCTGTTTTGTACCAGATGCACATCAATCTATGATGTGGTTTGGCATACATGGGGACAGAACTTTGTGCTCTCAGGCAACTTTATTATGGAATAATCTATCAATTTCACTTTGTGTACTTACTGGACATGGGGCCTTTGCCTCAGTAGTGAAAGAATTGTTTCCATTTACCTGTCACTGCATATAGTAAATTGATCCCTTATCCCTGTACCCGTATCTGTGCTGCTGTCGAATTTTGTAAATTTAATATGTGTCTGTGATTGTCCATGTTCCCTAAGTTTCATGTCTCTAATGTAACTTATAGATAATAGTACACAGGACTGTCTTGAGAACAGGATTTGTTTCAAATCATAATGATGTATATTTTCCTGTATAAAGTTTTACCTACCTACCTGCTTATCTACATTCACATCAGTAATGGTTGTCCCAATGTCAAAATTTTAGTTCTGAGGCTCCTTATGTTGGCACATGTGGCTTTCCACTCCTTTTGTCCCTCCTTCCTCCTTCATTGCCCTCCTTCCCTAATTCCATGCTTTGCCCATACCTTTTCCTGGTATTGTTGCCTCCTTTCACCTTCCTTCTGCCTACCTTCTTCACTCTACTCTCAGCCATAGATCCACCTTCTGACCCTCCGTCCTTTCTTCCCCGCTTCCTACGCTCTTCTACCCTTGTGGAATCTTTTTCCTCATGGCTCCTCTCTCTGCTGCTTCATATTCTTGGTGTGAGGGGTATTCACCACTCTCTCATTTTCTTGCATCCCAACTTGACTAATTTAAATGTCTGAAGTATCATTTAAACCTTTCACCCAGGATTGCTGTTCCCTGCCTGGATTGATGGATCAATATGTATACCTTGGATGGATCAATATGTACACCCTGGAGGAGAGGAGAGACAGGGAGATTAGATAGAAATCTGCAGATATCTAAAGGCATAAATAGGGTACCTGAGGGTAGCATCTTTCAAAAGAGATCTCCAGGAGCGAGGGGCATAATATGAGGTTGGAAGGGGTAGACTAAGGGGTAACATGAAGAAGTATTTTTTCACAGAAGGGTGGTGGATGCATGGAATAAACTCCCAGCCGAGGTGGTGGGGAACAAACACAGTCTGGGGTTTCAAGCATGCATGGGACAAGCACAGGGCACCCTAGCAATAGGAACAAGGTGATAAAGCCAGAGACAAGTAGGGTCTGCGGCTTTTACAGTAGGCAGGAAAATGGGTAGACTAGATGGGCCTAGCAGTCCTTCTCTGCTGTGAGTTCTATGTTTCTATAGATGGAGGCCATATCCTCTGTACAGGCCTGTATCTCCCCAGGTAGGACCCCAGACCCAATGTAGCTATAACCCTCCTCCTTGCAGCATGCTTCAACCATAAAACATAGAAACTCAGAACTTTCAGCAGATAAAGACCTCAATGGCCCATCTGATCTGTCCATTTTACCTGTCTACTGTGCCACTGCACCTTACACAATCTCGGTCCTCCCCCATGTTCCTTCCAAGGTCCCCTTGTATCTGTCTCATGTATGTTTGAATCCTGCGTTGTTCAGCACCTACCACCTCTGCTGGAGGGAGGCTGTTTCAGGCCTCCACCATACTCTCTGTGAAAAATATTTCCTCACTTCCATTTTGATCCTGCCCACCCACCATCGTAACATGCCCATCTGGTTCTTGAGCTGTCTTTCTGCAGAAAATATTACCTTCCTGTACTTTATTAACACCTGTTATGTACTTGAATATTTCTATCATATCCCCTTTCCTTCTCTACTTCAGTTAACATATTCAGTTCTCTTAATCTCTTCTCATAAAGCCTTGATGCAGTCCCTGCACCATTTTGTTTGCCTGCTCTGTACCACCTCCATCTTGTCCATGTCCTTCATGAGGGTGGGGCCTCCAGTACTGAGCACAGTACTTGAGGTGTGCTCTTACAAGTAACTTGAACTGGGCCAACACTACCTCCTTCTCCTACTGGTGGAGTCAATGAGTCACCAAAGGCCCTGGTGTGGTGTTTACTTGTCTACCCCATGCCACATACAGGTAGCACCTTGGGAAAGTCACTGTACAAGCTACCTACTTCAGGCCCTTCTCTACCCCTAAACATTTTCTGCACCACCCTTGCTCCATTCCTTGCTAGGTCACTTGTTCCCAGCTGGACAATGACAGCCAGCTCTCCTATCCACTGCACTAGCAAGATTCCCTCCCATCCCTCCATGCTGAAGGCACCAGATAGGCACTGCACTTCCCTCTTCTCCACCCACCTGCTCTCAAATCTAGCCCTAGCAGTTGAGTTCCCACCGGAAGTTGTTTCCTCCTCTGCCACTCACCTTGGGGTTTCCCTATGGAGGAACCCTAACATCTTCCTTGGCCACTACCACGGGTGCCTCCTCTTAGCAGTCCTGTCCCATCAGAGCAGGAAAGAGTGATGTAGTGGCACCGCAGTGGAATGTGTTACTGATCCACCACCCCCACCCTTGCATAGCTTACTATAGTCCAGCCAGCCTTCCTCCTTTACACCCTCTGAGGCAATTGTGGTAGACTCGGTGGCCTCTGAAGAGGTCCCTGAATCCTAGTTAACTCAGCCTGGAGTGTAGTGACCTCTTCCTTCAACCCAGAGAGGTGCACAGATGTTGCAACACCTGTCTTCAAATGGTCTCCCTAAAGACTGCAGCTCCACAGCCACTGCACTGCCCCATCCCAGCATTCCCAGTACTTCACTTCCTTAACATAGTAGGATACCTCACCTCCTTTTCACTTATCCCTGTCTTTGCTATACATGATACATTCCAGTACTGCCAGATCCCAATCATTATTCCTGGTGGCCCATGTTTCTATGATGATCATGGTCTCATACATATCTACCACCATCAGCTGGAGCTCACTACTTGTGTTTCCAAGGCTACTGGTATTTAGGCAGATTGCTACCCAGTTTATGCCTATATCATTCCCACTCTTGTGAGTTCACCTCCTTTGTCCACCTCCTTCCTCCTTAACATCTTGGTTTTCTACTCCTAACTGGCCTTATGAACCCTCCTCCCTTGGCAACCTTATTTAACTTATTTTGGACCCCTGCTTTTTATTTGATTTTACAATTGTTGGCCAGGAAAGATACAGGAATCTGAGGCTTGTTTCCAGGTGTATCCTGGGAGCACAGGGAAGTTAAGTGACTTGCTCATGGTCACACAGTATGCAAGTGGTGGCTGTGAGATTCAAACCCATTTCTACAGGTTTGCAGTTCAGTGCTCTTAAACACTATGCTATACTGCTCTCGGTGCTATGCTTTGCTGCTTTCATCCCCACTGCCCCAGATCTTATTTCTAAGGGAGTCTCAGGTTCAGCTATTGCTCACCCTCAGCTGTCAAAGTTGTATTTCACTGTCTCAATCAGCTGGTTTACCAGATGCCTTCCAAATACAGCTTGCGGTCGCCATTGACCCTACATGATTCTCTACTGGGCAAGGACCTGGTGGCAAAGTCTCATGGCTTTTGGCAACTACAGCAGTGTGTCAAACAGAGGGTGCACCTAGACAGGTTGTCACAAGCTGTGGGTAGCCATATGGCAATGTCTCTGAGCAGTGCTTGGTGGTTTACTGTCCCCCAAGCCCCTATCTCCCATTATAAGATTAAAGAACACTAGTTGTCTAGTGGCCCCAAGTCAAAATCTCCCATCATAATTATTAAAATATCTCTGGTAGTCTAGTGCTCTCCAAGCCCCATCTGTAGTTATAATAATAAAAATCCCTGGTAGTCTAGTCACCATAAGCCCCAAGCTCCATTATAAAAAATTAAAACATCCCGGTTGTCTAGTGGACCACTCCAGCATTGATTCTGCATTACAAGAAATTCAGAAATTCCTGGTGGTCTAGTGGACCCCATCCCGAAGTGCCTCTGCCCAATCACACCATCCTAAAACCAAGTCAGACTGACGCACAGCCTACCACTCATGACCATGGCCAGCTGCTGACTGAGCTCTGAATGAGCATGTACTGTATACTGAGCACGTATTTATATACAGTACATGCTCATTCAGAGCACAACAGTGGCTGGGTCGTGGTGGTGAGTGGTGGCTGTGCCACCGCTGGCCTCAGTTATGGGATGGAGAGCAGGATGGTAGGACACTGTGGGGTGGGGCTCCTCTAAACCACCAGGGATATTTAAATTTTATAATGGGGAGATTGGGGTTTGAGGGCACTAGACTACAGGAATTTTTAATTATAATGGGAGATCAGGACTGGGGAGACCACTAGACTACCAGGGATATTTTAATAATTATGATGGGGGATTAGGGCTTGGGAGGCTGCTAGACTACAGGGATATTTTTTATTTATTAAAGTGTTTCAACCAGGAAAAGCATACTGCACACAAAATAGCTTATTTCAGATTTTCCTGGGGCTATAAGATAAAAACATTCTAAAAGATACACACAATTGCACAGGCTGTTATACAGAGAATATAATAGTACAGTGGTGGATTAAAATATACAGAATGCAATATAGATACAAAATATATACAATAAATGCAGTATACAGTGGAAGCAGTTCGGTACCTATGTTCACAATGTACAGGTAGTATACAATAAGTGCAAAATATTGTCACAGTAGTTAGGACCCAGGGGAACAGGGGAGGCTCAGGGTACACTTAAAGACAATGGCAGGACTGAGAGGTGGAGGTGGAGAAGAGAAATAACTGAGGGTTATGAAGAGGCTGAATGGATGTTTAACGGAGAGACTTCAGTTTAGTGAAGCGAAAAGAGAAGGCTGATTGACCTGCAAGGTTTTACAGGAAGGAGACTGAGGGAGGAAACCCACAGTTAAGGAGGGAATAAGAGAAGGGGTGGATGGAGAGAGTTGTAGTTGAGATAGGGGGTAAGGAGGATAGCCAGAGTTTGGAAGTGAAGGAGGCACTGTGGGACAGAAGGTAATCCTCCTGGAAGGGAGGGAAAGAGCACTGTAGAGAGGCAGTGGTGGTGGGCACGGCAGCTAAGAGCAAAGCGGCAGAAGGAGTGAAAAAGGGATCCAGTCTAGCCATGGTGGATTTTGGGGCAGCACCATATACAATAATGCCATAGTCAGAGATGGGAGAACCATCTTTGTAATTATGTCTTAGTGGGCAGGAAGGGGATACAACTGTTTTGCCTAAAGTGTGCACCAAGTTTGGTTCCATGTCATAACGGTGATCAAGGAATAACAATTGCCATTTCAGGCTAGTGTACTTTGCTTAAAATCAATTTCGACAATGCACAATTGCAGTGCAGCCAAAATGGTGCCTGAGACCACAGGTCTCATTTTAATGCTGGGGCTGTGTTCCCACACCCATTTCTACTGGAATCTCAACCCAGAAGGGTGCATGTTGGGGGTGAAAACATAAAAATTTAAAGCCACCCACCGACAAAAACCCGCACCACACCTGACCTGAATCCTGTACCCTCAGCCTCCCAGCTGACCATCCTCCACCACTTGCTAGACCAGCTCAGCAGCTGCCTGCCACACCCCTCCCACATACCCTCCCTCCCTCCCTGCCTCTCCCCGTGCATGTGCTTCACATATGTATACCTGCTACTAATCTCGTATTTCCCACCCCAGAATCTGGTTGCACCTCTGCTTGGTAGCCGTGAACACAGGCACCATAATTGAGTCACCATTTTGTAGGCACCCAAGTCACCTAGTTCACTGGATACCACCTAGTTTAGGGTAGAGCTTTTATGAATGTCATCTATGTGCAGGAGAAATGGAGGTGATGGTCAAGTCAGACACCAAGGTATTTGAAGGCAGGAACATTGTCAAATGGGATGCCATCTAGGGTATCAAGCAAGGAAGGAGGGATGGGAATTTGAGAGTCTTGGCCTAGTGCCAAAGCACATAGAGACCATGGGCCTGATTCCAAGATGGCCGGTGTAAGTCGCATGCAGTTGCGAGTTATGCTGATCCTCTATGCCGCATTCAGAAATGGCAGGGTCCTGGCAGCTGTGACTTGCAAAATCGCCATGCGTGGTGGTAGCCCATGCATGGTGTATCAATGCTCAAGTTCACATCTGACAGCGAGTGACAGGTGGCCCCAGAGCCCCCCACCCTGGACTACCACAGAACACATCAGGGCATGGGGGGCAAGGGCAGATGGCACAGGCATCTGGGGACTACTGACAGGGAACCCCTGGGTCCCTCATGACTGGGGTTTGGGGAGTGGGAGTGTGCTAGTGTGTCCAAAGGACAGCATGGCACCATTGCCATGGTGCTGTAAGGCTGCATCCTATGGTGCCAGTCATTGAATGCCAGTTATGACATCTCAAGCTGTCGGAAGTCTGCTACCCACTGCATGTCTGGGTTGCGACAGCTGGCCTTCTGGAATTGGGCATTGTTGCTGTCGCAACCCACAGTTGTGCTACAGGCATTGTGGGCTGCGGCATATGTGTGGTTGTATCTTGTGATTGTCATGCCCACAGAAGTAATGGCATAGGTGCCCTGCTGGAATAGCAATGGGCGTGATTGCATGGGTGTAAGTCCATGGATATGCCATGGGGATTAGCGTATCCTGCCTTATGCCGGAGTAGCCCATCTTGGAATCGGGCCCCATCTTTTCAGCATTTAGAGATAACTGATTTGACTGAAACTATTTCTGGACTGAGTTGAAATCAGGTTGGAAATTAACTGGACTCCTGCGCAAAATCTCCCTCTAAATTCTGAGTACTATTAAGGAAATGTTGGGGCACACTCCTGGCAACTTCCTACCTACAAAATCATCTCAGGAATACTACCATATGTGAGAAA
Source organism: Neoceratodus forsteri (assembly GCA_016271365.2). Lineage (NCBI taxonomy): Eukaryota > Metazoa > Chordata > Ceratodontiformes > Ceratodontidae > Neoceratodus > Neoceratodus forsteri. The sequence goes on along the minus strand of CM057450.1, from coordinate 514,280,499 downwards.
AGAGGATCCTTGACTCCTTTAATAATCATTTTGCTACGGTTGGTCTTGTATTTGATAACTATCCTGCATACTTGGCACGCCGCAATTAGGAGTATAAGATGATGACTCTGATGTCCCTGCTCCTTATTTCTCCTTCCAACCTGTATCTCTGAAAGAGGTCAAGACCTTCTACTTCAGCTGGACTTGAAGGAAAGTGCTGGTGCTGGTTCACTAGATCCCTACTTCATTAAGATTGCATATCATGTTCTAGCTGTGCCAACCATTCACCTTTTAATCTATCTTTGTTGCAAGGGCTTTTTCCTCAATATGGAAAATTGTGCATGTCATTCCTTTATTCAAGTCAGGAGACCCTTGTGCTCAGAACAGTTACAGACCGATATCTCTCTTGCCAGTTCTATCAAAACCTATAGAAAAATAGTGAGTACCCAGCTCAGGAATTATCTAGAATCAAAAACATCTAAATCACTTGCAATCTGGTTTCAGAACAAGACATAGTACTATCTCGACACTTGCTAAAGTGACCAATGATTGGTACCGTGATCTGGATAGTAAAAAGTTATCTGTACCATATTCTTAGACCTAAGCAAGGCTTTTGACACTGTTGATCACAACCTGCTTCTCTCATCATTGAGGAGCATAGGTCTGTCTAGACACAGTATTATTGCATTGGTTCACTGATTACCTCTCAGGGACGGTTTCAGCAGATTAAGGCTGAGGGTGAGCTCTCCTACTAAAACCTCCAGAGGGGAGTGCCACAGGGGTCAATACTTGGACCACTATTTGCTATCTACATTAATAAATTGATGATAGCATATCCAAGGCAAATATACACCTGTTCACAGATGACACGGTTCTGTACCGTGAGTCACCTGACTCCTGAAGCGCCTGTGCAGACCTCCAGGAGGAATTCAACCATCTTCAGAATCAGCTTCTCTTCAAAAACTCCTGTTAAATGCCAAAAAGCAAAAGCGATGCCTTTCTTACCCTACAGTCGTGCTATGAACCTGGTTAGTACTGGAGCATTGCCTCACATCACTACTGTCCTCGGAGAAAACCTGGAGTTTGTCACAAAATTCAAATACCTGGGAGTGGCTGGACCAAAATCTTTCATTCTCGGAGCATATTTAGGACTTGCTTAAAAAGAAGGCAGAGGCCAGGCCTCTTCTTTAGGATTAACCAGTTTTTGACTACAGATGCTAAAAGCACCTGGTCCAATCAACATTCCTATCTCTGGTTGACTATGCAGACTTCTTATACAGTCAGTGCCCAAAGCTTCCCTTGCTAAACTGGACACACTTTACCACAGAGCTATCAGATTTATAACAGACCTTCCCTTTCTACCCACCACTGCTTGCTGTATGCTGTCAGGGGATGGTCCTCCCTTATGTTTAGAAGAAATAGAAATGCAGCACATTTTGGACTCTTAGAGCTGTCACAAAAAGCTTCCCAATATATCTTTGACTGTTTCCGCCACACACCAGGAACTTATACCTTAAGAAGTGCCTAATTTTTCACTCTTTTATTCCCAAGGTCTCTTCCCGCTTTGGTAGAGCAGCATTTAGCTTTGTACTGCCCACCTTATGGAATACATTGCAAAATCTCTGAAATTGAGCATACCATCAGCTTGGATTCCTTCAAGACCTTATTTGTCTGAATTGTGAGGGGAACACTACAACAGTTTCACTTCATGTACAACCTATCATGAGTCCTAGGCTCCCAGCTCTCAGCTGCCTTTAGTGTAGACTAGAGTACTGCTGCCTCTATGGATCCATCTCATGTTGTGAGCAAACCCATTAATTTCTCTCTGCACAGCTAGGTTGCAACTGCCGGTGGCTACCTGTATTCCGGCTTATGCCTGCTATCTTCCTCCTTATGCTCTCCTTACCCACTATGCCCTCCCAGCTCCCCACCCTCACTATTCCTTCCGTTTTATTCTGCCGCAGCATTGAGCACCTACCTTGTATTATTTGTATCATATGATGTACTGTCACTGTTGTATATAACTCTATGGTGTCCTGGTACAGTATTAACCAGGCCCATTCTGTAGATGAGTTTTGTATTTATCTGTTGCCTTAATATTATATTGTCACTGCTGTATGTAACTCTATTTTGACTGGCTTTTAACCAGGCCCATCTTGTAAATGAGCTTTGCTCAACGATGTTCACCTGGATAAATAAAGATTTTGATTGATTGATTGATTGGAGTTTGAATACTAGCTCAGCTGGCGATGAACCAGACACAAATAGGGCAGTGTTGTCAGCGTACATGTGTATGGAGACAGATGAGCAGGCAGTGGGCAGGTCATTTAGAAATATAAAGAATAAAAGTGGACCAAGTACCGAGCCTTTGAGGACTTCAGTGGTAATGGGGAGGAGAGGATATGGCTCCTTCTGGCCTCACAGATTGAGATCGCTTCCTGTCAGGTAGGAGCTGAACTAGTGGGTGGTGGGGACTGAAGACCAGCTGAACTGAGTTTGTGAGTTGGAATGAGTGAGAACGATGTTGAATGCTTTTGCTAAATTGATGAAATGGTGGCAGTGAGAAGACCCTGGTCCATAGCTGTATGGATGGAGTTTGTTAGTTGGAAGAGGGAGGAGGAGGTAGAATGGAACTTTGAAAGCCAGACTGGAAAGGGGGGAAAGAGGAGTCAAGGAAAGGAGAGAGGGATAGCTCTATGTGTTCTCGGAGTTTGGAAAGGGTAGGTAGGAGGGATATATCTTGGCAGTTACCAGGAGAGGAGGATTCACCACCTTTATGGAGGGGATGACAGTAGCATGCTTCCAAGTTGATGGAATATTGTTAGTTACATACAGAGAGGGATCAGGGCTGGTGGGGTGACAGCACCATGGTGCACCCTCTAGAGGAGTTTCTATGTACCATTAGACCAGCCCTTTGCTTCCCTTTTTGCAACTTAGGGATATGGCAGCCTGTATCTGCTGAAAGCTACCTAGCACCATGCCACAGACCATTTTGTGGTGCAAGGCTCTAATATATGTATAACTATAGTCCTTTGTCTTATAAAGTAATGACTACTGCAAAATTGTATAATGTTATCTTAGACTGTAGAGTCACCACTAGTTTAGCCAATAGGGCTCATCTCTAACTAAATATGTTTCTATCTTGTAGTAACCATACAAATTATCATAAGTATATAATGTAAGATATTCCACCTTCTACCTCGAAGACCACAAAAACATGAAGATTCCAAAAGGCATAGGAAATGCTTAGCATTGGCTCCTAGTTCGGTATTGGTAAAACTGCTTAAAGGCAATTGTAATTATCCTTGTTAGTAGTAATAAACAAGTTTATTACTCTTATACAACCTGTGTAATTCCTTGCATTCCTATTATTGCCAAAAACCTAAAAGTAAGGTTTAGACCTTCTAGCAAACCCTAACACCTCTACCCTACCACCACACCCCACCTTCCATACACCAACAGGCATTGGGGTGTATCTTGGGACATTTGCCCTAACTCTCACCCCATTCCATGTGTAAAGAAGCTAATATGTTACAGTATGGGAGAATGAGGGTGAGTTAGGCTAACTAACAAGATGCACACCCCAATGATGTGTTGTGCGGAGGGTGTGGTGCGGGGAGAGGTGTTAGTTGGAAACCCAACACCTAATTTTACTACTTTTGTTGCTTCAACCCTAACTGATGCATTAATGAAGTATTTTGCAATGAATTTCCTTACTTTTTGAAAAAGTGTAATCTTACCCTTATATGATTATGGTAAGTGCAGGGCCTGGACCCTGTGCTCCCATCAGTCTATAGTGTGTTGTGGTTGTACAGGGCCCTCTGTCATGTGGGAGCACAGTGCCTAGCAGGCCCTGCGTTCCTATGTAATCAAAAATGGAAGAATGGTACAGTCTGGAGACGGCAGTGCAATGAGCACAATATAGCAGCCAGCTATCCAGAATACAAAACAAATGAAGGCTCAGCAGTCAAGTTGAATTAACAAAGTGCACAAGTGCAAATTTAGTTTTGGCAAGATGCCTGGACAAAATCAACCCTGTTCTTCAACCCTATAGCGGGTCTTCCTCAGGTGGTATATCTGAGGAGTGATCAAATGTGATTTAATTTATACAATCATCATTAAAGTGACAGTACACCACAGTATTTAAGAGATACAAAAACACAGCATACAAAATGCAAACAGTTTTCCTAAGTTGGATTTTACACATTTCATTAGCTGGATTGTAAATAATACAAACGTATTCTTTCACCTTTCATTAGATGATATATTTTTCTTTCTCTAAGTTCTCTAATGATTGAGCAAAACAGCTCCAATAGCAGCATAATGAAATATTTACTCACAATGCTTTTAGGTTAATATCTAACTTCAAGCAAATAGTAAAAAATCAGTATTGCACTTTGGAAGGTCACACTGGTTGCAAAAGGTCAAATGTTCAGTTGCTTAAAATTTTACACCCATTCTTTCTCTTCAAACCATTATATCTTATGGTGCTCTGAGGTATTAGCACTTATAAAAACACGATCTAGCCAGATCCAATAGGGCTTTAGCTACCAAACATCCAAATTTTTCTTGCTGGTGTCATATAGTGCTGTTTAGTTGTATAATATTTCCAGTGGAAGCCAATTCTTCTGTTTTCCTGTATAACTAATGCAAGTCTATGGGAATGATTTCCTGTAGATGGCTCCAAATCCTTGTAAACAGAGTTCCTACCATTTAGATAAAATACCTGACATTCCCTACAAGCTTAATTAAAAGAGAACTGCACTGAACCTGTGAGTACTGTTTCCTGTCAAAGCTTTTTTTCATATAGTGGGTTCCTTTCTGTTTCTGCCCCATTTTTGCTGACATTTTAGTTAACCAATTGGATATTTATGGATTACACACTGCTGCAAAGAGTCATCTAAGAACTGTAAGATGTTGTTTATGTTTCCATGAACCTAAGAATTCTAAATTAGAACACATATGCATTGTACCAACAATCTAAGTTCTTAATAAGATCCTATTGTTCAAAAATGGTCAATGACAGCAGTGTGTGAATCAGAAACACTCACTGAATTTACCAAAAGACCAGTTAAGATTAAGCAGTAACAAAATGAGAACTGGTATTTCAAAAATAGCATCTACTTCTACAAAATGCATGTTTGTTGATTCAAGGCAGTTCTCCTTTGAGATATTAATAGCCCAGTCTGAATCATTCACTATTTATGGGTCTGGCAGTATAGTCTAGAGGTTAGAGTAATGAGCTATAAATAGGCTTTGTACATCCAGCATTCAGACATGGGTTTGATTCCACACCCTCCATTTCCATACTGTGTGGCTCTGATTAAGTCACTTAATCTCTCCAGTGTTTCTGTAAATCTGCTATTTTTTCCTTGCAGTTTAATTTTACACTGACTTTCTGCTGCGTGCAGGGGATGCTCACTCCAACAGAACCTCAGATCATAAATTCTAGATAAGAGATGAGCAGTCTACATCACATGGCCCATCCCAAAGCAAGATTGTACAACACACACACACACACACACACACACACACACACACACACACACACTTAAGCACTTTCCACTTGCCACTTCCAACTCCAGAAACAGCAAACAAGCAGAAGCACCTCTTTTGTTCTATGTGTGCCACCTGGGCAGTTGGACTTAATTAACTCTGTCATGTTAGGTTTATGCTTACTTTTGTTTGTTTCAAGAGCAAGATCCTTCAGGCCAAAAGTAATGGGGCTATAGCTCCCCTAGTTTGTGTAGGTTTTGCCAATAGGAAATTAAATAGATCACAGACTGCATGTTCACAGTCTGTAATCTGACACTATGAGACTACAGACATCATATAATGAGTTACCCTTAGGTTGCTGAAATAAATAGAATACATCTATTTGACTGAGCTGGACAGATGATAGAAACAGCAATTTAAAAAGTTGTTGTTTGTTAATATCCTGAGAAGGTTTGAGGCAAAATGCAGTAGCATCCTCCTCCTTCAGATGCCTTTAACATAGAGCAGTAAATAACAACAACCAGAGGGGAGTGCACTACTTTGCAGCTGTGGAGGAATACATCCAAATGTCTAAAAGGTAGTTGCAGGAAAAGCCATTTTAGAACTATAGTCTGATGGATGACAGAAGGGCTGAAGGCTCTGCTCACAGCCCTAAAAAGGGAAATTTCTCACATAAGCAAAGTTTTTCCTCTTAGTCCCATGTTTGTTTGCCCAATGTAGATAAAATTACAGAGGAACTGAAATGAAAATAAAATAAATGGGGGTAAGAAAGTAGCAAGACTGTTTTTTTTTAGCAGGAACAAGTCAGAGAAAAGAGTTACCTGTCATTGAAGGGAAGGGGCAATCCTAAATTTATGGGAAGAAATAATATAGATAGGAAGGTCTCATTTATTCCAAACTTAGAAATACAGTTCACAGGTTTTGGTTTATATATTTCTTTCAGAAGATATTTCCATTCAATGTTATCTTTTTATTAAACATAGCAATATCTTCTAAGGTGATGGTGGTGGGGGGTTGGGGAATGAGAATTATGTGTGGTATACAGAGACTTAATATTACTGAGAGAATAAAAATAACACAGTAATAGAGCTGTGCAGAATAGGACAATTTTGAATCTGTGGAATTTCGATGACATTTTGTAATTCTATGACATTCAGCGGATTTTAATGGAATTTTAAAATCTAGTAATGTGATTATAACTCAAGAACTATTAAAGCTAGATGTCTGAAATTTGGAATATATACTCTTTGGGATAATGCCACACATGTCAAATATCATTTAATTTAGTGGGAAAGTTTTAAAATTATAGTGGTTCGAATGTTGTCATTTTATTGTTTGTGTGAAATGTCATGATCATTTTTTATTTGCATGTACCTTAACCATCTATTGGGTTAGGTCTTAAATTTGGCATGATTTCTTGATGATAGGTGTTCTAACAATGTATTATATTTCATGACAATATGATGCATCGTCCCAAAATTATGTGCTCAAAATCTGTCATTTATTTTTTTTTTCAGGAAATTTCATGAAAAATACATCCACATATAACTCAGACACCTTTGGAGCTAGATGTGTAAATTAGTATGGATAACATTTTTGTAATGCTTATAGAATTCTCTAAATATGGAGTGAATTAGATAAGAGATTTTTAAGTTACAGGGGTTCAAACTTTTCTATGTAAATATTTGCAAAGTTTCTGAAAACCATCAAAATGTGAAAGTTTGTAACTTCTCTGCTCTTTCATGCATAGAGTTAACATTTGACATGCATATTTATAGTCCCTATATCCTGGTGTCTATCACAACTAGATAAACTGGTCAAACAGTTTTAATTTTGCAGAAGAAAAAATTGATTAGTAACATTTCTCACATATTTACTGATAGCATATTCTGTAGATGAAGCATCCAGAATTTTTTTTGTGAAATTTAACATTAACAATGCACATATCATTACTTAATTTGATAAGCAGGGCTGAGCTTTTGCAGTCCTGCTGTTCTTCACTGGGTGACTATCCACCCACCTTCTCTTTTGGCATAGTCAGATTTACTCAGTAGAACTACTGATCCCACTGATATCCTCTTTGTTCTTTACAGTGACAAACTTCCTTAAAGGAAACAGTGGAAAGGCACAGCATTACACAGGCATTACAAAAATGCTGATTAGTGCTTTCAGACAGTATTTTTTTAATTCCCTCTAATTGCTTTTTAGTAATTTAAACAGTGGCCTTCAACTTTCAATTTCTATTGCTGGCAGCCACCATTTCATGAGTAGCAGTGAGCTTCTGGGCTCACTTTATGCTAATATGACAGGCCAACCAATAGCAGAGGTCAAACAGACATATTAGCACACAGTGAGCTCAGCAAACTTACTGCGGCACATGAGATGGTGGCTGCCAGTAACAGAAAGTGGAAGTTGCGTAGCTGTTTTAAATCATTAAAAAGTTGTTACTGTCTGATGGCACTAACTTGAGAGTTTCTGTAGTGTCTGAGGAAGCTGCATCTTTTCAGTGTTTTCCTTTAAAATATGAGTCACCTACTCCTTTTCTTATCAACCTACCCTGTTGGAATAGCCAGAATTCTTTCTTCTTGCTGCTGAAGACATTGTCTTCCCTACTACATGTTTTAAGTACTCAAGTCCTAGACTTGCATGTACACCAGGCTCACTGGATCTTAAATGTACTGGATGTGATCCTTAAATATCCTGCATTCAGATTGGAATTGTTGACATTCTCTGCTTTCTTGCTCCAACCTGGAGTCTGCCACTGTTGTGCTACACCAGCTCAGCTGTCCCTTTCTTGGTGAAACTGTGCATCTAACTCCTGAACCTGGTGGCCTCCTGTCTACCTACCTCTTACCCCTATCCTTTAATTAAAATCCCCAGATAAAGCTGACTGAAACTGGAAAATTCCAGTTTTATGGAATTTTCATGAAATTCTACAATTTTCACAAAGACTCATGGGATTTGACTTTAAGTAGAGATGTTATTTTGCAATTTCTCACAGCAAGCAATTAATAAAATTGGCATACACAGTCCCCTGTAAGGTCTATGAACCTGCCAAATTTAATTGTATTGCATTCTCTAGTTTTAAAGTTTCAGATGTTTATAAATTTGTAGTTTACATTCTTGCAAAATTACATTTTTAAATGTTGTGAAAGTGTGACTACTTTTCATTTAATCCCATTTAAAGCTGAAAATATGAACTTTTTCAGACATGACCATGTGGTATAGTAGTTTAAATGTTTCTACTCCAGTTAAATTTGGATATGTAGTTTTAAAATTAGAGGAACTAACTGAAATTAAAATTTTGCCAACATGTTTGGCAGGCTATAATGCAGTCCCGTTTAAAGCTAGAAATCTGGAACTATATGCATATACAAATGTAGTACTAACTTGTATACCTGGCAATTTTTGTAATATTTCAATGAATACTATCAAAGTTATTCTAAAATTACAGAAATCCAAATTTTGGCAAAATATTTGACTACATATAACTCAGCTCCCATTAAAGCTTGAGGCTTAAAACATGGAGCATATATGCCTTGTATGTGCTTCTCTATATCCTGAAATTCTGGAGAAATCTGAAGAAGAAATGTTAAAATGATCTAAAATAACTGAAAGTTTGATCAAATGTTTGGCCACTCATAACTCTGCTCCCTTTTAATTCATAACTCTGAATTTTGGTACACATTTTAAGCCGTAGGGTACTAGTTAAGTTCCAAAGTGTGGATTATTTGGACACATAGTTGCAAAATTATAGTGAAATAGCAGAAATTTAAAATTTTGCAAACTTCCATGGAATTTTCATGAAAATGCTGTGAATTCTATGATATCAGAATGGTCATTCCATGGGTGGAATTTTGTATTACACACAGCTCTAGACAGTAACCTTTTCACAGTCCATTTTAGTAATGGACTGATCTGTGCTTTATGGGCATACCTTCCAGGTAGCTCTCATATCACAAGTCCAGATATAATGGGTTAGGTAAACCTCCTATCAATGAACAGACAAGAGCAAAATGAACCATAATAAGTTAAAACTATAACAAAGAATATACTTTTCTAATCTTAATCAGGGTTAATCATTATATTCAAATCATATACTGATTCTTACAAATAAGGTGAAAAATCAACTTCTTCATTCAATCCCAGTGGCATCACAGTATCAAAAATCAAAGCCATCTGGTTTCCCTTTGAGACAGAGTATTAACCCTGTTGCCACCTCTAGGATGTCTCTCTACATGTTCTGTAATCATAAATCTAAAGCAATCTGGTTTGCTGTTATGGCATTCAAGAAAATGGGCTCATATGGCATTGTACATTGCCATTAATAATAGCTCTGATGAGTTCCTGGATTCTTTGTTTTCCTGTCTTGTTGTTCTGCATCTATAGTACATTGGAGCTGCACCAATACATATAAACCACAATGGGGTTGTACATGTCAAAATTTACCAATTTCAAAGTTTTTCATCCGTAGAAAATGTTTTACCACTTTTGCATACTGGCAGATGTTACACCTTTACATTTATATAAACCTTTAGTTTGATTGTAAAACCAATTTCTACTCTTGACTGACTCAGTTGATTGTTTAAAATGGCTGTCTGTAACCCTGTCACCTATCGTCTGCCCTTTGAAAATGTAATTCTAAGTTTATGTGCAATTTGATTAACACGGGACAGAGTCAGTTAATAATAAAGACTATAACTTATGAACCACATTGCCCAGTCTCCCAGCAACAGGGTTGTACTCTATTACAAATGTAACTGTTTTATTATCTTGGGCCTTGCTACTTTCCTTTTGTTTTAGGTACTAATAAATCCTCTCTTTTAAGTTCATCCACCTTATCTGAGGCTTCCCTCAACATTTTTCACTTTACCATCTTGCCTTTAATCTTAATTTTAATCCGTTGACTGTTCCACATAGTCATTTTCATTTGTACAGTTCATTTTAGCCTAACAAGCTCACCATATGGAAAAGAGCTAATGAGCCTTTTGGGTGTGAGCTTCTGTGTGTAAAATCATATTGGCTGCATTAGCTTTCTATATCCCCTTGTTGTAATTGGTTTGCCATGTCCTCAATTAGTTCAAAATCTAGGTATTTAATACATATTTTATCCTTTTGTGTGTGAACTGCAGTCCCAGGTCATTACTATTCAGATAAGCAATACATTCCAATATCAATTCTTCTTCCACATTCCACATAATAATATTATTGTCAATAAACCTAAAATAGCATTCTAGGTTATCTGTAAAAATGTTGCGACTTCTGTCTTTTGTCATTATCTCCTCAAAATAGCCCATAAAAATATTTGCATATGATGGGGCAAATGCTGCCTCATCACTGTCCTCAGAACTGTAAGTAGTAATCATAAGTGTATACACATTGTAATCAACCCTCATCTACTTGTGGTAGCACAGGGCCTGGAGGGCCCTGTGCTCTGATTATCTCCCATCACTCCTATCACTCTGTAATGGCATCCCATAAGTGTTAAAGACATTGTCATGAACTGTATTCCTTGTGGGGCGCAAGGGCCTCTGGGCTCTGGGCTCCCAGTGCTTCATAATGGAGGGCCCTGCATGCCCTGTACTGCATAATGGTACCCAAATGTGGCAGCAATGGCCCTCTAGGCCCTGCACTCCCATCTACCTATAATTATAGAGATGTAGTCAAGCCTAGTGACATTCACGTAACCCCTGTGCAGCAAATGGCGCAATAACTCAGTACCCATAGGAACATGGGACAAATTCCACTATGTAATCATGGCAGAACCTGCACATGTGCTTAGTACACCCAAAGGTGTATTAAGCTGTGTTTAACAAAAATCCATATCTCAAACCATTTTAAGATATAAGCGCGAAAGGTACTGCATCCACCACAGTGTTATCCTATGGAAAGTTTCCAAACTTTGAAATGTTAATAAATTTTCACCAAACCAGCAAAAGTCACATCTGTGGGGCAAGTTCTTTCTACCCTGAAAATGTCATCCTGAAACTCCAAAACATTTTTTTTTTTGCAGTGAAGTGCCAAAGAAACAGTAACTTTTCAAAATCCCTTTTAGTGAGCTGTCAAATCCCTTTTAGGTCAGCTGTCAAAATCCTTTTGTGAGTGAATCCCTTTTCACTAGGTAGGATCTATTCTGATTATCTACTGTAAAGGGATTTTGACAGCTCATGAAATGGGATTACTTTTTAAAACTTTTCAAAGTTGTCAAAATCCCTTTTGTGAGCTGTCAAAATCCCTTCACAGAAACCCTTTTTGAGGTAAGGCCATCTGGTCGTGATCTTGGGAAAAGGGATTTTGATAGCTCACTAAAAGGGTTTGGCTAGTGAAAAGGAATTTTGACAGTTTGTGGAAAGGATCGGAAGTGAGTCGTGAAAGGATTTTAAATTTAAAAGCGTGTTTTTTACTAGAATAAAAGTAAACCAAAGGCACAGAAGTATGCAGGAGGTCCCCATGAATTAAACCCATGCTTGATTGTCTTCAGAAAACATCCCTGGGGCAAGTTATAATGTTTTGTTTGGGAACAAAATTTAAAAACAAGATGGTTGCTCATGAAAGGGTTTTATTCTCATGAATAGGATTTTATAAATCCTCTTTGTGAGCTGTCAAAATCCTTTTCATGAGCCCAAGTCCTCTTCCAACCTGTGCCGCTATTCAAAAGACAGAACTGAGCACACTCAGAACCCAAAATTTCAAAAGTGAATAACTTGGAACGGATTCATATTGTTTCACCAAACCAATGCTGGCTTGTCCTTTTGGCCAATCTCTTTCTGCTCTGAAAATCTAAGATCCAAAATTCCAAATGGTGTGGCAGCAGCATGGTGAGGAAAAAAAGCAAAAACTGGTGAAAAAAGTGACTTATCGTTTTCACTACTATATGCACGATGCAAACCACATATCCAATCGAAATGAAACTTGGCATTTCAGAGATCTACCCACTGGACATAGCAAATTTAGTGCAAATCAGTTGAACAGTTACAAAGTTATTAAGGTGCAAAATTTGAAGTTTACCATTAAACAGACTACTCAAACCTGACTATAGTGATGCTATCACCCCACTATAATAACTTCGTTAGACTGATAAGCCCTCACTGTCATCTTAAGAAATCATTACCCAACTCATTCTCCAGAGCATAAATTCTAAGATTATGAGATAAAGATAAAGTTAATTAATCTGTGGGACTGGATATGATTCCCCAAGAATGCTTAAGAGCTGATTAAATGGATAGCTGAGCCTCTGATAGCATTCTACAATCAATACTTTAACAGAGGTTATCTATCAAGGACTGGACATTGGCTATTGTTGTTCCAATTTTCAAGGCAGGCGCCAGATCAATCACTTCAAACTATACTGTAGATCAATAAGCCTCATGTCAGTACCAGGTAAAACAATGGAGAGCCTGATTAAAAACAGACTAGAAGCTGAAATGTGAAACTTAGTCTAGAAGATAAAATACAGTATGGATTAAAAATGATCATGTGTCTCTAATGCACAATGCTATTAGGAGGAAGTAAACAAATACCTAAGCAGAAACACACTAGCTGAACATTATCTACCTAGATTTTAAAAAAGCTTTCAGTAAGGTCTTTCACTCAACTCTGTTAAACAAAATTAACTCATTGACTCTGAGACACTATTTTGAATTAAGGTTAAGCATTGGAATCCTCAGACTTTGAAAAGCACTATTGGAGCCAGTGTAAACCTGGATGATAGAATTATCAGACTGGTACATAACTGACTACATGAAAGAATTCAGAGAGTAAGAATCAGGGAGTACACTCAAAAAAAGACATGTGATGAGCAGAGTACCATAGGGTTCAGTACTGGGACTTGAGCTCTTTTCATTATTCATTGCTGACCTTCATATGGGTATTCAAAGATGGCTTATCAAGTTTGCAGATGATACTAAACTGGGTGAGGAGTTAATACAGCCAAAAGGATGAAACTGAAAATGACTTTGACAAAATAGAAAAGTGGGCAACAAATAACAGATGACCTTTAATGTTAATAAATGGGTGGTTACACATCTGGGGAAAAGAATATAGGGCCCTATTCACAAAAGGTGTGGAGTGGCTATCGCCACATAACCCTATTGCATAACCCACCCCGCACCAGTTCATACTAAGCCAAGCCCACTGGGTCCCCTGCATGGCATTCCAGAACTTTCATCCACCACCCCATGTGCCGGGACCCCAGGCAAATGTGCAGCTCTGTGCAGGGGGCAGGCCTGGGGCCAGCGCGGGGTGTGGTCACCTCCATGCCATTCACTAAGGTGGCATGCAAGCATGGGGTGGTGATGGCTACAACTACTGAAGGCAGCCATAAATGGGACACACCCTCCTGGGTGCCACTGTAAGTCACAGAGGGGCTGATGGGGTTATCCGCCCCACCAAGGCACCCCAGTTGTTGGTGCACTCTGGGTAGGCTGGGGCAGACATCTGGGAGACACCCCCACCAAGCTGCCTGAATGCTATGCACCTGCTGCCAACAAGGCAGCCCACAGGCATAAGGAGCCACTGAGGGTCTCAGGTAAGGCAGCTAATTGGCTACCTTCCCAGGTCCGCAGCTCTGCACCCGCCTGCCCCCCATGATCCTGCATATCAGGAGGTGGTGATGCAGATGGAAGCCAGCGTTGGCCATATTTGGGAATATGGCTATCACACTGATTTCCCTAGGGTGTGGAGCTGAGCAGGGGGGTTACGTGCCTTCACACGCACTTCAACACATTCATGAATAGGCAGCAATGAGAAATGACACAATAAATAATTGTGTAATCAAAAAGTGGATGATGAGACATATCTCTGGGTTTTTGCAAGTAGGGACCTTAAGTCTGGCAAACACTGCATCAAAGTAGTTAAACAGAGAACAGAATTCTATGTTAATGCTAGATGTAATGGAGCAGATAAAGGAGATAACCCATGTAAAGTGCTACACCACAGTATCAGTGATAGAGTTTAACATCTGCTTTTGAATTCAAGTAGAATCCAGCCTATTTCTGAATTAATTTTGTTCTTATTAGAGACAACTTCAAGAGAAAGGTTATTCCACATCTTGAGTACCTTCTGTGTGAAGAAATACTTCCTTTTTAAGTCTTAAATCTGCTACCATGTAACTGCAGGGGTGACCCTCAGGCCTGATTCCAAAAAGAACCTTAGATCACCACAATATACATTGATCTAGGACTGCAATGCATACTGGATGCATCAGGGACTCTGCATCTGATTCTGTAACATCAGGAGACCATGCGCACAAATCCAGGAATTGTTGCACCATAGGGCTAGCACTAAGCAAGTGACACACCCTATGGGACTTAGCAGGGATCTCGCCCCTCACCCTGCGCAAGAATAGTGGACCCCAATGGGGGGTAGGTAAACTGATGCCAGGAGGAGGAGGACAGGAGGCATAAGGGATGGGGGTGGCAGAGGCTGCTATGGTGGGAGAGCGGTCTCTGCTGATGTAAGGTGGCAGAGGCTGTCAGCTGGGAGAGCTGTCACTGCTGATGTGTGACATGGCACCTGGTGGGTGCGATTAGAGTGTAATACATATGTACAGTAAATGCCAGCATGTTCTGGGACTGTACTATCATGTACAATGTGTAGTTTCCATACAGCAGGTACAGTGCCAGCCCTAATCAGAATTTTTCTGTGCCAGCAGGTCAGTTGCTCAGCAGGTTGCACACTCACCTCTGAGGCTAAAAGATCAGAAGGTTCTGGGCTGTAGCCCCACACCAGGCACTTGTAGTAAAATCCCAGTACTGACACTGTAGTGTATCATGAGGAAGGTGAAGCACTCCTGAAGTGCTGTATTTCAGATGAGATGTTAAACAGAGGTCCAGTCTTCATGTTCTGGTGGTTGTTCAAGTGGACATTAAAGATCCCATGTCACTTTTCAAAAGAGTAGGGGAATTTTGTTTTATTATGAAAATAATCAAAACTATAATCCAGTAGCATAAAGGTCATACAAAGACAATCCACAAGGAATGCAAACAAAGGTAAAGAAAAACCAGCCCCTAGTGCTGAAAGAAAATACAAAAGTAAGTACCAATACAATCACCTGCACTGCTAAACACTGGAATCACCATTACAGGTACATGTCAAGGAGAAAGGAACTGACCAAGCACTGGTGGTAGAGACACAATCACAGGTGTTGGAGGGTAGCAAAATAATGCCATCTATGAAAGAACAGTTGCAATTCAAAGAACATTTCTCAGACCAATAAAAAGCATAATTCATTCTCTATCATATGGAGCAGCTCCAGAGGCCAAATCTGCTACTGAAGATCAAGGCACATCTGGAGTGCCACATATAAAATTTCACAACTGTAAAAATCAAGCATACCTATTACTTGCATAAGGATGCTTACTCGGTAGGCATCCCAGGATAATAGAGTCATGCAAAAGGTCAGCTCATGCTGGATCCCCCAGCGACGGGCCAAAGTATGCCACAAATGTTCGCACATGGGCAGTCTACCAGAAGTGTTCCATGGTCTCCAAGATCATCACACAATCTGGTCTTGGGCAATATCTATCAGCCACACTCTTGTGTTTGACATTTGCCTTAACATTTAAATGTCAATGACAGGAAAGCCACAGCGGCCCACATTATCGCTGGAGTCTGCTTATCTACTAAGTATAAATTAATCTTACCCAGATCCTGCAGAGAAATTCCTGATAAATAACAGTGACAGAGAAGTTGTAGTCCATAATATAAGCATAAATTTTGCAAGATAAAAGATGAAATTCCGTATAAGGAATTTTCCATGTCAGAGTTTATCTAGAATAGTGACCAGATATGGTGGTGTCTGCTGTGATGTTTGGAGACAGAAAATAAAAAGATGTTAAGCTGCCAACATGAGGTCCAACCACCATGCAACCCAAGGATGCCAATACTGAACAGTCCCAGACATACATTTTTAAAATTCTGAGTAAGAAACATACAAAATAGCAAACTACAGGGTTACCATGCCTAAACCTCCCTAGAAACAGGCAAATATAAAACATTATGTGTGATCAAGTTCAAGCAACTACCCCATAATACTGTAGCTGGAAAAACAGGCTCAATAAATGCTCGTAGTCCACTGGAACAGGGTAGACACAGAGATATGTAAAGATCGGGAACAAAAACATTTTGAAATTGTGACTCTCTTTTTCTTTGTTTTGACCAGTCACTTCCAGGATTGAATTTTCATATCACAGGACTGCAATTTGCCTCCTGATTTAGTCTGACTAAATTGCCAGGTCCAAAAGGATACCCAAGATACTGATAGGGGAGCTCAAATAACAATCCCACCAATGATTGGGCAAGGATTACTTGTATGGCCAATAACTAGGTCCTGACATTTGGACACATTGAGGGATGCTCCAGCTATGGAGGAAAAGGAAAGAAAGATTTTAGTGCCAGGAAACCAGAGTAATAATCCACAACCAACAGGGTGATATCATCATCTTATGCCATAATTTTAATTCAATGAGCACCATCTTGTGTGGTGATACCCTTGATTTAAGTATGTTGCCAATTATCAGTACAACAGGGTCTATACAGAAAGTGTATAGGAGAGACTTCATAGGATAGCCCTTTCTAACACCCTGGCTCAAAGGAATATAGTGACTCATATGTCCATTAATGCCAATAGATACAAAGTCTGTATCCAAGGACAAAAGTGATGGGAAATAACATAATGGTGCAATACCTCAAACATGTAAGAGTGAGAAACTTTATCAAAAGCTTTCTCCTGATCCAGGAAAGCAGACAGCCTGCAACCATGCCCTGCTCACCCAAATAAACTATTTAACCTAAAAGGATTAGGTTATCCAGAATGTTTCTGCCAGGACCCAAACATGACTGAAACTCAGAAAGAACATGAGTCGTGACACGTGGTAAGTCGAGCTGTTAAAATTTTCATGAAAATTTTCAAATCTGAATTGAGGAGACATAGAGACCCAATTGCACAAATCAGACACTACTACCTTTTTAAAGACTAGGATCTGAAAAGCTTCACAAAATTCCATAGGAAAACACTGACGTCAACATCCAATTAAAAACAGGAGCCAATATAGGTGCAAGGTCCTCAGAAATGCTAGTATAAAAACCGCTTTAAGGCCATCTGGGCCAGGGCAGTGTTAGTTTGTAACAGGGCAATAGTTAAAGAACATCAGCCACAGTAACTGGTTTAACCAAGTCAACCAAAATGTCCTGGGGAATGGCAGGATCTATCACAGAGCTCAGAAGGCACTAGCAGATGGCAGGGGATCAGGAACACCAAACTGTGTATAGTAAGCGATCTTGTACTGCTGTGAGCACTCTAGGAGCTTCAGAGATCTTTTCACTGTAGAGGTCAAAATGGTAGAAAGGTGTTGATGGACCACCTAGCCCTTCAACTGTGGAACATACTCCCCACTCCCTGCTTGCCCTGGGTGCCACTATGATGTTCCATCAGTAGGGACTTACCCATATCATACTACGAGGCCCTTGCAGCTAAGGCTGTAATTTGTGGACTATAGTCATCCAGTCCAGTAGACATTAGCAAGAAGGTGTGCAATAAATGTGATCTAATGTCCAAGTATTCTGTGTACTCATAGTGGTGTTTAGTATGAGAGACAGATAGGAAGAATTTCCTCAAGACCAATTTAGTGTCCACCCACCAGGCCCCAAATTATCTGACATACTAACAGGAAGAGTCTATCCTGAATTACTGTTTGAGTTCTAGGCAGTAGAGGTAAGGCATCAAAAGGAAAGTTCAATTTCAAATATATTGACCAGAAGAAAGAAATTCTTTACCTCCAAGGTACCACCCAATAAAAAGTGATCTGAAGTTTCAATTGAATGAGGGAGATACTATGAGGGAACAAGTGTGCAGAAATAAAAATCAATGTGTAGCCAGTTAATTTTGGTAGTATGTATATCCACTTGTGCTGGGAGAACTCTGTGAAGTTATCACCCTTATTAAATAAGAACCAAAACACTGTGAAGTTCTGCTGTTGTTCTGATTTGTTCTGATTTATAGGAAACATTTGGAAAACATGTAAAAAAAACAATAGTGGCTAACGCTATTTCACACACAGAGGCCTGAAGGAAATAATTTAATGGATTATTTGTATAAAATTAATGTAAAACTGCTAAACAAAAAGCAATCACTCACTACTAGCCCTTCATGGCTGGCCTTAATGGTGGCATATCCTGCTTGGGTGCATGACATGAGTGTACTGGAGAGACAGAGAGAGAGAGAGAGACAGACAGATGCAATGCTCATATCATAGCAACACCAAGCACTGCAGACACTGCCAGGAAGCTAAGATATTTTTTATTTATCATGCTTTGTGGGTATTATTTTCATGAATGTTCCAGTCAGAGCTGAACAAGCCAAAGAAATGGATATGAATGATCACGTGAGCAGCACTAAGACAGCCCACGATCCTACCCATGTGAATGATGCAACTGATTCACCTGTCCCAGTGTACTGTGGTATATGGGAACTCTACCTGTTCCAAGAGGTGATAATGTTTTCTAGTACTATGACTACTTCTAAGCTAGGAAAAAAAGAAACTTTTATTTGGGATTTCTGGGACTGTTAATTTCTGTGTCCCCCCACTCCCCAATTTCTTATTCTCCTCTGTATGACACAAATCAAAGATTTATTTTGCTCAGCCTGCCCATACAGCCAAAAGAAACTTTTGTGGATTCTGGGACTGTTAAATTTCTTGTGGCCCCACCGCAGTCAGTCTCTCTGTCTCTCAGTCTCTCTCTCTCTCTCTCTCTCTCTCCACCCACCCTCTGGATGGCACAAGTCAAAGACTTTTTGCCAACCTGCCCTTTCCTGTATACACAGTCAAACTGAAGCCAGGGGAAAAAAAACTTTTATTTGGGATTTCTGGGACTGTTAAGCCTTAGGCTGCTGACAGAATTAGAACATATAGGAATTCTGGACTGATATATCAGGCCACGGTACAGCAAGGGTTAAATTTCTCATGCCCCCCCATAGTCTCTCTCTCTCTCTCTTTCTCTGGATCTGGACGGCACAAGTCAATGATTTATTTTGCCAACCTGCCTTGCCCTGTATACACAGCCACACTGAAGCCAGGAACTTTTTTATTTGGGATTTTGGACTGTTAAATTTCTCATGCTCCCCCCACCCAGTTGTCTCTCTGTCTGTCTGTCTGTCTCTCTCTCTCTCTATCTCCCTTTGGATCTGGATGGCACAAGTCAAAGATTTATTTTGCCAGCCTTCTGCCCTTCCTATACGGCCCAGCCACATTGAGGCCAAGAAAGCAAAAAAACTTTTATGGATTTCTGGCACTGTAAATTTCTCTTGGGCCCTCAGTAGTCTCTTCCTTTCTCCTGAATGGCACAAGTCAAAGATTTTGCCAGCATGCCCTTGCTCATGTAAATTGCCACGCTGTCTAAGGCCAAGAAAATAAAATAAAATGTTTATTTGGGATTTTCTGTAACTGTAAAATTTCCTGGGAGCCAGCCCAGTGGCATGGAGGGCTGAGCATCCGTGCCTTACTACCTGCCACACCAGCGACCCATGTTCATGGTGCAAGTGGCTTTCATGGGTCAGTTGGGAGGAGAGGATCTAGAGTCCAAAGGACATCTCTCTCTCCCAGGCAGGGGGGACTCAAGGGTAAACATGTCCCTGACACTTAGCAGAGGCTGTGTTGTTGGTATGACAGGAGCCCTTATGCACGAGGGGAGAGGTGGAGCTGAACGCCAGCATGCTGTGGATGGAAGTGCACACAGCTCGGCCATTGTTAACATTGCAGGATCCACCCAGGGACCATCTGAAACAGAGGGAAAAAATCAGAACCAGGAATGTTGGATGATGACAGACTTCCTTGTGCTCCCCACATAGCTGGCCTCCCAGAACCTGGATCCTTACTGTGGACCATCGCTGCCCCTGTCATGGAGGGTAAAATCTGGGGAAGTAAGGGAGCAGCCTAGCAGTGGCGGGGTTGAGGCTGAGGGGGCCAGTAAGAGCATGGGCCTCCTGGGGCCAAAGGAGAGAAAAGATTAACATGACAAAAAATTCTCATGGGCCCCAGTAGTCTGTCCCTCTATGCTCTGGATCTGGAATGGCACATGTCAAAGAATTTTGCCAGCTTGCCCTTGCTCATTTACACAACCCACTGTCTGAGGCAAAGAGAAAAAATGCCATTTGGGATTTTCTGTAACTATAAAATTTCTCCTGAGCCCCCAGTAGTCTCTCCTGTCTCCTCTGTATCTGAATTGCACAAGTTAAAGATTTTGCCATCCTGTCCTTGCCCTGTAGTACACACACTACCACACTGCCAGCCTTTTATTTTCCTTGGTTTCCTCCTCCTGGCAGCCACCCAGGCCACCACTGTCTCTCTCTCTCTCCCAGTCCCTCCGTATTCCTTCTCCAGTCCCAACTCCTCACCCCCCCTGATGGTAAGTTTCTCTGATGCCCTCACCCCAATAAGTCTCCTTTCTCTCTTCACTCTCTAGTTGCTGTCCTCCCTCCAAAAGCAGTATTATTTTACATATTTCTTAATAGTATGGTTTTCTTTTGCTGCACAACTTCTGGCAGCTCTGCTGCAGTGAGTGAGGTACAACACAAGCTGCTCTGATGGTTCTCCAGTTTAACTGTCCGCTGACACACAGCATGGTTTTATACAGTCCCATGACTGTCTGCTGCCTGATTGGCTGCTGGCTGCTTGTACATGGAGCGAGTATGCTGATGGCATCCCCATGGCAACAATATTTAAATGGCTACATGGACCTGGAACCGACTTCTGTGTTGAAGTCCATGTTATCCATGTCCTTGCATTGTGGGTTCAATCTGGGGTTTGATCTCAGGTGGGACAGTCCGCTCAGCCCTAATATACACCAGTAGGTTCAAAGATCCATATGCATCTGAAAGGAACTGTCTTTAAGCAATTGACACAAAAGATGGTATTACTAAACAATTTCTTGGTGTTTGTAACCTGATTCTAATTAGCTAAAGGGCAATTAAAATTTCCCAAAACGATGTGTCTAGCAGTATACAGAAATGGCTGGACTGCCTTTAACAGCTCAACCCAATTCTTCTTTGATTGTGGGGTATAAAGGTTAACAAAGTGAACCAAAGAGTTCTGACAGACTATGTCAAAGAAACATCGCTCTGCCAGGTTCAGCGTCTACCATTCTTTCTACTGTACGAGAGGAACCCTTAAAAAGAAATCCCACCCAGTCACACAAATCCAGCCCAAAGGACCAAAAGGATGGCTCCAAACACTATTGGCTCTGTGCCTTAGCAATGTCAAGTAAAGCAGTCATCCTTGTTTCCTGTGAAAAGAAAATGGCAAATCATGAAATAAAGAAAAGGAAATCATTCATTTATAAACTGATTTGATGCTGTCAACATTAAAAGTGGCCAGATGTAAGAGAGGAACCATGAGCTTGTAAATATAATGGAGGAAATACAATGCACAGATCAGCTAACAAAGTCAGAATTGAGAGATTTAGAGCTTCCCATGGTCTCTTCTGCTTCTCCGAGTCTTGGGCTTGGACTGTGAGGAAGAAAGAGACTTGGAAGGGGTCACCATAGATTCCATAGAAACATAGATGATGATGGCAGAAGGGGACCTTTGGTCTATCGAGTCTGCACAAGTGAGGTATCCTGGGACCATTGTGCACTGGTGTTCTGTCCTCCTAGACAACCAGAATAGCCCTTGCCAGTGCCATGTGTTTGTTTCCAATCTGATGGAGTACACTGTTCAGTGGTAGTAGAGGGGAGGAATCTGAGTTCTGGTCATCCTCAGCAGCAGCAACAGAGGGCACAAGTACAGCAAATCTGTTTCTAGTGCAGAATGGCTGGAAGAAGCAGTACAAGTACCCATAGCTTGGGATCAAAGGAAGTGTTTTTCTGGACACCACAGTCATTACTGGTGACAGCAGCAAGAACCCTTGTGCTGATCAAGGTAGTGAGTCATTCAGTGGAAGGTCATCAGGAGATACAGATGGTTCCCCAGCATCAAGCAGCATGGAAGATGTCGGAGGTTTCACCCGTGCCATGAGGAGTAGTTGTTGGCAGTGGAAGGGGCACCATTGCAGCTGTGAGGGTCCAGAGGAACATCCAAGTGAGCCAAGTGGTGGGCCAACTCCATATGCATGTGCTGCTGGTGTGCTTGTAGGGCCTTGTTGAGCATGGCATTCTGATGAGGGAACAAACAATTATGGAGGCCTATGGACAGGATCTATAGAAGTGGCCACTGTCCTCACAGAGGTTGCAATGGAAGTCCTGAGTGCAGTTGGAGGCAACATGACCAAAGGACAAACATAGGCAACAACAAATCTTGTTGCAAGCAGAACTAAGATGGGTATCAGCGCTACATCGGAAGCATATTTTGGGCTGACCTGGATAGAAATGATGTGCCCCATCACGGCCAATAAAGAAAAGACTCAGAAGATGGTCCAAACTTGAGAGAGAAATGTCTAAGCTGAACCTTAAATCTCAAATTCCCAGTCCAGAAAAGCTCTGAGTCAATAACTGGTCTGAATCCCTATCTGGAGCAACGCTGCTCCAGTCAAAACCTAACATCACTGACGTTGACCCTTCATTTTTAACACAACTGGCACTGTGCATAGTGCAGGTTTTCTTATTTGGATGGCCTCAAAAGGAATCCATGGTGGGGGTGGGGGGAGGTTAACAGGTTGAAAGAGGCCCAAAATCTATGCAGAAGTGCAGGTGTCTTGAAGCTGAGGTCAAGTAACCTTCCATAGGGAGTGGATAAGTGTAATCAAATAATTAGGAAAACTACAGATTCTTTTAAGAGAGTTTTCTCAACATACATTTGCTCTGGATGCAAATCCAAACCCCTTTATAGAGCAAACAAACCACATTCTGACATTACGATGGTGCAGGAGCAGCAGAAGAGCTATCACATTTCTGAAAAGATGTCCTGGCATGGGCCAAGGAGTCAGTCCCGGTCCTGGGGCCAGACAAAGCACCTCTGTATGTTCTACCCTGTCAGCCCAAAACAAGGAGGCGGTATCAACATGAGATATGTTACGGCTGACCCTGTGGGTCGGACAGGGATATGGAAGAGGCCAATACAGCAGGAGACTGTGGGGGGCACAGGAGTAGTTAGGTTCATCTGGGACAATCCCTCCAAATAAGACCTCTCATAAGCTGTAGAGTCCATCAAAGAATTAGACAAAAGTGGCTCTGGTGAAGGCTCAGGCTGTGTCACTGGGATAGCTATACCTCAGTGACCGAGAGAGGCTGTAGGTACAATAAGAGGCTAAGGTTGGCTGGTATTTGAATAAAAAGTCCTCTGAAGGGATATGAGATGAGATGAGGCAGAGGGCTCAAAACAGGGGCATCCAAAGAGTCAGAGAAATGAGGCAGCACCAGTGGAAGTGGAAGTGCAGCATGCCATGTGCCGACAGAGTCCCGATACCACCTACCCTCATAGGGCTTTAACAGGGGCCCAGTCCTTAGGAGGAAAATCAGGCCAAAACTGATGCATATTCTCCTTTCTGATGCCAGATATTTCCCATGCAGTGAAGAGGAATCATTATCATTAATATCAGCAACTCTAGGAGAAGGACTGCCACTAACTTGGTGTCCAGCAATGCAGGACCACAGGAGAGAATTACGGATGTGCAGTGAGAGGAGTAGAAGCACAAGGAGGCATACCCATGAGAGAATCCATCATCTGAAGACAAAACTCCACAGGAATCACTGCTCTAGTAAAAGCAAAGGCAATGGATCACCAGGCTTCAGGATCGCAGGAGGGAAACAAGTAATTTCCAGTTCGCAGATGAAGCTGGAGTGAAGAAGGAGCACCAACAGTCATCTCCAGCGCCTCCATACCTGGCGGAGTCAGGCAGCAGAAACAAAACCACAAGGAGGCACAGGTGACACTGTGTCTGACAGCAGTCCTCAGTTCTTTGTCTCACAGAAGAAATTTCAGCAGGATCCAGCATTCTCATCAAGTTGTGCTCGTGCATTTCAGCACATCACCCAAACAGTTGTCTGCATCCAAACAAGAAGCAATGGCAGAGTCCATGCTGAATAATCCCATGCAATGTGGAACTTCAGTCCCATGTGAAGGGCACCCCACACCAGCAGGCCCCACCTGTGCAGCATCATGCAACCAGACACATCACAACAAGCTAAGTAACTATACAGACAGGAGCTGATGCTGCACCCTGTTGCAGTGTTTCCGCCATCATGGTATGGCAGATGTGACTCCCTACCCAAGAGTAGGGAAATTTTATTGGGATGAAAAGGGTAGTAAAATACAAAACAAAATAACTCAAAACATATTCATGCATACATATATATATATATATATATATACATATATACAAAATCAGACTAGTAATTTTCATCATTCCAAGTCTTGACATAGGTTTGTATACTAAAACCATAAATCTCAAAATCTTATGTACAAAACGCTCTTCTTGATAGCCTGAAGGGCGTACAATGCTCAAGAGTGTAATATACTATAACAAGATTTCCATAATGCATGTAACTGTGGTTTTGATGCTTTTTAGCATCTTCTTCATGTATTATATATAAAGGAAAAAGTAATGTTTCTCAGGATTCCTTCTGAGAAAGGCATTGTTGCTGCAACACCCATTTGCACCAAGCTTGCCATATGTGGTATTTTATAACAGCAAAATAATTGACAGGTACCCTGGTGGAAGCTTTTCCATTTCTGTGGGTAAATAACCAAAATAATAGTTTCATATTATAAGTTTCAAAATAATGTTGTGTGCCACTGGGAGGTTACAAATGCCCAAAAAGCCTTAACATATAGTAAGTAAGTAAGTAAAACTTTATTTATAAAAGCACCTTTCTCAAAATCAAGGTGCTTGTACAATACAGAAAATAATTAAAATCAGTATATAAACAGATCCAATAATTTAAAATTCAATAAATACAGCAGCAACCTAAAATCAGACTACTGTAGGCTGAATAAATAAGTTTTAAGTGCAGTTTAAGCTTGGACAGTCAGACAATCTCGCACCTGACAAGGTAGAGGAATTCCACAGGGTCGGGCCATAAACTATATGCCGAGCCCCAGATGTCTTCAGACAGACCCTGGGAATCTCTAGCAATCTATCATCGTGGATTGGAGGGAGAGGGTGGGCAGCAGGGGCAAAGAAGATCTTGCAGGTAACTATGTCCCTGATCATGTAGGGCCTTATAGATCAATAAACCAACCTTTTGAAGTGATCCGCTGACTGTATTATAGCCAGTGCAGTCCATGAGCATTAGTATTATATGACTGGTCCTAAGAGTACCAGTCAACAGCCCAGCTGCAGCGTTTCCGCACTAGCTGCAAGCAGCGGATATGCACATTCTAAAAATAATTGTCCTTGTGTTTCTAGGATATTGTTGCATTCAGGCCTGAGGCAGTACCTTTCTGTCTTATTGATATTTTTAACACTTAATCTGCCACGAATGCTGAGCCATAACAAATCCCATTCACATGTGGGCATTCTGCTAATGTACAGTACAACGTGAGAGTGCCAGTTTGTTGTGCACTGCTGAACATTATGGAATATTTAGTTGTTATGCAACTAGCTCCTAATAATGCATTGTAAACCTCCTTTCTGGATTTTACTGTCATAGTAACATATGGTACTTTCCATTTAATAAGCTTTTGAAACAATGGTTTAACATAATTTGAAATTATTTGGGCAACAGTCAGAATCCAGCCTTTGTTTTGAGACCATACTTGTTTACATATACTTGCCCATTCTAATACCACAGCCACCCATGGCTTGTTCCCATGGTTACCAAGTAAGATGATGTTTCAGAATAAAAAAGTGCTGTAGAAAAAGGCTATGGGTTAATCATCCCCAAGCCACCTTCTCGAATAGGTCTATAAGTTATCTCCCACTTTATGGGGTTCAAACCACTACCCCACAGAGCTAGAAAACACTGTATATCCTAATTTCCAACTGGGGGCACATAGCTCACGTATAAAAAATTGGGAATAGTAAGGTTTTATTAAAAGACTCTCTTTAATGTGGATAGTTGTCTGTGTTTCCATTGTATTATTAATTTTTCTGCTTTCTGAAGGTGTACCTTCCCATTTAATGTAGCCAGATTTCTATCACCCAACTGGATCTCTAAAATAGGTATTACTGCATTTGTGACATTTATGTTTGCAAAAGTAGGTTCAGTGGAAAGGCTACTAGTTCTAAAGTTTACTCCTCTGCTTTTATCAAAATTTATTCTTAACTATAAAATACAGTAGATGCAAAAGCTGTTAGCTGTTCTATTACTTTTTCTCCTCTGTCCCTTTCTTAGCAATTACTACAATGTCATCCCATAGGCCAACGTTTTGTTGGGGGACCTGACTGTGTCAGTGTTATGTCTTCTATCTGTCTACCCTTTGAATGTTCCTTAGTAGTGGATCAATGCAGTAATAGAGCAAAGGGCTAATGGGCTCCCTGTCTTACTCCTTTGTGCAGTTCATTTGTACACCTTCCATCCATCCATTCACCACTGGTGTTAATTTAGCTGCAGTGTAAATACTTTTAATCCAAGCCATAAATTTATGAGGTACTATAGGTCATAAGTATGTAATAGGGAAAATAAATACTCAGAAGATACCCAGAGAGTAGGGATTTTTATTGTAGAAATAATAGAAACAACAATGCAATGTGCTTAAATCATAAAAATACTGTGCAAACAAACCAGACAAACTAACCCTTATGTGTCTCCCTAAACAAAACCAAATCCTTATATTTCTCCCCCATTTCCTTATGAGTAGCCGTCCTTTAGTACTTAATCAATAAACCATATACACAGCTACATTGCATATCTAACATCCTATCTATGTCATACTTTTATTTTCTAATACTCCTTTAGCCCATACCATCAAATACATTTTGGGCATACCTCTCCACCAGCTAAGCATCACTGGACCAGGTAAAGAAGTTTTTCTTTTACATAAATTTGACCTATTTCCTTTGTGACTTTTCTATAAGTTCAGTTATCTGGATACACTTCTGTTGTAAAGCATGATGGCACCTGATTTGCCATATGGACCATTTATAACTGCCAATATTACACCTAAGGTGCCAGGGTAAATTGTGTCCAATTATGATCATATCTACTGTAAATTAAGGTTCCGTAAGATATTGCAAACTGTGGAAGTGCCCATTTATGTGCCAGGAACATCCAAAAGGTATTTATATAAGAAAAATAAAAATAAATGCTTCATAGTCTCTGGTGTGTTTATACATAATTCCCATATAGATCTTTTCTTGCATGGAGTTGTAGAGAAGGAAATGTCCCTGGTGTCCTAGACAATTTCCCCATTTACTAAAAATAGCCCCAACAACTTTATCTGGTTCAGTTGCAGCTAGTTACCATCCGTATCCCCCGGGATGAGACTGACATTAAGCAGACCTGCCTATCCCTTCTTTCTCAATGAACAAAAACTAAATAAATAAATAATGAAACAAAATAAAGGAGGACACATTGACATGGTAGCAGAATAGGGCATCATATTGCACCAGAACACAAAAGGCACCCAACTGTACAATGTACAGTTGGGTGGTTTTGAAGTTCTGGTGCAATATGCCTATTCTGCTGCTGTATCACTGGTTCCTCCTTTATTATGTTTGCTTAGGGTTGGCACTGTACATAGATACATATAGACATAGACAGTGTCAGCAGATAAGGGCCTATGGCCCACCTAGTCTGCCCATTTGAGCTTGTAAGTTCAGTTTGTTTTCCTAGAAGTCTATTTCCTTACCCTGACCTCTAGAATTCCTTTATGTCTATCCCATGCATTCTTAAATCCCGTGATTGTTTCAGCCCCCACCACTTCCTCTGGCGAGGGTGTTCCACTTGTCCACCACCGTTCTGTGAAGAAATTCTTTCTCATGTTTCCTCTGAATCGTCCTCCTCCAACTTCATCCCATGCCCTCTAGTCCTGAAACATCTTTTTCGCTTAAAATAGTGTTTTCCTGCACCCTGTTCCTCCCTGTAAGATACTTGTATGTCTCTATCATATCCCTCTCCTCCCTCTCCTCCAGGAGTACATGTTCAGTTCCTTCAACCTGTCTTCATAGGACTTGTGATGCAACCCATGCACCATCTTTGTTGCCCTCCCTCTGAACCTTCTCTACCCTGTCTAGTGTCCTTACGTGAGGTATGGTCTCCAGAACTGTACACTGTACTCCAGGTGGGGCCTCACTAGTGTCTTGTATAGCGGAATTATGACCTCCTTTTCCTGCTGGTGATGCCCCTGCCTATACATCCCAGCATCCTATTTGCTTTACCTGATGCCTTGTCACACTGTTTCCCTACCTTGAGGTCATCAGAGATGACAACCCCAAGATCCCTTTCCTGCTTGGTGCATGCTATATCCTCACCCCCAACTGATATATTGTGCCAGGGTTTTGTGCCCCATATGCATTATCTTGCACTTCTTTGCATTGAATTTCAACTGCCAAACCCTTGACCATTCTTCTAGTTTCTGCAGGTCCTTCTCATTCTGTCTACACCCTCTGGTGTGTCTACTCTGTTACAGAGCTTTGTGTCATCAGCGAACAGTGAAATTCTGCCTTCTATATCCTGTGCAATGTCACTGATGAAGATGTTGAATAGGACCGTCCCAGCACTGATCCCTGTGGTACCCCACTGGTCACTCTTCCTCTGTGGAGTGACAGCCATTTACCACCACCTCTGTGTCCTGCCACCCAGCCAGTTACCTACCCACCACACTACTGTCCTGCCCACCCATATTCCCCAGTTTGTGTAATAGTCTTCTATGTGGCACAGTGTCTAAGGCCTTGCTGAAGTCCAGATAGGCCATGTCCACTGCCCTCCCCTGATCCACCTCCCTAGTCACCCAGTCAAAAATTCAATGAGGTTGGTCTGACATGACCTCCCTGGTGAAACCATGCTGCCTTGGGTCCTGTAGTCCATTGAGAACCAGATGTTCCACAATCTCTCCTTCAGTAGTGCTTCCATGATCTTTCCCACTACTGGGTGAGGCTGACTGGTCTGTAGTTCCCTGCTTCCTCTTTGTTCCCACTTTTGTATAAGGGGACTACATCTGCTGTCCTCCAGTCTTTGGGTACCTCCTGTTTCCAGTGATTGGCTGAACAGGATAGCCAGAGGTTCAGCCACCACCTCTCTTAGTTCTTTAAGGACCCTGGGTGCACCCCATCTGGCCCCATTGCTTTATCAGCTCTTATTACTTCCAGTTCCTTCAGGACCCTTTCTCGTGTAAAGGGACTTGTGTCCATTTCTGCACCATTCTCACCCTTGTACTCCCTTCAGACCCATTACCCCTCTTCCTTAGTAAAGACTGAGCAGAAATACCTGTTCAATATGTCAGCTTTACTGTTGTCATCCTCCACGCTCCCATCCTCCCGCTCAGTCTCACTATCCCTCCCTTTGTCCTTCTTTTTCACTTATGTACCTGTAAAAGGTTTTGTCCCCTTTAACCACTGATTTTGCAATGTGTTCTTCTGTCTGAGCTTGACTTCCCTTACTGACTTCCCCTGCCTCCCTACTTTCTCCTGGTACTTCTCCTATCTCCTTCTGCCTGTGTCTTTTGTATTGCCTGAATGCAATCTTTTGGCTTTCACTTTCTTTGCTACCTCTTTGGAAAACCATAATGGTCTCCTCTTTCTTTTCCTCTTGCTAACCTGTTAATGCATAATTCTGTTGTTCTTATAATCCCATTTTAAATACTGCCCACTGTTCCTCAATCCCTGATTCCTGTCCCATTCCCCTAATGCCTCTTTCAAGCATCTCCCATTTTCCCAAAGTCTGCCCCTAAAATCCAGGATACGTGTTTTTGTGTGGTTTGGTTCTGCTCTTTCTGTGATTTCAAACCACAATGACTGGTGGTCACTGTTACCCAGGTGCTCCCCACTGTTACCCCCATCACACTGTCCCTGTTTGTGAGCACAAGGTCCAGTATTGCCTTCTGCCGAGTTGGTTCCATGACCAGTTGCTTGAGGAAGGCACCTGAAGGAGTCCAGGATAAATCTGCTCCTAGTTGATGCTGCTGCTGGGATGCTCCAGTCCACGCCTGGTATATTGGAAGTCTCCAACCAGTACTACCTCACCCTTGTCTGCCATTCTTTGGATGGCTAGCATCAGCTCCTATCTGTTTCTTCCTCCTGGGCTGGTGGTCTATAGACCACACCTGTGCGGATGGCTGGCCCATTTTCCTTTCCAGCTTAACCCACAGTATCTCTCCCCCATTTTGTTCCTCCTGGATCTGTGTGGCCCTTATGTCATTTTCACATACAGTGCCTCCTCCTCCTTCCTGCCTGCTCTGTCTCTTCTGAATATGTTTGTAGCCAGGTATGGCCATCTCCCAGTCATGGTTATCGGTCATACACCAGGTTTCAGTGATGGCCACAATGTCCAGGTCTGACTGACCATGACAGCCTCCAGATCTTCCATCTTGTTGCTAAGGCTCCTGGCATTTGCACACATGGCTTTCATGATTTGACCTCCTAGACTGCTTCACTGTTCTACTCCAGCCCTTTCCTTGGTTGTCATTTATCCCTGGTTCTCCTTGCTGTCTGCCTTCTGCTGAATTTTGCCCTTTCTGCTTATCCACCTTTGGACACTAATCTCCATCTTTTGCACACTGCTTTGCAGAGATAGCCCTCCTCTGGTTCACTGGTTCCATTACTAGCTGTGGGGTGAGCAAGTGAGGTATCATCCTTGCTGGCCACCCCCTTTGCTAGTTTAAATGCTTGTCAATGTAGCATTTAAACTATCATTGAGTGCTTGATTCCTCCAGGATGGATGCAGGCCATCAGGCTTGAACAAACCTCCATCCTCCAGATGGGTCCCCAGTCACCAATGAATCCAAACCCTTCCTCACAGCACCAGTTCTTCAACCATGAGTTAAAGTTCCTGGTGCATGCACTCCTATCTCTCCTTGCCTCTCACAGGTAGTACTTGAGAAAGTGACAGAAGTAGCTACTTGCTTGAGACCCTCCCCAGATCCTGCTGCATGGGTACTATGCACTGTACATGAAAGTACAGCCCCTGGACATGCTGGAATTTACATATGTATTACACTGTAATTGAACCCTGAATGCCAAGTCACATCAGCAGTCACCCTTCCCCTCCCAAGCAGTATCTGCAACCCTGCATCCCTGTGCCCCAGGCAGCCCAAAAGCTCATCCTGTCCAGTGAGCCAAGCCACTTAGACCACCTCCTGGTTTGTCTAAGCAGGCACGTCCCACAGCCATGGTGGAGCTTATAGAACCCACAAAAGGGATGTTGCAGCCCTGCTGTGGTGCATGCCCAGTTGTGACCTGGCATACCTGGTTGGTTGCCACAAGTGTTGCGCAAAGGGGCTTTGGTGCACCTGCATTGGATATGATACAGGCTGCCTTTTGGAATCTTATTTGCTGCAAGTTGCTGCAACTCACAACTTATGTCAAACTCCCATGACACAAGTCCTTGCATCACTCTAGCTCTTTTGATAATCGGGCCCTCTTATCTCAGTGATCCTGTTTGAAATACATATCTAAGGAAACCATTAATTCCGGATCATTGATTATGTCGAACATAAACAACAAATCACCTATGATTGTTCGAGATTCCAAAGTGACAAATTTTGTTTTCCCTAAGCAGTTTGCATAGTCTATACTGCCCAATTCTTTAATAGATTTGGTTACTCTTCCTGAACTCATTGTATACTATCAATTTATTTTCTTTTATACTGAGCCCAGAGTTGAGATCCATAATCCAGTTGTGGGTGAATACAGGCCCCATACAAGGGCAAGAGGAAAGGCATCAATAGTAGAAAACAGGAAGTTGTTATCCTCTGTACAGACAGTTGGTGAGACCTCATCTGGAGTACTGTGTGCAATTCTGGAGATCCCATCTCCTCAAAGACATAGACAGAGTGGAGGCTGTTCAGAGGAGGGCAATCAAAATGGTGCAGGGTCTGCACCAGAAGACATCTGAGGAGAGACTAAAGCAGCTTAAAGTATACCCTTGAGGAAAGGAGGAGAGGGGACATGATAGAAACTTTCAAGTATCTCAAGGGAATTAACAAAACACAAGAGGGTAGCATCTTTCAGAAAAAGAGATGTGCAAGAACAAGGGGCACAATTTGAAGACAGAGGGATGGCTCAGAGGTAATGTTAGAAAGTATTTTTTCACAGAGGGTTGTGGATGCATGGACCAGTGGGAAAATTCAAGAATGCATGGGACAGATATAAGGTAATTCTAGTGGGGATAGGAGGAAGTAAGCTGTTGATTAACTAGAATCTGGAGCTTATACATCAGGTAGGGAAATGAGCAGACTAGGTGGGCCAAGTGGTACTTATCTGCCGTCAAATTCTATGTCTGTATGTTTCTATGTAGTCAAAATTAAGTGAGTGTCACCATCTATAGTGCTGCTTACCTTCTTTATCATCATGACTTATATAGTAAATAGAGATGGGCTAAGTGGATAAAATTTGCTTTCTAAATTAATTTGTGAAGTTGGCGAAATTCACAAAGTGCCAACTTCGTGATGCTTTTACAAGAAATGTTGCCATTTTTCTAGGCAAACTGACTTAAATTTACTAACTCGCTTAACTTTACCTAATCCTCGCTTCTTTTACCTTTCCCCCACCACTTCTTAGGGCAAAGTGAGGTGAAGTTACAAAGTTACAAAGTGGGGAACTTTGTGAGGTAATTTGCAAAGGTGAATTTTGCAATTTCTCTGGACCTTTGCCAGCGAATTAAACTTTGCAGCATCTTTAATAGCAAATATGGTTTGGGAAAAAATATAAACAAAATCATGTTGTCTACATCCAGGGTTAGAGTCTATGCTTTCTGCTGAGCTGCTGCCAATTGAAATGTCACTGGGTTGTTGCCTACATAACACATCTGTTCTGCTGAGAAACAATATGAAGACATGCGCAATGTATACACACTGAACAATCCAACACTTGCTACATGTGCTATATAACATTTTAAATGCAAGTGGTCAAATACTGTATGTATGGACAGTAAGGCCAACCACTTATTTTCTAAGCTAATAGAAAACTAAAATGGTTTGCTTTTTAATTAGAGTTTATGTGAATGAATGTTGGACCCCAAAAAGAAATGATATATTAAGTTGGTTTTACTATTACAGAAAGTGCTAGCACAAACTTAATTCATTAGAAAGGGCAACTGGTCCTAGAAGAAGGCAGGTAGTAATGGTCACGTTTTCCTGCTACTATACATCAGGTGCTGGGGCAGGGTGAGATAAGGGTGCTGTCAGGGTGGAGGATGGGAGACATAGGGATCCTTGCTGTTTAGTTCAAACTAGCATTTTATTTGAAAAGATGGCAAGTGGCCAAAAAGGCAATTTGGTTGTGGTAGTTGTCTACTGTGGAACTAAATATTGCAAATTACAAATATTGAGGTGGCGATGGGGTCAATGTTGAAGAGAGTACTGTAGGTAGGATGGGGATGGCTATATTTGTGTTTGGACAGGATGAGAAGGGTGGGACACACAACAATAAACAGTTTTTCTTTTAAAATGAGCAATTTTAGTAGCCCGCCGGTGCAGCGGTTGGTTTCTGCTTGTGATGCTGGCGACCCAGGTTTGAGAACGGACTCAGGTCGCTTTAGAGCCAGTCCGGGAGAAAGAATGGAGCATCCCTGGATGGCTCGCCTTCTCGGGGAGGGAAGGGATGCATCTTGGCACCTGCTGACTCCTGGTGGAGGCTGGGAATACAGCACAGTAGCCTGAGCTGAAACATTGGGAGTGGCGGACGCCGCATATGCCTTGACGCCATGTGGCACGCCACTCCCCAGGAGAAAACCCAGAAACTTCCTGGCCGACTGATAACAGTTCCTCCAGTCCCTGCTGCTGTCAGGGCCTCGATTGCAGGCACTCCTTCAGTGGCACACAGGCTAATGTAAACATAGTGTGCTGGCTGTCCCCCACTGGTGCCTTCCCTCTCGGGAGGGGACTCATCTGGTGAAGGGATATGCGGAATTCCCAGTGGGCCATGATATGAGGCTAGTGGCTGGCGTGAGGATGTGCGAGCAGACGGGAAGGACCATGAGGAGACCAAGGAGTGGCGACCAGGGTGTGGAAAGGGTAAAAAAGCATAATACAAAAAAATGAACAGTACTTCCTGAATATGAATAGTCTCCTATTTAGAAGGGCTCCCAAATGTTCAGGAGCCCTACTATTCACAGAGGTGCCTATGCATGAAGGAACACAAACTATACAGAATACAGTAATATCCACAGTGTGCAGCTAAGTGGCATGCAAGCCATCAGCACCATGTTGCATGCACAAATGGCACCACAGGCCACGTGCAGCTGGGGGCCATGATGGCAAGACACATGTAGTGAATTGAGCTCCCCACAGAGGCAGGACCTGGTTATGCAGGAACACCCTTGACCCCACCATTTATGGGCATGGCAGGCGCCCAGTGTATTTGGATGGAAGTGAATGCTGTGCACCATAGCGGCACAGAATGGCAGATCCAGAAGGAGGTGCAGAGGCAGCATCCCACTACAGAGGTGGAAGAAATTGGCCATTGGTCATGGTGAGGCATGCTGTGGCTGTGTCTGCACAAGTCAATCAATCAATCAAAAATCAAAATCTTTATTTATCCAGGGAACATCGTTGAGCAAAGATCATTTACAAGCTGGACCTGGTTAAGGCCGGTCAAAATAGAGTTACATACAACAGTGACAATATATCATTAAGGTAACAAATAAATACAGAACTCATTTACATGGTGGGCCTGGTTAATACCAGTACACAACAGATTTATATACAACAGTGACAGTACATCATATGACACAAATAATACAAGGTAGATTATCAATGCAGCAGAATACAACAGAAGGGAATAGTGAGGTGGGGAGCTGGGAGGCATGGTGGGTATGGGAAAGCATAAGGAGGGAGGTAGGGACCTAAGCCAGAAAACAGGTAGGCACATTTGGCGGTGCATGATCCAGAGCCATCAACTTCATGGGTGAGCAGGTTGCAGTGATGGTCACCGATATCTGGCAGTACTACAGCTGGCTGTATGGGCGTAGACTTTGACCACCCCAAGGTAAAGGCCAGACTGTGGCTGGACATAGAGGCCTGTGTCAATGCTGCTGGGCCTGAGGCCGATCCCTGACTGCCATAAAACACAAGTGGCTGGACCTGCATGCCATGGTCAAGAAGAAGGTGGCTGCAGCCAATTGAGCATGCCAAGCATCAAGATTCAGCTCACACCACTATAGAGGATGGTGTCCAAGACCCTCAGCAATGTCACAAGTTCATGGTGAGGTTGATGTTGTGGACACCATAGCAGTAGTACACATTGACGGAGGATGGGTCAAATGGGGAATGTGCCCCACGCTGGTAGTAACTCTCCCTTTGCACCCACAGACATGGCATCTGGATCACAGCTGGCTGCAGTGGGGACCACTCAGTCCACGCCCATAGCGGTGAAGCAGCAGACACAGGTGTCCAGCAGCCAGCAACCAGGTGCCTCGAGGTAGGTATGTGTGCCACAGGTGACACTGGCATATGACTAATTGGGACATTCACACTATGTAGTACTGTGTACTTTCTATACCCACAGGTACAGAGAAGGAGATCTGAGATGCAGCTGGACAGCAATACAGATGGGGAGCACATTGGCGCAGCGGCACACTGGCTGAGGACACTGTGTCAGGTGGTGAAGTCCATGCCAGAGGAGGGCCATGGCATGTGCTGTGAATGACCACCCAGTCTCCCCCAGGCACAGGGTGAAGCCACAGCGGTCCAGCGGGCATCAGTGTGACACCTATGCCATCCCTGGGAAGGGTATGTGGGTCAGGGCAGTGCACTCATTCCTGGACAACAGTGGTGATGACGGCCTCAGCACACCCTCTACAATGCAGAGCCACGGTGTGCACAGTCATATATGGAGGCACAGTACCATATGCTTCAGCAGCTGCAGAGGACCATCTGGATGCTCAGAGACAGAACACGGTGGCACTTGTTGCCCTGATGAGTGAGGCTCAAGGAATGCGTAGCAGCATAGAGAGGTGCTCCAACAGACAGAAGCTGTTGCTGCAGCACCTATGGGTCATCCACACCATCTGTGCCTGCAGCACACACACCACCTTACCGCAGTACATGAGGCAACAGGGTGGTCCCCACCCCGCCCGAGCCCTGGCCAAGTCCATGCTGGGCAACAATGCAAACAGACCACACCACTGGCAGGTGTGGCACTGCATATCATACCCACCCATGACACTGTCCCAGGGCTACACAGCACACAGGCAGGTGACATTGATGAAGGAGGCATACAGGCAGACACAACTGGGGATATGAGCAGCCAGACCATTGTCGGTAGCAATGTGACAGAAGGGTCATTCACTGACCCCTCACAAGGTGCTCAGCAGCAATGCAGTGTGGCATGTGCCAGTGCCCATGGAAGGCGTACCAGGACCAGTACATCTGCACGTCTCCAGGCTAAGCCCGATGGGACCTCCACTGAGTAGGACCACAGTGTTGCATGGTCGGGGTCACTGCCCAGGCATGGCACCATGTAGGCAGAGCAGATGCACACCATGGCAATGGGGACATGCAACAGGGCCACCCTAATGTACAGCAATGCCCTCCATCTGTGACCATACCACAGATTACGGTGAAGTGTCACACTCCTCCACACAGCACAGTAACAAGCACCAAGCATGCCTGTGCTCCCCACACATCTGTACATAGCACAGCAAACTGTGGCAAAGCACAACTCACCTCCCAGCACAATACCAAGCACCAGGCACATGTGTGCCTCCCACACATCTGTACATAGCATACTACACTGTAGCAAAGCAAGCCCACCTCCCAGCACAATACCAAGCACCAGGCAGATGTGTGCCTCCCACACATCTGTACATGCACACTACACTGTAGCAAAGCACAGCCCACCTCCCAGCACAATACCAAGCACCAGGCACATGTGCATCCCACACATCTGTACATAGCACACTACACTGTAGCAAGCACAGCCCACCTCCCAGCACAGTACCAAGCATCAGGCACATGTGTGCTCCCCACATGTCTGTAGATAGCACAGCACACCATGTTGAAGCACAACACCCCACACTATGTTAACAGGCACCAAACGAACGGTGTCAACCCCTTCCATACCCCATACCACAGCACATGGCATGGCCCTACAAGCCCCGCACAATCTTTTATTATACATACTATATATTTTTTTTTCCAGCTCTGCTGCCCTGGACCTGAGCCGGTCCATTGGCATAGTGAGGGAGGAACAACCAGGACGGAGATAGACTGGCTCACATGCTGGTGGCAAGTCTTCTGTCAAGGCAGCTGCAGCAGCAGTTACGACATCCGGCAATCACGATTGGACAGTTTTGTCCACATGTTTGCTAGGTCTGTCAATTACTTGCTGCAATTTTCCTGCTGCTCAAATGGGACCAGGTCATCAGTCATACTGCCAGTCTGATTAACTCAGGTGAGAGAGTGTGAGAGACTTGAGTCAGCTGCATCACCATCGGGAAGGATTTGGGAATGAAAAGCAAGCTGCCTAAGATCTTGTTGCCCCCACCCAGTTTTGTGCCCACTACTGTTGCTGCCGAGACTGAGTCTTGCCCAACTGTAGTCAGCAGTCCGCTCCATCCTGCCCACTACCCTGTCTCCATGGCCCTTCATTTAGTGAACCTTGATCTGTCTGATGCTGCCCCCGGCCTGACTTGCTGTGCTCACACAGTCAACTCCTGCCTCCAAGTCCCGCC
Source organism: Neoceratodus forsteri (assembly GCA_016271365.2). Taxonomy (NCBI): domain Eukaryota; kingdom Metazoa; phylum Chordata; order Ceratodontiformes; family Ceratodontidae; genus Neoceratodus; species Neoceratodus forsteri. The sequence continues at coordinate 514,242,323 of CM057450.1, read as the reverse complement.
CACCCAGGCTGCAGCCATTCCTCTTGATGGCCACCAGGCAGCCGTGGTGCCCCACCCATGCCACTGTGACCCAGCACCACCGAGCAGGCAGAGCCAGAAGGAGAAGAAAGAAGGAGGAGAACCAGCAGAGGTAGATGCCCAGGCAGGCATGCCCAGATGCCCAGTTGAGGAGGGTCGGGGAGAGAGAGGACTGATCTTGGTTGAGTGAATTGTCATTGCTGGTCCAGTTGTGCTCCCCTACCCGCCACCCAGTACTTGTTCAGCCGAGCCTGTCAGCCAGCCACCACCACTGCTCACTGCAAGGCCAGCCAGTGACAATGAAAGCCCACAGAAGAAGAACACGAACCAACAGCAGAGGCCTGCCACAGCAGGGCTAGTTGAGGTAAGTTCTCTCTGTCTCACACTATCTGTAGCTAGCCTATATAGCAGTTAGACCAGCCACCACACTACCCAGCCTCTCCCAATCTCGGCGATGTGCAGTGATTGAGAATTCTGACTCCGTCCCTCCCAATCTCAGCTCCTCTTTTGGGTAAACTGACTGTTTTTAATGTATTTGGTATTTTAGTTAGTGTTGAAGATGGATGGAGGAACCAGAGGGACCAACCTAGCCCTTTCAATATTTACCTGGGCAGAAGCACTGTGCATCTTATTTGACCCTAATAGATTAGAGTCTGACCTGAGGTATTGCCTTACAGACTATGAGTGTGTGTGTGTGTGTGTGTGTGTGTAGTGTGTGTATGTGTGTGTGTGTGTGTGTGAGTGTGTGTGTGTGTGTGTGTGTGTGTGTGTGTATGTGTGTGTGTGTGTGTGTGTGTGTGTGTGTGTGTGTGTGTGTGTGTGTGTGTGTGTGTGTGTGTGTGTGTGTGTGTGTGTGTGTGTGTATGTGTGTAGTGTGTGTGTGTGTGTGTGTGTGTGCTGATCATAGTGGGGGCGAAGGAATAGAGTGGGTCATGTGGCTCTACATGTGTTTGTGCGGGATACAACCTTTGCAAGGGTTCTCAAAGGGCCTGATTCTTGTCCAGTGTCAAGATCAAACCTGTTTATGCAGTTCCAGTGTGGAGAATGACTGGGAACTATTATTCCTGCTGACTTGTTAGTAAAAAGTGTGACAACTGTTTAATTCTCTGAGTCTGAGTGAGTTGTTCCTGTCGGAGTGGATGTCTGAGCTGTATTCACCCCACAACTGGGGCCCTGGGATGTGTGGTGACTGTGGGTATTGTTGCAGAGAAGCCAACTGGTGAGCATACCATGCTACCCTAGACATGGGGCACAGGGTCATAATGTTGCATGCAGAATGCCATGCGGCTAAGTGCATGTGGTTTCGGGGATAATTTTTCTGTGGGGGCCTGCCTCCCACACCCCTGTTATGGAGTGTTGGCGCCCGGACCTCCCCACTTAGATTCAACTCGGGGGTCCAACTCGGAGAGCTTATGTGTCCGGGGTTACGCCATAATGCCATACGCATTAAGAGTACAACATTATGACCCGCACGCAGACATGGAAGGTTCTCCCCAGGGCAAGCCCACTGTAGCTTGTGCCCAGTGAAAGTAGTAGGCAAAGATGCCTGAAGTAAGGGTTACATCCCTGTTACGAAAAATACAAAGATAACCAGGTGCAGGGTTTGTCATTTAGTAAGTTTGAGAGAGAGAACACTTCTTGTGCCTGTTCTGTACAAATCTTCTATTTATCCTTTACAATAATTCAGTCTGTTGGACTGATCAGGCCAACATAATTCATCTGGTTCACATTTGCATTTCAGTGCAGCAGATTCAGCCTAGCTGCTGTGTAACATAATACTGTATGTTTTTGTACTGATGGCACATTTTATTTCTACTACTACGTATTTCAGTTTTGGTTCTGGGTCTAATTTGCCGAATCAACCTGTCAGAGCTGGAAAATCCAATGCACACCCCTAACCAGGATACTGTATTATGTGAACAGCTTGACATAGCAGATAGCCTAAGCAGCAGAGTTCTGTTCCCAGAGACACTTCACCATTACCTAAAAAGTTTGACCCTTATCCTACTGTGTTTTCTGTGTACCACACAGAATAAATAGATGGTTTCTCCTTCTTGCTTTTACTTTATCATTTTAGAAGTTACAGCATGCCTTTAGTCAGAGAGAGATTTCACTTTAAGTTCAGTATACTGCACATTAAAGTAATCAGAAGCTGTTTTCCTGAAAACAGAGCTGTTAAACTTTCCTTAGCCTGTTTGCATCTTTCTTCTGCCAGTCTGTTGGTCCCTTTAGTGTCAGTTGTTTGCAGACAAGTCTACTATTTTCTGTAGGCACTGCTTCTTCGTCTCCCAGAGGCAGTGCAGCTTCAAATCCCAGCAGCTAGCAAGTGGAACAGGTATGTAAGGCTGTGGTGCTATGGGTCTGTAAACTCCCACAATAGGTTCCAAATGCACCAGAATGCATCAAAATGCTTACATTTTCTGGGGGCCTTTAGCTCCTCCAGACCCCCTGCTTATTATACAGTTACACATTATAATTCTTAATCAGTTTAAATGGCCTTCAGCACTAAGCTACTAAGCACTCATCACTGATAAGTGCATAGTAAATAAATATATACCTGCACTACAAGGACGGCTTCACCAGTAGGTGCCAGAAAGAAACTATGCAGCCACCAGTGGCCAGAACAGTGTGACTGGTATATAAAAGGCTATGATAGAAGGTTACTGTATACTCTTGTATACTTCCACAACTGACTACAAAATGCACCAGAATGCATCAAAATGCCCAAATTGTCTGGCCTCTGCTTGTATGGTCCTGAGCTCCAATATGAGAATGAGGATGACAGCCTCTGGGAGGTGGTTATGCCCTCAGCAGTAAGTGCTCCATTACTAGACAGGAGTTCTGTGCACCTGGTCAGGCAGCGTTGTGAGGCACACATTACTGTAGTGCACTAATGGTGTATCCATTTGCCTTCCAGTGATACAAGGTTCCACTGCGGAGGGTGATGCTGTGGTTCGTGAGGGTCCTGCATGAGGAGCTGGATGATGACAATGGGGCATGGGATAGCATGTGACATGCCATGTGTGCCTGATTGCCAGGAACTGTGGACACTGGGATGGTCAAGTGCTTTGTGAGGAGTGTCTGTGTGTAGTGTCACACACCGGTATTAATCTATCATGTTTTCTTGTCTGCTTTGATATGTTGGGTGTGTTCTTTAAATAAATAATTTATAGCTCACAATGTGTGGTTACTGTGCCATGGCATGTGGGTGGATTGTGAGTTTGGGGTGGGGAGGGGACTGAGCACACTGTCACAAATGTAGTGGCTGCTGGGGGCACTCCATTGTGGGGGCATGCTGGGGCAAGTGTGTCTGTGCCCTTTACATGTGGCGGTGGCAAACACTTGCATGCATAGTGCATCAGTGGCAGTTCCGGCCACATTGCCTGCCAGGGATCACATGCCAGCATGCATGCACATGGTGTGCTAACAGTATTGCTGGCCATGGTGCTGGGGCACCATCTTGTGGGCTACCTATACCCCCTACCCTTCCGGCATGCCGCCATGTCCCTCATGCATGGCTCACCAGTGGGGTCTGTTCCCAGTGCAGGGTGGCCCATCCAGATGTGTGTGCCTGCCATGCAAGGTGTTTGTGCCGCTACCCATTCAGTGTATGGGCATCCACCAGTGTCTGCAGGCTGCTGGTGCCAATCCAGGCAGTTATGCCTCCCCTGCCCATGGTGTAATTGTACACCCAGCACCCACACACCTGTCTGTTACATACTTCCTGTGTATCGCACTGGTCCCTCTTGTGTACCATAGTGCATGGCCATGCCTCTGTGGACATGCAATGTGTAGCAGGCATGGACATGTCCGCGGTGTCCTCACGTGGGCTACTACACTCCATTGTGCATGTCCCTGTCTCTGGAAGTGCACGTCAGATTCACGTAACCGCCTATGTGCCCACACTGTGCATGGTGCCGTATTACGCACTCCATGGTGGCATCATGCATAGGGCCCAGAATTTGGGAAATATTGTCTGTCCCTTACTAACCTCTAGTTGTAAATAACCAAGTAAAAGAAAAACATATTTCCTCCCTTACAATCAAGCACTAGCAGTCACCTTGTTTTCTCGAATGAGTGACGTATGAAATCATGGTCTCTAGATTATAATGATTATTTGGCAAAACAATTAGTTACCAGCTGGGTGTTTTCCAGCTTCTAATGAGCTTTGCTTTCCCGCTGACACTAGTGTATGCAGTACTCATCATCTACTCAGATAATTCTTATGGACATAAATAGGAATGTGCTATCTGAGGAGTTGGTATCAAGGAATTGGTGGGAGGGTTGAAGAAGGGATGGGATAGATATAGTACATGGGCAGAGTACAGGTAGGGAAGTTAGAGTCCATGGGAACTCAGAATGGAAATCAGGGGAGGGATGGAAGAGAGGGGCAGCAGCAGTTATCAAGCTGTGAGGTATATCTAGAGCAGACTGAATAGACCTCATGGCCTAATCTGCTGGTATTTTGTATGTCTGTAAGTTTGTAAAACAAACACTAAAACATCACAGGCAGTAAACCTCTTTGATGGCAAATCGTTGACTAAATTAAGTGCAAGAGAGGAGGGATGTGCACTGTGCAGCTTGGCAGCCATTTACATGTTACAAGCTGCAAATAATAGTCCCACTTCTGTCTCCTTCCTGTTGTGCGCCACCAGATGATTCAAAACAAAATACTTGGGTCAGGGAACATACAGTAAATTATCAAAAGAAGCAGGCTGCATTTGACATTTTATAAAGACAGCAGAGGCAAAATCGGAGGTGCACATGCCCACTTGGGACCACTAATGATACACCCCTGAATACATTACATTTGCAGCAAGAACTGGGTTATGCCAGAAAATAGGCAAGCTTTCATGCCCAATGCTCTTACCCAATAAACAAAAGCTAATAAATAAATAATGGACATTATTAATCACAAATCTTAGTGAGAGGAATAATGTGACATACAGGGAATGGTTATTCATAGTTACAATATAAGAGAAAGAAAGTATGCCCAGGAATCCCTGGTCCAACTACATGAAACTGTATCTTAGTGGTTAAAGTGATGGGGTTATTCCGGAGACCTGGGTTCACTTCCTAGTAGGTCACATTATTTCTTTCTCACTACAATTTGTGATTTAAATTGCTTAGTAGTGGCTAATACTGTAGCAAAACACATAACGAACATTATTATTATTAAACATTAGTTAGAAATACAATGTGTTAAGATACACAAAAGACTGTAATACTTACTCTCCCATATAGAACTTGCAAGCCTGTAGTTTTCCTTCATCAAGCTGAGCAGGATGTGAAACTTCTCATCTGAGTAATCAAACCGTTCCCAAAGACAATGGAGCAAATCACATTTATGACAGCCTGGCTCAGGTACAGTGTTGGGTCACAGGGAAGCTCTGGAATGGGATGGAGACCAGACACATAGTAATTATGCACTGAAGTTTTATTTTGTGTTTTGAAGAATAATACAATTAACAAACAGGTGCAAAGTTATTAAAGATTGCATTTGAGTGCACATTGTAGTGCTGTGTTTTCCTAATGCAGATATAATGGGTATGTTACTCAGTAGTTATAGTATTTTGGGACAGTATCATATAGATCTCAGCTGCTGTAGTATGCATTTCACAATGCTATATATTTATACCCAAATTTACCCTTGCTCTCAAAGATTTACTGATGTTCCTCATATTGTTAAGAGATATTTCTTGACATGTTAACTATATGTAAACTACAGTAACTTGATAAAATGGTCCTTAATAATACTTAACATACAGGCCCACATAAACATATAGTGCCAACTATTCTTCCACTTCATATTCTTTAAAATATAAACAAGCATGCATTCTAGCAATTTGCTCTTAATCAAAGTTAAAAGGTGTAAAGGTAACCTGATATCAATTTAAAGTGACTGTTCACTATCCAGCCAAAATTATCATTGTCATCAGTAGCTCTTAGATTTCATAGATGCCAAAATAATTTCAGGTCATTCCTTCTTAAAACTAAAGACATTTACTGTATTAGAAAATAGGTTGTTTCTCCTTAGAATTCACCCATTCCTGTTGAGTTCCCTCTCCTGAGATCCTAAATCTTCTGCTTGTGACATCAGAGTCATTTCTGTGGCTGCATCAACATGTTGTGATGTCATAAAAAGGACTGTGATGTAACAGCAGGTATATTGTAATATGAACAGATGAGATCTGTTCCTCTTTATGAACATACAAACATAAGAATTTGTCAGCAGATAAAGGTCTTATGGTCTATCCAGTCTGCTCGAGTGTGCAGCTAGCGACCCTTATACTGCAGCTGCCCCTCCTCTCCTCCTGACCCTCCCTCTTACCATATTCCATCCCTTCTGAAGCAGTCCACTGTTCAACAGGATATCACTTCCACAGGCAATGTGTTCCACCCAGACAGCGCTGTCTCCTTAAAAAGTATCTTCTCATTTCTCTCTTGAACCTTCCCCTTCCAATCTAACTTCATGTCCATGAGTGTCCCTACCCCTTAAATTGAATAGTCCCTCTGTGCCTGTCTTGTTTATTCCTTCCGTACTTGAAGGTTTCAATCATAGCTCCCTGTCTGTCCTCTCCTCCAGTGAGTACATGTTCAGCTCCCTCAGCCTGCTTACGTTTAATGACAATGACTTCATTAATAAAAACTGGAAGATCCGAAATTCAGTTTTGGGGACATTTGGTTTAATTGAATTCTGCTGATGTCAACTGGATTTTTTTGCTGGAAACTAGACTCTTTAAAGGAGAACCGTAATATTCATAAATTACCCATCCCTGCAAGCCTTACCCCGATTAGGGTTCGCCATCGTGGCCATTTCAGTGAAGTTTAACTTACTTTATTTAATTTTGTAATATCCGGCATTCTGCAAAATGGCTCATGCTCTGTGGTGCCATTTCATGACTAAGTGCAGCACCGCTTTCGCTCGACTCCGATACACTTGTATTGGGCGAGCAATCTTGGCTGCCTACTAATCGCGAAATGGTACCTGAAGAGCATATCATTCCCGAACCTCAGAACTGTACAAAAATAAAATAAAGTAAGTTAAACATCACTGAAAAGCGCATTTGAAACCCCAATAGGGGGTAAAGCTTCAGGATGGGAATTTATGAATATCCAATTCTCTTTAAATTCATAGTTTAATAATAGTTGAACACACTAGGCTCTTTAAATTTCTTAGTTTAATAATAGTTACTAACCATTTAGTAAACAAGATATTACCATTTTATAAGATGTTAATTAGTATTCAATAAGTAGCAGTAGTGAATTTTATCCAGTAAGTTTCCTTCCCCAGGGCTTAGTGGCTTAAGACACCATACAAAAGAACATACAGACAATACATAGCATTGGACATCATATATGAAACAGGAAATAAATTACTTATCAATCAATAAATGAGAAGTACTACCACTAATATATTTTTTACCAAGCTGTAGCTGATCATTTAAAGGGACACTCTATATACATGCCCTTTGGAAAACCTACCTATGTTCTATGGCTATGTACTGTAAACTCCCGTGGAAACAGAATGGTGGACTATGCACTATATACAATACAACACAGAGACACAGAAAGTGATGGCAAAAGGGGACCACAAGATCATCTAGTTTCCCCATGAGTATATATACAGTATATATACATATATATATATAAATCTCAGAGACAGAGAACAACATGGATTCATGGCAGACAGATCATGTGTAACAAACCTGTTGTGTTTTATGAAAAAATATCTGTCACTGGACACAGGTACATCCATGAATTGTATTTTTCTTAGACCTGGCTAAAGCATTTGATAAAGTCTCCTCAGAACCATAATACAGAAATTGATAGACATCCAGGTGGACCATAGAATTACTAACTGTACTGGAGTTGGCTGAGAGATAGGAGTCAGAGGGCCTGATTCTCAAAGCACCCAGCATGGTGCAAGGGCTTGTGCCAAAATGAATGGCACAAAGTGCCCCTTCACCAAAGATAAGCTGGGAACGATTCTCAGAGTCAGTCTGCATCACCGGCAGGCTGTCTGCCCCAAACAGGGCTTGCACCATCTTTGTGCCCAGAAATGGCTGCAACAAGGTGCTAGGGGCATGAGGCAGATGCAAGCTGCCACAGTCCCAGACCTGCAATTCACAGACTTACTTCTCCCAGCAGGAGAAATTCTAAGTACCCTTAGGCAGAGCCAGGGCTGGTTTAAGGGGACTTAAAATTCTCACATGGGAGAGATGCCACTAGCAATAGTGCCATGGGTCCCCAATCCTGATATGCCCCATAATGTAATTACACATTTACCAGATGTTCACTGCCTGATGTTCCCCACTATTAATATATCACAATCCCCCTGCCCAGATCCCCAATGTCCCGACATATACAAAAGACCCTCTCATTGGTGGTCCAGTGCCATCCACCCTCACCCTAGCAGGCAGTGTCCCCCATCCCCAGACAGAGATGGGGACTGGCACAGTCCTCCTCACACCTCCATGGCCAGTCATTGACTGACTTGTCAATAAGTGCTGACTGTAATGTATACGCACTCAAAGATGAGTCCTCTGTCTGGAGATGAGGGACACTACCTGCTGGGAGGGGTAGGGGTACTGGACCACCAATGAGAGGGTCTTTGTATGTGTTGGGGACATCAGGGATCTGGAGGGGTTGTGTTACAGTATGAACAGTGGGAACACTGGGATCTTGGTGGGTGATTCTAATATATTATTAATTGTGGGAACATTGGGGATGGGAGGGACCAGCTTGCCATTGATGCAAGAGCTTGTGGCAACCCCTTCTGTGCAACTTGTGTTTGCCACATGGGAGGGTTGCCACAGTATGAGGGACATAGGTGCGGGACCCCTTCTGTACCTGAATTGGGTGCAGGATCCCTGGTGCAGGGGCATCGGTGCAAGCTGCTGTTAGCCGCAAGCTTGCACAGAATGCATCTCCTTTGAGAATTGGGTTCAGAGAGTCACCATTAATGGCTTTCTATCTGATAAAATACCAGTGGCAAGTGGAGTCCCCCAGGGCTCAGTTCTTGGACCAGTATTGTTTCAATTATTTATATCAGATATAGGTAAACAGACAACAAGCTAGCTAAGTAAATATGCAGACGATAGAAAATAGCAAGGGTAGTAAAAACACAAGAGGACATATACACATTCCAAAGGGATCAATACATGGAGATGAGCTTCAACACTGGCAAGTGTTGTGTTATACATCTGGGACAACACAATAGGAAGCCACATACTTTCTAAATGATTTGCCTTTTAGAATAACAAATGAAGAAAGAGATTTAGGAATAACAATAACAGACAAATTAACATATGACATGCACTGTAGCATACAAACAGAAAAGGCTAAGAGGATATTACTGACAACAAAAGAAACTTTAGAAGTAGAGATGAAAAGTACTGATACTCTTGTACAGATCCTATGTTAGACCACTGCTTGATTATGGTAGTCAAGCTTGGGGAGTTGCAACTAAGGGTACTTTGGATAAAATAGAAAAAATCCAGAAACAAGCAACTAAAATGATTCTTAATATAAGGATCTTATCATATAATGAACGATTATAAAAACTAACCCTAATGTCATTAGGCACTAGAAGGATTCAAGGTGACCTACTATTATGTTGTGATATCATGCAAGATAACTATCAGTTGAACAAATGGCATTTTGAATTTAAAAACAATAACTTAGGCACAAGAGGATATCCATTAGAGCTGAGATCCAAAAGGCTCATGACCAACAGTAGAAAGTCCTTCTTCACCCAAAGAGTGTTTAGGGTGACTTCCAGTGGCGTCACTCCCCTGATGCAAGCTTAACTTACAGGCTCTCTGCAAGTGGAATAACCTCCAGAATTTACTGCGTTTTACCGAGAAAGAGGCGCTAGAATCTCCACAGGCAGTGTTATAATGTCCAGAGAGGGAGGAGAGTCATAAAAGTACTCACTAACCGTGAGGGGCAGAATTTCAGACTCAGGCAGCGAAGCATCACAGGCCTCTGAGACCTCAAGGCAGAGTAATGGCGCAATGAGCAGCCTCCTCTCGGCACTCTACAGCAGCAAATGGCAAGGGTGCTGAGTGAGCTTAGAGAGTTCGGGGCCAATTCCGCTCCAACAACTACAAGCGTTAGAACTGACATAGAAATTGGAGAAGCAGCAGGAGCAACTGGAGCAACAATATACAGAGACAGACAGCAGGTGGACAGAGCAGAGAGGGCCATACTGCAGCTTAATCAATGTGCAGACCCTACAGGAGGCGGGCAGAGGATGCGAGAGCCGAAATAGGCATAATAATATCGATTTGGGGATCCCAGAAGGGGAAGAAGGAACAGATCCCCATAATTTCATCTGTGTATTATTAAAGCAGGTTCTAGAAGTGCGATTGATGCTACATTGGAATTTGAGTGAGTTCACCGCACTCTAGGGCCCAGGCCCCCAGAATCAAGGCCTCGTGCCATATTAGTTCGATTTCTCCGATTCCAAGAAAAGGAACTTATACTGCACACTGGAAAAAAGGGTCAAATCAGCTACAAAGACCACAGGCTATTTTTTGAGAATGATTATGCACGAAACTATGGCGGCGTGAGAGCCTATGGCCCTATACTGAAAGAGCTGAAAAAGGCGGGCATACAGTTTAGAACCCTTGTCCTGCTAAGCTGATAGTCTACCATGCAGAAGGTCAACTCACTTTCACTGGCTGAAGAAGCGAGTGGAAACCCTTTAAAAATACAACATAGAGGTAAAAATTCCCTCGAGGCAGACTTACCAGAGGTACTCTGGCTGCAAAACTTTCCCAGCAGGCTTGGCAGGCAGGCAAGGATGCTAGGAAGCGCCAAGGGATGGATATGATCCATAAGATTGCAGATTCTCACAGGATCAATCAAAGAGAGACACTTGAACTTTCATCAAGGGAAATTACTGGCAGCTACCCTTTGGCCTTAACGCCTCTCTGTTGGAAATATCAACTTGGCACCCGGATGTGAAGAGACTGCAGTGATAATTTTTAACAGGATTCCTCGATGACCTGCCTGCTGTTGGCTGGACTATCCAGGGACTCCTGTTAGCGGGTCCTTTGGATTAATGAACTGCTTGTCATACTTGTAAATTAAGGTTTCTACCTTTAACAATACTAACCCTTGGCTCCTACTGGTCTGCTCTCTTTTGGTACTCTTTCTCCTCCTGAGTCTCCTGTGCTGATTCTTAGACTGGGAACAAACATGGGACTCGTTCCTTGTGTCTCTCTTTAATCTACTCTTTTGTCCCATTGCGGCTCCTGTGGAATGCGGGTGAACAGCCTCTCAGCAGCTATGATGGCCTGAAGATCAGGGCTTTCACCACTCTCTGGAAATTATTCCCACTCAGGACTCAGTTACCATTATAATAGTATTGCCCCCATTTCTGGGCTGTTGCTGACTTCCCCCCCCTTTTTGCAGTGGTTTCTAATGAAGAGTTGGGGAACAATAATTATCATGGCCAGCGTTAAGGGATAACTTAAATAACACTACTAACCCTTTGGCGTTTGCACGTCTGGTCTGTTTTCTCCCTTCTCTCTTTAGGTGACTTCCTCTGTTTCGATTTTGGCCATGTATTGCTCCCCATATGTGAAAGCGAACATTCTCTCAACAGCTATATAATTTTATATCAAGAAGATACGATCATATTTTGAAAAATGATACCTATTGTAAGCATCCATTCGCGTTGCACTCCTAACATAGCCTCCACTTTTGGAACTAGCCAACTCCTCCTTCATCTTCCCATTAGGTGATAATGAACAGTGGAGCAACAACGGACCTCTCCTTTCAGTAATTAGAGTTTGTAGCCTACTGGGGTACTCAGATTGCCCGCTGAATACTGAACCCTTCCCCTTTTTTTACCATTCTTCTCCCTCACCCCCTCATTATTCACTATCTAACAACTTAAGATCTCTCTCTCTTCTCAAGATTTCCCTCCTCTATTATGCAGCTTGTGAGGGAAGTGACTAGTCAATACCCCAACCTCTCCTTTAAGCTCTAGAAGAGCTCTGGGTATATCCACCAAAAATACCCTATTTAGGTAGGGACTACCTCACCCCGAGTGCTCCTGAAGCTCTCGGTGCTTGAAAGTTCAAGTTCATTGTTAACTAATAGGTGGTCTACTACCATTGAGATTGTAAGTTTGGTTGATTTATGCTAAGTGCATACTCTCAGCTCTCTCAATGCCATTACTTACAGCAGTTTATGTTGAATTGATTGTTCGATTAGACCGCCAGTTAGAAGCGACCGACTTTTAGAAGAAGTTCTAATTCTGAAGCTTTTAGAAAATTGTTATTATATTAGAATGTTTAAAATTTGTGATTATGTCAAACTCACTACAAAATGTTATGAGGTACAGACTGTAGATGCAGAAGTCTCTTTATCACTGCCAAATGCCCTAATATTAATCTGACTCTACTTAATATCCTATCATGCAGAAAACCCCTGAAGTTAATTTCCTGGAATGTTAACGGCTCTCTTCCTATAAAATGAACAAGGGTCTTTTAGAGATGAAGAAATCTAAAGCAGATATTATTTATTTGCAGAAAACTCACCTCAGTAACACTGAGCATGAAAAGTTAAGGAGAATTGCAAAGGTGAAGTCTTTAGTTCCTCCTATAGGGGTGGCAGGAGAAGAGGTCATAATAATAATCCCACAGAGGTCCCCTGGCACTACGATTCTAAGTGGATTGACCCAAATGGCAGATTGGTTCTTTTTGGGGGCAGATTGGCGAGGTGGAGGTCACATTAGCAAATGTTTATTTTCCACCAGATTCACCCGTGGGCGAACTTAAAAATCTATTAGATAAAATCACCCAATTCACTAGAAATTCTTCTGCTCTCTGGTGACTTTAATATTCTTCCCAAACTGAGAAATACTCCTCCAACCCTGGCTCCCAAGGAGAACCCCCAACAGAGGTTTCTTGGTAGCTTCTTATCTCAAGTTGGCTGGGTTGGCGCCTGAGATTTATGCACCCTCACTCTAGGAATTATACACACTACTCTGCTGTCCATAAGACCTATTCAAGAATTGATTTAACCTTCACTCAAGTAGAACACTTAGATTACCTAAGTGATACACAAATAGGGATATTACCCTATCAGATCACGAACCTGTAATGAGCTCCTGGAAGATGGGTATACAAAAAAAACTCCTTCTGGCATCTAAACCCTACTTTTAAATCTGACTAATTTAAGGAGTTTGTCACAGATAAAATTTCTGAAATTCTGGCCGATAACGTTGACTCTGGTACCCCACAGAGTATTCTCTGGGACACCATTAAAACTGTCTTATGTGGTCACCTTATAAACTACACTTCACAAAAGGCAAAAGACCGTAAACAACACAAGAACCAACTAGAGGAAACATTGCACTTCCTCCAAATGTTGCATAAGCGAGTGACACCTCTATACTTCCACAAATTCAGCAAATTAAACAAAATTAGATAGACTGGCTCTACAGCAGACGAAATTGCTCTTTCCTTCCTTCGCCAGAAGTATTATGAAGTTGGTCCCAGAGCCACAAGATCGCTAGCATATCAAACCAGAAAACAAAGGAAATTGGCCACTATAACAACCATCCGCCACCCAGTGGGAGGTGAGCCTCTGAGTAACCTTAATGATGTTGTAGAGGCATTCACAACTATTACTCTACTTTGTACCCCAGAGCGCCTGCATCCTCCGATTCCATAGGGAGATTTCTGCCGATCTTACTCTTCCCAGAATCACGCTAGAGTAGGGTGAACAACTGTTAAATACAATTATAATGCAGGAACTTACCAATGCAGTGGCCCATGCTAAAACCATGAAAGAGCCAGGCCCTGATGGCCCATAGAGCCGAATTTTATAAAGTAGCAAAACAGCTCCTCCTCCCTCCTCTGCTTAAGACCTGTAACTCTGTCTTACAGGGAGACTCACCTCCCCCACCTGGGCATACGCTACAATTTCAGTTATCCCCAAATCGGGAAAACCACACAACTCTGCAAATCTTATCGCCCAATCTCTGTATTGAACACAGACTATAAGTTATTCATGGGAATAATTGCCCAAAGATTAGAGCATTCTCCAACAGCTTGTTAATAAAGATCAAACTGGCTTTGTGGGAGGTCGCACCACACGGGTAGTATTAAAAGAACTTATCATATTATCCGTGAGATGAATACTTTAGACTCCCAGCTGTCCTGGTGAGTCTCGATGCGAAGGCCTTTGACAGTTTACTGGCCCTTTCTATATGCAGTTATGGAATCAATGGGATTCCCTGGGGCATTAATTCAGGTCATTTCAAACATTTACACTCCCCTAAAGCCTGGGTTAGGGTGGCTGGACACCACTCGACTCCTTTTTCTCTTCATAGGGGCACTAGGCAGGGGTGCCTTTGTCCCCCCCTCCTATTTGCCTTATTTATGGAGCCATTAGTGCAATTAATTAGGCAATCAAATGACGCCACCAGAATTGTAGTAGGTGGGAGGAGCACCGCATTGCCCCTTATGCTGACGATGTCCTCCTCTACCTATGGAACCCGGCCACTTCGCCCCGAAGGTAGGTCAGCTACTCAATATGTTTGGAGACCTCTCGGGTTATAAAGTGAATATAGCAAAAACTGAAATTTTAACTTTTCAATATGCTCCTGATCAAAGTATTCAGGAACAATTTCCATGCAGGTGGGATATTACCAAACTTCAGTATCTAGGAATAACCCTTTCTAGGGATCTGCGAGATGCATACAAGTATAATTACATCCCCTTTACTCGTGTCTCAAGGATGACCTGGCAAATTGAGAAACACTTCCACTAAATCTATCTAGGAGAATAGACCTTCTCCGAATGATCACTTCCCTAGGGCACTGTACCTTTTAATAATCCCCATCATGCTTCCTCAGTCTATATTTAAGGAATGGAATAGAGCTATATCATGCTTCATATGGGCAGGCCGTAAGCCTAGAGTTAAGTTTAAAATATTGACTGTTCCAAAGAGATCAGGGTGGTTTATCCCTACCTGATCTATACTGCTACTATCAAGCAGCACACCTTCTCCACACGTTTGCTAGGCAGATCCTGGAGGGTGAGGTGCATTGGGCAGAGCTTGAACGGTACACCACTCCATACTTGGAATATTTTAATACACTTTATCATGAAACACCCCATTCGGATGACTATCAGAAACTGCCTCCGAAACCAGACATAGAATGTTGGCATGGTACCAAATTAGGAGACAGCCTTGGATCTCTTCCTTTATTCCATTAATATGCCCAATGTTGCCCTGCCTAACTTTCTCCCATGAAGCTAGATGATGCTTTTCAGCAATGTTCAAGATACGGCCTTAGATATCTGTTTCAGATTATAATTGGTGGGAGGTTATGGTCCTTTCGGAAATACAAACAAAATTTGGTATGCCAATTCACATCACTATAGGTATTTACAACTAAGGCACTATTATAGCTCCTTGCCACTTCCAGTGCACACTTCAGATTGCTGGCCCCAGTTAATCACTTCTATACAATCTATGCTTTCTTCCCCAAATCAGAGACACCTAGTCTCTACCTTTACAAATCCTTAATAACCTCACACCAGGAAAACTTAAAGATAACCTGCCAGAAATGGCAACATGAACTAGGTATACCCATAGAACTAAAGCAATGGCAGCAAGCCTGTAGACAGGTGCCCACACCTCTAGTTCCCATCAATGGTGAGAGTATGCCTGGAAATTTCTAATTAGATACTTTTATACGCCAGAGATCACTAGCCATTTTGAGCAGACGGCACCTCCTCATGCTGGCGTTGTCGCGGTGAAAACAAAGGCACATAGCATGTGGTATATAGCTGTCCTAAACTGGACCCATTTATTCAAGCCTTGCAGCTCGAACTCCAACTGATCTTGGAATCCTTCCAGGTCTCCCGCAACTTTTTATTCTTTTGATTTTCCCAGAGATCTTAAAGATCAAAATATTCGATACCTTTAGCTATCCTCCTTACATCTGGGAAAAAGCTATAACTAAACTATGGAAGGCTCCTGCCCTCCTACCCTAAAGGACTGGCACACCATAACTAAACAAATCTACTATATGGAAAAATAACTTATAGACTGAATAACCGTGTAGAGATTTTTAACTCAAGGTGGAATAGATGGCTACTATACTATGCATTAAAGGACTCAGCATTCGTTCCCTGACTGAACAACTGGGATATTTCTCAGGTTCCCATCCTCCTCTCCCCTCCCTGAGATCACAATGGACCCCTATATTTAGATAATTGTAGATAAAGCAATAAAAGGCCTCGAAGGTTTCGGTGACCATTAACACCTTCGCCAGCTGTTTGGTCCAGGGTTATATCACCACAGTAATCACTCCAACTTACACTTAAAGGGCATTGGCTTTGTGATAAATTAGAGTGGGGAATATATATATATATATATATATATATATGAGCCCAGGTAATCTGTACTACCCTGAAATAGGATTAGTCTTAGTTTTTATAATCTTACTGTATTAGCTGGCACTCTCTGATTCATATAGATTTCTTTCTGTATCCATGTGAGGAGACTACTGAATTGATTGATGTAATGTAAAGTCTGTACCTGATGATGATGGTGATGAAAATCAAATAAAAGAGAATAACAAAGAGTGTTTAACCCATGGAACAAACTACCACTCAAATTAATCATCAGTAAAGACAAAACTGAGTTCAAAAGAGACTAGACATATCTCAGAAGGGAATATCTTGAGTTATTATGGGTAATGAGGCAGGAGCACATGGGCACACCGCCTCCTCTGTTCCTTTCACCTTAGTATAAACCTAGTACAGTAGTGCAGTATCACATGTGCATCTGCCAGTTCTAACAACTCATGCTACATATTCAGAAAGTGAATATATAGTAAGGCCTTTCTTATGCTTTTGGATAAAACATAAATGTGATCATCCACCCTATAGTTTAGATGGCGGTGTTCCCATGCATCCACACAATTCTATGGAGCTGAGCTGTGGGTAAGCTCTTGCATGAGTGAGTTTTGAACGTTTTGAAGTGTATAAAAATACTGGGCATGTTTCTGTGCTATGTTTTCAGTTTCACTAAGTGATTTTCTTAAATAAGTGCTGTAACCAAGTTGATAACATGGTCAGGAAAAATGGCCCCTCCTATTTGTCAGGGGCCATCAGGTGACCATGGAGTAATACTCAATTATTTCATGGTTGTTCCTGCAGACCTGAGAAACAGTGTGAGTGGCTGCAGGATACCCACTCCAGCTGATTTGCATAGTTGCAGTTGTGTGAGAGCCAGAGAGCGAAACCCAAGGTGAAGGGCAGACATTGTAAGTCCTGAGATAGTGAGTGGGACTGCAGAGTTCATGCTGTGTTCTCTCTTGTGTGAGGTTGTTGTTATCTGTCAGTGTTGACCCATCATTTGCTGAAGTCTTGCACCCTGCCTAGTCATTTAGTGATACCAGAGGGACAGCAGCTCTGACAGTAGAGAGAAAGAGAGAGAAGAGACAGCAACAGGGGTGCAGTGTGGTCTCTCTTCACTATACAGACGTGGTTTTATGTGCTGTTGTGTCCTGTTGTAATCGAACTGCACAGTACAGAAGAGTAGGATGTTTATAGTTTCTCCTGCCAACTTAGAGGTGCCAGAGAAACTGCAGCTCCAACAGTCGGGACTGAGAGAGAGAGAGAGGACTGACAGAGCGAGACAATGACAGCAACAGATACACCAGGATATTTGAGTTGTGAGGTGTGCAGTGTGGTCTCCGTCTCTCTGCATCTCTCTTCACTATACAGTCATCATTTTCTTCCATGCTGTCGTGTCCCATTGTAACCAGATCACACGGCACAGAGAGAGTGATGTTTATGTGGTGACCCTCCATCCTCAGTCCTCACAACCAGTCCATGTAGCTGTCCCCAAGTGTTGCTACTTATCCCTACTTACCGTGCTTCAGCTGACCTTGTCCTCCTCTTGGGTCCACGAGGCAGCCATTCCTCATCACTGTAACCTTCCGTCTACAGCTCTCTGTATGAGGGCATCCACTCCCCATGTTCCTGGTTGGCATCACCATATAAGTAGTTCTCCAGGGCACAAATGTTACTATAACATGGTCCAAGAATTGGCACTGAATTTGCCCATGTGCCGCATCTGTAACTGCGCAGTCCCTATTTTCCCTAGCCATGTGCCACATTCTTCACACAGCTGGGTGTTTGTTGGCACTTGGTCTGTGGATTTGTGCAACAACAACCCCCCCAGCTATTGATTAATTCCCAGTAACCCATGACTCCTCATGGATTAATTCTTACATAGTTCCTTCTGAAAACTGAAGCCATGACTCAAAGCATTTGCAATGACATCAACTATAATGCATATGTTCTGAGTCATGACTTTGATTGTTGATTTTCATATGGAAATAAACCTGGTTGCAGCACTCATCAGGGCTTTATGATGGACCACTCACATTACTTTTTATCCCAAAACATTACAAAATAGCCTTACTATGTAAATTCACAATCTGTATAGGTATCATGGATTCTTAGAATTAGCCGATGCACATGTAATACTATAGGTTTACCAAATGGCTGAAAAAGCTGACAGTGTCCTTTTAAAGAATTTATATTTATGCCGTTATTTAACGTTATTGAACAGTCTCATACTCTTTAACCCTTGCTGTACCACCGACATGTATACATGTCTTAAAACTTATTCATTCAAAATCATCTGTCAGCCTAAGGGTTAATAAGCATGCATACATAATTTAATAAACGTGCATTAGCCATTTAAAATGCAATAATATCCTGATGGTGCATGTATTGCTGCAGTTGTTTTCCACATTAGTTACTGCTGTGGATGCTTATGCAACATAGTATACTGTTTGCTCATTGGGTTACCACCTGTCCTGATTTTCGTAGGACAGTCCTGATTTTAGTGGCTGTGTCCTGCAAAAAACATGAAAATACCAAATGTCCTGATTTTATAGTAGGAAAATATTTTCTAACTTTCCACTAAATGTTCTAGAAAACTACAATAACTCAACTACAATACCTTAAATTGATAAGAAACAATAAAGGCAACTAAGAAACTACAATACTTAGCCTTAATTATGATTATATAGAGAAAACAAGACTGTTGTATTGGTCAAGGTTATGTACTGTCCTCGAAAAATCATGTTTCAGTAAGAAATGTCCCACTTTGGGCTTTTTAAAAGTGGTAACCCTATTTGCTCAACTATTATGGATGGGGACACTGAGTGCTACTAGTAGCTCAGCACTGTTGATAAGTTGTTTGTTGACAGAGAGCTGAAGGACAGAGGTACTCAGCAGATATTTATACTGTGTATGTATGATCTTTCACACTCTTTGTTCTTGGAGGAAATTCCACCCTTTCAAGGTACTGGTGGACAGGAGCCCTCAAGCAGGGTTCAACCCTTAGGGTACTGCAGGACCTGGGGTTCCATGGCTATAGGTACCTCAAAGTGCAGGTGTTTACATCTAATAAATAAAAAACTATTTGGTTTACTGATTTTGCTGTGTTAGTAATTACTTTCTGCTTTTACAATATAATCCTTTGTTCATGCTGTGAAACAAGATTGTTTTAGCATTTGCTTTTCACAATGCTAGTAAAAGAATTCAATATATAACGCCAGTTCCCTGGGGTTACTAGAATCCCATTAGTACTAGACTTAGACAGGTAGAAAAGGAGCAGCTGGTAGGGAGTTCATTAAGGGTTTTCTGCATAATTACATCATTGTTTACTCAGCTAGCCTGAGAGTGATGATTATGTCATTTAGAATTCAAGCAGCAGCATAACTAGTTTGAGTTAGCTGCTCAGGGAAAGCTTATAATGTTCACTTAGTCTGAGTTAAAGTGTTAGTGTGGCAGGGGGTCAGCCAGTTGGGCTCTGAAAAGGGATCCTGGTAATTTCTCACCCTAGTTTGGCAAAATCCTTGGTTTGCCAAGAAATGGTGAAACCGTTCACCAGCAGGACTCTTAGTTTCACTCCAGGGAGTGAGAGGATTGCAATGTCTGGTGCAATCCCATGAAGGCCCTGAAGTTTTCAGCTGCCTTAAGAGAAGGACTGTGAATGGAATATGCCAAGCTACCAGAGAGGAAAATGTGCCTTTCTGTTGTTCTTTCCAGGACTGGGAGGAAGGAGCAACTAATCTGTGGGTACTGAATTTGGAGAATGTTCTTTGGGAGGTCGTCTGTGTGTGTGTGTGTGTGTGTGTGTGTGTGTGTGCGTGTGTTTGTGTCCAAGATATGCTAGATCACATCAGCTAGACCCCTTTTCACCTCTGGTGATAATTTAAAGTAAAAGTTCAGAATCTGTAGAAATTCAGAGGATTGAAAACTTCTTTTGGTGTAACCCTAATGGAATGGCAGAGACTGTATTTGGGGCAAAGGGTGGGATGAACACCATCTGGCATTTCAATGCAGGGCTAACTGGTTCATTAATGGGCATCAAGTCCAGTGGGCATAGCCCGATGTCCAGGATGAATTTTAATTAATGTGGTTCAGGCCATGAGCATGAAAATAGAAACATAGAATTTAATGGCAGATAAGGACCTTTTGGCCCACCTAGTCTACCCATCTCCTACCTGATGGATAAGCTGCAGATCCTAGTTAACCAACAGCCTACTTCCTCCTACCCCCACTAGAATTGCCTTATGTCTGTCTCTTGCATTATTGAATTCCCAACTGTTCTGGAAATGTTTTGAAAGTAACTCAAGTATGTGGTTCAGGTCACAAGCATATCTTTTGGGAAAATGGATACAGATGTTTCTGTGGAAAACTATACTACCTAGCAAGGCTTTTCTGGAAAAAGAGTGTACCTGTGTTGCAAAGACAAGCCATGATGAGGGGTCCATCTGTGCTTTCAAGTAACATCTGTGAATAAAGCCATACTGCATAATCCCAGTTACTGCATTGGACATTCCCTTATTGCTTCTGTGTGAACATTATTGGGGCACCTCAGCAGTTAGGTCTAGCATACACCTAGTATCCTCTTCCTGGATCTGATTGTAAATACAGAGGTTAATTTTTTTAGTATTGTAACCCCATCTTTTAGATAATGAGCCTGGTACACACAAGTTAGGGGTGGTACCAACTGAGGCACTCTGCCAAAAGTAAATTGAATGCCATGTTTTGGGCACTGGTTCTTTTGGGGGTGGCAGCTGAGAAAAGTGGCTGGGGGTTACAAAAACATGGGGGCATGTCCAAAGGGTTATGTTTTGGGTAGGAGGAAAATGTTGAAGGTATGTCTAGGATCTTTCTGCCTTGTGGCGGTGCACCATAACAGAAGATCATCGGCAAGAAAAGCAAAGTCTGTGCCAAGAAAATGCCATCAAAAAGTATTTGCTGCTTGTGATCCTGAGGAGAAAGTGAAGAATGTGCTGCTTGTGTTTAAACTGGCTTCAAAATGAATTGTTGAGCTGAGCAATGTGTGCCCTTGTCCTGCCAATTAAAGTGCTTTAAGAACCGGTTTCAAGTTACAAATTTCAAGCAAAATGTACTTGTGGACTTTAATAACAGTAATTCCTAAGTGCCCAGAATGTTTAAGTGATTTCAGTGAAAATTGGAGGAGTTGCTACACAGAATGTGCAAGAAACTGTGTTAAAATGCCTCAAAATGCTTTGCCACACTGATATTGCCTGCCAAAGAAAAAGTGACAGTTTGCATTTTAAATTTTCCCTGCTCTACAATCATCATGAAGGAGTGCATTAGAGACAGAGAAAGAGACAAAGGAAGCTCATTTTCATGACATTATGTGATTGGTCCAGTGAGCCAAGCACCGCCTTTGCCTGAATCTCTGTGCTGTGGAGTGTTGAAGGAGGAGAGGAAGCAGTGTGTGAGCAATGCAGCAGCAGGAGAAACTGTCAAGAGTAAAGGACTGTTTAAAAACACCACTTTTGGACTTTATAGTTTAAAACCGGCTCAACCCATTTTCTGACCACCATTGCAGTGACTTTGCAACTGATCTGCAGGTCTACCAGTCTGATCCATCGCAAAGGCCCATACAAACTGGCAGGGGCTCCATTTAGGGGGCAGGGGCATTCGCTTCCCTCTGCATTGCAGGCCATTGTTTTTTTTGTTTTTCAGCCCTTGGCTCCACCCCCACAGCTCCTCTGACCAGTTGTTGCCTCCCTGTTGAAAGCCGAAATGGGGCCCCTGCAAACCAGCAACAGGCTGATTACCATCTGAGGAGGGAATCAGCTACTGCCTAAGTGAGTACAAAATGCTAAGTAAAATGAACTGTGAGCAAATCGAGAACTGTAAAGCAGTGCAGCGAAGTTAAAGCAGAGAGAGACTGTGAGATGAAAAGTGGACGGTGTGCAGTGACTGTTTGATAACAAAATTGAGGGCAGTACTAATCAACAAGTCCAAACACATGCAGTAAATGTATGAATGTGCTGAATTTGAGCAAAAGTGAGACTGAAATTGTGCACAGAATAAATCAGTAAAATACCAGATTGGGAAACATTTCCAGCAAAGTGATGGAGGAAAAAAGTTACAACAGCCATTTTTGGTGTAGTCAGCTATGTAAACGAAGCAGTGTGTGCCATATTGAGCCAGTGTCTCAAACAGCAAAGTTTCAAGTACTGTAGTTGTGCAAAGTTGTGAAACATCATGCAAGCCAGGCAGCCTATTTAGCAACCTAGCAAAAGTAAACAGACCTGTTGCAGTGTGTGTTAAAGTCAAAACTGAGCTTTAAGTGCAAAATAGTAATAGTAGACTTGTGTATTTTTGCAGAAAATGGCATTTAATACTCTCCTTTACCCACTCCGTTGCCATGCCAGGGCGTGGATTGCACAACAAGAAAAATGCTAGCTCATTTTGAAAAACTTTACAATTGTGAAGCAGCACCATCTGATGTGGCTTACCAAACTTTCTGGTTAATGTGCATCATCTGCTTATAGCCAGGAAGGACGTTCAGTTATTCCCACATTGTACAGATTGTCAAAAACAATATGGGATGTATGAAGCAGGTGGTACAGTAACTGCAAAAGTCAAAATCATCCGCTTAGATCCTACATGGAGATTGGCAGGGACTCTGTCAGATCAGAACAGAGGTGGGACCAGGAGGCAAGAGGAACACAAGTGGCAGCAGAAACCAGGCAGGAGACAGACAGAGATAACAGGAGGGCAGGCTCTTAAGGACAGGAAACAAAAGGTCCAGTGACAATGGCAGAGCAAAAGGTAGCCATTGAACCACAATGAGAAGAACCACCACAGAAGGCTCAAAGGGCAGAGAGACAAGCAACAAGTGGCACTAGGCACTAGCCATGGCAGACAAGGCATAAAGCAAGAAGGCCTCAAGCTGCAGTTCTGAAGTGAATGCAGCTATGAGTGGAGGGGAGGGGATAAGACAGACAACAGTTACCAAACCTGTTGGCTGGAGAAAAAGTTAGCCTAGGTCATATGCCTGCTGGAGTTCAAAAAGGCTTCTACCCCCTACGTTAACCCTCATCCTACTCGAATCTCTGCTAATCAACTTTTCAAGATTCCCTGGTGCTGCACCTCCCAAGGACAAAGGTCCTTCACCTACTAGGCCTCACTTTGGTTCAGTTCCTTCAGGACAACATATCTGCCATATCCACTTCGGCTTATTTAAGCAGAAACCCGACAGCATCTAGTGTCTAACTCCAGCTGTGATTGCTCTCTCTCTAACTTGTTCTTCTGTCACCACTGTTACATCTCTTCCTGCTGCTGCTGCTTTCATCTACCTCTATCTGATGTATTTCCTTCCTCCCCAATATTTATAAATTTATTTAGTTTTTGTGGACCGGGTAAGTGCACTAGACAAATCCTGCCTATTTTCAGGAGCGACCGAGGGAGGGATACAGATGAATGGCAACTGTTGGTGGTATTTTTTGTGAATGGAGGAAATTGGCCCATTGCACGGGAAATTCCCTGCTCTTTTGAGAAGTTCCATGGGATCTTTAACATCCACCTGAACTACCACCAGAACAGGCAGATGGGACCTCAGTTTAACGTCTCATCTGAAAGATGGCACCTCAGAAGTGCAGCACCCCTCATGCTGCACACAGTGTCAGTATTGGGATATTAACCCAAGTGCCTGGTGTGGGATAGAACCCACAGCCTACTGATCTCCTGGCCTCCAAGGCGAGTGTGCTACCTGCTGAGCCCTGACACTGCAATATACTTCTATATTCCTTCTCCTTCTCTCCCTACTGTTCTCTTGAACCCTCCTTTCTTACCCTCTTACCTCCCCATCCTCACCTCCATTAACATTCGTATTCTTTGCTGTCACCCTTACACAACAAAGGCCCCCCTTGGCTAATACTGCTTGATTAACAAGATACTAGGCGGATATACCTTTTCTTACTCACTCCATGGCTATCTCCCTGCCCCCAACCTCTGCATTAGCACTTTAGCAATTGGATATTGACTGTTCATTTGCCAATCTAAGCATGCACTTCATAATCTCTAATGTCAGCCATTGTTTGTGTGTACCTTGTTATTAATTGTGATGTGCTATGTTGTAGCTACTGCTGTGACTGCACTTTCTGTACTTGTTTTCTGTTATGTAACCCTCTGACATGGAACCTATGTAAAGTGCTCCTAGCTCAAAATGTGTTTTCCAAGTTTGCAATAAATAAATAAATAAAATAAAGTAATATTCTGGAGAGGCATGGCATGGTTGCTCGTTGTTCCACAGAACCCTAGAGCTTAGCCTTGCAAGTAATATATATGTACCAAATTCTGTATTAGAATGCTTTATTAGAGAGGGACTCTGAAGATTAAGTAGCACTGTGGTCCACAGGTTCAAAACAGAACTGTAGAACAGGAAATCCAAAGTTGAAGTCTCACTACAGATACTAGTTAACTGGATGACTCTGAGCAGGTCAATTGACCTCTGACTGCAATATGCTTGAGGTAAGGAGGTAAGTATAACATTTATTTTCAACAGGAGCAGTACATAGTGAGGCCTAAAGCCTATTTTCAAATGCACTCTTGTAGCATTAACATGTTCCTATTCACACATTAACACAGTTATCCATACGTTAAAAAGATGAACACATATAAGTTACCATCATTACCCCATAGACATGCTCACTTAACATCATGCATTAAAGGGAACAATCTTCACGAGGAACTCCACACCCAAGGGTGGGGCTGGTCCCATTCTGCACTTTGTGTTCAAATACATTTTTCTTACTGTTTACTGTAGTAAAGTAAGTTGTATCAGACTAAATTTGCTCACTTCCAGGTTGACATGTTCTGTTATTACAAATCCCAGAGTCCTCTGCTGCTGACATTAGAGCAGGGCTGTAGCAGTGTGAGATTCGATAGTCTGCAGTGTAATTACAGTTTATATAAGCTCTGATATTTTGTTGCTGGTCCTGTCCTCCCAGGGCTAAGTAAAGTCACAGAGGACTATACTTAGCCCTAAAAGAATAGAAGGACCAGAAAATCTGACCGACACTTACAAGAACTCCAACACGCACTGCAGGCTATTGAATCACACTGCTGCAGTCCTGCTGTGCTGCCAGCTGCAAGAAATCCTGGGATTTATAGGTAAAGAAAATGTTAGCCTGGAAGTAAGTAAAATTTGTCTAAATAGTAAGGGCCGGATTCACTGAAGTGTTCGAAAACCTAAAGCTGTGGGAAAAAATGGGCAGAAGTGGGTTGCCACTTGTGCCTCTGCAAATACTTACAAAGGTGGAGTCGGATTACAGCTGGCTCCTTGCTTTCCAACAACTTGCAGGTCATGTTGCCTGGGAATCCCCACTGCTGCAGAGATCTGTTGGCGGCTGGTTGGACAGCCTTAACCAGCCACAACTACCGCTGCTGTGAATACATATCTCTGCAGCTGTGAAGATTACAATCTATAACTGGAGTTGTGGTGCATGACTTAGTCCCAAATGGCTTTATGAATCCTGCCCAAAAGTATAAAAATATTTTGCATGCACGTGTGGAGCTCTTAGTGCTAATGTTTCCACTGTAAATTCTACTCACTTACCACATCTCATTTTAAAAAGTTACATATATGTTACAATTAATTTCTTACCTTTCTTTGGAACTGTCCTCTGGACATTAAATTTCCTGTTGCACTATACAGGTTATGTTACCTTACGCTGCACGAAAACCAATTCCTTTTCCCTGAATCTAGAATGCACTTTTGGAACATTCAACCTTTTTTTTTTTTATTTCTTGTAACACACTTCACCATGTTATTTTGCTCAAGGAGGAACATATGTTTTGATAATAGATGGTGACTATTGACCTGCATTACTGCAACTATATCACTTGTTTTATTGCCACTTTCCCTATCCTACCAGCATCCTATCTGCTCCTGCTGGGGATACTAACATTCAAACATTGGTATCTCACTGAGATACCCAGCATAAGGACTTGCTAAAATGGAGTACATCCCTGTATTACAATAGTACTGCTGCAGTTGCTGGCACTGTACCCTGGTGTAGTACATGACACGGTGCGTGAATTCTCTCAGTTCCAACCCACATTTATTGGTGAGACACCACCATCCCCACCAATCCCTATGGGACAAGGCTAGCAGCTTACTGGCATGGACATGCATACAACCACAGCAGTTTGTTGTAAAACCCTGACACTAACAGGCATGTTTTACCAAACGTACTTTAAATCAACCCCTGATCACCATAAACAGCCTGGTCAGAACAATAAGACCAATATCAAAAAGAATGAGCAGTACTAATAGCTTCCTTGAAAAACTAATCCTGCTGTTACTTTTATGCTCAGGAAATGTGGAGGTCAACCCAGAGTCCCTCCCATCACCTCACCCACAGATTTCGCAGCAGCTCCAGGTCTAAAAATTATGTTAATTAACACATGCAGCCTTCTAAAAACTTGACCAAATAAGGATCTGAGCACTCAAACTTACCCTGATGTGCTAGTCATTACTGAGTCATGGCTACATAATACAGTCACTAACCAACAGATCGCAATCACCTCCTATAACATTTTTAGAATGGACAGACCCACTAGGGTGAGGGTAGCCATCTACATGAACTCAAAATTCAATGCAACCAAATGACTATCTGAAACTAAGCATAAAGAGCATGCATGCCTAGCACTAAATATCTTTTCCCTCAACACATCATTCAACATAGTGGGCTGCTATAGACCACCATCAGGGACATGGAAATCTTAACAACCCTTAGGGCTTCATTGAATCCAACACTAGAGAAACCATTGTCCTGGTGATCTGAGCCTGGATTGGCTCACACCAAAAGTAAATGCCCTAAAGGAAATATGTGAAGAGCTTGGTTTTTCTCAACTTGTAACTGAACCCACTAGGATCAACACAAAACACAGGGACAATAGCTCAGTCATTGACCTGATCCTCATGAGTCACCCACATAACATTAAACACACTGCAGTTTTCCACAATGACATGAGTGACCATAATAATGTCATTTGCACACAATCCAAGACAAACACCTCCTGCTCGAAACTCATAACTAGAAGAAACTTTCATAAGTTTGTAACTTGCAGCTTTCTGGCTGATCTAAAATGTGTAAACTGGCAAGATTTCTATCTGGCCACCTCTGTAGATGTAGCCATCTCCATCCCGATCTCTGTCATTACAAATCTGGCAACAAGCATGCCCCATTTGTAAAGCATGAGATTGAGGAAGGAGTCTTACCCTGATTCACTCCAGAACTGAAAGCCCTGACAAGGCATGACAAACTTTGGGCCCATGCAAGGCAAACCAAAGCCACTGTAGGCTGGCAGACTTTCAGAGCCTCCAGAAATGCCTGTACCAAACTTATTAGGATTGCCAAGGCCACCTACTATGTAGAAACTCTAGAGGAGGCCAAGGGCAACTCAGCAAATTTGGCAGACACTCAGAGCAGTCGAGAGGCTATAAGCACTTCCTTACAAAAAAAATCACTACGGATGGTACATGATCACTGACCAAGGTACCATCCTAGCTAATCTGAATACCCACCTCGCCAGAGCAGACTTATCACCTGCA
Source organism: Neoceratodus forsteri (assembly GCA_016271365.2). NCBI lineage: Eukaryota > Metazoa > Chordata > Ceratodontiformes > Ceratodontidae > Neoceratodus > Neoceratodus forsteri. The sequence goes on along the minus strand of CM057450.1, from coordinate 514,214,348 downwards.
GTGGACCTGGCTGCCAACACGTCCCCTTCGGGCAACCATCGCCTAAGAGACCCCACGCCTCCTTTCAGCTTGCCCCAGCTTCTTATAAGCAAGTTGAGATCTCCTCAACAAATTAGACACAAGGAAAAGTGCTGAGGCAGATGGAGTTAAGGCCTTTTTCTAAAATTAGGAAGTCATCTCTTAGCTGCACCTATTATGCATATATTCAGTCTCTCCTCACCCACTGTTCCTTCCTGCTGGAAAACAGCACATATTATTTCACTATTTAAATCGGGTGACTGGAGCGATCTCAACAATTACAGACACATTTTTTTTATTTAGTTGTTTAACCAGGTATAGCACACTAAGCTGAAAGCTTTTTACAGGAAGCGACCTGGGAGCACAAGGAGGTTAAGTGACTTGCTCAGGGTCACACAGTATGCAAGTGGAAGCTGTGGGATTCAAACTCAGATCTGCAGCTCAGAGCCTAGACCACTGCGCTATACTGCTCCTTTACTGCCACTATTTCAATAGTGTCAATCTTGCCTAAAATGATGGAGAAACTAGTTCATGCCCAGCTTAAGGAGTTCATGAAAGCAACAATTTATACAACCCGCTGCAGTCTGGTTTCAGGCAAAAACACAACACTGTTACAGCCCTGGCCAAAGTGACCAACGACTGGTTTACTGCTGTCGATGCTAAGCAATCTACATGTGCCATGTTCCTTGACCTCAGCAAGGCATTTGATACAGTGGACCACAGCCTTCTTTTTCCTGCCTCAAATCTCTGGGTATGTCTGATCCCTCCCTAAATTGGTTCTCTAGCTACCTAACAGGTAGGCAGCAGTGCATTAAAGTGGATGGGTTCTCATCCAGATCCTTTGCCAATCACAAGGGACGTACACAAAGGGTCTATACTTGGGCCTTTGCTGTTAACTATATATATAAATTCCATAGGCAAAGACATTCAAAGTCCAAGCTTCATTTTTCGCTGATGACATGGTGCTTTATATCTCTAAACCTTCACTTCACGAAGCATGTAGGGAACTGCAGTCTGACTTCAACCAGCTGCAGCTCAATCTTGCTTAATCAAAACTGCTACTGAATGCAAGAAAACAAAGGGTATGCTGTTCACTACATCCATCAGGCCATGACCCTAAGTATTCAGAATTATCCCTTCCCATCACAACTGTCTACGGGGACACCCTAAATGTAGTAGATCAATTAGATATCTGGGAGTCTGGCTGGACAGCAAACTGTCATTCAGCACTCACACAGACTGTCTTATTAATAAGCTAAAGCGAGGCTGGTGTTCCTGTACAGGAACAAATTTCTGTTTGCAACAGATATCAGATGCAGATTGATGCAAGCTACCATTCTCCCCTATTGGACGATGCAGATATTATATCTAACTGTGGTTCTGCAAATCACACCTATAAGCTAGACACTGTTTACCACAGAGCACTGCACTTTATAACACATGCTCCACCCAGGATGCACCATTGCTACCTCTATCAAACAGTTGGCTGAACATCCCTTATCCACAAGGCGGACACTTCATATTGACCTCTGGACAATGAAAATGCTCTGGAACAAACTGCCAGAATATATCAGCTCACTTATGCACAGGTCCTAGAGCAAATACGTACTAAGGAACTCTGAACTTATTCTATTGGACTTACCTAGAGTGAGCACAAATCACGCCAAAGATGCCATTAGTTTCATTTTCCATCAGTCTGGAACAAACAGCAAGCAAAACTTAGACTCACTGGGCTTGTCCCTGTTAACTGTTTTAAGATGCTGGCAAAAAAAGAAAAGCTTTACATAGATTGCCACTGTCCCAAGAGCTAAACACCTTCCTACAAATCCCTACCTGGCTCCTGCTACCAGATTTCATCTGCTGACTCCTGCTCCAAGCTTCTGCTAACAGCTTTCATGTCCCTCCACCTTAACCACTCTCACAACATCTTGCATAACAGTTCTACTGCAATCACTCCAGCCCCTGACCCTCCTACCTCTACCCTCCCCTACGTCCTACCACACCCCACTCTCCCATTTCCCCATGCTTTGTTACACCGGCTCTGCTACCATTCATGCTAACTTATCATCTTTTACTTTGATACTAGAGCATGTATTACTCTGAGTCACGTTACTTTTTTTACATGTAGAGCACTTAACTACCTGTATTGACTGACTGCCACTACTGTCAGCACTTTTCTAGTGTTACCAATGCCTCCGTCTTTGTTCTAGAACCTGCTTGTAACAATTTTATACATTTACTTCTATTATGTTACCCCTAAAGTATCCACACTATGTGAACATTGCCTGATACTCTGTGGTCTCATAACCTTCAAACACAAATGTATTACAGACAGTACCTTACTCCATAATAGCCTGCTACTCAAGCTAATTTGTTTGTACTGTTTATGTATGTTTTTATTAATTATTATGTAACTTAGGACCTCCTTGTGAATGAGCTTGCTCAATGGAGTTTATCCTACAATAAAATTGAGCTTAAACTTGAACTTTGAAAATCATAATTATCAATTTCAAACCATACCCAACTTTCAGTGAATAACAATTTAAACACCTATACAAGAAACAATGGCATGTCCTATAATCTGCAATCATGGTTATGTGATCCAATTTATTAAACACCATGTCAAGGCTTCCCAAATCATTTGTACTGGTGTATGCATATCCACACACACCTCGTGAGGGTTTTGCCCCTGCATCCCTGAATAAAGATTATTAACTCCAGGGGTGATTGTCAGAAAGAAGCACAGCCCGCATTTGCAGGAAAAATTAAGTTCCACACCCACAGGCAGTGGCAGAAGTGTAACACTCCTGGTCCCCAGCCCTGAACCCTGTACCTGTTCAGCTAGAGCTAGCCACCTCACCACCGCACCACAGGGCTAGCTTGGCTTGAGTTGGCACAGCAGTCCTCTGCACCTTCCACTATCCTCCCATTCCTTTTGCTATCCTCTCTCTGGTTTTTCTCCCACAGTCTCTTTTTCACTGTAGGGTCATTACCTGCAGGTAGCTCCTTGATGATATAGCTGAAAATGAGTTGTTGTTTCAGCAGTTGCTTATTTTCAGTCACTGTCATCACAGGATACAAATATTAGTGCACTTGTAATGTTTGTGTTGCTTCCTTGTTAATAATCTTGATGCACATCTCATAGACCTCAGTGTATTGCGTGCCTTTGATGTTACATTTGTATGTAGTTGGAACAGGTCAAGCCACCATCAATGGTCACTCCATGGTATTTATAGATGGTGACCTTAATTAGCTGTTTACCTTAAGGTCCTTTATCTTAGTTCACTGTACTCCTTTTTCATTGCCCCAAAACCCTTGCTTTTTTTTTCTTTTATGCTCATTGCCAGTTCTGACATGGTGAACCACTCCAGGGCTGCACAGTAATCAGATTGTATTCACTTTAACCACCACTCCTCTCTAGTCCACCAGATGTCACCAAAACTGTGTGCATAACTTTATTAATTTTCAAACTTGATGGGAGGAACCCTGGCAAAGACTCCAGCTGATGATTTATGGATATGAAATATTATGCCACAGAGCATAGAATCTTTAAAAAAAAATGTTGTGTCTTACTGTGCGGTCTCGAGCATGAAGAAGTCAGGAGACTCAACACCTAAATTGAAAAGATACGCCAAATAGCAAGTATAACAAAATTGATTCTGAAAATACGGTTACCTTATCCAAAAAGGGGAGGCAGGAAAGGTAATTTGACTAGCTGTTCTAATGCTTGAGAAGAAACTACTACTACTTGTAGTAACTTTTCTTCTAAATGCATTCATTTGAATTGCCCAGTAAAACTTGTGTAGAGCCAAAGCAGTAAACTGAGTTGGAGAAGTTAGGATTACTTTTGTAATAGATTCTGAAGTACTGGAACCCCAAATCTAGCATTCTCTTGTGTATCTGAACGATAATGGGGTGTGAATGTATATGCTGTGGGCCATGTGAGTGGCGATACAAATTTCTGCTAGAGGAACATTTCTTGCTGCTGCTGATGCTTCTTTAATCCTAGTGTAGTGTGCTTCAATGCCATCTGTGGGTATGTTATCTGCCTTGGTATAGCATAAATGTATTGCGGATACTGTACAACTTGATATAGACAGTTTAGAGGTTGGATGCCCCCGACACCTCACCATATGTGACAAACAATTGATTGCAGCCATTCCTGATGTCCTTTGTTGTAGATCAGTACATACAGAAGGTTTCTCTACCACCTAATGTATGACTTTTTCCTTCCACTTTATTGGCATGTGGCCTTCTGACATACAGTACACTGGCAAGATAATAGTCATATTTAAGTTGAACCCTGACCCAACGTTGGAAAGAACTGCAAAGTAATCCTTAAGGACTCTTTTCACTATGTAAAAGCAGTTATGAAGGATCAATACAGAATGTCTGTAGCCTGCTGACCTTCCATAAACATTTTATAGCCACCAGAAATAATGTTTCCATGTAATTTACTGTATTTTATATCAGGGTGGCCACAGACTCTAAGCTGCTGGATATTAACTGAGTGAGGACCCAGTCTGGGTTCCAAGCTGGTGCAGGCTTCATCACCGGAGGGTACATATGTAACAGGAAAAGAACCAACACTGAATATGCAAATGATGATTTTCTGAAGCCCTGTGCCTAAATTAAGAAATTGCTGACAAATATTCCTGTAAAGAGTTACTGATGCCTCAAAGAAAACTTCAAAAAGCATAATAATTAGATACAATTCTGCCTGCATTCCATGTATATTTTATGTATTTCTCCTCCCATTATTTATCACTAAGGACATTTGCATTAATATATGATCTTTATCCATTAGAGTTTTATTTATTTATTTCAGTTTAGATTCATACTTTTGAGCCAATGGACTCGATTACAAAGGTTCCAAGTCATGACAAACAAGAGCACAGAAGAGAACATTACAATACCATTAATTACATTGCAGAGAGAATACAAGATTGAGGTTCAAACTACATTAGTTTACAATTTGCAGGAGGAAACAGACAGTTATTTAGAACAACAGTTATTGAATTGAACAAAATGCAAACCAGGTTTAAGGAATGTGGGGCATAACTATGAAAACACTATAAATGTGTGATGCAGCACTTGGAAAAATGCAAGGAATGGTTGGGGCCCATTTCTAAGCAGAGCCATCCTTAACCATTCTGGGCCCCTGTGCAGCCCCTCCTGCTGGGCCCCACCATTCCATTCCTGTGGGTCCCCACATCCAACATATACACCTAACTAACCAACCTGTCCTGTATTAATAAAGCAGTACCATGTCTACTAGTTTAGTCAGCATCTTTTAATTAGTGCCACTGACTGCAGGTAGCCTGTGATATAGGTGCTGGGGAAAGGGAACCTACAATAACGGTGACCCCTTCACTGGCGCATTTTGGAGACTGACTAAGTAGGGTAGGGCAGCTGGATGGGGGGGTGGGTGAATATAGTGACTTCCGACACTATACATCGTGCAGGGGTGGGAGTGAGCATGCAGGGACGGGACATGAGGGTTTGTGCCGTGGTGGTTACCGAGCCAACCACATGGTGAGGTGGGTGGGTTGCCAATGCTGGTCAGCAAGGTATGTGGTTCGGTCTGGGCATTGGTGCGTTTTGTTGCACACTACCTCAACCTTTTTATGTTTTCACCCCCAACATGCACCCCCCGAGTTGAGAATCTTTAGTGGGGGGTGCCAGGCAAAGCCCCTGCATGCCCCCCCACAGAAAAACATTAACACTAAGTCCCTGGCACCATCTTCCTGTGTGTTAGTGTCACAGTGCTGAAAACATTTTTCGGCACTGTGACTTTATAATAATGGCAATCGCCTTTAGGCTTTTGCCATTCTCACATAGAACCTTGACTTTATTGAATTATTTGACTTCACCACTGAAAATGAATCTGACTGATCCTGGAGCAAGATCAATCAATCTTTATTTATCCAGTTGAAACACCATTGAGGCAGTGCCAGTGGCTCAGTAGGTAGACACTCACCTCTGAGGCCAGGAGATCAGAGGGCTGTGGGTTCAGTTCCCACATCTGGCACTTGGGTTAATATCCCAGTACTGACACTATAGTGCAGCATGAGAGGGTTCTGCACTTCTGAGGTGCTGTCTTTCAGATGAGACATTAAACTGAGGTCCCATATGCCTGGATTGGTGGATGTTAAAGATCCCATGGCACTTATTGAAAAGAGTAGGAGAAATTTTATTGACAAATAAACTACAAAACCAAAATCACATTGACAAAAAAATTCAAAAGATTCATGTAACAGGAAAATCAGAATCAGTCACTGATGGTAAGCATTTCCATAAAGCAAACAATGGTTCAAATGACAAACTTCTCAGTTCAGAAAAATAAACATCTTTTTTTTTGCCATTAACTTTTATTGAAAAAAAGAATAATATGAACAGAGCGATACTCCACATAAACAGCAAGTCACAAGGCTCATGATACAACACAGTTTGGTAATTATGAATATAAGAAAATAAATGAGCACCCCCAAGTTAAGTCGCCTCTCCAACCCCCACCCCCAAAAAAATAAACATCTTTTAAATCCTGTTCAATACTGTGAACCACCAGTAGGTGGGACATATCTTTCTGCTGCAAGGTGAAAAGACAGCGAGCAGTCCATAAATGCCATTTAATGATGGTAAACAACAAGTTTAGAGTGTCAATATTCCACTTTTTCCAGGTTGCGGAAAGATACCACACAATAACATCTTACAAGTAACAGAAGTAAATAAAGGTTCTTTCCATCTGTTCGCTAGAAATAACCAAACACCAGTGATATAGGAACAAAGAAAAACAGGTGTTGTATTGTTTTATCCTGATTGACACATAAAGGTCTAGAACACAATGTTTCATTCAGCTGTTTATGCTTATGATTTGCCTTAATATTGATCCGCTCATGACAACTAAGCCAATGTAGATCCCACTTCTTCTGGGGGATGGAGGTTCCTTAACAGTGTGTATAAAGCAGGTAAGGAAGTAGGGAGACATTTGGGAAAAATTACAAGGTCTGCACAAGTGTTATCTATCAAGAAGCTATAAATGGCTTTCCTATTTTGAGTCATAATCATATGGCTAGTAATCTTCCATTGTTTTAAACTGCAAAAGGTATCGCGAATATAAGAAGGGGTAGAAGATACATGTTTAACTTGTCTCAAAGTGTTAAGGTCCCAAAGATGAATCCAGGGTTGACAGGATTGAAAAAATAAAACTCCATCCCACATCATAATTAACTAAAAGTGGTTTAACATTAGTCACAAAAAATAAACTATTATAAAAAATAATAGGTGTATCATATTAAGACCACCTTCCTTGAAAGGTAAGCAGGTAATGGAATGCTTAATGGGATTCAGATGGCTGCCCATAAGGCCTGAAAAAATATACTCAAGTTTGGTTTCCAAAACACATGGAGGAAAACATAAGCCAAAACAAAAAATTGGGAGCAATTGAGACTTTATCAAGTAAACCCTCTTTTTTACTGAGTTTCAGGTGTTCCAAAGAAACCTTGGCCTGTGCTAGGTCTAGTTTGGGAGTCAATTAATAATGTCCAAAGGACCTGAGCCAAAAGAACGCCCAAAATCTTAGTAGGGGTGTCACAAAGTGCAATACTGGAAACTATTACATCATTCGACTGCTGAGATCCAGCATTACCGACACATTTCCAAGTTCAGGAATGCTCCTGAAACAAGACCAAAGGACTTACAGAGATGGAGAGATGCGTCTGCTGAAGGAACATCAGCTACTATTAAACTCATGTCATCAGCATAGGCTAAAACAGAAAGTGGTAAGGAACAAATAGGCCTAACATTGTGTGCTGTAGTAATGGTGCAAGTAAGGGATCAAAAGAAAGATATACAAAAGGGGACTGAGTGGGCACCCTTGTCTAACACCTCTCTTTAAAGGTATCAAAGGACCCTTCCAGCCATTAACAAGAGGGATAGAAGTGGCTGTAGAATATAATAAGCGTAACCAGGAGAGAGTAGTCTCAGGAACCCTATAATGTCTCAAAACCTGCCATAAAATGCATGATTCACTGAATCAAATGCCTGTCTTTGATGCAATGAATACACAAATCTGGACAGTCTTGTATGATATGGGCTGCACCCCATTGGCTCTTGCTCTGCACCAATGGGCATGCAGCCCTACGGCGCTGAGTCAGTCAGCAGGTGGCGGGGTGGCAGGCGGGGTGGGATGCTGCCGCCGCTGGCTGCGAGTGGGAGCGGGGTGGTGAAGCTTGTGGGTGGGTGGGGTGGGGACTACTAGGCACCAGGGATGTGTTCAGGGGGTGTTTATTTATTCCATCCTGTGATCAGGATTTACGGTCCACTGGACCACCAGGGATGTGTTCGGAGGGAGACACATTGCACCCGCGATCGGGCTGGTGGAAGTTAAACTATGCCCGCAGATCGGGCTGGAGGGGAATTAAACTATGCCCGCGATCGGGCCAGTGGGGGTGGTGGGGGAATTTACACTTTTTGCCTGCGATTGGGCTGCAGGGGTGTCAGTCCCAGACAGGCTGCTGCCTGGCAGAGGCGCCAGGCGTAGATCCTCAGGGATCGGCGCACCTGCATGCTAATGGCATGCAAATAGGGCTATAATCATATGCAAATGGCCCCCTGTGCCTTGCATGAATTATGGCCCCATTTGCATGTCACCTTTTGAATATCGGGATTTCTGCATGGCTCAATGGTACTTGCGCCACCACAAGTTGAATGCTCCACTCTGACCACTTGCGGTGGCGCAAGTTCCACTGCACCATGCACAGTGGCTGTGGCCAGGGGTGATATTCAAAGGAGTTGCTCAAAGGAGCAACTCCTTTGAATATCGCTCTGGCCACACCTCTGCACAACTATTTTGTGCAGCGCAAGGGCTTGCTCCACAAAATAGCACAGTTTGAATATCTGGCCCTTTCTGTTTTGTCTTGGCCTTAGCTTTCCTTTTTGGGACCCCACATTGTCGATAGGGACTTCAGTATCTGTAGTAAGTTCAGGGTGAGAGGACTGGACAGAAGAAGAATCAGAGTCTGTGTTTTCAGAAGCATGTCACAGCAATTCATATTTATTGATCAAAGGAAGAGTCTCTACCTCTGAGCCTTAGAGGAAGGCGAACCAAACTTTCTTGAACCCTTTAATCCTAGAAGGTGTAGTAAAAGGGTCAGAAGGGGAGGTTCCATTGTCCTAATGGAGCCGGGGGGTCAAATAGAAGAACCACCTGAAGTAGAACAAATAGGAAGAACTGGGGAAGAAGGAGGGTTGGGAGGTAGAGAAAACTTAACAGGTTGTGGGACAGGCTCAGTCAAATCCTCTCCAGCAGGTACTACAGTGGCAGTGGAAACAACACTATGTGATTCAGCTAAAGTAGTAGGAGGGAGGGAGCGGGACAACTGTAGAAGTAAAGAAGAGGGACCCTTAATGTTAGAGCATTGGGCCACTATAATAATAAGCTGTTGCTCCTCCATCAGCTAAAGTAGGAGAATTATGGGCAGCCCAGGAACATTGCTGAAAAGTATGTCCCAGGTCTTCACATAAAACACAGAGAGGTTCTTCAGTACACTGTGAGCCTGCATGACCAAGACCACCACAAACAGTACATTTAATAGTGTCACAAATGCTGCTGAGATGGGAGGTGGAACCTCACTTATAACAGGCTTTGGCTGTCCAGAATAAACAAAACTCCCTATCCCTGCCTAACAGAAAATTATTGGGTAGGTGTTGAATACCAGTATCAGTAGTCCTGAGTATAACCCTAACCTTCCACCCTCCCGTCCACAAATTTTCCAAATCAAAAATAGCTTCAGAGTCAGAGAGTACTGTACATCTTTGTTTCAGCCAAACTATAATATCATTCAGACTGACACCTTCATTTCTAAACAGAATAGTGACAGTCTTTTGTTCTGGTTTCAAAAAGGAATTGCACTGAAGGTGACCATAAAGGGGTACTTTTCAAAAGGTGAAATTGGGACCAAAATTTCTCTAAACCTTTAAGGTTTTAAAACTTACATTAAAGTGTGATTCATTAGAAACATGTATTAATGCGTGGATATCATAAGCAGCAAATTTCATGGAGTCTTTAAGCAAAGTGCTCCCAACAAAAACCCAATCAGGAATTTCAGGTAAACCCCACAAATACTGTAATCCGACAGCATTGTGTCTCTTAGCCTGTTGGGTCGGAACAGAAAAACAAGATGCATATGTTTTAGTAGATGTAGAAGCAAAAGAAGTCATCCGTTCAGTCCATTGAGGTTATAGACCAGGGCCCTGGGGTGGTAAACTTGGTGAAGAGGGTTGGAGTCCAAAAGGAGCTGCAGGAGAAGTGAAACCAGTAAATTGAGAATTGGATTCTGTGTTAAGTGCAAAGCAGGCATTAGCATGAAGTCCAACTAGTCTTGCACAGGAGAAACAGCTGAGACATCTGCAGGGGTGATCTTAATGGGGAAGGACGGAGCGCTAGGTACCAACAACCGGATCCCTCTCCCACCCTGCCGCAACAAGAGCAGAATCAACTGACCTGTCTCTCTGAGAAACAACCTCTGCAGGGGCAAGTCAGACGCAGAGGTTTGAGGAAGAAGATTGGGGAAACAGCAAGGACTCCAGGAGAAGTTTCAGCAGAAGGAGCAGAAGGAATCGTCAGGCAGACGCATTGGAATGCGGAAATGTCAAAGCTGTCTTTGGACGTCTGGCGCGGGGTCTGCAACAGTCAATCAGAATCAGTAGGCAGCTGCAAAGCTGAGTTCTTAAGTGCTAAAAGTTCCTGTCGCTTTGTAAGATAACGTGTTTCCTCGCAACAGCAAAGTGTCCACATCTGTTGGTCGTAAACATTCGGTATTTTGTAGAGACTCTTTAGCAGATGCTAGCTGTTGCAGTATAGGAACAGACTGGGAAGAAACAAGTGTTTGCTTACTTTGATCCATCGAGATTTCTGAGGGAGGAAATGAACTGGGAGATGCATGCAACTCAGATCCATTAGAAGAAGCTCAAGGGAGAATCAGTGAGGTCTCTGGCAATCCAGAGACAGGGAGGAGACCAACCCCTGCCTCCAACACCTCCATGTCCTCTACAGCAAGTCCAGAGGCAGCCATCTTGGCTGAAAGCCAGGATGTAAGGGAACCTCCTACAGAGTAGGGGAATTTTATTGGGAAATAGACTTCAATACATAACAAAAGCGAAAATGAAATACAGTGAGAAACAGAATACAAACAATCAAACAGCCATGACATACAATTAATCCAATAGCTGTTAAAGCAGTCCAAAGAAATGGGACAAATCATAGTCCATTAAATGTTTCAGGGCTGTACCAACATTCAGAATAATTCATCATGGGTAAGATACTTCTGTTGTAAAATCCAGAGACATCGAGATTACCATACATGATAACGTAAAATACAAAATATAACATAAAGGGTATCACTATGATATCTAACGAAAGTATTAGAAAAGGACCAAACAGTAAAGATGAGTAAGTAATATTCTAAATTCAGGCTCCTGCTAGCGGTCAGCTAAGAAAGACCAAAATAGTTCGTCTATAGTCACATCAATAAATAAATGGCATTGAGTCTCTAATTATTGGTGGCAGGCAGGACAGGGACAATACGCTCAGACAATTGTTTATGTTTGCTATTCCCTTAACCCACAATTTCCCAAATTACCAAACCAAACACAATCCCATACATAAGGAGGGATACGTTTATTTTGTAAATGTGAAGAACAGTCACCTGCCTATCCTACGGGCACTCAGGAAAAACGATCTCAGTAGAACGTTCAGCCAATAAAATGGACCGATAGATCATTTTCCTGTCAGCAGACAACAGTGAAAAAGGGGTAATGTGCCATTTGATAAGTTGTTTTAATACAGTCCGTAATACTATGTGGAACGGCAGAAAGTTTGATAGTAGCCGAGGTGCCAGATTGCCAACTAGGCCTACAGAGAACAAGCCAGTGTTCTAAAAATGTCTTCAAAGAGATTACCAGGGTGCAATACCTTACCAAAATTATATTCTACAAAAGACTACAAAAAAGGTGATAGGGTGGAGCACAGATACCCCACCATCAGCGATAGGTCTATAGGTAATCTCCCACTTAAGGGGTTCAAACGAAGCCCCAAAAAGCTTGAAAAAACTAAAAAAGCCGTGTCCAAAGAAAAATGGAGGGAAATAAACATAACAAATGTAAAGAAAAATAGGGTGAGAATATTTTAATGACTAGAACCTCTTTTTTAAATAATTGCTTGACCTTTCCAATTACCTACCATTCTAGACCCCTGGCACAGCAATATCCCAATTTAGCTTTGCCATATCACCCCATCCAAATAAAGACCCAAAACCTTAATAGGGTCCTAAAGACAGAAATTCCAGCAATAACCCACTAGTCAGGACAGGAGTAGAACCAATAACTACCCCTTTGCTTTTACTGTAGTTAATTTTGGAGCCAGAGAGATGAAAAAAGCTCAATAGAGTCAGTCAAGGCAGAGACGGAAAACCTAGGGGCAAAAGTAACACTAAGTCATCGGCATAAGCTAATACCTTATGAGGAGCTAGAGAGGAATCACATCAAGGCCCTGTAAAGCAGTGTTCCTTTGCAATATATGAATAAAAATATCTATGGTAAATGCATAGAAAACAGGACTAAGTGGGCAACCTTGTCGCCTCTTAGTAACAGCTAACTTTCTCCCAAGTCAGCCATTAACATTAGGGATTAGGACAGCACCATTATACATGCAGAGATCCAAGAAATAAACCATGCAGGGAACCCAAAAGCTTTCAATGCAAGAAATAAAAAGGAATGGGCAACCCGATCAAAAGCTTTCTCCTGGTCCAAACCAAAATGCATCCTTGTAAGGAACCCACCTCCCTGCAGAAAACACCTCCGTAAATATATTAGGTTGTCCTGTTGTTTGCAGCCTGGGACTGTACAAGCCTGGACTGGGTGAAGCAGCAAGGGGTAATCACAGAAAGTCTAGCTAACAGTATTTTACTCAATATCTTCAAATCTGTATTTAATAAACTAAGGGTCTCCAATTACGTAAATCAGACCTATCCCTTTTTATAAAGAAGTAGCAAAATGGCTTCAGACATGGATGGGGCGTAATTCTCGAGCATAAGATAAAACTCAAGAGAATCACCAGCACAGGTCCAAGGGACTGTAAAAGGTTTTATAAAAGCGCTTAAGCCATCTGAGCCAGGGCAGATGTAGAAGGCAACCCTGTACTGCAGTAGTAACCTCAGCCAAAGAAATATCAGCAATCAAGGCCTGCTGTTGGGTAGTAGACATCGTGGGCAACTGTAGTTCATCCAAAAGCGGAAGAACCACCTCAGGTGCCAGTACGAGGTCAGGAACTAATGAAGAAGCCATATGGGTTTCAACCACATGTAAAAGCTCAAGGGGGTCATGGACAGTATGGCCATTTGAATCAGATTAAACCAGAGATCAAACCAGGAATCAATTCATTTTTTGTTTTCTGTAAATGGGTCCAAAGAGTGGCGAGTCATAGAAGTGCCAAACGTAATTCTTGCTCTAAAGATTTTCCCTATCATATTGGAGCCTAACCATCTGCTTCTTTAAAGTGGCTATAAGCACACTATAATCCTGGTTAGTAGTGTCTGATAGAGAAATAAGATGCTGAAATTGATGTCTCAGCTGTAAATATCCCATGTAGTCAGTAGAAGTTTTAAGATGTGCCTGACATTGAAAAAAGATTTCCAACTGCGTTTGGAATCCTCCACCAATCCAAAATGGAATCATAACATTCCAATACTGAAAAGCGAGCCACTTACTCCCGTTCCCATAACCTACAGACCAGAATTTGCCAACAGAGATTCATTTAATCACCACCCATTCTTTTACACCTGGGGCCCCTCCCATGAAATAGTAACTGTAAGAGTACAATGATCAGAAAATTCTATGAGCCAGGTAAAAGTCTGTACAACCGTAGCACCAAGGAGATGAAAATGAAATCAATACAGGTCCTGAGAGGTTCCTAAAATATGTATAACCCTCGCGGGACATAACATCCTATATGCATCCAACAGATGTGCAGTAGAAAGAATAGTATTTAAAGCTACAGAATCACAAAAAGTTTATTCGTGACTAAACCCCGATCAGAAAGAGATACTTCACAATTAAAGTCCCCAACCAAACAACCAATGGGAAGTATACAGGAAAGGTTGTACTTCCTAAAAAGTGCCACATGTTGAGCCTTAGTTTGAGGGCATATACTGTGAGAATCCTAAATGTTCAGATAGAAAAGAAACATCCAAACACAAAGCCCTTCCTGGATGTATATCTAGTAATCTTGAAACGGAAAACTGAGGGTTAGTAAATAAAATTCCTAAGCCATCGCATACATCATCCCCACAGACCAAAGGAAGGACCCGGACCAACAATAAGAGGCATGTTGAAGGTCCCGTGTGATTTCAAACGAATGTCCTGTAAACAGATTACATCAGAGGAGAAGGAACGAAGATGGGGAAAAAAACTTGTTTCTTCTCTCCTTTAATACCATTAACATTTAAAGTGGTAAATGTTAAGGAGGACATTGAACGGAAAGAAAAACAGAAATCCTAACTGGAAAGAAAAAAAGCCACTCAAGGGGCTTCCTGCCTGTCTGTGTCTAGTTCTCTTGCAAATAGAGTCCTCAGAACGGCTATCAGTGTCAGCATTTGGAAAGAACAGATGAGGTATCAGTCTAGTCACGAATCCCCTCAGTATCTTCCTCTAAAGGGAAAAAATGTTCCCGACAGGTACAGGGGCCTTCAGAAGGGAAGGTGTCTGTACTGGAATGTTTTCTGTGAAGTTTTGGAGTCAGACATGGTTTTACCGTCTATTTCGTTTTCTAGGAGGAACTACCATAAAAGGGACTTGGGGGAGGTAGTGGTATCTGCAGTAGAAGGTGTAGGGGATGTAATGGGGTCTGGTAAGGCAGCTAAAGGCAAATTTGTAGCTAAATTTGAGGGAGAGGGTACAGTGAAGGGAGGATGGGAAGAATAATAGTGGGTGTAGAAGTCAGAACAAGGTTGCTCGGACAGATTGAGCAGCAGCCACCTTAGAAGCCAAAGCATGCTGTGCTTGATTGATAAGACCTTCATGGGAAGGACAATCCTCATGATTATGAGAGGCCCAAGGACAACGGCCAGAAGCGTGACCAGTTTGTTCACACAGATTACACTTAAAAAGATTCAAACAGGCAGATGCTAATTAGCCATACTCCAAACAATGGCTGCATCTGGTGACATCACAAGCTGAACTCAGGTGTGTGTGGGAGACACATTTAAAACAAGATCTGGGCTGCCCAATATAAAAATAGAGCACCTATCCCCGCCTAGAAAAATATGCTGGGAAGATGTACAGGACCAGAATTGGAGGAGAAAAGTTTAATTTTCACCTTCCAACCCATGTCCCAAATCTGTTCTCTATCCATTGTAGGGGTAGGGCAGCTAAAATCTCACAGTGTTGCCATAACCAAAAAGGATATCCTTAACATTGACCCCTTCATTTTAAACAAAACTGTAATGGTTTTAATGAGAGGCTTAGTGAGGGAATGGCCTGAAAGGCACCAGACAGGGTCATTCTTGAGGGTATTATACTGAGCCCAGAACCTATCTAAGTTAGATACATTCTTAAAGCTAACATCATAATTGCCATTTGCTAAGGAAATTAGAGCAAAATCTCTGAAGAAAAAACTTAATAGATTTTTTAACAGTGACCTGGCAATAAACAACCTATCAGGATAGTGTTCCAAGCCCCCTTGTACAAAAGCCGAACTGTGTTCCTCCTGGGAGCAGGTTCCCAGTGGAATGAAACAAGTCAGCTAATTTGAACAAAGGGGCCAGGAAGACTTCTCTTGGTGGTCAGCCAGAGCCTCAGGGCTAGGCCCCATCCTGTGGTCAGTAGATACAGTACCTAAAGTAACACCAAAATTGTCATTATGAGAAACAACAGGTACAAAGACAACAGAATTACCCCTGGGTGTAGTGGAGCTCAAGCTGAATCCACGGTGGTGGCCACAGAAGGAGAACACATCTTCTGGTAGGAGGGATCAGAGGTCTGAGTCCAATGTCTAGGGCCGCAGGGACCCAGCCAGCTGCTGAAGGCCTTTCAGGAGACCAAGAAGGTCACGTGAAAGCAACTGGAGGGGTGCAGAAGCCAAGTCCCCCATTTAGTAGAAGGTGGGCAGTCCAAAAATGGAAACGTGGGTTCCACAGAAGAATCATTAGCAGTCACGTGCAGAGACAGATCGAGTAGGTCGCGACAATCCAAGGTGAGACTTCGGGGTTTGGAAGTGCAGGCTCGAGGCAGAAGGAGGTGGTGGTAACTGCAACTGCCGACAAAGGGTTGAGGCAGAGAAACAGGTGCACAAGCTGCAGAATCAGTTGTCGGAGAGCGGAAGAACAGATCCAGCTTCCCATAGCAGGACGTCCACCGGTAACTTGTCCCTACCCGTCCGATTTGAACATCGGTCCTCCTGAATCTCAATGTTCCTTCCATGGTTCCAGGGGAAGCTCGCCATGAGCAGAAAGGCACTCCCAAATCGTCGGACACAGGATGCAGCAGAAATAACGGAGGACTATCCAGCAGCAAAGGAACAGGTACAGAGACAGCATCCAAATCGGTTTCCATACAATCTTCTGCAGCGCAGTCTGGAGACAGATCAGCAGCTGCCATTGCGAGATCCACAGCCTCCTGAGTGGAGAGGATAGAGCCGAGGCTAGAGTTCTATCCTGACAACATCTGCATTCTCTGAGAGTATGAGAACTGGCCATCATAGCAAGACGGCCAGCAATCCTCCTGCAGGAAAGTAGGGAATTTCCCAGTGTCCTGGCCAAATTTCCTCAGTTACTAAAATACCACCAACAACTTAATCTGGTTCAAGGTCAGTTGGCATTCATCTGTATCCCCTTCCCTGGTCATGCCTGAGAATAGGCAGGATTTGTCTAGTGCACTTACCGGTCAACAAAACTAAATAAATAAATAAATTTACAAGGTGGACCTGGGTCAGGTACTGGTACAAATACAAGGCAAAAATAATGATGTAATCTGCTTGTGAGATTTTAATCAGGACTGGGCTGGGCCTAGGTCCTCCTCCTATCCTCCACTACGAGCAAGGCTAACCTTGCCCCCACTAATCCAGGCCCCAACAAAGCTCTCTTCCATGGTTCCTGTAACACACTCTTAGACTAGATCCTGAGTAATAGGAAGGAGAATTTCCTAATGCAGGAGTTCTTCCTGACTCCATAAGCGATCACTGCCTGGTCTTCTGCTTTGGGACTCCACACCTCCTCCTACCCCTGAAGTACTATCTTTTTCCAACTTCTCCAATCTTAACCCTGCTGCATTCTTGCAATATGTAAACCTAGTCAACTGGTTCCCCTCTACATAACCAACAATATCAACATAGCGACTAAGTGGAAGACTAGGTTTGCTGGCCAGTCACCTGCTTCACCTAAGCGCTTTCCCTCTAGGTTGCTTGAAAGGACAGAGCAAAGAACCTTACCAGAGCAAGGGAAAGGATTAAGACTTATTTTGGCTAGGCAGATTTACTGTGTTGTTATTTTTATTTGTACTACAGGGATTGTTACTGTTTGTTGCTAACATTTTATTGCTTCATTTTCTCTGATTCAAATTGTTGTTGCTGGGTATACCTTCTGCTGCATTATTACAAGGTGTGCCTACAGGTGTGTGCTAACAGATTACTGATGTAATCTTCTGATTCAAATTGTCTTTACAAGGTATGTCTTCTGTTACTGCTTTATTTTTCTCTGTAGCAAAGTGTTTCATACAGGGTATATCTTCTGTGAAATTATTGCAGGAGGTGCTTTAAAGGTTTTACAGTTTTATCTATCATTAGGATAAGCTTTCAGGGTTACTGCATTGTTGCTGACAGATTGTTTCTGCTCTTACCTCCTTGTTTCTTTCATCCGTGGTTCTTCTTTTTCAGCAAGGGAAGGGCCCAGCTACCCACCCCATCCCCAACCACCCCATACTACACTCCTTTATAGGGTAGCACAAATGTGACATTTCCTGTGGCAAAGCAGGAAGGTGGATCAGTGGGGTATCCGCACAGTGACCTCATTTACAGGGTATTAGTAATTTAATTTGTTATAACAAGTTATACAAAACAAACAAACAAAACACAAAATCAAACTTTTGCTTTCATTTTCTTCCTTCTAATTACTCTGACCAGGTAATATACCCAGCAACGTATCTGGACTGGATATCATTAACTGCAGGTACTGCAGAACACTTTTCAGGAGGGCAGTTTTACAGGATTTAGGCACTGTCCACATGCTGGGCCATTGATTTCTTAAGGCTCAGCTCCAGGCAGCATGGGCAGAGACAGTGTTCCTCAAATTTATATCAAGAGGAAATATATTATAAGAACCACCGCCATTTCCCCAACATCCAACAGAAGCACCTCAACCACAGAGGGTAGTTGGTCTGGGAGAATGGCAGGTGGTTAGGATGGGCAAATCAGGTGTCCATCACTCTGTGCTCTAGAATATATCACTTCCACAAACCATTTAAAACTTCAAACAGGTATCTGCCTCTATCTCCAAAATCAAACAAAGGGGCAGAGGACACTGCAGAGCTGGACACTGCAGCACAGGAGCTAGCATAACAAAACTCACCCAAAACAGGAACCAAAACAAAAAAGCAAAAGAAAATTCAAAACTTCTGATCATAGGAGACTCCATGATTTGGGGAGTTGATACCTATCTCCAGCCAGGGATAATGGTCAGATGTCTCCCAGGTACATCAGATTGGAGAGACATGACCATATTACTAAAATTGTTCAGGAAGCAGGAGAAAACATTAACATCCTGGTACACATATAGACTAAGATCTCACCAGCTGGTCAGTTGAGGAGACCAAGGAACAGCTGACCAGGCTGGGTGACAAACTATCATCCATTTCATCTGGAATCTCCTTCTTTGAGATCCTTGCAGTCTGGGAGAGGGGCAGATGGACAGAAGGTCAGAGAATGGGAGATAGGGGAGCTGACATGTGGTCAAGGGCTGGTGCCAGGAAAAAGTGCACAAATTTGTAGAAACTGGCAACAGTTTTGGGAGCGAAGTTCTTTAAATTTGATGGACTGCGTCTGACTAAGGAGGGAGTCAGTGCATTGGGACAGAAGTTTGATGTTTTTGCAGAATATTTAAACTAGCAAATGGGAGAGGGTGCAGCACCCCATAAGTCGAATGGGAAGAACACCCATCCCCTCAGCTTGTGGTCAAACAAGAGTTCAGCATGTTTGCAGTTCATTTGCATCAACAGGTAAGGAAAAGGTCCAGCTCCCCATACGATGCACAAGGGAAATGCCAGACCTCATTCGACAACTAACATACTGAAATCTAGTCAATGGAAAATCATGTACACAAATGCTCACAGTCTGGGAAAAAGTTCCCAGACCTGCAGGCAATAATGACAGAGGCTAAACTGGACATAGTAGCAATTAGCAAGATGTGGTTTACCAGTAACCACACTTGGGAGACTTCCGTACCTGGCCATGTACTTTTCAGAAGATACTGAGGTGCAAACAGGGGTGGGGGAGTGGACCTGTATGTCATACAAAGCTACAGAAATTCAGAATGCACATAAGGAGCCAGAAGAACTGTGAGTCACCCTGGAAACAGGAAATGGAACAGCCATAAGAACTGAGGTTGTCTAGAGGCCCCCAGACCAGGGGAGGATGAGACATACTACTGTTAGAAGATATACAAAACATGACAACTAAAGGGAGGTTCTGATAATGGGAGACTTCAACATAGATACAGATTGGTCAATACCAGCAGGAACATCTGCCAGAACTAGACACATGGTAGATTCCCTGCAGGGGAAAGGCCTCAAACAACTGGTACAACAACCCACAAGAGACAGGGCTATCCTAGATTTAGTATTGACTAACAGGGAAAGGATCCCAGATCTCCAGGTGGAAGGTCACCTAGGGGCCAGTGACTATCACATGGTATGGTTCAATTTGGCCACTACAACTAAATCATCCCATTCTAAGGCAAAATATGGGACTTCTGAGGAGCTGACTTTGATAAGATGGCCAACAGAGTTAAGATAGCCCTGGCAAAAAGAAATACAGGTGAGGGTACAGGCAAAGTGGGCAAGCATTAAGGATACAATACTTGAAGCAACCTTCCATTGTGTTATAGAGAAAAGGAAGGAAAAGAAGAAGAAACCACTTTGGTTCTCAAAACAGTAGCAGAAAAGGTCAGAGACAAAAGGCTGGTCTTCAGGAAGTATAAGGGAACGAAGCAGGATGAAGATGGGGAGGTAAACCAAACTTCCCTAAGGGAAGCAGGAAGGCAATAAGGCAGGCAAAGGCCCAAACTGAGAAACACTAGCACAAACAGTAAAGAAGGTGACAAGACTTTCAATAGATGCATTAGTGAAAGGAGAAAGTCCAGAGGGGTATTGCTAAGATCAAAGGAGATAAAGGGGCATGTGAGGAGGAGGACCATGTAAAGCATCTATCCTGAATAGATACTTCTGCTCAGTATGTACTGAAGAGAAGGTAGGGCAGGGCTCACAGCTCAGCACCATGGATACAGGGGAGGGAGGAGGTGAGCACTAGTCCCTTCACAAAAGAAAGGGTCCTACAAGAGCTCGATAAGCTCAGGGTGGACAAGGCAATGGGACCTGATGGCATACTTCCCGGTACTAAAGAAGCTAAGGGTGGAACTAGCAGAGCCATTATTAGAACAGTTTAGTGAGTCTCTGAGCACAGAGAGGTCCCAGAAGACTGGAGAAAGGCTCATATGATCCCGCTCCACAAGAGTGGTAGCAGGGAGGAGGAGGCAGGGAACTTCAGACCAGTCAGTCTTACCTCAGTAGTGGGCAATATTATGAGGCATCCTTAAGGAAAGGATAGTGCAACACCTGGAATCCATAGGAGCACAGGATCAAAGACAGCATGGGTTTACAAAGGAAGGTCCTGTCAAACTAACTCTCATAGATTTCTTTGACTGGGTAACCAGAGTGGTGGACCAAGGGGAGCAGTTCATGTCACCTACCTTGACTTCAGCAAGGCTTTGATACTGTTCCATATAGAGGATTGACTAATAATTTGGGTAGGCTCAGGTGGGTCAGACATTGGTCAACTGGGTGGTCAACTGGTTGATGGGCAGAAAACAAAGAGTGCTGATAAATGGTATAAAGTCAGAAGAGATGCAAGTCACAAGTGGGTACTCTGGGGTCAGTCCTGGGGCCAGTCCTCTTCAATATCTTTATCAGTGACATTGCAGATGGACTGGAGGGTAAGGTTTGTCTGTTTGCAGATGACACCAAGATCTGCAACAGAGTAGATTACCCAGATGGGGTGGGCAGCATGAGAAGAGATCTGGATAAACTAGCAAAATGGTTGGAAGAGTGACAACTGGGGTTTAATGCAAAGAAGTGCAAGATCATGCACATAGTGAGGAGAAACCCTGAAGCCACCTATAGGCTGGGAGGGAGTTGCTGGCAGTCACAAGGGAAGGAAGAGACTTGGCATCATCATCACCAATGACCTGAAATCATACAAACAGACCACTAAAGCAGTAGGTAAGGCTGAGGGGATGTTGGGGTGTATTATGGGGTATCACAAGTCGGAAGAGGAGATAATAATCCCTCTTTACAAGACATTGTTAAGCCCCATCTGGAGTACTGTGTGCAGACCTGGAGGCCACACCTTCACAAGGAAATAAACTAAATTGAGGCAGTCCAGAGAAGGACAACTAAAATGGTGCAGGGACTGCATCAGAAAACATATAAGGACAGATTAACAGAGCTCAGTATGTATACCCTAGAGCAAAGGAGGAGAGAGGTGATATGATAGAAACATTCAAACACCTTAAGGGCATTAACAAGGTGAAAGAGTCTAACTTGTTTCAGTATAAGAAAAATAACAGGACAAGAGGACACAGCATGAGATTAGAGGGTGACTGATTAAGGGGTAATGTGAGGAAGTTCTTTTTCACAGATAAGGGTGGATGAATTAAATGGCCTACCTCAGGAAGTGGTGGATATGAATACAGTGCAGGGCTTCAAACAGGCATGGGATAGGCATAAGGGAGCAGTACAGATGAGTATGAATAAATAGGCCATTGACAGAGCAAAGGCGATGGCATATTTATAAGGTAGAAAAAGAAATGGGCAGACTGGATGGGCCTTTATGGTCCTTATCTGTCATCAACTTCTATGTTTCTATATTTCAGCTCTACCCTGTCTCTCCAGAACCAACATATTCCAGTCACCACGTAGGGGTAAAAGGGAAAGTCACCAAATGCTCACGTGCCCCTACTCCACCTGCTGAAACACAGGGATAACTTGAGCAGTATGGAAGTCCTCCAACATTCAAGCTAACTTCGAGGCCTTCAGGTCCTTGCACAACACCTGTAAAAGGTGATTCCTGCTGCCAAGAGTATGTACTACTGGACCCTGCTCAGTTCCTCATCCTCTAACACTAGGGGTTACTGGTCTCTGAGTAAGGAAATTCTTGGAACAATAAGCCGTTGACTCCAGATGAGATGATCATAAATGATATCCACTGTAATAATCCTCTCACAATAGCTAATGCCTTCAATGACCTATTTTCCATTCTTCCTACCCATACCCCTCTCCCTCCATCTATCATTCATCTGTCCCCCCAGTACATGCTGCTGCTCCCACTGAGCTAGAGCTGGTGCCAGTCACGAGCCAAGAAGTCCTTAAGGTACTTAGGACTATTCCTGAACTCGGTAGCATGGGTCCTGATGGGATAGATCCAAGGATTCTTAGACAGTTTGCCTTTCATCTTGCCGACCCGGTTACCAGACTTTTCAACCTTTCTATCTGCTCTGCTTCGTTCCTTTGATTTGGAAAACTGCCAGAACTATACCTGTGTTTAAGAAAGGAGATGAAAAATCCTATCAAACTATCGCCCATTTCTCTCTGCTTATGCTCAGTAAGCTGCTAGAAAAAATGTTCATTGGCAGGTCTCTGCACACCTTCTTAACTTTAATCCTCAATCCCCAGCACAACATGGTTTTAGGGCTGGGCACAGTACTACTGCTGCCCTTACCCTTTTCACCAGTGATGTTAAATGCAACATGGACAAGGGATTACTTACTGGAGCTGTGTTCATTGACCTCTGCAAAGCATTTGGTATGGTTCATCACCCCTACTACTGGACAAGCTGAAATTGCTTGGAGCCTCTGATTCTAACTTGTCTTGGTTTGGCAGCTACCTTGAAAATCGTTCACAGACTATCTCCTTCTGTGAGGTTCTCTCATCCACTGTCACCTCTGCTGTTCCTCAGGGCTCTATTCTTGGGCCCCTACTCTTTCTCTCTACAGCAATGACAATCTCAACCCTACCCCTCTCTGTAATACCATTATGTAGACTGATGACCTGGTACTTTACTCTGCCTCCAAGTTAATTGCTAATCTCAATCAACAATTATCACTAGCCTTTCAGATCCTCCAGTCTTGGTTTCTTCCAACTATCAAATACTAAACCTATCCAAGACCCAGGCTTTGCTCCTTGGGTCCTCTAAAAAGGCACCGACAGAGTCTCCTAAGCTTCTAGTCCATACTGTGATGGGTCTCTGTCTTGAACACTTTAACTTTCAAATACCTTTGGATAACACTAGACCGGGTCTGGATTTTGCTGCTCACGTTAACGAGTATGTCGCACAGTTAACGCCAAGATCAGTGCAGCCTATAGAGTGCGTCCACTCAGTTACTCCTGCTGCCAGGATCTCTGTGGTGAGAGGTGTGTTGCTTCCACAGCTGCTATATGCTCTTCTAGCACTCTCTCATGCCAGCATGGGGTTTCTTTGTAAGTGGGATATTACTTATAATAACATCTGCAGATTTGCCTTATCGGCTCCTCGTCTTACACATCATTGCCGACTTTACTCTGCCTTAAATTTGGCTGCCTCCTAATGCCCTTCATTCTTATGCACTAGGCTGTTTTGTACACTCTTCAAACAGAACACCTCGCCCCACAGCTCTGAGTGATATAGTTACCCCTGTCTCTCACACTTGTGCCCTTAGGTCCTCCTCCTCCCTCTTGCTTTCAGTTGAACCATGCTCCACTAAAATGGGAGAGCAGGCTTTCTTATTTTACCCTAGGTTCTAGAATTCACTCCCCTTCATGTGAAGACCTCCACATCTCACCAAACTTTTAAGCATGCACTTTTTCCCACCTTAATGCTCCAGGTGACTGAGACTACGACAACGATTTGTGGCTTGCTGCTTGCCCTCCAGCTTCTCTCCTGCCCATTTCTATATGCTACTGTTTATGTTGACTGTCTCTTGTCTCCAGTATGTAAGACATAGGACTTGGTACCTGGAAACTATGCAAGATTGTATGTCTGCTCTAACTTGTTTTATTCTTTCTTTTACCCCATTGATGTTAATTATGCTGATGTTAATGCTGTTTCATGATTTTTATTCTGACAGTTCCTTTGCCTTATGTAACTCACCATTGTCTTTGCTGTATTATTTTAAGCTGTAGCTGTCCCATGACATGCCTGAAAATAGGCAGGTCTTTTGCCTAGTGCACCTACCTGGTCATCACATACAAATAAATAAGAATAGGAAATATGATACAAGGCACCCAAGGCAAGAGATAAAGTGCTGCAATTAGGTTATAGACATACAAAATCACACATGCCCCACAATGTAAAGCATCATGGGCTGCATATGCAAATCACCACAGAATATTATGCTGGTTCAACTTTAAGCAGAAATGCATGGTGCCAAAAGGCCTCTCACACAGTTTGCAAAGGGTGCCAACAGAAGACATAGACATGTGTTTTGTCCTACCAGGACTCATCAGTATGCCTCGTCTGTTTGACACCCCAGTGGAATGAGCAGCTGTCCTAAGATGATCTATCTGGGTTATGTTGTGGTAGACAATTAAAACAAAAACAATTAAAAGACAAAGAGCCTCTGTGTGCAAGCACTGAGTCAATGGTACCCCAAAGGGCATTTGGCCGGAAGCCAAGTTTCAAAGAAATACAAAATCACACATGCCTCCACAATGCAATGCATCATGGGCTACATATCCAAATGCCCTTTGGGGTAACCATTGCCTCCAGTGCTTGCACACAGGGTTCTCTGTCTTTAAATTGTTTTTTTGTTGTAATTGTTCACTACAACATACCCAGATAGACCATCTTAGGGTAGCTAGGTCATTCCACTGGGATGTCAAACAGATGAGGCATACTGATGAGTCCTGGTAGTACTAAGCAGTGTCTATGTCTCTGTTGACACCCTTGCAAACTATGTGAGAGGCCTTCTGGCACCATGCATTTCTGCTTAAAGGTGAACCAGCATAATATTCTGTGGTTATTTGCATATGAAGCCCATGATGCTTTGCATTGTGGGGCATGTAATTTTGTATTTCTTTGAAACTTGGCTTCCTGCCAAATGCCCTTTGTGGGTAACCTATTGCCTCAGTGCTTGCAGTCAGAGGTTCTTTTGTCTTTAAATTGTTTTTGTTTTATTTGAGTTCACAACAACATAACCTATATAGACCATCTATGGGTAGCTGGTTCATTCCACTGGGGTGTCAAACAGATGAGGCATACTGATGAGTCCTGGTAGGATGAAACACATGTCTGTGTCTTCTGTTGGAACCCTTTGCAAACTGTGTGAGAGGCCTTTGGCACCATGCATTTCTGCTTGAAGTTGAACCAGCATAATATTCTGTGGTGATTTACATATGCAGCCCATGATGCTTTGCATTGTGGGGCATGTGTGATTTTGTATTTCTTTGAAACTTGGCTTCCAGCCAAATGCCCTTTGGGGTAACCATTGCCTCAGTGCTTGCAGTCAGAGGTTCTTTGTTTTTAGGTTATAGACTACACATACTATACATTAGCACACAAGAGAATACATATGTACAATATATAAATAATACACAATAAAAATATACAATTTCTACAGTGGATAAGATCATAAGGAAATGGTAGCTTAATTGATAGAAGGAGTACCATAAGTGATTAATTAGTGAAAACAGTTGCAAGATTCCTTAAAGTCCCATGCAAAAAAAAATGTAATGAGGGATATTTTCACTGGTAGTATCATTTTAGGGTTTAAGAACTTAAGTATGGTACAACTACTGTATTCATTTCTATAAGGACAAGGACATCACCAGTGGCCACTCACACCTCCAATACTCTGATTTGCAAGCAAGTTAAACAGCTTAACTTTTTGGAAGTGTGAATGAGAGAATAGATAGGATTATCATGGGACACCAGTAAGGTTGCCACCTGTCAGTTTTTTTTACCTGGCGATCAAGTTTTTAGGGTCCCTATCAGGAAATCCAGTTTTGCTCTGTGCTGGTCAGGTTTCTGAGCCACTTTGAGTGCTCACATACTTTTGAAACAGATTTTGTCATATCATTCATTGTTTCAGCTACATGTCCATGTTACAAACAAGTTATCTTGTCAATATATCCCTTTGTTTGTGAAAGCAGTCAACCTGGGAGGTGTAAAGTATGGCCATAAACACCATTAGCACTTACTTAAACTAATCTTTTCCACTGCAGCAAAGCTGCCCCCACCTTTTGTAACAGTAAAAGAGCCAGTTGTCTTTATTTTCATTTGCTGGTAAACGTTTTCATCTGTAACAAAATTTAGGCATTTTAAATGTTTTAAATTATTTTTTTCCTCAAGAAAAGTATGGGCCCCTAAGGTGCAGGGGCACAGTTGCACATAGCTAAGGCTGGCCATGTTTCTATGGTGCACTATGTGGGGAAATCAGCCAGAGACTGCCATTGTCAAGGGTGGAGGGTGAGGGAAGGTGAAAGGAAAAGGAAGGGAAGGAGGGAGGGAGGCTGTGTAGTCGAGTCTGCTTCTATAGGCTTACTCCCTACTTCAAGTCATAATCCCCAGTTGTGTCATCACAACATGTTGCCATGGAGAGTAACTGTTAGGTCACAGGCAATGCTCTCTGACTTCAAGTAGGAGAAAGCAGCAGGAACAGATAAACTTTTCAGTTGAAAAAATCCTGTTTTCATACAGATGACCTTAGTAATAAATAATGGGGAAGAGGAATACAGCACTAATGCAAAGCAGACTTTATTTGTGAAATGCTATTCCAAAGCCAGATCATAGCGCTTGTACATATAGATGAAACAATAAAACATATATTAAGCAAAACAATAGTCATAAAACCAATAATAGCAGGCAGCAGGAATTTCAACCATCTGGAAATGCCAGGTTAAACAAATAAGTCTATACGGCAGATTTAAAAGCCTTTGAGGTCCATCACTCTCTGATCCAATTAGGTAGAGAGTTCCACGAGATTGGGGCTGCAAAAGATCTAGCTCCTGAGGTTTTCAAACAGACCCTGAGAATCTCTAGCAATCCCTCATTGGCAGAGTGAGAGGGTGGAGAGGACGGTAGGGGCAGAGGAGAGCTTGCAAATGCTGTGGTCCAAGTCCATGTAAGGCCTTGTAGGTCAGTAATCCAATCCTCAAAGGTGATCCTCCAATGAACCACACCCAATGCAGACTACGGAGCACAGGTGTGACATGGAAAGATCGTGATAAGTCGGTCAACAACATGGCAGCTGCATTTTGTACCATCTGCGGTGGCAGAGGTCCACCCCTGGTAGACCTAGGTATAGGGTATTGCAATAATCTAGGCAGGAGGTCACAAGCATGGGGCTCGATGTTGGAAGATCATCAGGCAGGACCTGTGTTTTATCTAGACAATATTCTCAGATGGTAAAATGAGGTCTTGTTGACAGCTGACACCTGAGACTTAAGTGTCAGCCCACCATCAAGTATAATACCCAGATTTTGCACCTGGTCAGAGGCTGTCAGCTGGCTGCCCCAGCCACAGTCTAGATGGCGTAACAGATGACCCTCTACCAGATGATCTGGGTCCACAATCAATACCTCAGTGTTATCTGGTTCAACCTAAGCTAGCTGGCATTCATCCAAGCCTGAATCTCAGCAAGGCAATTGTTAAAGAATGAAACAGAGTCACTCTGCTTGGGCACAAAAGACATGTACAGCTGTATATCATCTGCATAGCAGTGAAAACTCAGCCTGTACCACCTTATAATGTCTCCCAACAGCAGCATATATACACCGAAACAATGTGGGTGAAAGCGCAGAGCCCTGTGGTACCCCACGTGGCAGGGGAGAGGGTCAGAGGGAAAACAAATGACTCCATTCTCTGAGTACTGCCAGTGAGGAAGGATTGAAACCATTTGAGGACTGTCCTAGGTGCTGCAGTAACACATCATGGTCCACAGTATCAATTGCAGCAGAGAGATCAAGGAGAACCAAGATGGAACAGCTCTTCAGATCTCTCGCTATCAGGAGATCATTAATACCCAAATCAGTGCCGCCTCAGTGCTGTGGCTCTTCCTTAAATCAGACTGGAGAGGATCATGGACATTGTGGTGGTAATATGATCCTCAAACTGCAACATGATTGCCTTCTCAGTAATCATACTCCACAAAAGGCATGTTAGAGACAAGCCAGTAGTTAGCTTAGACAATCAGGATTGAGAGAAGATTTTTGCAGAATGGGGCACACAACCGCCTCCTTCAGAGTGTCTGGAAATACCTCAATCTCCACAGCACCCAACTATCTCAGCTATGACCAGTCCAACTACCTCCACACACCCCATAAGGAGGCGTGCTGGACCTGGGTCCAAACTACAGTAAGTCGGTTGCAAACCCTGATAATCTTCACGATGCCCATGACTGCCAACCAGTCAAAGTCAGACCAGCCAAACTGGGTGCCTGTAATCTGCCACCAATCACCAAAATACCCATTTGAGTGGCTGTACAGATCTTTGCCCTAATGGTGGAAAAATTATCCATGAAAATCAAGCAAACTCATCACACTTATTCTGTGAAAAGCTCCCGATTCTGGAGACAGGCTGGACTGCACAGCCTGTTCACAGCATGGAAGAGCTGAGCTGGTCAATTCGTGCAGTGGCAATCTCCTTGGACAGGAACTCTGCCTTCTTATGGAGACCACCTATTGATAGTCCTTATAATGGAACATCTAAGCTTGTCATCAACCAGGCCGGTTTCCCACCAGTATCACTCCAACCTTCACCAACTTTCCTTAGCTCCCTCAAAGTCCCATCAAACCAAGAGAGACCAAGGGCAAAGGGTGAGAGGGTGAACCCCAGTGCTCCCATATCTATGAGGATTCCCGTATTTTGCAGGAGTTTATGTCAGAAATGGCCTATGGGGAGAAAATCAGTTTATTAATCAATCCACGGGATTGTTGCTTGTGCTACGGGAGAACAGAGGTACACTAATTCAATTTAAATTGACTTCCAGACTCTCACAGAGAGCAAAAGAAAATCTAATTGGTGCCTCCAACCCACACGCTGTGATCTCGCACCCTGAGACTCCTGGGAGCATGTGATCACATGCTGGATGCATCCCTGTTGCATTATGAAAACTAGAGCCACACGTGCCCTCATGACTGCCCAGTGCCGAGACTCAACTTACAGTGCACCCTTGATAGGCTAGCCACTGAACCCCTCTCCTATAAAATCCAGCTCTGTGCCCAAGTAACCATGGGAAGTTTGATTTTGGGAGCTGTACGAGTCGAGAGAGAGTGAGATCCTGATCATCGCGTTTTTGTGAGCAGGGGTGCCAGCAGCAAGCAACTAAAGGAGGAAATTCACTGCAGTGCAGCCGAGAGTCAGCGGGATCAACTGAGTTATCCACCGCGTCCTGGTTCTGTTTCCAGCATCTGTGCAGGGTCAGGAGAGCAGCAGAGGTTTCGGACCAGTCGTGGGCGCGCGGTAGCAGTCTGACACACCAACTCTTAGCAGGTAAGCTGGTATGATCTGATGCCCGTGCACTTCAGTCTCACTAAGACAGTTTATTCTGCTGCAGAGCTTTTCCAGAATCAGAATGCAGGTATTTTTTAGTGTTTTAAGGTTCACGGTTGGTTAGGTATTATTGATGTCCAGTCCGGTGCACTTTTCAGCTGGCTAAGAGAGAGGACTCTTTTGTTTCACCAAACTTTGCATTCTGGAACTGCAAAACTAGTGTTAATTTAACTATGGTGTTTGTTGTGCTAGGAATAAGTCAGTTGGATGTGCAGGCTGCAGAGCTTTTGCCAGAATGCAGATATCAGATTTTTAAAGAATAACAGGTTTTGCTTATTAATGTCATATGTTAATAAAATTATACATGCTTGCAGACCCAGACAAAGGTGGCTGGAGCATTTGAGATGCTTTAACCCATCATATTTTAAGTGATAGAATTGTCAGTACAGTACTATTTATGTTTTGGCAGTGGAATTGCCACCCTAGACAGACAAATGCTGCTGGAAGAATTCCACATTCCACATACACATAAAATTGCACTGTTACTGACTGTAAGAGGAAAAATAGAATTGCTCTGTAACTGGAGTAAGCTCTGAATTAGAATGATTCTAGTTGTGCAATCCGATCCACAAGGGAAAGCTGATAATGACATTATGGCTGTTATGGCAGGATGGTTCTGTGGGGCTTTGGTGGGCATTCTGGCAGTTTTTTGGATGGGTGGACTTACACATAGTGCTAGTGGATACAGAAACTAGAATTGTTCCAATTCTTCATATTCTGCTTCCATATTCATTGATTCTGGTTTTCCTCAAGTCTTGAGACATAATTTAATAATGTAGACCCGACATCAAGATACTTTAGGATTATACAGTATATGCAGGGCCTAATAAAATATGTCTAGTGTTTTACTTGTAGTCCTTGACCCTATGACATCATGAGTGTTGAAGTCAGGGTCACTGGATCTCTAGTGAAATATCAGACTGTCATATTTTATTAAACACATGCTATATTTGATTTATGGAATGACAAAGGCTTGTGCAGTGAAACATCTGGATTTGTTGTTGCTGTCTCAAGGTGGTAACCTGGTTACCAACTTTTTATTTTGGTCAAATTTCAGCAAAGAAGGTTATGATACATTGAAATGAATGCTCATTCTTGCTCATGGTGCTGTATATTAAAATGGGAGGGTGGGGACTTCAAGTGCCTTCATAGAACCCTTCAGAGTGCTTCCATAGTACAGTAGAATAGATATTCATCATGTTTGGGTAGCAGGATCATCATCCTCATAAGTTTTCTAACCATGTGTTACAGTGCAGACTGTGCTGGAATCTTGCATTGTATTCAGATCTGTGCTATTTGTGTGTGGTAGCATGAGGTGGTGAACTTATGAAATCAAATAACACTAACTTGCCAAGAACTCCGAAAGAGATACTAGTGACAGCATCTAAACAAGCATTACTCTTGTCATTATGATAAGAGAAATGGAACTTGATTTGTTGAAGGTTTCAGACTTGTAAAGCTGCTCTATTTTAATACATTGGCGATCAATGCTTAACATTTTTAGGGCTTGAGTTCTGAGTCTACTGTTTTTAAAGCAGCAGAACACTTATTTAATGTCATTATTACTACCAAATGTACATATAAAAGCATTGTACATTGTAGCTACATTTTGAAACATTGTTTCAAACTTTATGCTGTGCAGTGCCACCAATTGTGTATAGCAATACAGAATACTTGATAAACATCTGAAATAAACTTTGGTTAGTGCTTTGAAAATGTGCCATTATTTATATATAGACTTGATTGACAGTCTCCTTCAGGGTACTATGCCTTTTTATAGCATGACACAGATGTTAACAACCTGAACTTGAAGAAACCTCATTGTACTATTTCAGTGCCACATAGTATTTGGGTTTGAACACTGGCTCATTTAGTAAAATGTAGGTATTTTAACATCACTGACCAATAGGGACTAGTATTTATTTTGGGTCATGTGTAGGTGGGTGTCCTGAACTTATTCAATGTCTATGTCATGCTGATAAAGTGGCAGGTGGTAGGGGTACTGCATAGCAATACAGGTGACCCAAGTTCCTACCCCAAGCCATGGAGGTATGGCTGGCAGCAGAAGGGTTTCTGAGGACTCTCTCCTCTAGGTAGGAGGGAGGTCTGTAGTGCCTTGCTATGTGACTGCCCTCTGGTATCAGTCTCCTCTCCAGTTATGGATGGCATGGATTCCTGCAGCATACTACATACTAACATACTAAAATGCCAGCAGAATAGGCCTAATGGTCTTTTGTGTCTGCTCATTTGGTCAGCCCCCACCCTGGGAGCTGACGTTGCTGCCCCTCTCCCTCTCTGGCTTCTTCCTTCCCAGCCCCGGATATTCATGCTGCACTGGTTTTGCTTCCAGAACCCTTCCCTGCCTGTCCCACCCCTCACTGTTTTGCCTCCACCAGCCCCTGGGCAGTGCATTCCATGGCTCCACCACCCTCTCAGTGAAGTAGCACCTCCTCCTTTCTCCCCTGAATCTCCCCCTCCAGCTTCCACCCATGCCCTCTAGTTGCCCCCCTTCTTTGGAGCACCCTGACTGCTTCTCCCTATTTACCCCTTCATGTACCTGAAGATCTTTATCATGTCCTCCCGGTCCTTCTCTTCCAATGTGTACATATTTAGCTCTTTGAGCATCTCCCCATAGGTCCTATCCCCAAGCCCCAAATCATTTTGGTTGCCTCTTCTGGACCTCTCCAGGAGTTCAATGTCCCTCTTAAATGTGGCCTCCAAAACTGCATGCAGTACTTGAGTGCAGCCTCACCAAGCAGTTATACAGTGGAGTATCACTTCCCTCCTTCTGGAGGGAGCCCTCAGTGATGCATCCAAGCATCCTGTTGGCCTTTGCCGCTGCCCTTCTACAAGTCTCTGAGTTGTTCATCTTGACATCCACCACCACCCCAGGTCCCTCTCAGCCATCGAGACTTGTAGCATCCCCCAGGGTGTACACTTGGCCCAGGTTTCTGGCTCCCAGGTGCAGTACCTAGCATTTCCCTGCATTCACACTCAGCGTCCACTTTCTAGAGCACCTTTCCAGAGCCTCCAGGTCCCCTGTAGGGACCACCCTTCCCTCCTCTACATCCTCCTCCACCCCCAGTTTTCAGTCATCTGCAAAGAGACTCATCTCACTCCTGATACCCTTCCTTATGTCAGAGACATAGGCATTGAACAGGAGGGACCCAAGGACCGATCTCCAAGGGACTCCACTAATGACTCTTCTTGGGGATGAGACTATCCCACCAACCAAGACCCTCTGGGTTTGGTTCTGGACCAATTTCTTATCCATCTGATCATCTGGTTCCCCACCCCATTTCTCCCAGATTATTCAACAGGCCCCATGAGGAACTGAGAGAGTCAAAGGCCTCCACTGGTCTACCCAGATCCAAGGCACTCATCACCCAGTCATAGAACTCCACAAGGTTTGTCTGACATGATTTTCCCAGGACAAATCCATGCTGTCTATTGTTCAGGCACCCCAACTTTCCAGGTCCCCATGTCTCTCCTTGATAATGCCCTCCATCACCTTGTCCACCACCGATGTCAAGCTGATGGGCCTGTAGTTCTCTGCCACCTCCCTTGATCCCCTTGTGGATAGGCACTATATGCACTACCTTCCAGTCCTGGGGCACCCACCTTGTCCTCGGAGAGATGCTGAAGAGCTCCCAGAGGTTTTGCCCAGACATCCACCAGTTCCTTCAGCACTCTGGGATGTAATTTATCTGGCCCTGGTGCTTTCTCCATCTTAAGGGACCTGAGGACTTCTCTCACTCTCTCTGCCATGATTTTCACCTCATCTATCTAGTCCCCTGCTTTGCCTTCCCCCCACCTGCCAGTGATGCTGTCCCTCCCCAGACCCACCGATCAGTGATACAAATCACACAGTAATACTCCCTCACTCTTTCCTGTTCTAACTTCCATCTGAGGAGCTTTTTCACTGTAATGGTATGGTTTGCTTTTGGTGGTTTAATTAGTTTATGTGGTCTAGCAGCACAACTGATCTGAGGTGCTGTGTTTGTATTTTGATGGGTAATAATAAATAAATAAATAAGACAGTTACAGTTAGACTGATGGCTCCTGATGTCTCTGAGCAGGCAGGCTGATGAGCCATGACGATATCACTAAATTGCCTAAGCAGGTCAGTGATTTGACAGTTTCAACATAGCTTTCCCCCACAAACAAACTTTGTACTCACTGCTTATATTCCCTGTTATGTTGTGGCTTGCTTTTGGCAGTTTCTTTAGTTTGTGGAATCTGGCTGTGCAATTGGTGGTGGTCTGTGTTCATGACCAGAACTGATCTGGTTTCAGAGTGGGCTGAATATACTAGGCAGGGATGCTGGTTTACTGGAATCAGTAAGCTACATACAGCGTATGCTCAATTACTTTTCACTATGAAATAAGAAAGTAGTTTATACCTGGTTTTATTTATGTTAGGTGATTCTAATGCAACTTACCTGACCTAGGGAGCCAAAATAAGTAGTCCAAAGAGGTGGTGTACATGTCCCTGTAAAATAAAAGATGGCAAAGGGGTCACAAAGGATCCTTAGTTCTTAAGGGGATCAAAAGGATGGAAGGGACAGGAGTAAAATAAAATTATCCTTATCTGATAAGTTGGGTGCCCTCGTCCTGTCAGACCTTGGGGGACAGAAAATAAGTTTGTTAGAAGAAAACACTATAAGAAAGCAAAAAGCACAGTAAAGGTGTGGGTTGGGAAGGGGACTTGGCAAAACCCCTTTTCCCTGAGTAGTGCTGAGTGGTCAGTAAATTACTTACATGAGTGGTCGGACCTCAACATTGAGCTGGGTGACTTGCAGCAAGGCCCTGAGATGAATACCAAGAGACCCCCACTCCTTTTGAAATCAAATTAGTAAGTTGCCAATTCAGGATGCAAAAATATACTGTTCCGTAATAGCATTATTGTGTAAGTGCATTTAATGAGCACTGTATCATTGTACTGAGCTGTGTCAATGGATGTCACTTAAAAATATTGTCATGTCTGTCTAGTTTAGTCCATCTTTACATTTGTTCATTCGTTTATTCATCCTGGTTTCATCTGTTCAATTAATCCTGGTTGGATGCCATCCAGTGGCATACACTGTCATCTCTTCCTGGGGATCCAGAGTTTGATCTTTAGCCTGGTGAGCATACAATCATGCTTTTACACATGCTTAAGAAAAATTCACTCCTTTCGAGATTATGAAACACACAACTGACACCTTATTTATTTATTTTTTAATGTATTTAACAGAACCAGCAGCAGCAGAATCCCACTGATTGATATGTCTTCCACAAGAGTCGATCTGGATCTCTGTTATCACCTTCCACTCCTGCAAAGAAAATGAGGCATCATCAGAGCTACAGGAAAGACTTGGAACTTGAACCAGAATTCAAAGGATGGCTCCAGAAGAGTGACAAGGGGAAGAACATGCATTTTGCATGTAAGTATATACACGATTTTAAGATGCATTTGTTGGGGCTGCAAAATGTGTGAGGTGATGCACAGAAGTATTGGAGTACATGCACTGTTAAAATAGATGGCTAGTGTAAGCCAGGGTGCTAACTAGTGTAAGACAGGGTGCTAACAGTGTAGTGATCAGTCAGGATTGATTTTGGATGGGTGGAGGAGATTGTGTTTTGTTGTAAATTACAAAACTAATCCTGTCTTTCTTTTTTTCTCTTCTCTCTTTCTCTCTGTAGTCCTTGCAACAAACACATCAAGGTTGCCACTGGAGGAAGAACGATCTTCATGATCATGGCGAGGAGAAAAACATAAGATGCTGCTAACATCACTCTCATCAAATGCATCGGTCAGCAAGTTTTTTGCATGTTCCCTGGATGCTGATGTGGCATCAGCAGAATTGTTGTGGGCAAGGGCTGTGTAAGAGCATCACTTACCATTTGCATTGGCAAATCACATGAATGAGATGTTCCCAGTGATATTCAAGGACTCAAAGATTGCAGAGAAGTTTGTCTGTAAGGAGAGCAAAACAAAATCTCTGTTGGTGAACATTATTGGTGAAGAGCTCAAACTATCTGTTGTTGAGCAAATAAGAAAAATATTTCAGTCTCCTCATCGATGAAAGCAATGATCAGACTGTTACCAAAGCAGCTGGCTCTACTTCACACCCTTGATGCCCAGGGATGGGTGAGGTCATGTTTTACAAGATGCTTGAAGTCCAGGAACACCTTCTGCATCTGGAGTCACATTTGATGCAGGGACCTTGTACAATGCCATTACTGAAGAACTCCAAAGGATGAAATCCCCTAGAAAACATTGTAGGGTTTGGGTCTGATGGAGCCAATGTGATGATAGGGATAAGAAGTGTTCTCTCCAGACTGAAAAAGGAGCTGCTGTACATCTTCAATATTCATTGCATCTGCCATGTTGTCCACCTTGTAGCAAATGACGCTTGCAAAGTGTTCCCTGATGAGGTACAGAGCCTACTTGTATTATTTTAAGAAAAGTGCCAAGAGAATGCAAACCTTTTCAGACCTTTCAGGACTTCACCAACACAAAACCACACAAACTTCTGAAACTGGTCAGACCAGATGGCTCAGTCTGCATCAAGTGGCTGTGAGAATTGTGGAACAGTTTCAGGCTCTGAAGTCTTATTTTGAAAGTTCTAGTGAAAGAAGAGCAATGGTTTTGGGAATTCAGACTGCTTTACGTTCCAGTCTAGTAAAGCTGTGCTTCATGTTCCTGGACTATGCATTACCACGCATTCTAGAGTTCAATCTTCTTTTCCAGCAGGAAAAACAAATATTCCATTGTTCTCCATAAGCTGAAGGTTCTGTACAAAAACTGCTGTCAAAATTCCTAACCACTGTTACTATTCGAGAAGCTGCACAAGTTCAAGATATTGATGTCCTAAATGCAGACTACCACCTTCCATTGGACCAAGTTGCTTTTGAAAAACCGATTGCAAATCATTTGTACAGCAACTCAAGAGGAAGGAAGAAGAAACAGTTCTACAGTTCTTTCACTAGCAAAGGATTTCTGGATGGAAGCATGCCAGCAAGTGAAAAGGAAAATGCCATTTGCAGACTACGATGGTGGCATCTATAAACATCTGGAGGCACTAAACCCAGAGAAACAACATGTCTCGAGTGCTAAATTAAAAGCTTTGGCAGACCGTTTCCCCAACATTATCAGAACCAGTGATGAAGTCAGGGATCAACTTGATGATGAAGTATTGGAATATGAAATGATGACCTTCCCAGAGGAAAAGACCACCTTGCCAATTGACTAGTATTGGCAGCACATCAGAAACCTGAAGAAACCCAGGAATCCAAGTTTCTAAGGTTACCCTACTTGGCAGGCTTACATCTGCACTGTAATCCTGCCCAAGGAAATGA
This sequence comes from Neoceratodus forsteri, assembly GCA_016271365.2. NCBI lineage: Eukaryota > Metazoa > Chordata > Ceratodontiformes > Ceratodontidae > Neoceratodus > Neoceratodus forsteri. The sequence goes on along the minus strand of CM057450.1, from coordinate 514,177,142 downwards.
CGATGTGGAGCACTTATTTAGTGATGTGAACTGTACCAAAACAAAGGACAGAAACTGTATGAAACACACTCAATGCACTGCTGCATGTTTCATTCAATAAAACAAGAGGACTGCTTTAAATTTAAGCCAACGAAGACCATGCTGGAACACTGTAAAAGCAAGGACAGATATTAAGGGTGCACATATTTGCATAGTAGATGGGTCCTAAGTAACTTTAAGAAACTTTGCACATCACTCCTCAGGTGCTCATTTTACCCTGAGTAACTTTGCACAATATGACTCCTGGTTGCCCATTTTAAGACTTTATACATATTCACATATATATGCCTGTTTATCTCTTTATACCACCTGTTCAGTATCAGTGCATCCCTTCTACATCAGTTCTTCCCCACCATTGCTAGCTGTCATGTACTTATGTAATGTTTTTAGGTCAGTATTAATTCTTAAAATAAATAAGAACACTTAAAACAGCCAGAATATGTGTTGTAATGATTGTATTTACCATCCTAGTGACACCAATTGCAATAATAAATCAGCTTGGGCATACAGGAAAATCTACAGGAATTTCACCAAGGTTTTACAGGAAAATACAGGAGAAATGAAGGACTGCTACAGGAAAATGCTTTGGCTGATCAGGGAGCACTGGAACCCTGACAGGAGCTATGGAATCCAGAGCAGCCACCGCTGCCTTATGGTAGGCTAGAAGAAGATCAACTGGATACAAGCTAACACTCGATCTCCTGATAGGTCCAGCACCACCATAAGACCATCAGGGTAAAACCCCTAAAGGGCAGTACCGAACCATCTCCATAGAGGTAGGTCTATTGGGGAGCCACAAAACTGAACCCTATAGTGTGGTGATCAGACCACCTGACAGGTTCCATCACCACATAGGAGATCTCCATCCCCAGCAGGAACATTAGATCCAATGGATGACCTTGTCTGTGGGTTGCAGCATTAACCACCTGTGTAAAGCCTGAGATCATTAACTGGAGGAAGTCTTGACCAAAATGTGAGGTTTATCCTCAACCCATGCATTGAAATCTCCCAGCACCAACCATCTGGGAGACTCCAACACCATGTCGATGATGAAGTCCTTGACTTCCTGCAGGAAAAGTCTTCTCACCCTGGTTGGACAGTAGACAAGAAGTATCCTGCAGCCCACACTCGCCCATGATACATTCAAAGGATCTAGTGACCCCAAGTGGCATACCTACAAGGCTCAGTTCCATCTTAAAATAAATGGCTACACCCCTGCCCTCCGATTGAGTCTTGAGCAGTGTATCACTGAGTGCCTGGCCAGAACCACTGACTCTAATATAGTACCAGAATTCTCATTCAGCCAGATCTCGTGATGCATGCCAGGTCTGATGTTCCAACAAGATCCGCAATCACTGCTGTCTTGTTTTAATCAAATAAACACTGAACTGTTCTGTGACCCAAGCTCTTTCTACCATAAAATTTCAGACCAAAATCCAACATCATCTGTGCACATCGCAATGAGAAAAAACTGTATAAAGTAGTGAATTTTCAGGGTTTTCACTATCCAGATCTCAGAATCTGCACATCCAAGCAGAACAAAACTTGACAAATCATGATATCTTCCACAGGAGATAGCACATGCAACATTTCATGCAAATCCATTGAATGGCTACAAAGTTATTAAAGTGCAAAATCTGAGGTTTAACATTAAAATGCCTGCTCAGCCCTAACTATAGTGGTGTGGTAATATGTCATATTTAATGGTTTGGCTAATTCTCATGCTAGTTTTGTAAGACCATTGCATGACTGTAGTTTGGCTGAGCTGACATCTTATTAAACATAGAAACAGAATTTGATGACAGATAAGGACCACTGGAACTATCAAGTCTGCCTTTTCTCCTACCTACAAAATACCCCAGGTTCTACTTGATCTATGGCATCACCTTCTCTTTTTTGGGAAATTCAATATATTTTATTATATTCAAAATGTAAAACAAGACATAACACAGCAACCTACAATAGCAACAAACAACAATCAACCGAGTCACCCCACCCCGGTGGAGTGGATCAATCAAAATCTGGCTAAATATGGACCACTAAGGAGATGCATCTAGGGAAGCACCCTAGGTTAGGAAGGTATAATGATGAACCACTTTTACCATAAAATGAAAGCCTGAGAGCGAAACAATTAAAATTGAAGATCGTGAATCATAAAATGAAGCCATTCCAGAGCACACTAAATCACACACAGAGTGTGCAGCTTGCTCTATGCCTTATTAAAGGTGAGATTCTATTATAAAGACTAGCAATAATTCGTTTGACACTAAGATTAAACAAGAGTTCCTGCAGCCATTCTTGTATGAAACTAGAGTTTGATCCATCCAATGACCAAGAGCCACTTTTTTGACCGATAAGGAAATTGAGGCCAAATAATATCCTCTCTTTCACCACAACCTCACTGTAGTCTCCAATTATACAAATATTTGGGTAAAGCATCCTCTATCCCAAGAAGAGGGTCAGCACTAGACTTAATTAAATTTCATAAAGGGTAAATTTTAGGCGTTCTCAAAATATTTAACAACATGCCTTCAGCTTGCCCACACCTTGTTTATAAAGAGGAATGCAATTTGCCCATTTTAACTAATTTTGAGGTGTAAAATACAGATTGCTCAAAACATGAAATCGAGTAAGCTACAATTTATCCTAGAAAGTGTATATGTAGAAATCTTCCCAAATTGTATGTCATCTAAACATGTTGTAGAAACATTGCATTCCAGTATGGGGATTCTCCATTAAACCTGGGGAATAATCCAGAAAAAAGGAATATAATTTGGAGACTACGTGGTCATGAAACTGTGTCATGTGCAGGAACTCCGAAAAACTGGTTTCCCATGGTATAGAACCAAATCAGTGAAGTAAGAAATGGTGCTGTTGAAAAATCCTAAAAGCTACTCTATTATATAACTGGAAGAATTCTAGAATGTCCATAACAGACATTAAAGCACCATTTTGGAGCAAGTCACACATTCTGACATTTGCTAACTGAGGCAATCAAGTGCCCATCAGGACCCCCATTAAAATTTGAATATTGAATGACAGGCTGGAAATATCTTTAAAGTGCTTTCGTACTACATAAGCATACACAGCTGTGAGTGAACACATGGAGATACCTATTACAGAGTCTCAAAGACCAGCAGGTAATTTCTTATGGAAATTAACAACATAGCTGGGGTGGATAGACTAGCCCTGGTAATCTGTTCTTTCTCCAATTCAAGTCAAATAAGGGAATAATCAGGAGCCCATTTCCAATCAATGGACTGGACCACTTTAAACATTTACTAGTATGGCTAGCAAGATAATATATGGTGAAATCTGGAAGCTGCAGGCCACCAAAACTTTCTAGGAGCTGCAAGTCTATTGTGTAGGCTCTTTTCTGAGTCTTATCCAACCAAATAAAGTCAAAATGCACCTATGAATTTGTTTAAACCATGATAAAGGGAGCCTAATATTGAGCATATTAACTGGATAAAATAAGGAGAGCATTCATTCTGACAATGTTTATTCTACTCCACAGATTCAAGGATAGAGATTTCCATCTCTGTAAGTTCTGCTGAAAATAACTAACAAATCATCTAGATTGAGTTTTTTAATCTTGGCCATACTCTCGAAAAATAATACCAAGATATTTAATCTGCTTGGGAGTGCAGGATAATCAAGAGATAAAACATCTGATTTGAAAACAGCAGAGTTCAGGGCATAACTGCTGATTTATCCAAGTTAAGTTTATACTTAGAAAGTACACTATATGCTTGGATAGTGTAGTGCGGCTGAGATAGTTACTTTGGGGTTGGTCACATGCTACAAAAATATCATTTGCATAGGCAGAGATGTGTAAATTCAAAACATACACTCACCCCTGTCAGATCTGGGTTTCACTTGAGTTTCAATATTAGGTGCTCCAGGTACAAATTAAATAGTATCAATAATCAATAAGAGAATTGATAAGAATGGGGCAGATGGGTCTTTAAGCTAAGGAGGAAGGAACACCAGGGTCATGGGCTAAGAATAGAGGGAAGATTTAGGAGGAAAATGAGGAGACACTATTTCATGGAGTGGGTGGTAGCAAAATGGAATGCACTACCAGAATGGGTGGTATTGTAAATCTGTTGACAGCTTTAAAAGGGCATGGGACAGAGAACAGGGAGAGTGAGGGTGGGGGAGGTGGAGGTGGCAGTGGGATGACAAAGGGAATGGGGTGGGCAGCTGCAAGTCAGGGGTGCTAGCTGCACACTCAAGCAGACTTAGATAGACCGGGTGGTCTGTTTCTGCTGACACATTCATATGTACATATGTTCGTAATATAGGAGATAGAAAATCCCTTATTAGTGCCTGCATATAAGGGAAGGTCAAAGAAAATACTCCATTACAGTAAATTCTGACACTAGGACAGGAAAACATAACCTTAATCCAGCAGAGAAATGGCCATGGAAAACCATTTTTTCAGAGTAACAAACAAAATATTCAGTTAACTCTGTCAAAATCTTTCTCCTCATCCACGGAGATCAGTGCAGCAGAGGTCCCAGAGTCCCTGGACTCAGAGAAAATATGAAGAGCTGACACAGATGATCCACAGAAGAATGATTAGCCATAAAGCCGACCTGTTCATAACTAATAAGTCTGGCCCAGACTGCATGAATCCTGAAAGCTGAATTTTAGACAAAATGTTAATATCATAATTTAGCAATGTTATACAGTGGCATAGTCAGATATTTCCAAAATGTCTGTGATATATCTGGTCTTCAATCTCTCCCAAGTACAGTATATGCCACTTGAGGCAAATTTAGAAATCAATTGTAGAAATGAAAGGAAAAGTGTGACTCTCCCTGGGATTTGAGCCCAGGACCTCAGCAATCATGTTTTAGGTCTTAACCAACTGAGCTATGATAGTTCAGCCAATTAAGCCCCTGAGTTTTGGTCTGAGCAGATAAATTGGGGCAATGCAGGAACTCTCCAGATGCAGGTCCATTCAGAAAAACTGAATAATGCATCCATAAAGAGTATCTACAGCAATGGAGTTATTAGAAATTCAGTCCTCAAAGAAGAAATCCATCCTGCAAAATTAAATGAGTTAACCCAAGTCCAAACAAAAAAAAAAAGAAAATATTCAGTCTAATGAGTAATCAGCTCTTTGCATGTTGAAACCGGTGATGTTCATAAATTCAGGGAGCAGCATCAATACCCATAAGATATTTATATGCACAACTAGGAAGGCGATGGGGCCCAGAGCATGCCTCAAATTCAGAAGCAAAGAACAGTCACAATGGCATTAGTTAAGTTTTAATGAACTGCTTCCGGTCCATAGTATGCAGGAAAACACAGGCAGAAGGATGTGCCAACCATCTGAACAGCCTGGATGAGACCATGAAAGAAAGAAAGTGCAGAGAACAAATCCTGAAGCATTGCTGATCTGGCAAAAAATGATATGGAAAGCCAGTAGAGCTGCAACCAACCTGTCTTCATTCTCAAAACAGGCAGGCATAAGGCAATTCTACTGGGGGCAGGAGGAAGTAAGCTGTTGATTAACTAGAATCTGCAGCTTATCTGTCAGGTAGGGAAATGGGCGAACTGGGTGGGCCAAGTGGTCCTTATCTGCCATCAAATTCTATGTTTCTCTGTTTCTAAAACAAATAGGCTACTGATGATTGCTTAACAGAAATGGACCAGTCCAAGTCATAACATCCTGCCAGTTGCCTTTAGGTACAATAAGACAGCCATAATTTAACAGCAAGGCAGAGAACATTAAAGAAAGTACGGCTCCAATCCCAAACAGGAAAAATCAGGGACTACAAAAACCAAATCAGCGGTCCTTAAAAATCCAGGAAACAAGGTTCACTTCCCAAGCGCTCTTCGGCAGATTCAAAGGTTTTCCAGGATCCATGCAATGAGACCTGAAGATGAGCCGAGTAACGCCTCTAAAAGAATTCCATCTGCAATCAGTTTAGACACAGTAGAATGATAAGCAGCCCTTTTTGCTGCACCAAACTCTGTAAATCTTGTACCACTCTTAAGTGCTGTCCTTCCCAGTACACCTCTTTAAGTTCCTTAATTTTATTTAAATCAAGGATGGAAATGAGAAAGGATATTTTTATTTTATTTTTTTAAAAATATGTATACCTTGCAGGGGTTAAACTGCACTGAGAGAAAGTGGTATTTCTAACATTGGTTCCTAGTTGCATAATTCATAACACTAGAGAAAGGAATGTGTGTGTGGCTGTAAGAGAAATTCCTCAGACGCTTTGATCAGTGAGCCTGTAGCTTAATGGTTAGGCGCTGGGCAACTACAAGAGATCTGAGGTTCGAATCCCAGTAGGCCACACTTTTCCTTTCTCATTTCCATCCTGATTTAAAAATATGTATACCTTGCAGGGGTTAAACTGCACTGAGAGAAAGTGGTATTTCTAACATTGGTTCCTAGTTGCATAATTGTGCAACACTAGAAAAAGGAATGTGTGTGTGGCTGTAAGGAAATTCCTCAGACGCTTTGATCAGTGAGCCTGTAGCTTAATGGTTAGGCGCTGGAGCGGCTACCAGAGATCTGAGGTTCAAATCCCAGTAGGCCACACTTTTCCTTTCTCATTTCCATCCTTGATTTAAAAATATGTATACCTTGCAGGGTTAAACTGCACTGAGAGAAAGTGGTATTTCTAACATTGGTTCCTAGTTGCATAATTGTGCAACACTAGAGAAAAGGAGTGTGTGTGTGGCTGTAAGGAAATTCCTCAGGCGGCTTTGATCAGTGAGCCTGTAGCTTAATGGTTAGAGCGCTGGAACGCATGCATACCAGAGATCTGAGGTTCGAATCCCAGTAGGCCACACTTTTTCCTTTCTCATTTCCATCCTTGATTTAAAAATATGTATACCTTGCAGGGTTAAACTGCACTGAGAGAAAGTGGTATTTCTAACATTGGTTCCTAGTTGCATAATTGCAACACTAGAAAAGAATGTGTGTGTGGCTGTAAGGAAATTCCTCAGGCGCTTTGATCAGTGAGACTGTAGCTTAATGGTTAGAGCACTGGAGCCGGCATACCAGAGATCTGAGGTTCGAATCCCAGTAGGCCACACTTTTCCTTTCTCTTTCCATCCTTGATTTAAAAAATGTATACCTTGCAGGGGTTAAACTGCACTGAGAGAAAGTGGTATTTCTAACATTAATTTTATTTAGAAATTAGACAGTCACAAAAGGGCTCACACACTGGGAAGGTGATGCGTTACCAAGCAAAAGTCACTGAAGCAGGCTGAAGGGGTATCGCACATACCACCACCAAGAAAGACTCACAGATTGCTGCTTAAATTGAGTTGATTTATTTGCAGCACATGCCAGCTGCAGGCTGTAGTGCAGGATATATATTATGTTTGACCCACCTCAGTGTGGGCTTTATCAGAAAATAAATTGTTTCAAACAAGCACATTATTTATACAGATCTGAAAATCACTTGGCCATTCACAAGTCAGTATTTCAGGAATTATAACCAATCAGTTAGCTCCACTTATTAGTATATCTATAATGGCTACTACATCTAATGCAACAAACCCTTTGTGGCAAAACAAAGCTATTAAGTAAACTGAAAAATAAAATGAGAGATCCTACTCTTTGTTGATCAATTTTAAGTAAAACATGATCTGTAAGAGATCCTTCAGCAATCCACCTGTTTGCCAAGCTCCTTCAGGTATCCAAGGTGTCAGGAGGACCTAGGACATGAATCAGAAAAGAAGGATGTTTCTTTTGTTTTTAACTTTTAACATTCTAATCTAGTGCATTTCTACATACTTTAGTAACAAGTATGTATCCATAACTATAGAGACCATCAAGGTATGGATAAACAGGAAAGGAGGGAGAGAATTGGGGAAGGGGGAAAAGGGGGACTAACCTCAGTTTCTACACCCACACAATCAGGGGACTTTAATACCACAGATGGGGAAAACCAAGGAGTACACCATGATCTATCCTTAGACATATGGAAAGACTTCATTACAGCACAGCAGACAGTGCATTGGAACCTGAAGACAATGATAACATGAGGTATTTTGGGGTTCTCCTCCTCCTCCTCCTGGGGTCCTTCCCAGGAGGAGCAACAGATGTACCAGGTTCCAAATACCATCAGAGGGCCTAGACATCCAAAGAGGAAGAGGAGGACATGCAGGGGCAGAGGAAGAACAAGAGGTCGAGGCAGAGGCAACTGGCATACCAGGAGGGACCAACCATTATTGACTGTAATTAATATTTCAGTACAAATTTATCAGATGTCGAAACTGATGTTTTGTCTAAAGGTTTGTCATTTGTCCTGACCAACAGGATTAATAAATTCCAAGCATTTGTTAATATTTGTTGACATGGCAGTCAGCCTCTCTGGTGGCAATATATCCTGCATATTGCTGTTACCACCTCTCCCCTAAAGCATTGTTGGTTAAGATATCATATGTCTAATTTAATTTGCTATGTTATTATGTGTATGTAACTGACATGCTCTTAATGTACTCTATACCCTATCCGATGTATGCTCAGCTAGTGTGTACTCCTACCACTGTATGTACTACTGTGTACTCCTGCCAATATGTTATTGTTGTCTGTAACTAATCCAGGTCGCTCCTGAAAAAGGGACCTCTGGTCTCAGTGAGCTTACCCAGTTATCAAAATCTAAATAAATAAATAAATTGATAAATTTGGCAGGAAACTTAACCTTAAGATTTTCTTTTCATGGGATGGAAATAAAAACAAAGATGTTGACACTATAAGGGATTAGCAACAGGAGGAGAATGAATGTGAGTTGGGGATGATGAAATGGGTGATGAAACTATAAATATACCTAGATTTAAACCACACCCTACATTTGTCTCACCCCACCCTAGTGTCAGCGCATTTCTTGACTGCTGCACAAGTGAACTTACAAATCTATTCAGTACAGCACCTGATTTATCATCCTATCCTCACCAAGGAAGAAAGGAAGCATTAAAATCCCTAGACCAGAACCCCAATATAGCTATCAAACCAGCTGACAAGGGGAAGCACTGCAATACAAGACAGAACTAAGTACACACAGGAGATTGAAAGGCAATTTTCAGACAGGGAATACTACCAATTCTTGAGTTTTGACCCACTACCCAGATAAAACAAAAACTGAGGCAAACCTCCTAGAAGCATTTCACCCTGGGCTCATAGACACAGAAGAACTGCACTTTACTTGGTAGAAAACCATATTAAACCTGCAATATACACCCTCCCTAAGATACACAAAATGCAACTATACCCCAGGCCATCTCATTATTGCTGGATAGGCTGACTCACCGATTCAATATTAAAATATGTTAATAGCTACATCTGTCCCATAGTCCCTGAATTGAGAAACCACATAAGAGACACAGGGCATTTCATATCTATCAAAAGGAAATGCAGGTGGAACAGGAGTGGATAATGGTGACTTTAGATGTAGATGCCCTGTACACCAACATTCCCCATGACAAGGGTCTGGATGCCATGGAGCAATACCTACTTTCCACACAGACATCACACAAAATAAGACCAATTTCCTATTGGATCTTACAGATATAGTTCTTAAAACAATATATATTTTTTGAAAACAGGAACTATAGGCAGGTGAAAAGGAACAGCTATGGGGCAACACTGGCCTCCAGCTATGCAAATCTGTATCTAGGAGCATGGGAGGAGAAATATGTCTATAACAGTCAATTTAGCCTATGCAATGTATAGGCATTTTATTGATGACATTTCTCATGTGGAAAGGTTCAATGCAGGAGCTATCTGACTTTGTTTCCTTTTTGGAGGGTCCAATCCTAATTTACGGTTTAAAGTGAGGGCAGCTAGAGATAAGATTGATTTCTTGGATGTTACCATACACAAAACTAGTGAGGATCCTTAGTGACAGACCTATTTAAGAAACCTACTGATAGGAACAGCCTTTTACATGTGTGCAGTTGCCATCCAGGTTATGTAATTAGAAACCTCCCAAAGGGTCAGTTTGTCAGAGTGAGAAGAAATTGTGGAAGTAATGACAGATACTCAGCTAGGGCTGAGGAACTTTCCAACAGACTCAGGCAGAGAGGCTACAGGAAAAAGACATTGAGAAAGCAAGATCAGTTACAGACAGGACACCCCAATAATCTCTTTTGTTGCCTAAAAGAAAAAGGGACATGATACAATGACTTTTGTGACAACATTTGGCAGAGGCACTGAAGAAGTTGCTAATATAGTCAGAAATAATCTAAAGATTTTCCAAGGCACTCCATAGCCTCAGCCCTGGCTCACCAAGCCATTAGGATCTCCTATAAAGTAGGTTCTACTATTAGGGACCAATTAGTACACGGTTACTTGCGCCCAAAAGATCATGGGTATCCACCAAACATAAGTGGGGAACCAAAAATTTGACAACTGCAACACACGTGGTCTCATGGAAGCTGGATCCGAGTTTAAAAATCCCAAAACTGGGAATATGTAGAAGGTTAAAGGTCACATCAGTTGCAATACTGAAGCTGTGATTTACCTCCTTACTTGTACCTGTGGTCAGTATTATGAGGAAGAACTAAGAGAAATTTAGATTCAGGGTCAGTGATACCTATTAGCTGTCAGGAAAAGAATGAGAATATGCCATGGCGATGCACATTAACTTAGGGATAATAAATCAGAACACAGGTTCAAAGATAGAGGCATCAAAGCTATACCAAAAATGTTATAGGGGTGATGTGGAAGGAGTTCTGAATAAAAGGAACAGGAGTGGATATACAGACTGGATGCACTCAGACCCCTCAATCTGAATGGCAAATTGAGATCTCCACTTGTTTGAAAAAAAAATAACAATTTCATGCAGCTGTAATTGACTTTATCAGCCTCAATGTTAATATCTATGTCTCTTTCCTTTTCCACCCTCTTTCCCTTTTCTGCCCCCAATTCTACCCCCTTCCTGTTTACCTATACTTTGATGGTCTCTATATTTATGGATACATAGCTGTCACTAAAATACGTAGAAATGCACTAGGACAGAATGCTAACAAGTTAAAAAACAAAATAAACTTATCCTTCTTTTCTGATTCTTTTCCTAGGTCCTCCTGACACCTTGGATACCTGAAGGGAGCTTTGCAAACATCAGGTGGATTGCTGAAGGATCTCTTAAAGATCATGATTTACTTAATAATTGATCAACAAAAGTAGGATCACTAATATTTATTTTCCGTTTTCTTAATAGCTTTGTTTTTCCTCAAAGGGTTTGTTGCATTAGATGTAGTAGCCATTATAGATATACTAATTAGTGGAGCTAGCTGATTGGTTATAATTCCTGAAATACTGACTTGTGAGTGGCCAAGTGATTTTCAAATCTGTATAAATAATGTGCTTGTTTGAAACAATTCATTCTCTGATAAAGCCCACACTAAGATGGGTGAAACATAATATATATCCTGCACTACAGCCTGCAGCCGGCAGGTGCTGTAAATAAATCAACTTGATTTAAGCAGCAATCTGTCAGCCTTTCTTGGTGGTGGTGTGGTGTCACCCTTGAGCCTGCTTCAGTTTATTTAGAAGGTGTTGCTTATCTAAAACGTTGAGGAACTTAAAAATAAAGGGTCTGGGTGGAGATCCATCAGGAGGCATAGGATGTAGTGAGTGGTGAGCATGCTCAGTTACATAAGATGGCCCATTTGGTGACAAGCCAGCAAGTTTGACAGACAGCTTTTGTACAAAAGGGATTGGGTTGGAGCCTTCGACTTTTTCCGGGAGGCCAAAGACAAGAATATTATTTCTATGGCTCCTTCAAACTAAATCTTCTAGGCGAGATGTTTTCCCTGAGCACTGTCAGCTCTGGGTCCATCTCTCTAGCCAGATCTCCAATGAATTAATTTGAGCCTTGGTGTCTTACACACAGTTAAGGTCATCCATTGAGATGCACAGGGCTCTGATTGCTGTAGTTAGCCACTGTAATGACTCTTTAAAAGGGCAAATTCCATTAAGAAACACTCCTCAGTTAGTGGCGACATCACTGCCGTTGTGGTAGTTGATGGCCCATTGTAGGTGCTTGGGCCTTAGAGTGCTTAAAAGGATTTGTCAGGGGTTGGCAATGGGTTGTGCTTTAGTGGCGCTTGATCTCATTTTGGATTCCATACTGACAGGAAAAGTCACATTTTGATGTCCAGGAGGCAAATTCAAGCTATAAGTATAATTAGCCTCAACTATCTGACTGGATAAATATAACAATAACTGATTTTCAGATGGGAAGCAGGAGTCGAGTAAAGGAGCAGCTAGTAGGCCTCATGCATCACATGACAGCCACACAGTAAAAGCAGCATCACCTCCTGTTTTGAATTGCCATGGTCCCCTATGTCTATCCCATGCAGTCTTGAATTCCCCACTGACTTTGCCCCATCACCTCTTTAGTCTACCTCTTCCAGTCTCATGTCATGTCCCCTTGTTCTAAAGCATCTTTTCATATGAAAATGCTGCCCTCCTGTACTTTTTATTCCTTTAGCAACCCTGGTAAAGAAATTATTACCAGGGTGTTAGAGAATACTACAGAGCCAGTAGTGCACATGCATATAGGCACTAATGATATTGAAGAAAACATGGCATATAAGTCAAAAGGACTTTGAGACACCTAGTGTCTCAAAGTCCTTGACATATGCCATGTTTTTCTTCCAATATCATTAGTACTCCTAAGTAGAAATATCATTAGTACTCCTAAGTAGAAATTAAGCAGTGGAAATGTACTCTATTCATTTCAGAAATTCTACCTGTGCCACGGGCTGGCCAGCAGAAAACAAATGAAATATTAAGATTTAATGCTTGGTTGCTTAGGTGGTGTGAACAAGAACAGTTTACTTTTTGGAACATTGGCATAGGTTGAAGGAGCATTATGAATTGTATGCAGAAGATGGATTGCACTTGAGTAAATATGGGGTAAAAGTACTAGCAGAAAGGTTTAACAAAAATATTGAGGAGGCTTTAAACTGGCAGGGGGGTCAGGAGATTACTCCGCCCAAAACTGGTAATATCAGGCCTGGAGGAAGTCCCATGACACTGGATGGAGGATCCTATCTATAAATGCTAGGAGTTTAAGACAGAAAAGGAAGAATTGGAATACATATTACATAGTGAGAACATAGCGGTGTGTTCTGTTACAGAAACTTGGTAGAAAGAGGATGAATGGAAACAAATATTAGGGGTTTTCAGTTATTTAGGAAAGACAGAATGGATAAAAGTAGGAGGTGGAGTAGCCATGTATGCAAGAAATTATATACAAGTATCTGAGTGCAGATGTCCCAGGATCAAGATTTTGAACAGATAATGGCTCGATTAGGCCCCCGTAATGCAAAACATATCACCTTGGTAATAGGTTACAGACCTCTGTCCCTTTCACCAGATAGGACTGCTGTGTTCATAGGAAACTTGGAAAAATTAGATGCAGGAAAGGATATTATTAATCTTAGGATTTTAATTTCCTGCTATAAACTGGGAAACCTGGCAGGCAACCAATAGTCTAGAGGCAAGTTCTTTGGAGGTAGTAGACTCTCGACAATGAAAAACGATGTGATGTTTGGCACTGGGGAGAAATATTCTTGACCTGGTCTTATGTAATATAGAACATGCAATTACCGACTGCAGAGTGAGGGAACACTTAATGGGTAGCAACCATAACATGGTTGAATTTTCACTGAGAACAAAAATAGCCCTCAATTGAGGGTTTCAAAGGTTTTACATTAGATCTTGCTGATTATAATTTGCTTATGACATTGGTTAGTAAATGGAATTGGAAAGAGGCATTTGAGAACCAGGATACTATTACGATGTGTGATACCTTTAAATGTTTCCTATTGGAGCTAGTAAAGGAGAATATACCAACTGTTAATGAATACAATTCCAAGTGGAAGATACCACCATGGTTTAATCAAGTAATTCATAAGTCTATTAAGTCCAAAAATAAGTTGTTCAAGTAGGTTATAAATGGGGCCAGGAACTCGGAGAGTTACAAAAAGAAGCTACAGAAGCGGAAAAGCAATCAAACTGGAAAAGAAAAACATCGAGCATAAACTTATAACTAAGGTAGCTGATAACAAGAAAACTTTTTATAATTATATTGGGAACATAAAAAAACAGGAATAATGTCGGCCCCATGGTGTGGATGGGAGAGTAGTTGGTGAGTGGCAGGACATGACCCTGCAGTTCAATAAATATTTTCATAGCATACATCAAAAGGGCTCCACTTTCTTATAATATAGAGATAACCCCAAATAGCAATATAAACATAACTAGTGATATGATACAAAAGAAACTGTCACAGTTAACCCAAATAAATCCCCGGTCCAGATGAAGTCCACACAAGACTTTTGAAGGAATAGCCTAGTTATATCAAACTGCTCCAGACCATTTTCAGCATTCAGTTATAGATGGGGAGGTCCTCAAGACTGGACCTCAGCCAGTGTTACCCCATCCACAAGAAGGGGCTCAAGATGGAGTACTTAATTATAGGCCCATATGCCTAACCAGCATAGTGGGCAAAACTCTTGAGTCTCTGATTAAAGAGATGTTGGAACAGCACCTAGCCGAATGTGGGTATATCGATGTGTCACAGAATGGTTTTAGAAAGGGCAGGTCCTGTCTAACACATCTTGTACAGTTTACGAACCTGTGAGTAGGGCCTTGGACAATGGTATACCAGTAGATATTTTGCATATCGACTTTTAGAAAGCTTTCAATAGAGTACAGTACTATGAGTTGATCCAAACACTAACTGAGATAGGAGTCGAGAGTTACTTATGTGGTGGATACCATTGTGGTTGGGTATGAGGAGGCAAAGAGTCTGTTTAAAGGGCTTCTGATCAATCTGGATGCTTGTGAATAGTGGTGTACTGCAGGGCCTCTCCTCAGTCCAACACTTTAATACATTAATAGCCTCTGTAACAGGAACATCTAAAACCTGGTCATCAAATTTTCCTGATATTATTAAGATTGGGGCATTGGTTACTAATAAGGAGGATGTGGGCAACTTTCAACAAAGTATAGACTTACTGGTAAATGTAGCAGCTGACAAAAATTGAGATTTAATATATCTAATTGCAGGATTATGCACTTGGGATCTAAAACTAACAGATTCCCAAGTATACTAAATGGTCATCATCTTCTAGAGAGTGGTATGAGAAAGATTTGGGTATTTTGATAGATAATAGTTTAAAATTTACAGAACAATGTAAGCAGGTATCAAAATGGTGTTATGGTATACTGGGTGCTATTGCACAGAATATTAGGAGCAGGAGCATGAGGTGCTGATGCCATTGCATGTCGCATTGGTGCACCTCATCTAGAGTACTGTGGCAGCTTCTGGCACTGCATTTGAGGTGGAATGTTGCTAGGCTGGAGGGGATGCAGAGAAGGGCCATGAGGATGGTTGATGGTCTGAAAGACAGCACATATGGGAAAGGTTGAGACACTTGGGCATGTACTCCTGATGTATAGACGACACAGGTGTGATGTGTATGGTGTATAGGGCACATAGAGAGAGTGATCTTTGGGAATGCATGGGTTTGAGTACTAGAAATAGCACAAGGACAGTTAGAGGCACGAGTTTTCAACTTATGGGCAAGGCCTATAAAACGAATAACAGAGGAACTGGTATTCCCAACAGGTGGTCAATAGATGGAATGAACTACCAGAGATTGTAGTATCTTGTACTTCTATGGACCAATTTAAATGATTATTGTATAACTATTACAGTGAAGAAAGATATCAATTTTAGATTAAAATGTGCAGGTAACCAAATGGCTTATGCTACATGTACCTGTGTAAATTCTTATGATTCTTATGATACTTAAGGTCTCAGTCATGTTACCCTCTCTCTCTCTCCTCTCCACCATGGTATACATACTGAGTTCTTTCAAGCTCTCCTCATATGACATCTGGAGAAGGCCTGCACCATTTTGTTGCCCTTCTTTGAACAGCCTCTACCTTATCTATGTCATTTTAGACATGCAGCCTCCAGAACTGGGCAAGCTACTCCAAATGAGGCCTCACTATGACCTGAACAGTGGCATCACCACCTCCTTTCTTCTGCTGGTGATACCTCTCCCTGTGCACCCCAGCATCCTACTGGCTCTCCCCACTGCCTTGGCACATTGTTTATCCACCTTTAGGTCATCAGATATGATCACCCTAGACCTCTTTCCTGCTGTGTGGCTTCTAACAACTCTCCCCCATCATGTATTCCTGCCCTGAGTTCGTGTACCCCAAAGTGCATGATTTTTACTTTTTGCATTGAATCTTAGCTGCCACACTCTGGATCATTCTTTAAGCTTAGCTAGGTCTCCTTTTATTTTCTCCACTCTTCCCAGACTGTCTACCCTATTACAGATCTTGGTGTCATCAGTAAAGGGCATACCTTCCCTCCAGCTCCTCTGCAATGTCACTGAATACATTAAATAGTATTGACCCAAGAACTGATCCCTGTGACACCCCACTGGTCACCCTCCCTACCTCAGATTTTGCTCTGTTTACCACCAATCTCTGCATTCTTTCCTCAACCAATTTCCAACCCAATTCACCACCTTAGACCCAGTCCCAGGTTGCCCAGTTTGTTCACCAGCCTCCTGTGTGGAATGATGTCAAATGCCTTGCTGAAGTCAAGGTAGACCACATCCACTGTTCCCTGAACCACCTCCCTGGTCACCCAGTCAAAGAAGACTATCAGATTTGATTGACATGATTTTCCTGTTGTGAACTCAAGTTGCCTCAGATCCTGTGCTCCACTGTCTTCAAGGTGCTCCACTATCCTTTCCTTTAGTAGTGATTCCATCATTTCCCCACCATCGAGGTCAGACTGACAGGCCTATTGTTATCAGCCTCTTCTCTGCTCACACTTTTGTGAGAGGGACCACATTGGCTCTCATCCTGTCCTCTGGAACCTCTCCTTTATCCAGTGATCTGTTGAACAGGGTTGTCAGTGGTCCAGCCAGTAACTCCTTAATTCCGTTAATACCGTAGGGTGTATCCTGTCTGGTTCCATTGCCTTATCCACCTTTAGTTTATTGAGTTAGTTTAGGACTCTCTCCTCTGTAAATGGACTGCTGTCCACCTCCCTACCAGTCCTGAGTCTTAGCTGTGGTCCCTCCTTTCCCTTCCTCTGTGAAAACTGAGCAGAAATATTTGTTCAGGATCTATGCCTTATTCTGGTCTATTTCTACTCCCACTCCCATGCCTTTCTCCCCTTTAAGCCTAACAATACCTCCCCCAGTCTTCCTTCATTCACTAATGTACCAATAAAAGTCTCATCCCCCTTTTTAACCTGTTTTGCTATTTTTCCTCTGTCCTCACCTTGGCCCTCCTGACTGCTTTCCTGCTTCCTTTGCTTTCTTAGATACATTGTCATGTCCTCTTCCTTCTGTGATTCCTTATATTTCCTGAAGGCTAATGTTTTGCCTATACTGTCTTGGCCACTTCCTGTGATAACCATAGTGGTTTCCTTTCCTGCTTGCTTTTGTCTTTTCCAAATGTAAAGGTTTGTTGCCTTCTGTATGACTCCTTTTAGATGGACCCATAGTTTCCTACCAACACTTTTCTCTCCCACTGCTAGGGCTTCCTAAGACATAACCCCATCTTTGTGAAGTCTGACCTCTTGAAGTCCAGAACACTCTCTTTGTGCAGCATGACCCTGTTTCAGTACTTCTATTGAACCACAATATGTGATGATCACTGGCCCCAAGTGGTCACCCACTTTAACCTCCATAATTCTGTCCCTGTTGGTTAGAACCAGGTCCAAAATGACTCTCTCCTGGGTTGGCTCAAGCAGTAGCTGCTGATTCCAGGATGTCTTTGCCCCTAGCTGTTGCAGTCACTGGGATGTTCCTCAGTTTCTGGTAAATTGAAATCACCTACCAGCAACACTTTCCTTTAACTGACATCTTATGGATGGCTTCCAGAAGCTCTTTTCGATTTCCTCCTTTGTATGGGGTATGTAGGTTACACCTGTTCGAATGGCTGTGCCATTGCTTGATTCTAGGGGACCCACAGTGTCTCTATCCCCCTGCACTCCAAGCACCTTCATCACCTTTATACCCTCGCTGACACAGAGTGCCATTCCCTTTCCTTTTACCCTCCTCTTTATCATGAACAAAGTGTAACCAGTACAGCTATCTCCAGTCATGGTTTGCATTTCACTATGTCTCTGTAATAGCTACACTATCCAGATCAGGCTCAGCTACAAAGGCTGACAGATCAGGATAAGCACCTTGTTGTTCCTGAATATTTTTCCCATTTCATTCATTTCCACTTCATTCCTTTTTTTCTAAGAATATCCACAGATTTGACAGTTTCTGCATAAACTAAACAGAAGTATTGTCATTTAAAGTAATCATTTCTTACTCTACTTACCATAGTACCTTTCCGCCAGTTATAATCTCTGAGATTAACAGAAAGCAACATTCAACAATTTTAAAAACTTGTATTTTGAATTTTTTCTCTGATGGTCCCTGGCATTTTGTTCCATGTGTCTGTGGCAATGATTTTCTTTACTTTTCCCTATTAGTTTTATGGGAGCTGAGGGCAGCCATGCAGACTTCTTTTATTGCTTTGATCCATCTGAATTTTCCCAGAATTCCATTTGGGATTATGTCAATTAGATTTAAGACGTTCAAAGTTGTCTTGGCATTATTAACACCCAGTGACAACACCTCAAAAGAAAATTGACACACATCCACAATAACAACAGGTCCTGCTTTGACAAGTCTTATTTTGAGTGGGGAGGAGGGCAAACATTTTCCAAAGTGGTTAACTTTTACAACCAGTAGCACTTAGATGTTGTGACTAGTACTAGGTCTGACTGATATAATGCCCAGAGGCATTGTGGGAAAATTCCAACAGATCAAAAGCAATAAAAAAGCCTACATGGCTACCCTCAGGGACCACAAAACTAGCAAGGAAAAGTTAAAAAAACTACCAGAGACAGGAACAGAACACCAGGGACCATCAGAGAAACAAACACCCAGTGCACAATGTGGTGTTATCATTTTGCATGTAGTTTTCCTTTAAGTCCCCATTAAATTACTAAGATGATTCTCCCCATTTTCAACTAGGTAACATTGTTCACAGTGCTGTTCTGAAGTCCACTTTAGCTAGACTGGACCCCTCTTTCACTCATTCTGTCTCTTTGCCCTTGACAAATTCCTATATGCTCCCCATTTTACTCTGAACTCTTCCCTTTTCCTCTTCTCTCTTGATGGCAAGTGTCTTACCCTCTGTGCTTCCTTTATCTAGAAATATTGGGTTGGCTGTCTCCCACTGGGTCTTTATTCTCTCCTCTCTTTCCCCTTCTGTCTTTTACTCCCTTTGCAATGCTTGTTCTTGCTTTCTTGATCTCCCCAGTGAAATCTAATTCTGGTCAATCTTCCTTCTTGTTCTGCTTCTGTAAACTGTGGGTCCCTTTTCCCTTCCCTTCACTGTGTTCTTTCCTTCCCACTCTGACATCTCTCTCCATGATTTCTCGATCCACTTTTGCAGTTGCTTCTGATATTGGGATGGAGTCATATTCACCTGCCTCTACCACACACTGATACCAGCACTATCCTGCTCTCCTGTTGCCAGTTATTTCTCCCTGTTCCTTATGTTGTTGTTGTAGTGCTTAGTTCAGTGTTCCTTGCCCATTCCACAATGTACTGTATGGCAATTTAACTCTTTAAGATGTTTTGTAATCATATATTTTGTTATACATATTTCTATATTACTGTATTATTTTTATACCATGTGCTTTGTTCTTTTCTTCCCAACCCTCAAGGCACATCTGGCAATGAGCTGATACCAGCTCAGTATGATTCATGGTAAAACTTAAAATAATAAATTAATTAATTTAAATAATGTCCCAGCCCAAGGATGCATTCTCTTTAATAATGTCCTGATAAGTGTCCTGGTTACAGTCAGGTGGTCTGTGACATACTGTGATAAGAAATACCCTCCCAGACAGTCCTTCTGTCCTAACCCACACTATCTGAAACACTAAGTTACTTTAGTTGATACTGATTTCATGCTTATTTTGATGTTGCACTAATATACAATGCAATTCGTCAACCAGTTGTGTTCTTCATCTCTGTTTGGTATAGCTCATACACCTCCATGTTACAACCCCAGTTATTCTTCTCTGCCTACCATGATTCAATAACTCCTATGAAATCAGGTTGCTCTCTTCACACCTATGCTCCACTCTTGTGGGCCACTTTGCATTGATTTCTATTTAATTCAGGAACTAATACCAACTCCTGGAGCTGTGTGAAATGTGAAATTCTGGTGGTGGAATTCACATGGAATGGTAATCCCTTCTGGAATGTTTTTCAGGATTTCTATTTTATTCGTGGAATTCTGAAAAGCACTTCTATTTAAACCATAGAATAATACTTCCTGGATTATGTAGTCCACATAATATTGTTCCATTGTTTGTGGAAAATGAATCCGTGATTTTCAGTAACTGCAGAATATGATTCCATAGTTAACATTCTGCTTTCAAAATTTAGGAATTCTATTCTGACAGAATTCTGCTGAATTTAGTAGAATTTCTGAAATTCTGCAAAATTCGGAGAAGCTAAATTTAAAATTCCAAACTGCTTTGCTAACTCCTAAAACAGTCCACTTTATTATTCAGACGTCTTGCATTAAACAGTATACGTTTAAGCAATAATGTGTGACAATGGTGTATGTCATGCTGAGATAACATCAAGCCTTGGGTGAAACATCAAAATAAAATTTGTCAGTAGATAAAGACTGCTATGCCCACCTAGGCTGTTCAGTTTGTCCCTTCCTATACTGTCACTGCAGAACCTACCTGATGTCCAACTATTCCACCCACTTTCTACTAGGATTCCTTTGTGCTCATCCTATGCATGCTTGAAGCCCACCACTGATCTTGCTCCCACCTTCATCACTGGTAGACTGCTCCAGGTGTCCACCACTCTTTCACAGAAGAAGTACTCCTCACATCTCCTAATATTCCCAGTTTGTAGCTTTACTGCATGCCCTCTTGTCCTGGTGCATCTTCTCATCTGATAAATACTCCTCTAGTACCTTGTAGGTGCCTATTATGTTCCCTCCCACCTATATTCCAGTTTATACATATAGAGATCCTTAGTCTCTCCTCATAGGGCTTTGGATGCAGTCCATGCACCATTTTAGTTGTCCTCCTTGGACAGCCTCCACCCTGTCTATGTCTCTTCTAAGATGTGGTCTCCAGAACTGGGCACAGTATCACAGTGTGGTATCAACAATGACTGATACAGTGGCAACACCACCTGTCCCTTTCTGATGGTGATTTCCTCTCTGTGCACCCAACAATGTTCTTGATTGGCTTCTTTCTGCTTGTCAATGAATGGGGCCATAGGCTGAGTGCATTCAACACACAAGAAGTAACGTTAGTTCAGCATGGCATACCCCTGGAGTGCATTATTGCTATTATTCAAAACTTCTTTACTGCTCAGATTGCAAATATCAGGAGTATAGAATGATTATGCTCCTTTTTGAACCTTTGTCTGAGATTGGCCTTAGGCGCCTAAGCATATTCATCACCTACCCTGCCTTGTGACCTTCCCAGTGGCCCAGTATGGCCAGCGCTAGCACCATAGAATTGG
Organism: Neoceratodus forsteri; assembly: GCA_016271365.2. NCBI lineage: Eukaryota > Metazoa > Chordata > Ceratodontiformes > Ceratodontidae > Neoceratodus > Neoceratodus forsteri. The sequence goes on along the minus strand of CM057450.1, from coordinate 514,155,506 downwards.
AAAATATGTGGTAGGCGCTGTCCCAGCCATTGCCTCAGTACCTAGCTCACACCTTCTACTAGCAAGTCATGACTCAGCTGCATCCCAGTCCTAATGCAAGCACTCCCTGGGCTTCCGTTGATAGCACCTGACAGGCTGTTTGTTCCCTTTCAGACCTAACCATAACTGTTTTATTCCTTTTTGTGAACTGTGTCAAGAAAAATGTTGTTATCACTCACTTTGTCTGACTGTTTTGATAGCGATACCTAGGTCTTTCTTGTGTTTTTAGGGTAATTAATGTGACAATATTCATCTCTGAATCTCTGTGGTCTAGCCTGCTCCTGCTATTTTATACTGTTAGCTGTGTCTTACTGATGATCCCTAACAAGCTGTTATGTATGTTCCTTGTGTTTTGATTTGTACTCCTATTATGTTTTATTCACATTGTAAATATATCTGTTTGTACTATAATCTGGACTTAACCAGGTCCATCTTGTAAATGAGCTTGCTTAAGATGTCCACCTGGATAAATAAAGATTTGATTTGATTGATTGACTTGATTTTATATGTAAAAGGCTAAGAAAGTTTTATGTGGATTGTTACTTAATTTTGCAATGTGCAGGTATATCTATTAAAAGCATGCACTATATCTCAGTTTCTCCACTAAGTGATGCAGCTACTACATGCTGCTTGCTACAGTGGTGCTGCTTCTACATGATGTCTGCTCTCTCTGTCTCTCCGTGATAATATGTCTCGTATCTTCCCTGCTATTCACCTGCCTGCTCTGTTTCTCTGAAGGTTTTATCCTCCCCACCTGCTCACCTGCTGGCCTGTTCTGAGTCGCCATAGTTTGCCAAGATTTTCTTCCATCTGCTTGCCCACCTCTTATGTGTCACCCATGAAAATTGCAGCTCACTAGAACTGTTCTTTGATGTTTACTTGGCAGTGCCATTCTCCTGGTACAACTGGATGTGTACTAAAAGAAGAAATTTATGAAATTACTGTGACTGAAAATGGAAGCCAGCAATCAGTAAGTTGAGAATAATGCACTTTAAAAAAGCATATGAACTGCTCACAATGTTCATAGGGAAGAGCGAGAACAGTGGGTTAATGCTGACACTGAAGTCAATCAGGGTGATGACTTTATTTGAAATTAAATTGTGTTTTATATTACATGGTAATACAGTATTTGTGCCAGACCATAATGAAGTGATGCTGTGCTGGGATAAGATCACTGTACAAGGAGACTACTAACCAATCAGAATGCTACAAATTTTCTTGACACTGTATTATGCAAATTACTGCATTCCCTCCCTTGACATGTCTTGTTGTTAATGATATTCCTTATATTATCCATTTGATTTTGAGTTTTTGTTGCTCTGTTTCCAGAAGTGCTCCATTGCCCTCTCTTTTCTTCCAGTACCACTTGACCTCCTTCCCCATTAGTATAACTCTCCCCATTCATTTTATTAATCCTTCCCTAGCACCCAAGCCCTTTCCAAATTAGACAAAGCCCATCTCTCCTACAGACATCATTACTAAGCCACAAGTTATCCCATTTTCTCAAGAAGGCAAACTCTTTAACAGTGGCCCAGTTATGCAATCAATCATTAATAATTTAATTGCCATCTGTCTTACAGGTCCAGCCTTCAGCACAGGAAGAATCTCTAAAAAGATGACCTTACACCTCTTCTTCTTACGTCCTCTGCCAGATTTCTGAACTTGTATAATGTCCTCATCTGTTCATCTACCTATAGCATTTTCTTCCTACATATACTACCACTACTGATTTCTCCAAAGGAGATCTAAGAATCCACCAACTCTACCCTTCAGATTTTCTGCCCTTGCTCCTGGGGAACAACAACAAAGAAGTATTCTATTTTGCATTTCCCTCTACAAATGTAAATAATTTTATAATACAGGTCCAGTATTTACTATAATAGTGACCACAGTTCAGTCAACTTTAAAATAATTACATATCATTACTCAAACACAGGGGTCACAGAGGTGTTCCTACACAACAAAACAAATGTAGGCAGTATTAAACAAATGATGGCAAACATTAACTGGGTGAAGCCATTTTTAAGCAAATCCATTGAGGAAATTTGACTAATAATGATAACAAAATCAATGATATATGCACAAACTATGTACTAAAATTAGGACATATATCAATAAGTGTATCAAGCCTAAATGGCTAAATAAGAAAATTAAAAGATTAATAAACAAGAAAAATAAATCCTATAAATCATACCTAGCCACAAGGGATAATACCACATAGCTTAGGTACAGGCAAAATGTAAAGAACATTTAAGCAGGCCATCAGAAAATAATAAAAAATATATATATATATATATATATATATATATATATATATATATATAAATTATACTTGCATCAAGTGACAGCAAAATAACAGCAAATCCTTTTATAGTTACATAAACCTGCTCAAAAACATAAAGGCCGGATATTCAAACTACGCCCAGGCTGTGGCACTAAGCCTGAGTGCAGCTCAACTTTGCTGCACAGGGCTGTGGCCTGGGTCGATATTCAATGGAGCTGCGCTATGGCGCAGCAGCTTTGAATATCACACCTAACCACCCCACTGTGCATGGTGCAGCAGCACTGCACCAGTGCAAGTGGCCAGAGTGGAGCATGGAGATGCGCTAGCGCAAGTGCCATTGTGCCATTCACAGCACCTGCGATATTCAAAGGGGACATGCAAATGGACCACATAATTTATGCAAAGGTGCACAGGGGTCCATTTGCATCTCATTACAGCCCCATTTGCATGCCATTAGCATGCAGGTGTGCGATCCCGACGACTTGTGCCTGGCGCCTGCCAGGCGAGCTAGCATCAGGGACCGACACCTACAGCCCGATTCAGGGCATTTGTGTAAAGAAAAAACCTCCGTCCAATATCCCTGGTGGTCCAGTGGACCGCTATGTGCCCAATTGCAGGCATTTGTGTAGAGAATAAGCCTCCCTCCTATAGCCCTGGTGGTCAAGTGGACCTCTATGTGCCTGATCGTGGGCATCAGTATAGTACCCCCACATCCAATATCCCTGGTGGTCCAGTGGAACAATCACCACCTGATCGCGGGCATCTGTAACACATAAAATACCCCTACTACCCTGGTGGTCTAGTGTACCCCCTCCCCACCCGCCCACTGAGCCCCACTGCCCGCTCCCCCGTCCAGCGGTGGTGGCGGCACCCACCGCCTGCCGCCCGCCACCCACTGACTGACAACTCAGTAGGGCTGCATGCCCATTGGGTCACAGCGTGAGCCAATAGGTGTGAAGCCCATACCGTACTACTCAGTCCAGATATGTGAATGAATCATCCTTGTAACTAGAATAGCAACCACTGTACACTGCAGCTTATAACCCACTTCCTCCAGACTTCTTTGGTAATCTCCTGGACCATTCCTCAAACATGCAGGTTGCCTGGCGATCTTCTTTCGTGGACTCTAAGGCTGACTTAAGGCAAACTTTGTCCTCTGCCTTGATCACCTTCACTAAGTTCATGATGAAACATCCTTTAGAAAATGTTTAAATTTGCATTGGAGGTTTGTTTGTCAGAATAACAACTACAGTAGTTTCACTGTAAGCCTGTATTTGAAGTTAGAGTCATTGTTGTAAAGGTTTTAATTATGCAGCTTGAAGTAAGGAAACTGCAGTACGTACCATTTACTACACATTTCCATGTAATAACTCGGACACTTCAAAATACTTTTACTGACACACTGGTTCAACATTCAAAAGAAAAGCACTGTAGCAATTATGTGGCACTATGTACTGTGTTATTATTACTGTAATAAATGTGAGTGTTTTGAAGGAGTTCACAGAAGTGTGCACTTGGTGGTGGGGAGGGTGTAGAGGAAACAATGCTCCCAATAGTATAGAAACAAGCTGGCAATGTTGCAAGTGGCTAGGTGCATCAAACTAAAACAAAAAAGAAGCTGACTGCACTTTAACCCCCTTCACCTGAGCTGCTCAGAACAGAAAAAATAGTTATACCCTGGCACATCCAGACAATAACACCATAAACAGCAGTTTTTATTCATCACTCACAACAGCGCTACAGATCAGTGTTCTTAGCTTTGTCTGCATCTGTTTGTGTGTGACTGGGTCTCTGTCACATGCTAACTGTTCCAGCACATTGGCTTCATTTAAAGGCACTGTCGGCTTCCTCACTTTACTCAAAAAAAATAACCATTGTGCCTCTAGGCACATACATTTCCAGGAAGTACCACAGAATGCACCTGTACATCCCAAAACAACAGCTTTTACCTAGTTTGTGCAATTTTGCATTAATTCCCTTCAGTCGGGTCCGCTGTCCACCTGAAGCATATCGCCGGAAAAAGCGCATCTGTTCGGAGTGCGGTCCTGAAGTTTACTTTTGCCATGACCATGTAAGAAAGGCATCTATGTGATACAGTGACCTCTAACTAAGTTTTTCTTGCCTCTGAATTACAGAAAGAGGGGTAGTAATGCCGTAAAATAAAGTTTAAAATGGGAGTCAAATCTCACGATGGCAAAGTGAACTGGGACCACGCCTCCCAACAGACACGCATTCTTCCTAGTGATATGCTTCTGGTGGCCAGTGACTTTCATGCAGACCCGACTGAAAGGTAATTAATGCAAAAATTAATAAACTAGGTAAAAGTTGTTGTTTGGGCTCTACATAGGCATTATGTGCTACTACTTGAAATGTATGTGCCTAGAGGCACAATGGTTAAGTTTACTTGAGAAAAGCGAGTCAAAACTGACAATGTCCCTTTAAGCCTCAGTTTTAAATAGTGAGCACACTTTCTCACTGAATACTGCAAAGTACAATAGTTGCAAAGAACATCCTCACAAAATGCTGTCTTTAATTTTTGTGACCCCGATCTCCAAAATAAAGTTACATTAGTTAAAGTGGTATCAAAGGCTCAGCAGGTTGCATGCTTGACTCTTAAGGCCAGAAGGTCAGAAGATTGTGGGCTTCAACATCAGGAACTTGAGTTAAATCCCATTACTGACACTGTGGTGCAGCATGAGGTGCTGCACTTTTGAGGTGCTGTCTTTTGGCTGAGACATTAAACTGAGGTCCCATCTGCCTGTCCAGGTGGACATTAAAGATCCCATGGCACTTCTCGAAAGAGTGGGGTAATTTCTCTGGTGTCCAGCCAGAATTCCCCATTCACTAACAATACCATCAACAGCTTAATCTGATTTAATGTCGGTTGTTTTCCATTTCTAGTCCCCCACCTCCCCTGGGACAAGGCAGACAATTATCACAACTGCCTAGTCCTCCTTTCCAGTCAACAAAAACAAAAAAGGAAAAAACACAAATATATTAATAAATTCCATAATACAGTTAGAAACCTTTTGTTTTCCTGAATTCTTCCACAAGAAACTGGGCCTCCTCCTGAATTGCTCCTCAATACTTCTCTTCCCATCCCAAAATTGCTTAGCGTCATGAGGAAAACCTGCAGAAGCTGCTTCCATCTTTCTCCATTGCTTATAGTAACTCCTGAAAAGTATAAAAAAAAGCATTTCATTATAAAAAGCTAGGGATGTGCAGATATTAATAACCTTATAGTACTATATAGTAGATCATAGCAGTGTCCAAAGGAGTGGTTATTTTGAATAATTTACTATCCACGATGGAAACATTCATTTCAGTAAAATTGACTTGGTAGTAACTCTCAGATGTAATAATGAGATTATCTGTCCCCACAACTGGTGGTGCTTGGAGTGCACCAAATCCGATTGGTCAGACTTTGTCAAACAGTAAAAAATCTGATCCAAGGTCAGATAAGCTTTTTGATCACAGATATCTGGATCAGATCATATCTGGCAGAGTCTGTTCATTCCTGGTATCCAGAGGCATCCCATACTTTACCCATCCCTAGAATAGTAAATAAATAAATACAAATCCTAAAAATACTGTACCTCTTGCCATTTTGCTGTCCAGCATCAATGCTCTCTTACTCCATCCCTGGCAGGCATCCAAATATGTGCACCCTGTCCCTTCCTCCAATGGCAACTGGCACAGCCTCCACTCACCTCCTTGGCCAAATGGCAGCTAACCTGTATGGAAAACAGAGCAGCACAGTTACACATACTGCTCATTCATTCATTCATTCATTCATTGTGTGGTGAGTTTTCACTCAGTTGAATGAATGAATGAATGAATGAATGAACAAACAGATACTAGAATAAGTAGTACTACAGCATGTAATAGTGCTATTTGTGATACAGTTACACAGTGGCACACAGAGGAAGTGAGTGGAGGACTCTGACTGTTGCTGTGGCATTGTGGTTGGACAGACAGTGCTCTTATTTGGCTGCCTATTAAGATAGGGTGATATAAGGTGGTGCCAGTAGCACTCAGGAGTCAGGGGACCCAGTATTTTTTAGTTTTGTTTATGTTTGCTTATCAAAGGCATACAAACATATTGCAGTCAGTCTACATTGTCAGTGGGTTTTGCTAGTTTCCACTCCTCCACCTATCACAGCTTTAAAATACACAATCTCCTATACGGTTCCGCCTGCTATCCACCTATCTCTCTCCACCCTCCGTCTTTTCCTTTTAAGTGCTTGTCCAATCTCCACACTTGAAAATGCTAGGTGGAAGTGATTTTTTATGGGAGTTTGCAAAGTCAATTCCAACTGAATACACAATCCTTTTAAAACAGTTTCTTATAGAGTCAGTTATAACATCATTCCATGACTGACTGATTAAATCACTGCTATTGAGGAGAGTGAAGATTTGTGCTCTGTCATTGAAGGACTGACTGTCACTGTTAATCTCAGTAACAACTTCTGACACAATTTTGTACTTGAAATGTTGTTTTATGCTGTAAATGAAGTGGGAGGGGGTAGGAAATTGGGCAGACTAGATGGATCTCACGGGTCCCTTCTGCCGACAGTGGACACATTTTATGTTCTTATGTAAATAACACCCTGGTCCATAGGCTGTGTGATGGCTGTGAAGTTGGTAGGTAAAAGCAATTTGACATTTTGTAGGGTGAGTGACTTGGGGCTGGACAGTTGTCAACAAGCACTGCCATCTGTCTCTTTATAGCCTCATTTTTTCATCTACCCTTCTCAGCCAGTCATGGAAGATTTTGTATGTTATCCATAATGTGTTAGAAGTTAACTGTGTACTCATCTGGCAGGGCTTCAGCAATCATGCCTTTAAAGTACTGCAGCTATTTTAAGTTTCCTACCAGCAACAGTTTAAACTTCTCAGAATGGTCACTGTTTGCACACTATTATAGAGACATGTTCCTTTGTTTTCTTGTGGCCCAACAAACTTTCATTCTTTAATGATAGGATGCCATCCAGTGTTGCTCTGAAGAGTAATGTAGCCTCATCTGCATTAAAGATGTTTTTCTTCAAAATCCACTAATACTATTGTGAGCAGAGTCTGGGCTTGCTTCACAAAGCAGGCTTGGATCAGGACAAGCTTCAACAAACAGCTGCTTGCACCAAAGCCCAATGCGGCAGGGATCCTGGGCCAATTTTCTATCGATAAGGGTCCCAGTGTCAAAGTTCCATGGCTTGTGGCATCTGTGGCTGGGCACAAAACAGATGGCACACCAGGAGTGTTTGCCACAAACTGCAGGGTAGCCATATGCCACTCTAGACCCTGGTGGTCAAGTGACCCCTCCATGATCCCGATGGTACCCATGAGAGAATGTTATATATCCCTCTGACCTGGTGGATTAGCGTCCCACCCTTGCTGAACCCGATGTTGCCAGAACACTGAGTAAATAAATATAATTTCCCATGCCCCCTGCCCCAAACTCCAACAATGCAAGTACTAATATGGAGTAATAATTCCCTTGCATTGGTGCTATAGATGATCCACCACTCCAGCAGGTAGTGCCCACCACCCTGCTCCACACCCAGCCCAAATCAAAGCTGGTGACTAGCACAACTCCCTCAAACCTCCATGACTGGCCACCAGAACTGTCAATGAGCATACTGTAAAAGTACACTGATCATGTATATATTACAGTACTCCATTGACAGTTCTGTCTGCAACCAGCTGCAGAGGTGTAAGGTGGGATGTGCTGGTCCCTGGCTCTGATTCAAGGCTGGGGGTGGAGTGGGCTATGGTCACTACCTGTTGGGGTGGGGGGCTGTAACGGTCTCATAGTTGGTGGTTTCCTGCACAGTGTTGGCTGTCTAGGCCAGAAGTGGGGAAAAGGAGAACAGAATGCTATGGGAAAAAGTGGCAGGAGGGCATGGATGATCAGTAGGCTCAAGCCTGAACCACTCAGCTAGTGGCACCTGACATTGCTGCTGAGCTACTGGGTCACCTCAACTGCACCTGCAGGGTGATATGGCCTGATGGGCTTTTACCAGACACCTGGCCAGGGCAACCAGGACGGGCAAGACCACACCACTTGGTCGATATGACAAAGGGAGTGAAAGATGGCTTACAGGTTTGGTGTGGATTCATACAGAATTTTAATGGGATATCATTTTGGTAAGAGGACTGGGTTCATAACATGGACTTGGAGTTGTTCCAGATGCAGCAGAGGGACTCGGCATGGGGGATACTTCGGGAAATGATTCTCACAGCCATGGCCAGAAGAATGGGTGAGCAGGGGTTTGACCAAGGACATTACATGGCTGGATATCATGCAGATTTGGGTCAGCACATCACTATGGGGAAGAACTCCATAATCAAAAGTTGACTTTCTGGTGTGACAAAGAGCAGTAGTGGATGTACTCAACAACAGAGGGGCTACATCAGAATAAGTGCTGATGGCAGAACAGAGAGGGATAAAAGAAAGTGAAAAGAAAAAGAATCATTGCTGGGGTATTTTGGCAGCTGGTACTGTTGGGCCTACAGCTCAACATGTCATTTAGGGCTAGGCACATTGATGGGGTACAGAACACCTTAGCTGACAGCCTTTCCTATCTGCAACTGGACAGGTTATGGGCCATTTCCCGAAGGCAGAGGGATAAAAACACCTATTCCATGGAAAGTATGGGACATTGGTTGGAAGGAGCCAAACTGCTGTTTCACAACTCCTGGGCACCCAGGTCCTTGAGGACATATGAAGGGTCTTGGCAGTCATTTCAAGCATTCAGGAACAGCATCACATGGAGGTAAGTGGGCTGGTCACTGATAAGCAGATAGGGAAGTCTATAGTCTATCAATGGGGAAAAGGGCAGGCTCATGCCACTATGGGGTCCATCTGGCCACTCCTGCCACTCTCCAAGGCACTGGAGCAGGTTGTGGCTGACCAGATTGTTGACTATCTTAACCAACACAAACTCCTCTGCCCAGAGCAACATGGATTCTGGGGTGGCCACAGTATCATCAAGGCCCTTCTAGAATTCACCGGGTTCATCAATAACACCTTGGACCAAGGCCACCTAGTAGGGGCATCTTCATTGACCTATCAAAGGCTTTTGATACAGTTCACCATGCCCTCCTCCTTGAGCAGCTTTCTGAAATTGGACTTGCAGTGGAAATCATGGATTGGTTAAGCAGCCTGAGCCTCCACTCCCAACAAGTTAGGACTGGGATGTCCTATCCAATAGCAGACCTTTCAGATCTGGTGTACCACAAGGGTTGATACTGGAACCGCTGCTATTCAGTGCCTTCTTAAAAACCTACTAGTCACTTGCCAGTGCCACATGCTCTTACATGCTGGTGACGCAGTAATCTTTGCCAGCAAAACTCACCTGGAACTCCTCAGAACATATCTCCAAAGTGGCTTCACATTAGCTGAAAAACGGTTCACAGAACAAAAGCTGGTCATGAATTACAAAAGACCAAAACCATGCTCTATGCAACAGCCGAAAATAATCTAAAAACTACTCCTTGGCAATATGGAATGACAGTGGCAGCACCCTGGAACTCGTCCCACACTTCAAATACTCTGGGGTTACAATTGAATCCTTCTTGTCGTATCATGCAGCACATCGACAACACTGCTAAAGCAATCAACACCAGAATCTGCATCTTCTACTGACACAGGCACTGTCTCACTCATGAAGCACTGAATCTAGCAATTAACAGCTCAATTGCATCCCTTAAAAATTATGGTCTGGTAATATACAGATTTGCAACTGACACAATACTCCAATGCATCCATGTTGCCCTAAATAAAGCCTGCCACTTGCTTACAAATGCATCTTAACTAACCATACCTGTGAACTCTATATCTGTGTTGGCTGGTTCCAACTTAATGACAGAATAAGATATCAAACATGCCTTCTTGCCAAAAAGGCTACACAAAACTTGCTTCCTCCTGGAGTTCAGAACCTACTGTCCCTACTGCTAAACAACAGGCAAACCAGGAGCTCCTCCACACAAACCTTCCATGTGCCCAGATACCGCACATCCATGGCACTACATGCTTTCTCCTTCCGGCATCACTCTGGACAAAACGCTACCACTGCTTGATATCTCTGGTGCTTCTACTCTTGGATTCTTCAAACTCAGACTGCATCAACACCTTATTGACTGGAGTTCCTGCAGGTACTGCCGCCAGACACCCCATGCACCAACTGACTAGCACCAGCACTTCCCCATCCCTATCCCTTGGGATAGGCAACCCCCAGCACTTAAGCAATCCCCTCAACCTCTTGTACCCCTATCCTGTCCCAGTCAAACCCCTACCTTTTCCCACACTTCAGTGCTTTCCTGCCCCTCTTCTTGTCTTCCTTCTCCTGTTCCTCATACTGAATGCAGGCATACTTTGTATAGTGTCGCAGCTTACCTGTTTCTGGCTGGATTTTTGTACCCATTGCATTTAATACTATCATTATCTGTTTGCTGAACTTTCATTGTATTATCTGTAAATTGTCCTCAGTCTTTTCTTTTGCCTTGTTGTTTAATGTATTTGATGTGGAACCTCTCAATGAGCATTCACTCACAGGTGTATCCGAGACTTCTTTCTTACTTTACTTTAGTCTTTGGTAACCGGGTAAGGCTTCTAGCACAAGTGCCTGTTTTCAGGGGTGACCTGGGAGCACTGGGTGGTTAAGTGACTTGCTCAGAGTCACACAGTATGCAAGTGGAGGTTGTGAGAATCAAACTCTGGTCTGGTATGCTGGATGTATCAAGCTCGTTCACACCTTGTTCCTCTAACCTCTAGACTATACTGCCAGCCCAATAAATAAATAAATGAAATAAATAATAAATGAAACTAATAAATAAATCATTCTGACAGTGATCAGCATTGTATGCAGCCTGAAAGGGTGGCATGACCCAACCAAGATCATGCTTGTAAAATGAATGTTGCAAGTCCGGGGACGCCTGAATCAGAGGACAGTGGATTTACAGGCAACTGGTCTCCAGTCAATTATTAGGCAGGCTAGTAGCAGTCTTACCTAAGATATGCAAAACACCAGACGAGGCTATTTTATTTCATGCTATATATGTAGTGATGTTTTTGGGACCTTGAGGGAAGCAAGGCAGTGGGTCAGGGAAAGAAGGATGACAGTGGAGGTTTAGAGTGGAAGGATGTAACTTCAGAGCAAGACAAATTCAGATATTAATCAGGAGATCAAAGATGGATCAAGAGGAAAAGGGTGTTGGGTGACTTTGAGGCCAAACTGCGATGCAATGATCTGCCCAGTGCAAAGATTGTGGGCTTATGCCACAACCAGACACAAAAAGCAAGGTCAGCTATTTATGCATGAGGAGGAAAGGAGTCACAAGCTACCACAGCATAGTCCTTCTGAAGAAGGGCATGGAATTTTGGGCAAAGATCCAATGTAGTATTCATCCCATTCATTTAGGACTGGGGTGACATCACAGATGGCCACTGATGGGGGATCCTGGGACAGGTCCAGGAGATAAGACATTGGAAGTCCGGATGTTATAGAGATATATATGACCTTTGAAGGACTAACTGTCTAACCATCTTTTCTTACAGTACATTGCAGGTTAAGCAGGTATGATTTATACAATAAGGGATGAAGTGTGAGGGGGTGAATAAGGGAAGGAGTATTTAGCCAGCATAGCAGAACAGGGCTCAAATTATCATTTTGTCTCCTTACTAGGATGCAACAACCACACTGAAATTTGCATATGTGGGCATTCTTATATTTACTGGGCAAAGAGGTGAGCCGAGAGAAAAGCAGGGGCAAGCTGCTGTATCAGGACATCAGACAGTGTAGGCTGTCATGGAAAGGAATCCGGGATGAAATGAGCACAACTGTTACCCACTCTGTGGGAGATATGAGAGATGCCCCACACCAGACATGGTCATTATATATCTTGGGGAAATGACATTTTGTATAGGCTCTGGTTGGACATTTTTACAAATAAAGCATGACCTGGAAAAAATAAAGCAGTGGTGTCCCTTGGTGACCTTAGTGTGGTCAGATATGATGCCAAGGAGAGTGTGGTAGAATGGGCACAGCCATAAACTATTGAGAGGGCCTGGAGGAAAATGAATAGGAGAGCAGGCACACTGTTCCAGGCTATGGGGGATGAGTCATACTGAGGGAGTAGAATAATGGGTAGATGATGTTTATCAATCAGATGGGTACACATCTCTGATCGAGGCATAGACATGTTCAATAGAAAACCATGGGTTGCATAGAGGTGTGGTGGAGGCAGGAGGGAAATGATGGAAAACATGGGAATGCCTGTCATCCAACACAGGCTGGAGACAGGCTGTGGGTAAAAATATTTAAAAAGTGGTCAAAAGGGAGGGGTTGGTGGGGGTGAGGGAGGGGTTGAATAAACTAGACAAGAATGACAGCTACACCGTTACCTTTGGAAAGAAAAGAATAGTCTCCCAGGTTAACACCTGGGAGGTGAGAAGAAGGAAAGAAAGAAACAATAATGTATATAAACATATTGGAAATTATAAAGATAAGAAAATTAATGTGGAAAGTAAAATGTGAATAAGGACAATGTGAATGGTGTATATGGCCGAATCAATGAATCGGGAGATTGTACAGGAATTGGTTGTAAATAAATTAATTGCCGATCTGAGCAACACCAAAACTTGGTGTCTGTCATTATTGGACCAGGGAGAATCCAGGACAATCTGCTGCAATATGCAGTTGATTCTTTAATATTCTAAACATTTAAAGTGAGAATCGACTCAATTTTAGGATGGAATACTAATGGTCAGATAATCAAATAAATCCATGATGTCATAGGAGACATTCACGATGGGCGTAAGCCTTCTTATGTCTTAACAGAGTAAACCGAGTATTTACTTGAAAGTGCTCCATGCTGTCCTTCCAGCAGAAAGGAAAATCCTGGACTAAATACAGACCGGACATACAGATCAAAGGTCTGGCTTTAGCCAGGATGGTGAAACTGTTTCCATAGTAATGTGCATTCCAAACTGCTGGGGAACTGATAAGCAGATATCTAGTTAGAGCTGATGACCAATGCGTGGATAAAAGAAAAGAAAAATAATGCAGTCAGTGCTGGACTGTATTTTGTTTATTTCTAAAAAAACTAGAATTGCTGCAGATATGTAAATAGCAATGTCTGATAGCACATGTTTTCATCTGATGAAGAGTCACTACCTATAAGGAAAGTCTTCATACAAATAAAATAAAGTATGGGTCTGGGTGTGTAACAAGAATTTCACGCACCAAGGGGTTTGATGCTAAATAAACCCCGAGAGCGAGCATCAACCCCGGGTGTGTGTAACTAAGTTTACACACACCCAGACCCATATTTTATTTTATATAATTGTTGGTTTCTCTTTTTGCTCAGCAACTATATAAAAAAAAAGGCTTCTGTGCCACACGAGTCCAATTACCTCAGCGTGTGAGTTGGCTTCGCTTTATTTCAGTTTTTTAAATAGTGTCAGGGTGGTCGATCCGGTAGCCATGTGATGTACTGGAAGATGGACTGGAGATGTACTGGAAAAAATAGCCACCTTACAGTTACAATTACTTATGTCTTTTTATACAAAAGTATACGCAGCTGTAACTGATTGCATTTATTTGAAAGTAACTAGTAGCTAACCTATTACTTTCAAATAAATGTCATCTATTATAGTTATCTATTATTTTTGTATGAACAGAAAAAAAGTAGCTAACTGGCAGGTTTATTACTTTTTCTGTACTTTCTCCATCCTACTAGTGACTGCACAGAGCTGCCTGGATCAAGTTTCAAAAGTAATGGAAAGTAATATAAAAGTAACTTACCCAACACTGGCCGGTGGCAGTTACATTGTACACAGAGCAGCCGAGGAGTGTGCCACAGAAGTGTGTGAGGGCATGCGGGGAAACATTGGCAGTTGTTCTATGCAGGGCAGTCCCCAAAAGTAGATATGGGGACTAGGGAGTGATGACCATGGATGTGTAATATAGACTAAGATATTCCCTTTCCCTCACAGGTGACAGTATCTACCCTGGCCATGGATGCTCACCCCATACAGAGGACCACATCTGAAGCAGAGAAGAGGAATAATAACACACATTGCAACGTGGAACATCATTGAGCATGTGTTTGGCATGCTAAAGATGCGATTTAGGTGCCTGGACAGGTCGGTAGAGCCTACAGTATGACCTAGACAAGGCCTGTGGCATATTTCTGGCTTGTTGCATGCTACACAACATGGCCATTGACCATGAAATTGATGTCCAGATACCTGGAAACAATGCAGAGGACAATGGGCCCAGTATGAGGTGGGCAGCCAGCACTGCACTGGAGGGACCCAAGACTGGCCCTAAGGGCACGGCAGCACAGGGACACCATTGTGCAGGAGCATTTCAGATCACCAAGGTGAGTACCATAGGCAGTCTTGACAGTGCAGGCATGCACAGACATGCAGGTAAGGTGGGAGCATGGTGCACCCTGGCGATGCAGCCAGACCCAGTCACAGTGGCATGCCGTGCACACACATGTGCACAGAAACCATGCACATCTGTGTACAGGAGGGGCAATGACACCATGGATGCACACAGGTGGCTGTGGAGCAATGTCATGGATTAGAGATAGACCAGTGGCACAGACCCATGTCAGCAGGCCACAGCCGCTCTCATCATGCCCATGCCAGCCACCACAACAACATGGGCCACATCCATGGGCCCGGATGCCAACAGAGAGCATGCACATGCCACAGGGTGTGTGAATGTGGGACAATGTGTGGCTAGGGTGGACAGCACACAGCCTTGAGCCGACATGGAATGATGTACACACAGTAATGGCCATCACGGCAACATGGGCAGGCCAACAATGCCTGGTAAACCTCAGTGTGTCTGATGTGATCACCATGGACATGTGCACAGCCATTCACCAGAGGCACTGGTGCCTCCTGTGGGAGACTCCAATGCCACAGGAGAAGGCACACTGCCTCCTGGGGTGTCAGAGCCATGACTGGGACTGGCTGCATGTAGAGGATGGTGTTAAGAATCGCACACTCTGGCCAGGTGTGTTCAGTATTGCAAGGCAGGGGATGTCATCTGGAACACATGAGCCACAAACTGTGACGGGTGGGGGTTCTGGGGTATCTGTGTAACTTGCAGCAGGTGGTCCAGCAGGAAGGGGGGCCATTGCTGCACAATGCTACTGTATGGCCTGTGCTATTTTGTTGAGACCTGTGGTCATATCTGCCAACAGGAGGCATAACTCCCCTATGACCTCAGCATGCCAAATGAATGACCATTCATCATGGAAACCCACTTGCACCCACAACTCCTGCACAGCTTCCTTGAGTGCCACCTGGCTCTCTACAGAGGCCCTTAATAGCCGTTTGTACTCTGGCAGCTCACCATCACGGGCATGTGTTAAATGTGTTGGAGGGCTGGCTGCTGAATGAGAGGGTTGTGGCCTTCTGTCAGACTGGCTGCCACACAGCCTGGTCCACCCACAGCCTATGGAATGGCATGCGGCATGCACTGGCCCATGTGCTGTGCATGTGATGTGCTGGGAAGGGTGCTGTTATCAGTTGCTGACTGTGTGACATCCAGAATGCCAAGGAGGTAGACTATGTCAGGGATAATGTTGTCCAACTGGGTGGCATCCTCATCCTCTGTGTCTGAGGTGAGCACCTCAGGGTCATCAGGAGGTCAATCCCAGACAGGGGATGTCATCAACAATGTCATCCACTTCCCCTCCCTGTGTAGCTGCATCCACAGCTGTGGCCACAACACTGGCCAGTGATGTACACACAGGTATGTAGGCCTGCTGACCCTTTGGCCATCCCTTGCAGCTGCACCCTCCTAAGACATGATGGGGATGTACAGAAACACATGGAAACATAGTTAGGGCTGCATATCTATGGCTACAGAACAGAAACAGACTCATGGAGGAGCACATGCATGTCACAGGTGTGCAGGTTTTAACACACATGGGCAGGACACTTGTGAGGGACAGATGGCACACATGCAACACTGCATAGAGGAGTTGTCTGTAGCATGTGTGGCCACACACACACACACACACAAACAAGAGGCACTTCACAGACATTCCCCAACCCCTGCATGCCCCGGTGCCTGCACAGCAGTCAGTATTTGTCACCCCACCCCACTAAGCATGCCATACACACCACCACCACCACCACAGATCCCAGAGGGGAATACCCACCCACCACCCAGTTGCCAGCTGTATGGTCCACACACAGGTGGAGGTGCATGCAGACAGAAGTGACCATGGATGGCACTGTCCCACAACAAGGCTAACTAACCTCATGTACGGAGGCCAATGTTTGTCAACACCACAGACATGCACAGGTGACATGCAGCCCACACTCTGTGGCCACACAATACTACATAGCCCATACAACATGCCACACACCACCTGTGCACACTACATGCAGGACCATACATGGTCTGATATGTCATACTCACAGTGCAGTGACAGGTTGCCTCTGGTATCAAAGCCACCACTGGCAACGCCATCAACAGAACACAGCTGAGTATGGTGGCCATGAGAGCCTCCTGCACTGACATGGCAGGGACAGTGGAAGGACCCCCACCTGTAGCAGTGTGTGAGACATATGCCTAAGCCAGGCACTCTTTGCAATGGTGGCATTCACTATTTAAGCACTTGATGTACTCCTGTGGTGTCCTGTTGCACACACCATGTGCATTGACAGGTGTGCCATGTCTTTCCAACCCTGTGCCCATTCCTGTTGTGTGCCCATTTTCTGGATCATGAGGTCCTCCCATCATAAGTAGGCCTTGATTATGGCTGACAGCTCATTCTTAGTAAAATTCAATCTTCATCGATGTGTGCCTTCCTTAGTCTCCATACTGCTGCTTGGTGCTTGGGAGGCAGTATGGCGCAGTGGCTTAAGGGTCTGAGCTACAAATCTGGAGACCTGGGTTTGAATCCCAGCCCCCACTTGTATACTGTGTGACCCTGAGCAAGTCACTTCCCTGTGCTCCAGGTCGCACCTGTAAACAAGCTTTCAGCTTAGTGTGCCACTCCTGGTTAAACAATTGAAAAAACACAGACAGGCACAAGGTAAGATACAGCATCAGTGGAATGCACTATGCACCATGCAGAGTAACAAAATAGACACCCTGCCACAGAGTAAACAAAGAACCTTCAAGCTGCAGTACCTCTTGGTCACCTGTATGGTGGAGTGGTGCAGGGCTGCTCATTTATCCTTAGCACACATGCAAATGAAGGAGATCTTATCTGTAATGAGATGCAAATGTTTGGATTGGGCCAAGATTGTGCAAAGAGGCAATAGCATATCCTGGCTGAATATTGCACATTTGTGGCTGGTGCATCCCAATGTGCATCATGCATATATTTGTGCACTGCTTATGTCTATCTTGCATCTCCACTGCCACATCGTGATAACCCACACATCACTACATTGCCGCGATGCTGGCTGCAATGACATAAAGAACCATGCATTGGCAGATGTTACCGCATGGCACATATGCACAGCAGATGTGTACAGTGCATAGGCACCACGTGATTCCATACACGGATGGCTGTGGTCGTGGCATCAGATGACCTCCCAATATGGCATTGCTGCATGGATGGATGCACATGCATGGTGACAGGGGCATGACCTGTGTTTCCATATGGCCTGTCACTATCGTGCATAGGAGGTAAAGAACCATGGTATAACTATCAAGTACACCAATGGCGTATACACCGGCCGTGCATGAAATGGACATTGCCCAACTGGCAGGGCTGACAGTACCTCCATAGCTGGTTAGCAGTGTGCAGCATAGGAAGAGTCATGGCATGTGCCAAATGAGGGATGCCACCAGCCCTTCTTCCTAGCGATGGGGAAGCCATGGACGGTAAACATGGTGGACCTGGTGATCCTTTTGGTGGGTCAGGTCTTTGGGCAGGAGGAGCTCCATGTGGCCAGGTCTGAGGTGTGGGTCACCATTGCCAGATGCCTCATCAGGTGAACAGACATACCATGAGTGGGGGGAACAGTGCATACAGGTTTGAGGGATGCACTGGGTCATAATGTTGTATGCTTAATAGCCTACGGCATTATGTGAAACCCAGACCCTTGCACTCCAAGTTGGACCCCCCAGGAGTTGGAATCTTTAGTGGGGGTTCCAGGGACACAGACCCCATAACAGGGAGTGTGGGGGCAGAGCACCCCACAGAACAGTAAACAAAAAGAAACTGTCCAACGAATTGTGCTGACGGCATTCTGACCCTGTGCCATTTGGGGACCTTGGTCAGAGGGACATGGCAAGGGCATGGTGCATAGGGGAGCCATGCTATGCCCAGGTATGTATGCAATGTGACTGTGTTATTCATGGTAATGTACACTGACAGGTGTGTGGCAGTCAATGTCAGTTGTGGACTGTGGCATGCTACCATTATTGGACAGTGGGTGTGTACCTGTGTAATGATGCACAGTATGTTGTGTGCACCAATGTCCAGCCCCAGCAACCCTACAGGGCATGTGCACAGCAATGTGGGACCAGGGCCATGCCATGGTGGGAAACACCAGCCAGCATTGGGAGTGGGTTGTGCAGGCCTGGCAGGATGCCCACAGGTGGGAAGATGATGCCAGCAGGATTGACCAGTCAGACCAGATGGAGGGTGTGGCATGTCTGTCATCACACTGTTCATCAGGTGAGTGTGCATGTGCTGTTACATGTTGTATGGGTCATGGGGGTCTGCAGTTCCCATTGTGGTCCATGGTAGGCGGCTTGTGCATGCACATGAGATGCAAGTAATGCACACATTTGGGGCAGTGCAGAATGCTGGATGTTTGTTGCAGTCAGCCCTATGTACCCTACACTGTCCAGTGGACATGAATGTGGACAATCTGCACTGAACACACAGTGTATAGCACTGGGCCATTAGTAATGGTGTGCACACTGCTATGTATCCCATGTTGTGTGGTTACTGGCATGTGTGTGGATGTGAAAACATGTCACTTATCCCTGCTGCACAGCATGGTGTGGCATTGCACTGCAGATGTCCAGTACCTACATCCCCCCACAGCGCCTCACATGCTGTCTGGGCACATATCCCCATTGCTGTGGAATGCAACATTGCCACTGTGGATCTGTATAGTTCCCACATGGCAGTGTGTACTGGCAGCCACCACCACAGCAGTTCCTTGTTATTGGTATTGCCATAGCCATGCTGCATGTGTTTGGTGCCTGCACACTGCAGACAGTGGCACAGAAAGGTGGTGTGGGGCTGCCCTACTGTTCATGCTGTGGGCAACATTTGTGATCCTGCACCTCCACATGATACCAGCCAGTTTTGCATCAACATTGTCTGTGGCTGAATGTTGCCATTATCCACTGTTCATGTTTGGCTGTTGTCAGTCATCTAGTCATGCTGGTCAACACCATCATGTCACAGTGTACCATGTGTATGCTGCACAACTGTGGGTTTGCACACCATGGCCATTTACAGTGACACAGCATGTGTGGCTGTTCATGTTACTGCAACCATCCATTGTGCAATGTGTAGCCAGTGGTGTCCCAGCCCACTGCATCACTGGCTCATGTCCATGTGCCCCCTCTGTTGGGCACCTGGACTCTGTGACTGTTGGCATTCACAGTACCTGTACTGCTCATACTATTGTGTCTGTGTATCTCTGGTCATCGCTGTGTGCTGCTGGAGGGTGCTAGGGTATTCTAGTTTTGCTGCACATTGGTCTGTGTGTGGTCCCTCATGCTGCCCAACATTGTGTTCCATGGTGGGAACAGCTGCCACCAGTCCATGTGTGCTCCATGTACACTGGTACAACAGTGGGTGTTATCCCAACATGCAGCCGTGGCCACCCAGTGCCTTGTAGCCTTGCAATGGCCACCTCCATCCACAGTGTGTGGCTGAGTGTTCCAGGCCCTGTGTGCCTGTTGTGGCTGGTGGTTGTACTCAACTGCTTGTTGTACCCTTTGTGCAGGGTCTCTGGCATGTGCCCAGATCACTTGTGGGACCCTTTCCCCATTTGATCTGATGTGTGTCTCCATGTTTTGCTGCAGGTGGCGCCATTGTAGGTAGCTGTGATTGTGGCATCCCTCACTGGTACATCACGGAAAGTGTTTGGGTCACATGCTCATGGACACACCCTATGGCAGGACCTGGCAATGTGCCCCAGGGCTGTTTCCCTGGCACCTGTCATGTCCAGTTGTCCTGTGTGTGTCTGTCCCACCCAGACCCATTTCTTTCTGTGTCTTCCACGGAGTGTGGCACTTATGCTTGGGCCACACATGTGTTCCATCTTTGTACTACAGTATTTCTGTTTGTTTGGATTGTTGCTCTACAGTAAAGTTGTTATAAGTATTAGACATGGCTGTGTGTGTGTGTGTGTGTGTGTGTGTGTGTGTGCATGTGCGTGTGTGTGTGTGTTGCTTTTCCATTATTATTGTTACCTGCATTTTGGCACATGTGGCCTATATCCCCATAGACACCACTGCACAAGTGTGTGCCTGCCATCACCTCATCCAAAATACCCTGTCCCCAGGTTGTGGCCCTCAATGTGTCTGTCCCTGTCTACCCTGCACTTTCTGCATGGGGTCATGCTGCAGGTCCTTGTATTCCTTTCTACTGGTTCCTGTGGTGGCACTGTGCCCCTGTATGTTGTTGCTATAGTCCTTGTTGTATTGTCTTGCACTGTCAGTGACCATATTCGCTGTCAGTGTGTGCCCCTGTATGGTTCCCTGCCCTTGCCATTCTGGTGCTATGCCACTGGCACACTGTGTCAGGATCTGTCTGACATGTCTGCATTGTTGATGCTCTGCTTCAACATTCAGCCCTGTCTACTGGCACTGATGTTGCTGTGGTACCCTGTCCTTGGCCTTGGGTCTCTGCAGTGACTGGTGTGCTTGGCCTTCTCCATGGCTGGCTACTTCTGTGTGGTGCACTGTACTGGGCAGTCAGTGGCCATGCTTCAGGGTGTTTTGGCCAATGTGGTGTGCCACTGTGCCTCTCCTGTCCCCTGGTGTGCTGCTCTGTTGTGCCTCCACCCATCCTACATGCACCAGTGCATTGGGTTCCTTTCATTGCTTGTGCACAACATTCCCTGTATATTGTGCACCATTTCCCAGGTTCAACAGTGCCATGCTGCACCGCATTTTCTGTTGTACCATTGCATATGTTTGGGATATTCAGCTGGACATGCATGATGCATCTTACGCATCTTCTGAATATTCAGTTTTTTGTGCGGTGCATGTTAGATGCACGACACAGGCACTTTTGTGATTTGACCATCCACTTTTGAATAAAGGGGCCCATAGCCTTATATGACAATTCTTTCTGAATATGACAGGTGACATTCATTAGAATATTAGTCAAAACATCATTTTGTGCCACAACTGTGCAAACACAGTTTGGCCAGGATCTGAAAATGGCAGCTGTCACATTCATGGGGTGGTGTGAAAAATGGTTATGCTGAAAATGTGGGACAAAATACTGACAATTACCACAGTTCTGACCATGCATTGAAAAATGTTCAATGCATGCTTGTAACTCACTTTTTTTTTGGCACCATGAGTGTATGAAGCTAGGCTCAGCCTGCTAAATGTATTCTCCCTCAAGCAGAGGAGGAACAGAAGAGACATGATTAAGACACTTAAATTTGTTAATGGGATCAACACAGTACAAACCAGGAACCTCTTCCGGGATAATAGGGCTGCCACATATTAGATGGCACAACATACACCTGGTGGGAGGTAAATTCAAAACAAATGTTAGGAAGTACTTTTTCACGGACATGGTGGTGGACCCTTGGAATAGTCTGCCACCAGAAGTAGTGGCAGCCAAGATGGTCAGTGAATTCAAACAGGCATGTTATAGGCAGTATCATCACCTTAGCAAGACAAATTGATAGTGGAGGTAGAAAACCTGGGTAAACTAGATGGACAGCACAGTATCCTTCTGCTGGCAAATTCTTATGTATTTTTCAGCCCAAAATTTCAACTAGCCTTCTTAATGCCTCACTTCATGAACAACAGCAGAAAATTTTCATATCCTGCCCAAAAGGAGATTTCATGCCAAAAGTGCAAAAACACATTTTGGGGATGATTTGAAAAATGTCAGCTTTCACATTCATGAGGTGGTTTGAAAAAAGAATGGCTATGTTGAAATTTAGGATCAAAGTTACGTGTGATCGAAAAATTTCATTATGATCATAACTTTGCTATTTTGTTTTAATATTTTTACCCCAATTTTTAACATACCTTTGAATAACCCCACCACATAAATAACAGTAGAGAACATTTTCTAATCCTGCCTAAAAGGTGATTTTATGCAGCAATTGTGAAATCAAATTGCAAAAACAGAAGCTGACCATCAGTTCCGAGTAGCCACGCTCCATGTCGTACTTCACTAGACAAGTTACAGCATCAAAGACCATGCTAAAGCAACTGCAGGAAGAAAAGAACCACTTTGAGTTGTCTGATTCATATTAAACACTTATTTAAAAGATAAGCAGCACTCCACACTGTGTGCCAAACATTTTCAAGCAACACTTGCTCTTTCTCAAGAGTAACTAGTGTCTCGTACCTGTAGTCTATATTGTTTACAAAGTGTAACCATGCAATTATTCAAACACGTAGGTATTCAAACTCATTGGAATTTTAGAAAAGTGCGAGAAGCTCAATGCATCCACACTGCCATACATACACTTAATCAATGAACTCTGTCATGATGAGACACAAGAAGGGTTAAATGAGAGGGATGTCAGGAGTGGTTAGAAAGCTAGGTAAAACACTGGTCAGCTACCACCACCAGGGGTCTAACAACTTCTGGTTCCCAGCAATAATCCACAACACACCGGTAACTCCAAACATCAGTCCTTCCTAACACTGAAATGTTGAACATCTCAAGGACAAAGATCCTTTGCTTATCGTGCAATACTGTGGTTCAACTCCCTCCAGGAGAACATTGTGTGCCTGCCACACTGGGTACCTTCAAAATGAACTTGAAGCTCCTTATGATATGTGAAACTTGATGTGCCTGCCATCGCTAGCACTGCCTTTCCACCCTCCATCACTACTCCATCCCCTGCCCCTTAACCTTTCCCTCTCCCCTGAGTAGGCCTTCCTGCTCCCCTCACCCTAGCACCTCTCCCCTCTGCCTCCAATCTAGTCACCTCCTCCGATCCCTATTGCTATACTGATATTACACTCTCCTTTTGCACATTGTACTTGGGCTCCTCCCTTCACCACCTTTTGTCTTTTTTCTTTAGCAATCAGCAATGCTCCAAACAACCTCTTGTTTGCTGACAACTGACTGGTTTCACGTTGGGCACTGTAGATTGTCTATTTTCCTGTGACCTGTACTGTGTTTGATATATAATCCTGTTTGTTTACCATTGTATTTCTGCAATCCTTTGTATAATTTCACCAGTCTGAGCTCAAATAGTTTTCAGTACTGAAATAAATAAATAAATGTATTGTAAAAAATGTTTCAATTAATACAATTTACTTCAGTTCCTACGACAGTAAAATCACAATTTAATACTTTACACGAAGAAACAATGCATAGCCTATAACAGTTCAACTATTTTAATTGTTTAAATTTTAAATACTACGATCTCAAAACCTGTATCCATCAAAGCCCATATAATAAAGTACATAAAAATATATTTTTCTCCTTTTTCATTTTAAATATTATGATCCCATAAACCATATGCATCAGTGCTTTGAATGCTGGTATGTAAAAGCACATAATTCATAAAAAATAAAAATACAAGTGATCATTTATTTAAGTACTATGTGCCCATACCCTGTATGCATCAAGGCTTTATGCAATTGTATGTAATAGCACACAGGTTTATAAATAAGGTGAAAGTTGAAAATGGTTATTCAAACCTGGGCCACCCATTTCCCCAGGATAAATGCCAGTAGCTGTTCCACCTCAGTAATTGTCTATCTACATCACCTCTTCTAATGTGAGGTCAAGCTTTTCTAAGCCCTGAAAGGAAAATGCTGTACATGGTGTGTACCTTCTGACCCAACATGTGCTGACAATGCAATGTTGCCATCCTTTTACAGCAGCATGGGTGGAGCCATACTGATGTATTGCCATAATGCAGGAGAAAAATTACTGTGGTAGCACATGACAGAAATGTGAGGTCGTTGTCCACGTTTGGTGTTTCAACTGGTGCTGAGGCACAGATCTCTGCCTTCTGCTTAAAGCAGTACCATTACATAAAAAGTCAGTACAGATAAATGTCTTACTTCTGATCTGCTGAGCGCATAGCTGTTTAAAATTCTGCTGTGCAGTGTCATGTTTTAGCTCAGTTTCTTCTTTGTTTACTTTGTATGACTGCCATGTTGTTCCCTGGACCTATTCTGCCTACTGCACACACACACACACACACACACACACACACACACACACGTTCTGCTTTGTTTACATGGGTTACACTTCATATGTGTGTGTGTGTGTATTCTATCTCCCTTCTATGCTGCCCTGTCAGTTCTTTGGAATGTATGCTAAAATCAGTGGTGAATGGGTTAATTTACAAAGGCATGTGAAGGGGGTTGCTTACTTCAGTTCTCCCGTGTCATAGTTATTCCCTCTCTTGGTATTTCCAGTCTGCAATTGTTTTTAAGGAGCATTTGAAATGTAAAAAATACACTTGCCCAAATAAAGGCTGCACGACTGTGTGAGTGGTGTGACAGGACTGTTTAAAGCCTTTGAAAACAACATAAAATACAAGTAGGAAGCACTGAAAACATTATAGACAAGACAAAGAGGACACTGAAAACTTTATGATTTCAGAACTTCTGAATGATATCCAAGAATGAGAGGGGTTGTATTACAAGTGCCTCATTTGCATAACAGCGAGATTGGCTTAAATAGTAAATGATCTTGTTCTACTGCCTCAGAATCTTGCTATATGTTACAACAACAAAACAAGCATTTGTCAGTGCTGAATGTTGTCTAGCTGCCATTGGCATTAAAAGTGCAGGAGATAGACAGATGCATAATATGAGTGGCAGTGAGTATTGAACTAATACCAACCCCACTCCCACCCTGCAGAGACTGACAGACACTAGGGTGTGCCTTTTGGTCATCCAGCCATAACGCTCATGCCATTTCACCTCACCCTACCCTGCAGAGTCTGACAAGTGTCGCTTTGTGCCTTGGACTCTTTGGGCCTTATGCTCACCCTATTCCATAAGGAAATACATCAAGATGGGTGCAGTATAGGAGAATGGGGTGACCTTTGGGGCTGAATAGTCCAAGGCACACCTCGATGCCTGTCACTGGCTGCATGGTGGGGGAGGAGGAATGGCATGAGCATTACAGCCAACAATCCCAAGTCACACCTCTAATGCCTGTCAGTCTCTACAGGGTGGGGTATTATAGTTGGAAACCCTAACTCCCGAGAGTTATTTGGTACTTTCACTCAAAATTTTCATCATGGGCTTTTTGTGACCCCGACTCATGAACAGCGGCACTATCAGTTCATTAGCGAAAGGTGATTCTGCACAGTGACTGTACCATTTGGCACTACTGGTGCAAAAACACATTTTGAGGCAGCATGTGAAAATGACAGCTGTACTGTTCATAAGTAGATGTAAAAATGGCAAAGTTGAAAATCTGGAGTGAAAATATGAAAAATTGGTAAAGTCACGAATGTGCATAGAACTGTGTAACACATGCCTGTAACACAATTATTGTGGGGATCTTTAGCTGGATTTTCAACATAGGCATTTTGGGACCTCCTCTCATGAACAGTGTCACTGTGATTTTGTTAATCTGTCCGAACATTGATTTCTCACAGCAGCGACACAATTGTGCAAAACACATTTTGGGCAGGATGTGAAAATAACAGCTGTACTGTTCATAAGGAGGTGTGAAAAATGGCAATGTTGAAAATCTGGAGTGAAAATATAAAAATTGTTGAAGTTACGAGCGTGCAATGCACACTCATAACACTGTAATTTTCAAAGTTTTCACCAAATTTGCAACGTAGGTTTTTGGGACCCCACCTCATGAACAGTGGCACTGTAGTTTTGTTAATTGGTCCCAAATGGTGATTCCATGCAGTGACCACAAAATGACCTTTCAGGACCGAATAACAAGATGACGGTGCATGTGTTCATGAGGCAGGATCTTAAGAACCCCATGTTAAAATGTGGAGTCAAAAGTCAAAAAATGGTTGAGATATCCACCTAAGTTAAAACCCACACTGATGCCATTATACAGCTTACCGGCATTTCTTTATTTTGCAGTTTGGCTTTGAAGAGTGCAGACATGTTCCCACTCCACCAAAGACTGCAGCCGGACCTCGGAGGTAAGAATGGGGTGGGGGTGAGGAGGTGGGTGCACGAGAGAATGGGTGTGGTTTGGGGAGGGAAGAGCCACGGACAACCGACCATTTTCTTTTTCAGGTACACAAAAAAACAGACCTCCGGGACTGTTTTCTTTCTTTACAGTTGAATTAAAATAAATGTTGGGCACACTGGGGTGGGCTCCCAGTGTGTCCCATGACTTTGGTGGGGCCTGATGCTGGCAAAACTGGGGTGGGCTCCCAGTGTGCCACACAATGAGGTGGGGCAGGTGGAGGAACATACCAATGCGGTCATCATTCACCAGTGGCAGCACACTGGGGTCACCCCAATGTGCTCACAACTTGGGGAAGGGTGAGAGACATGCCAACACAGGGATTGCACCCTGATGTCGGCCTTCTTTGGGATTGTGTGGTGGTGGCAGGACTCGCCGCCATGTTTACTGAAATGTTTCACCAGCAAAAGGCACATAGGAGGCGTATCATCTGTGCCACTGCATGATGAGCTTGTTTCTGATTGCAGCAGCACATTTGTTTCAGGTTGGTGTTGCTTTGCATAACTTGTGTCAGCACTAGCATGCTGGCTAATTGGTGAATGGGGAAGCACTAAATAAAGCGTGCCCTGTATTGCTAACACACAGACACATCCGTGCATTTCTCCTACTACCACAACATGGTTGCTTCGCGAGGCACAAGACAACATAATTACTAATCTCTTATTGACATTCCTGAATTAATTTATGTAATGTATGAAAAATATGTCAGAAATATCCAGTTCATAAATAAACAGCAGTCTTCTCCTTCAACACATCTGCTGCCAGCTACAGATAAAGGAAAGTGAAACACCAGGCTAAACATTTGTTTTATACATGCACTGTGTTAGGACTGGGACACTGTGTGTGTGTGTGTGTGTGTGTGTGTGTGTGTGTAGACACACAACCACAAGAGGACTTACAATTATGCTGAAGGTCTGCAACTTAATGGGTGGTGATAGAAAGTATTTGTTTATTGAAAGTGTGGTACACTGATTGGACATTTGGTCAAACTTTATTGGGGGTCTAACAGTATCATACTGCAATCTATAACATGTCAGGAAAAAATGTTTTATATGAAATCAGTATGTACAGGAATACCAATTAGATATTGTTGTGAGGTACTGTGTGTTACAGCATAAAATAATCTAAGGATCTAAATGTTCAAATCCGGGAGTTCTATTCTAGGTTATTGTGTCAAGTGGATGTGACAAAAGTGGCTCATTGTCAGGGACCCAATGTTCAAGTGCATTCTTTATTACATTTGCAATGCTGTGCACCACTGCCTCCCTGCATAATGCTTGCAACATCAGGTAACAAGTGAGTTAGCAGCTTGCAGAACTGTACACTTGCCATGGGCTCTTTTGTACAAGAACAGAGTAAGGAGAAGGTGCAGATGACCACAGAACATAGAAATAAACCCCTCCTTCCACGCAAACACCATCAGCCTCACACTGCTCTGTCTCTACAGCAGTTGCAAGCGGACACGGAACCCATCATTACAATCCCCATCTGCTGGCTCACAGTTAATTTTCTCCCTCACTCCACATTTTCTTTACCAGCTCCCTCAATAACAACTGCCAGAGAAATGCAAAACCGTTTTTTGTTTAATAGAAGCTGGGTGACGGTTGTTGTAGCTGTGTACATAACGTTACTATACTTACCTAGCACTGTCAGTCACAGTGCATAGAACCATTCACCAACAAAACAAAGTTGGGAAAAAGTAAAATGAAATACTTAAAACGAAGTTGTACCTTCGGTTTGCTTTCTCCTCCTCACACATCTGCACTACCTGCACTTACGATGAGCTCCTGCTCGCCCTGAACTGCCCAATCCACCACAAAAGAAATAAATACAAATAATAATTGTCTATGTGTGTCTGCATGAAGCGGAGGAAAGAATGACACAAATTAACTAGCAGACACACAGAAACACTGAAGGGACAGAAGTAAAAACACCAGCACCACCTAGTAGACTACTTTTCACATACTTTTAGTATATGCCATCCACACACACACACACACACACACACACACACACTGGCACACAGAAAGAATAAAAATGTCATAATTTTTACTTTATAAAGTTATTTAAAATAAGCCATTGTATAATAGCAATAAGGCACTCCAGGGTGTGTGTTATTTAAGCAATAATACCGAGAGGGTGGGCGGTGATAGGCATGCCTGGCAGACCCAGAGGCATAATGAGGCCCGCGCGCCGGGAGGAGGGCCTTATACCTGGAAGGTCGATATTGCCCATACCGCCCCCCTCGAGAATATCTACATTGAAAAATAGGCACTGTTAAAGAATGTAAGTTTAATTTAAAAAATTAACTAAAAATTAGTTTAAAATAACTTTTATAATAAAATAGTTCCTACGCCTTCATTTGACATGGTACATCTGCACCTGTACATTAAGAGTGAACACGTCCTTGTTGTACTGCCATGGAAATAAATCACAAAAAATAAAATAAAGATAGTGCGTGTGTCTCTCCGGTATTTGTTTCTTTAACTATTAACTTTGGGAAGTAGCTGTTGCTGTTGAGATGGGATGTGGCAGTCATGGAAGGCGCAGTCAATTCAGCGATAGTTGCGTGAACTAATCAGGCTGATGGCTTCGTTTTGTTTCTTGATTCGTGCCCGACTCCCCACCCAGGTTGCCTGAAGCCGATCGGGTTCACGGCTTCGCTTTTATTTCTTCATTTGTGCCACCCCCCAGCTGCCTGAAGCGTTTTCTGTTGTGAGAGTTTTTTTTTTTAAAGAGGTCAGAGGTTGCATGTGGTAGGTCAGAGTTACTATGCTGACAGGCAGCGAGTGTGGGATAATAAGCTGGTGTACTCGAGGGAGCCAGTTGTTTTATATTTTTAAAACATTCTTGGTCCTCAGTGGTTTGTGGAGAGGGAACATCTGTTTCAACTGGCAGGATTGTGAGGGTACACGTGTGTTTTGTGAGTCGCGAGTGGGCAAGTGGAGCAGGAGGACCACAATGTGAGAGCTGTAGGAATGAGCGAGTGCTGCCAGTTGCGGGGAATGTAGTAGACACAGAGTATCGGGGTTTGTTCGAGGAAAAATGTTAAATTGATTACTGTGGGTAGCAGGAAGTTGTTTCTGTCAGGAAGGAGTGTATCAGAATGATGGTGGTTGAGCTCTCTCGCTAAGTGAAGGAAAAAAATGGTGGCGTTTCACATTTTAAATTAGTTGTTGCAGCCAATTATGTAGCAGGGTGGGCACAATACTACTTGGTGAAGGGCACTGTAGACTGGTACTTTTTTGTTTCCTGGGCATCTATTGAAAGTTAATGTACCCTTGGCAGGGTACTAGCCAATCAGATGCCAGGAAATAAAAGCCCATTTTTAATGTGTAATAGCCTCACTCCTGGGGCAGTGGAAGCACTTGGATTTGCCTTGTGCTTCAACCCACCCAGGAGTGAAGGTTACATAATCCAACACACCTGTCGCAGCCTTATTGCTTAATTAATCAGGGGAGTGGTGGATGTGGCTTGTCTGGATTTCTGTAAGGCCCGCAATACACATTTCCACATAGTAGAATAGTAAGAAGCTGGGTAGCCTGGGAATGTGCACTAAAATGTTAAACTGAGTAGAATTTATTGGGGAGTTGGCATCAGTGGGTAATTTTCATTTTTTTTTATTTATTTTAAATTTGGCGACTGGAAAAGGCACACTGAACTGATGCTCATTTACAGGTGTGACCCAGGTACAAAGCGAGTAAGCATTGCAGTTTAAACAATTATTTACAATAAACTTTTGTTACAAACAGTTTGCAAGAGTATCGTCAGGTACAGGCATAATATACACAATACAGTATGTACAAAGGTGAGATATAGTATAAGGCTGTAGTACAAAATATAAGACAGTCGTTTTGTTTTAAACACTAGTAGGCCCCTTTGTAGAGAAACTGGAGCTAGTAAGGGCTGAGGATAATGTTGGTAGCCAACACAGGCCAGCCAAGAACTATTTTCACAGGGAGGAAAGGGTGGGTAAAAGGAGAAGGAATATGATTTGAGGTAAGGGGAGAGAGCAAGGTAAATCCAACAGGGAGGAAGGTGGGAAAAGCCCACGAGGGTCAGAGAGCAGGATGCAGGCAGGGTCAGGAGCATTGGGAGCACTGAGGGAGGAGTCTGATGAGTTTTGAAGGATGAGAACAGAGAGCAAGATGAAGATCAGAGGTAGATTGTTCCATAGAAGAGGAGGTGGTACAAGAAGGCAGACTGGCCTGTAGCAGAGTGAGAATCAGAGATAAAGAAAGAGCGAGTCTCTGTGGCAAAGAGAGTAGGTAGTGGAGTTGGTGGGTGCAAGTCAGGAAGAGAGATAAAGGGAAGGAGCAGAACGGTACCTAGCTATGAGGGAGACGCAGTGGACAGTATACCTGTGGGATAGCGGAGCGAGGAGAGTGGGGCATAAAGGAGTCAGTGATGGGTAGGCGGAGGCGGTGGCGAAATGGCAGAATGAGTTTAGAAGATTATCCAGCTTTTAGAGGGAGGTGGCATGGGCAGTGCCATAGACTATGTCAGCATAGTCCAGCACTGGCAGAATTGTTTAAGTACTAGTCCACATCAGTGGGAAGAGGAGGCAGGCTTTGTGGTGGTAAAGGACTGCTAGTTTGGGCTGGAGTTTTGTGCAGAGGGCCTTGATGTGGACAGGGAAGTCAAAGTGACTATCCAGCCATACACCCAGATATTTGAAGGCTGAGACCAACGAGGGGTGAACCTTCCAGGGTGGTGTTCATTGATGGCTTGGGAAGGAAGGCAAGCTTCTGTCTGATGCAAAAAACATGGTAACTGTTTTTGGCATTGGATTCTAATTGGTTTGATTGGAACCAGGCTTGAGCCATGTGGAAATCATTTTGGAAGAAGGAGAATGCAGTTGAAAGATGGGCGGAGGCATAGATGATGGTGTCATCTGCATTCATGTGATGTTTGAGGAGAAACAGACTGAAGGAAGATCATTTATAAAGAGGGGACACAAATGGGGCCAAGGATGGAGCCTTGAGAAACCCTGGATAGTATAGGGAGAGAAGTAGAGACTGTATCACCAATTTGGACTGACTGCTGTCTGTTTTGGAGCTATGAGTGGAACCAGACAGTGCTGGTTTCACAAGGCCAAAAATTACATTTTGAAGAAGGGTGGGTGGAAGACAGAGTCAAGAGCTTTAGCCAAGTTGATGAATATAGCTGTGGTGATATGGTTTTGTCCATTGCAGAGTGGATCAGTCAGTGACACACAGCAGGGAGGTGATTGTGGAGTGCTGTTTCCAGAAACCTGATTGCACAGGTGATAATAAATTGTTTGAGGAGAAAACTGGAGATTTTAGCAAGAATGAGTGATTCTTGTACTTTGCAAGGAGAGGAGGAGCAAGATGGGCTGGTAGTTTCCAGGGATGAGGATCACCACTCTTGTGAAAAGGAAGGACCTTAGCTGATTTCAGGTGTTGGGAATGGTAGATTTGGAGAGAGAGAGAGAGAGATTTAGTATATGTGTCAAAGGAATGGATATGGCAGGTGTGGAGATGTGAAGCAGTTTAGGGTGTAGACCATCACAGTTTGATTTGGAGGGTTAAGGAAATGAGTGCAGTGTAAACCTCGTGAGGAGAGTGCGGGAAGAGGAAGCTGGTGGGAGGAGAGGGATTAAGAAGGGCAGGGAAAGGGACATGCAGAGGGTGGGGGTCAGGCAGGGCACAGAAGATGAAAAACTTGTTGAATGCCTCAGCTACCGAGGAGGGTCACCTGGTATTGGAAAAAGCGTTCACCTAGTATTGGAGGAGTGACCAGTGGTGCACCATAGGGATCAGTACTTTGGCCCGTACTCTTTATTGACATCACTAGTGATAATAAAGAGGGTTATAAGGTAAGATATGCTTTTTATGGTTGAGACAAGATCTACCACAGGGTAGACACTACCAAGGGGTGGGGGATGAAATGGAACAATGAAGACAGAACTACTTAAGCTTGAGGAATGGTCAGTGTGTGTCATTAAATAGAGAATACTGGATGGGCAACTATGCACAACCAGTGTGTTCTACTATAGATGGGTTCTGATTCCTTTGACCTCAAATGTAAAGCTTGTGATGTCAGTGGAATCAGAACCCGAGCTGGCAGAACACACTGGTTGGGCATCAAGTTGCTCATCCTGTATTTTATTTAATGTATGCAGTACTGCATTAAATGTGCATGTAGCAGTTATGTTGCTTTCAGAATGAATTAGGTGTGCAGTCTCTAGCTTTCAGAATGATGTTGTAACACAAAGGGTTCATTCACATTCCTTGACCTGTGAACAATGGTACAACAGCATATTAAAGGCATGGAATTCTACAAGGACAACACTTTACAATACACCATATATTCATTGTGAATAAATGAGAAATCAAGTACTTGGTGCATAGAAACCAAGGGTGGAGTGCATGAAGGGTACTGCAATGGTGAGCACAAAGAAAAGAAAACTGTGCACTGTCATTTCTGATAACCTAAAAGAATCTAGGCGAGTGTGACAAAGCAGATGGGGTGCCAGTGGGATATTGCTATGCATAGGTATCTCCAGCAAGAGTATGAGGTGTTTATACCACTGTAAAATTAAGCAATTGATGAATCCTCAACTAGTGTACTGTGTCCAGTTCTGGAGGCCATATCTCTGAATGGACATACACAGGTTACAGGCGGTCTAGAGGAGGCAACTAAAATGGTACAGTGGCATGCTGTTGCCACTAAACTTGCCCTGCACAAGGGAGATACCTGGGCACACCAATGGTATGGGCACCCAAGGTTTTCTACTTGGGGATAAACATCACTCACACTATGGAGGCGTGGTTGAAAAAACTACACACCATCACAGCCTCCATCAGAGCTGAAACACAAAGATGGACTAAGCTACACTATCCCTGAAGGCAGGTAGATGCAGTATGCATGTTTGTGCTACCTAAGATAGCATATCTCATGTGCAACCTACCAATCCCACACAACCAAACACACATCTGAAAATCAACAAGGTGATGGCAGGATTCATCTAGTAAGGCAAAGCCCTAAGATTTGGAAACACTAGATTGGGCATACTGGTCTGGGGAATGGTTCTCCTGTGGCTGTAGGGATACTTACTAGGATATAGGGCTGCACAAGCAATCAGATGGTTTCTCATAGCACCAGATACCCCTGTAGGGTGAATCTGAAATGGACCTATCAGAATCCAAATGGCTGGGAACCTGCTGAGCAAAGGGGACACCCAAAGGGCCACCTTCCTCCTGTTATCTGTGAGACAGAGAATCCTGGCACAAGCGCAAACATCTCACTCAATATCCAACCCCTTATGGGCACCATCTGCACAGTACAGCCCTTATGGGGTAACCCAGATGTGTTAGTGGGGGACAAACCATCAACTGGCACTCTTGGCAGCAGGTAGTCATCTGTACCATAGCAGATATTTATGAACTGGACTCTGAAGCCATGATGTCATCTCTGCAATTGCAGGTACAGTATCTACTACCCAAAAGACTTCTGGAGATTTCTCCAGATCCGGGATGCATCCAAGACCCTCAGAGCCACAGAACCTATGGAAAATGGGTGGAAATAGCTGACCACAATGCATAAACAAGGCAACATAAAGGGCACTGAAGGCAAGATGTATGATATGCTTAGGGACTCTCTACCTGATACCAAGATTAAGTGCAAGGTGCAATGGGAGCAGAACCTACAAATAAAGATAACAGGCGTCAAGGAGGCAATACCTCAAAGATGCCTATCTGGTTTACAGGGACACTAGGAGTCAGCTTACACACCTTAAGGTACTGCTGAGATGATATTGCACCCTGGACACACTCCAAAAGATGGGATTAATCCCCATTCCACACGCTGGAGGTGCCAGGCCCCACAGGCCAATCTGCTGCACATACTATGGCAGTGTCCCATACTGGTGCCCTTCTAGACAGGAGTATTTCAGGACTGCTCCAAGATCCTGCAAACACAAGTCCCTGTTACCCCAACCCTTAGCCTCTTGGGCAATACCTTGAAGGTGTCAAACTGTTCCAACCAATCCAAAATGGATCCTCGTGGTACTACTCAAGCAAAAGGGGTATCTAATGAGGTGGTGCCAGAATCTACCTCACTCTCTTCTAACACAAGGCATATGACAGTGGCTAAGTTAGCACTTTTTGAACAGTTGACATACACCACTGCCAACCACACACAGGTTTATAACAAGAAATTGGGCCTTTATCTTAGGTCACACCTATGCTCTACCACCACCCCACCACCACAAACCCACCCTTCTGACCCAGCCAACATTCTTACTCCACTTTAAGTTTCCACCCGAATTGGTTCACTTGGTCCTTATAGGCTGAAAGATCCCAGAAAGGGGCACTCTTAATAATACAGGTTCAGCCTCCCCGGACAGGTCAGCAATGGCTGGTAATATTCATAATGTTGTTCAGTTCTCTTCTGCAAAGGTTCAACAAGATGAGCCCATGCCAGTTCCATGCTGATGTACAGCCAGGCTGCATACTCCTTTATCGACTCAGGGCTAGAGGTATGATTCACCATGCAATGGTTAATGTTTCTTACTTAATATAGTTAATATAGAAAGGGACCAATTATCCCAATGTACAGTAGAGTTCTACTTAGTGTTAAAGTACTTCTGTGCTGCCTATATTTGCAAACAGTGTATCCTATAAGCAAAGGTTAAGTATCGACTGTTACCTACCGCATTTGATGACAAGTCATCTCTGCTTCTTTATGATTAAAAAATGGTGCAGTGACTGTAGCATATAGAATAATGGACGGGAAGTGTGCGTTACGAGAATGGGACTGGGTGGTTACATAGGGATGGTTTGATATGATATGATATGATATGGACTTTCAAATACCTCACAAGTATAAATAAGGTTCAAGAGGAAACATACTCAGAATAAAAAGGTGTCCAAGAACAAGGGTTATGATATGAAGCTGGGGAGGGCAGACCTAGGCAAAATGTGTTAAAGTCCTTCTTTTCTAATACAGTGGTGAATGCATGAAATGTCCTCAAAGCAGAGCTGGTAGGGTCAGAAAGACACTGGCATTCATGAATGAATAAGATATGCATAATGGAACACTGATGCAGTGGAAGTGGTGATGAAACCAGCAAATAAGTAGGGTCTGTTGCATTACAGTAGGTAGGAAACAGGCTCTCTAGGTGGGGAAAGACATCCTTATCTGTCAAGAGCTGATATACAGTATATAGTAGAGCATTTCTCTGCATAAATTCCATCCTTTCAAAATGTTGTTGTACCACACTTCAAAGGTCATGGAATGTGATTGTACCCTTCTGTGGTAAAACAGCATTATGGAACATCTAGAGACTGCATACAACAGTTTCATTCTGAAAGCCAAAGAACTGCTGTGTGCACATATCCATACAACTGTAACATTGCACATTTCCATAACTGTTACATGACCTATTGTTACAGGACATTGACATGCCTGTATTTATGTATTTATCTTGTATAATGCCTACCTTGTTGGTTGTATCTGCACTGTGTGCTTGCTATTATTTGTCCACCTCTGTATGTTGCCTGACTGCATTGGAGTCTGTACTTGCTTATGTATGATTCACTGCTGTTGTTCACTGTATTTTACCATTGATTGTGCATGTCTCTGGCCCAGGTCATGCCTGAAAAGATCATTGGACCACTGCACCAACCCAGCTAACAAATGAATAAAAAATAATACTATACACTACAAAAATACAGGGTAAACAACTTTATTCAAAAACAGTGTATTATGCCACCTTGTGATTCTGATTGTCATTGATCTCTCGAGTCAGTGTGGATACACAAACTCCAGTAGACATCTTGGACATGGCACTTCTCTGTTGTGAGCTACCTTTTCAAGGAGAACTTCATCATAGTAACTGGGTTAGGAACTGGCTGGGGATAGGAAGCAGAGGTGGTGGTTAAAATATACAGTCCAAAGAAATGGAGGTGACCAGTGGGGTACCTCAGTGATCAGATCCTAGGGCTGGTCCTTTTCAATGTCTTCATTAGTGACATTGCAGAAAGACTGGAAGAAAGAGTTGCCTCTTAGTAGATGACACCAAGATCTGCAATAGTGTAGATGCTCCAGATGGGGTGGAGAAAATGAGGAGGTACCTAGAAAGCTGCAAAATGGTCCAAAGTGTGACAACTGAGATTCAATATGAAGAAGTGCAAAGTCATGCACCTGAAGTGCAGAAACCCTGCAGAGAGCTATAGGATGTGGGGGATGGTGTTTGCCGTCACTAGTAAAGAAAAATACTTGGGGATTATTATCTTGGATGATCTAACAGTGGCCAAACAATGCACAAAGGCTATAGGGAGAATCAGTGGCATGCTGGGGTGCACTGAGGGTATCATGAGCGAAGAAGGAGGTGGTGATACCACTGTGCTGAATGCTGGTGAGGTCTCATCTAGAATACATTGTGCAGTTCTGGAACCACATCTTTGTAAAGATGAGACAGGGTGAATGTGGTTCAGAGAAGGGCAACTAAGATGGTACAGGGCTTGCATCACAAGACATATGAGAGAGATTGAGGGACCTCAATATGTATTCACTGGAGCAGCAAGGACAAAGTGGAGATATGATAGAGACCTTCAAGTATCTTAAAGGCATAACTAAGCTGCAAGTGGATGAAATCTTTCAGTATATAATGAATACAAGAATGAGGGGGCACAATATGAGATTGCAGGAGATGAGGGAAATATGAGGAAGTTCTTCTTCTTCACTGAAAGAGTGTTAGATACATGGAATGGCCTGCCTCAAGTGGTGGTGGAAACAAGCATAGTAGATGGATTCAAGCATGCTTGGGAGAGACATACAAGAACCCTAGAAGTGGGAAGAGAGGCTAGCTGATGCCAAAATAGGGTCACCAGCCACTATAATAGGTAAGGAAAGGGAAGACTAGATG
Organism: Neoceratodus forsteri; assembly: GCA_016271365.2. Taxonomy (NCBI): domain Eukaryota; kingdom Metazoa; phylum Chordata; order Ceratodontiformes; family Ceratodontidae; genus Neoceratodus; species Neoceratodus forsteri. Next base: position 514,117,932 of record CM057450.1, on the reverse strand, counting down.
GGGCTAGTGGTCCTTATCTGCCATCAATTTTCCAGGTTTTTAACATTCCAGCATGAGCTCCATGCTCTCCATGAGTGGTGTGAATTTCTTTATGCTGCCATGCTGGCTCTGACCAGAACTGGTTTCTATGGCTTAAGGTGTTTGCCTGTCCACAACTGGCAATTTCATCATGGACTTGCCACGTAAGGAGTTGCAAGTACAGACAGCCCTGTAAAAACAATTTCAGTGTGGCAGTTGCTAAACCCATTTACTTTGTTCATTCTGTTGTTTTGTACTGTAGGTCATTAAAGGTATCCTAAAATGACCTGTTTACAAAAGATGCAAGACCCACATCTAAAATTACCCTTGGGAGAGGTCTGTGTTCTTTTGTATGTAACATTGGATAACATGGTGAGCCATTCATTTAATTGTAACTCAGCCACAGTGGCTATGAAATCACATTTCAGGATGAATTTATATAATTTCACCACATTTCTTCATGAGGTGGGGTCACAAATAGGCCACTCTGAAAATTTGGGAAAATATTTAAAAAATCAAGCTTATGGGGACAAGTTCAAACACATTTAAATACACTGAACTGCATACATGATTTCCTCAGTTCCCAATCTGGCACTAAAGAGCAAAGACAGTCTCTGGTCAGATAGGATCATAGCATTGGACCCCCAGTAGGTAAGTAAGTGGTGTAGGGTGGTGGGTGCTGAGTGAGAGGGTTGGGTGACAGTAATGGCAGCAGTGTGCCAGCAGTGTCAGGAGGGTTACTAGTGGGGTACCGCAGGTTCAGTATTGGGACAGGTCCTTTTAATGTCTTTATAAGTGACATTGCAGAGGAACTGGAAGGAAATGTATGTCTCTTTGCAGATGACACAAGATCTGCAACATGGTTGATACACCAGATGGAGTAGAAAGGATGAGAAGGGACTTGACAAGGTTGGAGGAATGGTCAAATGTTGGCAGCTCAGATTCAGTGCAAGAAGTGCAAGGTAATGCACCTGGGAAACAAAACCCAGGGCAAAAGTACACAATGGGGGTGAGATACTGACAACAGTAAAATGGAAAGGGACCTGGGGTAATTATATCAGATGACCTAAAGGTGGGCAAGCAATGTGAGAAGGCAATAAGGAAGGCTGGGGGATACTGGGATGCATAGGAGAGGCATCAATAGTAGAAAACAGGAAGTTGTTATCCCTCTGTACAGACAGTTGGTGAGACCCCATCTGAGTACTGTGTTCAGTTCTGAGACCCCATCTCCACAAAGACATAGACAGAGTGGAGGCTGTCCAGGGAAGGCAACCAAAATGGCGCAGGGTCTGCACCAGAAGACATATGAAGAAAGACTAAAGGAGCTTAATATGTATACCCTTGAGGAAAGGAGGAGAGAGGACATGACAGAAACTTTCAAGTACCTCAAGGAATCAACAAAGTCCAAGAGGGTGGCATCTTTCAGAAAAGAGATGTGCAAGAACAAGGGGCACAATTTGAAGATAGAGGATGGCTCAGAGGTAATGTGAAGTATTTTTCACAGAGGGTTGTGGATGCATGGATCAGCCTCCCTGAGGCAGTCGTGGAGTCAAGAACAGTGGAGAATTCAAGAATGCATGGGACAGACATAAAGGCAGTCCTGGGGGGTAGGAGGAAGTAAGCTGTTGGTTAATTAGGATCTGCAGCTTATCTGTTAGAGTAAGAAAATGGGCAGACTAGGTGGGCCAAGCGGTCCTTATCTGCCATCAAATTCTGTGTTTCTATGTTTCTATGTCTATAAATGGTTTTCTTTTTACAGGATATATAAAAATAAAAAGACTACAAGGGATGGTTTTCTTTATCTCAGGTACCAACAATGAGGTTAGGCACCCCAATGTTGGTGTTATGTTATAGTACCAGAGTTAGGCTTCCCGGTGTCACATAGTGAAAATGGGAGGGTGGAAGGTACTAGCTGGCAGCACCAGGGATTGAAGCACCTGGTTTGGAAAATTAATAGTAAGGATTGCAGGCTGTGGGAGGTAGGTGCTGAGTGGGAGGTTTGTGTGGTTGAAGGTGATAGCAATGGTGTTCTGGCGGCACCAACAGACATTGATGGATAGTTTTCTTTTACAGGGTATATAAAATAAAGACAAAAAAGACAATTAGGGTTGATTTTCTTTATTTCAGGTACCAACACTAGGGATTGGGCACTCCAGTATTGGTATTACGTTTGGAAGCATGGACGCTGGCTCCCCTCTGTCATGTAGTGAGAACTGCAGGTGTTCCATGTCACAACAGTAAAAGAAAATGGTGATCTACTAACACAGTGAATGTACATCACTGAAAACAAAAAGGTGATGCACAATCCACTGAAATCAAAAACTTACAATTACTCACATTCTATATGGGACGAAGTTTTAACAATTTTCAAAATGGGGCTGTGCTCCTGCAGCCCTCCTATATTTAGATTACCAACTCTGGGGGGCATGTCAAGGAGGGGAGAAACTCAGGAGGAATACAACTTGGGATGGAGACACAAGCTACAGGAGGGAGAACATTGGGGGCAACCTAGGGGTGTGGGCCAACAATATCGAGAGAGCGGAACATCACAGATTGGAAAAAAAATACACAATCTCCTCAAACATGATTAAAAAACTCCATGTCCAGAGCTGAACCCAGGTCTACCAGCATTCTAACCCATGACCCTAACCACTACTGCTATACCAGCAGCTCAGCAGTGCCTCCGCCAACAAATCTTCTTAACTAATCTACCTAATGCTCCTAGCTAGCTACTTGCTACCTGTTCACTGTTTCCTCACTATTCCCTACCCTCGCTATGCTCTCATGAATCACTATCCTTATAGGCATTCAAACTGAGTCACTCAAAAGTGAATCGCTCAGTTTGAGTCACCCACATAACAGTATACCATGGCAGATTGGAGGCACTAGCAGACACAAGGATTGGGCACCCCAGTGCCAGAAAATTAAAAAGTAAGATGTGGGTGATGTGGACTGCTTGGTGTTGAGTGGGAAGAAGCTCGGGTGGGGAGGATAATGGCAGCAGTGTCAGCAGCAGCAACAGACATTGATGAGTTATTTTACAGGGTGTACAAAATTAAAGAGGTGGGAAGCAATGGGAGATGAGAGGGGTACTTGGTAAATGGTGTGAGGTTGTTTGTATGTTGGGAAGAGGACCACAACAAGCATGATGATGCTGATCAGCTCTGCTTGCAGTGGCTATGCAGATCAAGGAAAGGGTCACCCTCCGCTTAGGGTGGCTTCTTTCTTTGAGCTACCTAAAGTTTCTACCCTGCAGGACCAGAGGAGTGGCATGATGATGGGTGGAATTGGAAAATTCCATTCCAAAAATATTTCACAAAATTCACGGTTTTGCAAAATATTTTGTGGTGTCGAATTCTGCCAGTGAAATGCAAAATTTCTCACACAAAATGCAGAATTTCGCCAGTGAAATGTGGAATTTCACCACCAACGGGCGAAACTCTGCTGTTCATGGGCAACATTCCACATTTCACTTGCGAAATTCTGCATTTCACTGGTGGAATTTCATATTACGCACCCACAAAATATTATAGAAAATGTACAAATTTGCAGTAAATATTTTGCTGGGTAAAGTCTAATTTTGAAGAATTTGCCTCTGAAATTACATTTCGCTGCATCTCTAGTCATGATCAGCCTGGCTGATGATTGGTAATACATTATCAAGCCCCTTGCACACTGCTCTGTATTGGACCTACAGTGGCACACCTCTCAAACCCACTATCATACCAATATGTTCACTTTGTACAAGCCCAAAGGCAAACACAAAAATCACTGTGTTGTGCAGCACTTTCTGTGAAAGTTTTTCTTTTATTGTTGTTGTTCAGTGAGTTGCTTATGAGTTAATTGCGTTGATATGCAGTGTGATTTTATGCATTGACAATGCTTTGGCAACATAATTGCTGACTCATTCTGTATACAAATGCATTACTGTATATCAACAAAGCAACAGAGCCAGCAGCTCTGAGTAACTGAGCTGGTGGAGGGCATACCCATTTATTGATGAACTGTCTGTGGAAGGATGATTGCAGCCTGTCACTAATCTCACATTACTGTAGCTGATTGCCTTAGGAAACAAGCTCGGCAGAGCCACTATGGCTGCAAATACATTAACTAGATAAAGGGTGTTTCATGGGCAAACATATACAAGAATTGCCATTGCATACACTAACTGAATCAAAGTACTGTACATTGAGAAAGGGCAGATGAAAATAATGCCATCATCTGTATTACAGTTACCTGTATTTTTACATTTATTCTATGCACTGTTATAGCAATCAGTGCAAAAGAACTAGACCATCATATACATGAAGGTACTGTACCTTAACTGCAAACACTGCTGAGACAACTATATTTTGTAACAAGGTGGAAGATAAACACAATGTTGACACATGCTTACAAAGACATTTGATGTGCTTAACTGATGTTTTAGAGATTGTTATACAGTACACAGACACAGACACACACACACACACACACACACACAATTAGTATCATATAAAATGCAGATACCCAAATGTCAATGTACATCTTACACATTTCATTACAAGTTGTTCTCCTGAAGGAAGATTATACTGTACAAGACATAAGAAATAGGTGTTAGGTAAAAGTAAACTGTGGTAGGTGTGTTACTGATGGTATTGCATGATTTATCTTTATTGCTGCTACATCCCAGGCACACACAATATGAAAACCAACAACCCTTGATACTGTATGAAGCAACAGGAATTAGTACACAGACAGAAACAAACAGGAGACTGAAAAGTGGGTGAGACAACCATCAGTATGGTAAGTCAAATAACATTTCAAAATGTCTCACTATTATAATTCATTTTATGTTGATTGCACATGCGCAAGAAACATATTATGACAACTTTCTCCACAAGGAGGTTGTGGAGCGTGGTGCTGTTGTGGCTAGTGCCTCCACAGCCTGCAAGACTTGTCCTGCTTTCCCCAATGCCGTGGCATGCTGCTGCTGACACTAGTTCAGCCAGCGTGCCACCAACCTGTGACAATTTAGCCACTGCAATCAGGGGCCACCTGCGTCATTGCAGCATAAGCCATTCGCTGCAATGAGGGTGACCCGTCATTGCAGAGCGGGATCTTCTGAAGCGATATTGTTTGTGAACATGGCGGCAGTTGCCGCTGTGTTCTAAACAATAACCCCCCAAGTTTACTTGCAGACAGGGCCCCAATCCCAATTAGGCTTCACTGCCCGCATGTTTCTGTTGCCAGCGAGGGCCCACTCTCCATTGGCATTATGTAAACCCCTCCCCAATGTATTCTTTTCCAATGGGGTGCCCAATCCCCATTGGCATAATGTAACAACCCCCTTTCTTGTGTGCGTGGTGGTGCCCAATCCCCCATCAGCTACAGTGGCCCCCCCTAAAAAAGCCCAGACTCCATTGGCGCTGTGGGAGCCCACCCCAGCATGCCACATGCCCATGAAAGGAAAAATGGTCCCGCAATGCTTTTTTTTTACCCTGTAAAGAAGGAAAGGGTCAGTCGGTGGTCTCCTGAGCACCCACTCCCACAACCCGCACCCACCACTGCTCACCCTGCCTCCTCCACACCTCCTCACCCCATACTTACTTCAGGAGCTTGGCGTGATGATCTTCCGTGGACCGGGAGCATGTCTGGACTCTTCAAAGCCGACCCGAACTGAGGAAATGCGGCAAGCTGTATAATGGAATAAATGTTTTTCCAACTTTAATGCATATCTCAGCCATTTTGGAATTTTGGCACCAAATTTTCAACATGGGTTTTGGACCCCTCCTCGTGAATACTGGAACTGTCATGGTGTTAGTCGGCCCGAAGGTGATTTCACAGTCACTGCACAGAATCACCTTTTGGGGCCAATTAATGAAATGCCAGTGCAGTGCTCATGAGAGAGCTCTCAAAAAGCTATTGTTGCAAATTTTGGTGGAAAAATCCAAAACATTACTGTTTTGATTTAGCTTGCATTGTACAGTTACACGCATCAGTAACTTTGAATTTGCAATATTTTCATGCCAGATTTTCAAATATTGGCATTAGTTCATACCTCCTTGTGAACAGTATAGCTGTCATTGTTCACATCCTGGCCGAAATGTATTTTCACAGTTCAGGCGCAGAATAGTGCTGTCACTGTGGGAAATTAGTGTTGGGACAGATTAAGAAAATGACAGTGACACTGTTCATGAGTAAGAGTCCTGAAATGCCTGTATTGAAAATTTGGTGGTGATACTCCATAAAATGACTGTGTTACAGCGAGCAGAGTTCTGGTACATACGCGTAACTTCGCCAATTGTAATATTTTCACTCCAGATTTTCAATATTGCCATTTTCCCACACCTGCTTATGAGCAGCACAGCTGTCATTTTTCCATCCTGGCCAAAATGTATTTTCGCACTTCCGGGCAGAATAGGGTGATGCTGTGGGAAATCACTGTTCGGGACAGATTATGAAAATAACAGTGATACTGTTCATGAGCAGAGGTCCTAAGATACCTAAGTTGAACATTTGGTGATGGTAGCCCATCAAATGACTGTGTTACAAGGTGTGCGTTAGCACTTTCCCATACCGTGTAACCCATGGTTGTAATATTGTCAAGTCAGATTTTCAATAGTGGCATTTTTCACACCTCCTTAGGAGCAGTACAGCTGTAATTTTCACATCCTGACAGAAATGTGTTTTCACAGTTCGGCGCAGAATAACGTGATCGCTGTGGGAAATCAGTGTTTGGTACACATTAAGACAATGACAGTGGCACTGTTCATGAGCAGAGGTCCTAAAATCCCGATGTTGAAAATTTGGTGACAAAATTCCATAACATGATTGTGTTACAAGCGTCGTTGAACTATTTCATGCACCCTTGGAACTTCCAAATTGTAATATTTTCATGCCATATTTTCAACAGTAGCATTTTTCCACCTCCTTATGAACAGTACAGCTGTCATTTTCCACAACCTGGCTAAAATATGTTTTGCACTCCTGCTGGAGAATAGCATGGTAACTGTGGGAAATCAGTGTTTGGGACAGATTAACATCAAGCGGGTGAGAGGGGGTGACCGAGCTCAACTGAGCTCTGTTGGGACTGCTGCAGATTTGTTTGTGGGCAGAAAAGGCCCCAACAGAAGAGCCCAGTATAAAGGGCAGCCTGCAGCACTAGCGAAACAGAGCGAGAGAAACGAGTGAGGAGGAGTGAACAAACTCACGGGCGCTGTCAGGACTGTTCCTGGTTTCTTTGTGGGCAGAAAAATCGTCCAATGCAAGCAGGGCCTAGTACAAAGGGCAGCCTGCAGCGGTGGGAGAAACAGTACAAGCGAGTGAGACAGGGGACTGAGTGAGCTCAAGAGCTCTATCAGGACTGCTGCAGTTTCTTTGTGAGCAGAAAAAGGCAGCAATGCTGGCAGGAGCCCAGTACAAAGGCCTGCTTGCAGTGCTAGCAGAAACAGATTGATAGTGAGAGAGGGAGTGAGCGAGAGAGGGGAGTGAGAGAGCTCAATGAAGCTGTGTCAGGACTGCTTCAGATTTCTTTGTGGCCAGAAAAAGCTGCCAATGCAGGCAGGATCCCAGTACAAAGGGCAGCCTGCAGCGGCAGGAGACACAGAACAAGTGAGTGAGTGAGGAGGGGTGTGTGAGCTCAACAGACTCTGTTGGGACTGCTGCAGATTTGTTTGTGGCAGAAAAGGCAGCGATGCATGCAGGGCCCCAGCACAAGGGCAGCCTGCAGTGGCGGGAAACCAGAATGAGTGAGTGATAGAGGGGTGAGTGAGCTCAGCGGGCTCTATGGAACTGCTGCAAAGTTCTTTGTGGGCAGAAGAACATGGCAATGCAGGCAGGAGCCCAGTGAAAGGAAGCCTGCAGCCCTGGCAGAAACAGAATGAGCGAGTGAGAGAAGGGGAGTGAGTGAGCTGAACGGAACTTTGTTGGGACTGCTGCAAATTTCTTTGTGGGCAGAAAAAGGCACCAACAAAGGCAGAAGCCCAGTACAAAGGGCAGCCTGCAGCACCAGGAGAAATAGAATGAGTGAGTGAGACAGGGGGTGGCGAACTCAACAAAGCTCTGTCAGAACAGCTGTGGATTTCATTGTGGGCAGAAAAAGGTGCGAATGCAGGCAGGGCCCAGTACAAAGAGAGCAGCCTGCAGCACTGGAGAAACACACTGAGCAAGTGAGACTGGGGGAGTGGCGAGGCTCAGCGAGCTCTATCATGACTGCTGCAGTTTCTTTCTTGGCAGAAAAGGTGGCAATGCAGGCAGGGCCCACTACAAAGGCCAGCCTGCAGCCTGGTAGAAACAGAACAAGTGAGCGAGACAGGCGGGTGAGCAGGCTCAACAGACCTGTGTCAGGACTGCTGCAGATTTCTTTGTGGGCAGAAAAATCTACCAACAGAGGCAGGAGTCCAGTACAAAGGGCAGCCTGCAGCGCCAGGAGAAGCAGAATGAGTGAGTGAGAGAGGGAGCGAGCCACCTCAATGGAGCTCTGTCTGGGACAGCTCGTGTTTCTTAGTGGGCAGAAAAGCTGCCAAAGCAGGCAGAGCCCAGTACAAAACACCAGCCTGCAGCACTGAGAGAAACAGACTGAGAGAGTGACAGAGGGGCAATGGGCAAGCTCAACAGACCAACGCAGTCAACATTCGGCATTGACAAATGCTTGTTTAAAAATGCGTCTGCATAGTTGACACTTTTGTATATAAAATAACAACAATGGGAGTTATTCCACATAACACATAATTTAAGTGAGATAAATGAAGTTAATAAAAATAAAACAAAATGAAATGGAAGAGGAGAACTAGTAATAAAATGAAAGGGAGACAAATACAGAGCTATTCCAGCAGTAATAGGTGATATGATCAATTGTTCTGCATCTCAGGTGGGTGCACAGGCAAAAATAACTTAACATATATGGTAATAAAGAAAAATAAATAAAATACAGCTAACTGCAGAGCAGATTTGCAGTAATATACAGTATCAGCCAAAACAAGTAAAGTGATCAAGTGCTCTGCCTTACAGAGAGTAGCACTTTCCAACATAATACCACATGAAACAGGAATGGAAAAATAAAGTTGCAGCTAATGGCAAAAATTGCAATTGGAGCTAACACCTGAGCTGCAGAAAAGAAACAAACAGTAAGACCACATCAGAAACAGTATTAGATACCAATATAGAACAAACTCTGGTCAGAGCCAACAAGGCTACATAATGCTATTTTACATGGATTAGGAGCCATCTACAGAAAGTGTTTTTATATGGAACCTTGAGCAGCACAATATTTCTTCAAACTGCCAGCCAATAACAATATTCATCTGTGACTGTTGAGTCTGTTAAAGTTAACACATTATGGTGTCCACTGGTACATTCACCGTCTGACCACCAGTCCTGTTAATACAAAATCATTCCCTGGTGTTTTGTGACACCCCGTTGTCCAATCGCCTGCCCATTAATAACAAACAATTCCCTTGCTGCAGTATAAGGCTGGTCTGGTGAGTGGTATGGAGGGATGGGCGCTGTGTGCCTTACACTCACCACATCAGTGACCCGAGTTCAGGAACATGCCCAGATTGCTGGGGGTCAGACATAACACTAAGCATTGATTCATTAGATATAGGTCTTGTGTCCCTGGATGGGGAGGCATGCTGATGTTACCTTGGCTTCTCTCAGGTGAAGGCAGGAATCCAAGTGGGAATGCAGAAATGGCTATAAAGCCCCACCTACCTCTGTCCCACATGACCACCTGGATGACTGGTTCAGTTCTTTGGGGGCAGTAGGGGCAGCTGCCCTGGGTCCTGCACTTCTGGAGGCCTGCACTTTGAAACAAAACTGCCCAGCCAGGTGCATCAGATGATTCACTTATTAAGACTGAACTGAGAGCAGCCTTACAGACAGCTAAAGTAAGTCACTTGATGTGATTCCTATAGGAGCACTGAGAAAGGTCACATGATCAGGAGTCACCCACATGCATGCCTTTCCATTTCCTGTGCCAGATCAAGAGACCAGACCCTACAGTAGGTGCTTTCGCTTGGGCTTGGCCAAGTCTGGGGTCATCGGTCTCTCATCCCAGACTGAGGTGTGTGTCGCACTGACTGGAGTAATCAATCAGAAGTGCCAGGACTGCATGTCCCATCATCTGCAAATTTGCACCAGGCCACTGGCATTTGGCATAAAAAAATTTGACTGACCCAACACTGTTGTTTTCCCTTTCTTCCTCAGATCCTCAGCTGGGCTCTGTGACAGTGAGTCTTGAATGTGTTGATCTCACTGTCACTGTGGGTGGTTGAGTGGGTGGCAGGTGCTGGTGTTGGTAGTAGGGGTTGAGACTGAATGGGGCTTTCAGGAAATTCAGAACAAAGATCAAGTGCTTAATGGCCTCAGCCACTTCCAGCTCAGATGCTGTCTCAGAACAAACAGGCAAGCCTAATCCAGGCTGCAGGGTGTGACAAGAGGCAGTGTATAATCTCTCAGAAGAATCACAAGGGTTGCAGAGATGAGGGCCCACTGCAGTACAATTATAGACTGCCATGGCCTGCAAATGTTTATCTATATCCTAGAAGCTGTCTGGATCTAATGACTAACATGGTTACAATTCAACTACAAACATAGGAATGCAATGACCTATATATTGTATCTCCACTGTCCTGAAGTTTTTTTTTCGAGTTGCCCACTGTAGCAGATCTCTGTAACCCTAAAGTTTTTTCTGTCAGCTGCTCTCTCTGGTGGCTCTCCACAGCCACAATGAGCTTTTCTTTCAGCTGCCCTCAGTAGTGGATCTTCACAGCCCTGAAGGATTTTCCTTTAAGGTTCCCATTATGGGGAATCTCCACAGCCTTGAAGGGCTTTTTCTTTCAGCTGCTTACTGGCGCTGTGGTCTTCTGCCCACCCTCAAATACAGGCAGAGCAGGTTATTTTAATTCACGCTCAGCAGAACTGAAATCTCCTGCCTGCCCCAATACTTGCAGTGTGGGTTCTTTTGTTTACCTTACAGTGGCATGGAGGTCTCCTGCTCACCTCCAGAACTAGAGGCAATACCAATTGTGCTGTTAATACAACAGTAAGTGAAGACAAGACTGTTGATTGCCAGTGACAGGAGGTCCAATGTTTGACCTCTGCCCTGGGCCTGCAAAGTCTAAGGCCGCTCTGAAAACATCAGTAATCCCACTCAACAGTCACAACCCTGTACACCCACCTCACAGAGTTGGGACTGACTGCCCCTCCAAACATTCACTTAGTTTGGTGCCTTCTACAGCCTTTCAGCTGTGTATACAACTTCCTGCAAATGCTTCAGTCCTTCAAAGCTGTAGGATTGTGCAGAAGCAGACCTCCAAAAGTCACAGTAATGACCCTCACCCTGACAGTCACATAAATGACACCTACCCTAACATATAACTGACCTTCCTCCCGACAATCACAAGACTATACCACTGCTTGACAGTTACAGTACTGACACCCTCCACCATCAGTCCCAGCAAAGATCACCCCAACAATCATAGAAATGTACAATCCCCTCTCACAGTTACAGGACTCGCCATCCCCCAGTGACAGGACTGTACCCCCACAAGCACAGGACTGAACCAACCCACCACACAGTCACAGGACTGTAAATGGGAGGCAGTATAATGCAGTGGTCTAAGACTCTGAGTTGCAAGCCTGGAGACCTTGGTTTGAATCCCACAGGCCCCACTTGCATACTGTGTAACCCTGAGCAAGTCACTTAACTTCCTTGTGCTCCTAGGTCGCACCTGTAAATAAGCTTCAGCTTGGTGTTTTCTTCAGTAGCAAAAAAAAAATCCCTATTCAACTGTCACAGGATTGTACCCCCACACATACATATTCACAGGACTGTACCCCCAAACACACACGGTCACAGGGCTATAGCAACCCACTTACAGTAACAGGACTGACACCCTCCATTGACAGTCATGGCAATGACCACCCACTTCTGGTAGCTACAGCACTGATCCACACCCTGAGCATTACAACACTTTCTCACTATTCCCAACAGTCACAGAATGCCCCCCAACCTGGCAGTCATGGCAATGACCTTACATCCCAGAGTCACAGCACTGACTCCCATCCTCCCATGATCCCCCATCCCCCAACAGTAACAGCACTTGTCACAGCACTACACCACCACATCTTACAGCACAGACCATCCATCCTCAACATTCACAGCACAGCCACCTCACCCCAAAAGTCACAGAACTGACACCCTCTACCATCAGTCACAGCACTAATTCCCATCCACTGACAACAGCACAGAACCACTACTCCTAGTGATCACTGCACTGACCACCCATCCACAACAGCCACAGCAATGTCCCTCAACAACAACAGTCACAAGGACTGACCCCCATACCCTCAACAGTCACAGAACTGTACCACCACTTCAAAGGTCACAGAACTAACACCTTCACTGACAGTCACAGTGCCACCTACCCGACAGTCACAGCACTGATCCTTATCCCCAACAGTGACAGCACTTACCTCTACCCTCAACGGGCACAACACTACCCACCACCACTGTCAGAAGTCCCCCTACATCTGCAATGGTCACAGGGCTGATATCCTTCACAGACAGACACAGCAGTAGTTCCCACCCAAACGGTCTACAATTCTACCCCCACCTTGGCCACCACGAAGCAGTCATGGTACTTGCCAGTCACCCCTGACAACAACAGCACTGGCTCCCCACCCTCGACTGTTAGAGCACTGACACCCCAATCACAACAATCACAGTATTGTCCCCACCATTAACATAGCACTGCCTCTGAACCTCCCTCAACAGTCATAGGACTTACCTCCCCTTACAGCAATGCACCTGACAGTCACTGCACTGACCACCAACCACCAGCAGTCTCAGCACTGGCCACTGACACGCCCCCAGTCATAAAATGAAAAGAAAAGTTTAAGTACTGGCAACCCATCACAGAGAATGCAGGAGCGAAACTGGCACTGATGCACTAGCCAGATTCTGTGTTAGGCTAGCAAGATTTTCCTTTAACTAGCCCTGTGGGTTTGTACTGAATAATGTAACCAATAAGTACATCAGCTGGCTAGTGAAAGAGTCTGTGGGCTAATGAACTTTCCCAGTTAGTAGCCCACACTGTACCACAGTAAACAAGAAATAACAGCCAGAGAAATGGCAGGATGGGACAGGAAGTAATGGGGAAGAGCACTGCCTCTGAACCTCCCTCAACAGTCATAGGACTTACCCTCCCTTACAGTAATGTACTTGACAGTTACTGCACTGACCACACACTGACAGTCCCAGCACTGACCACACCCCAGTCATAAAATTAAAAAAAAGTTTAAGTACTGGCAACCCATCGCAGAGAATGCAGGAGTGAAACTGGCACTGATTCACTAGCCAGATTCTGTCTTAGGCTAGCAAGATTTTCCTTTCAGTAGCCCGTGGGTTTTTACTGGAGAATGTAACCAATAAGTACATCAGCTGGGCTAGTGAAAACATCTGTGAGGCTAGTGAACTTTCCAGTCACTAGCCCACATTGTGCACCACAGTAAACAAGAAATGACAGGCTGGGACAGGAAGTAGTGGGTAAGGTAATATCAAGCATATTTATTTATTTAAAAGTTTTACCTGGAAGGCATACTGAGTGGTGCAACTTGATTCCAGATGTGTCCTGGGGTGGGGGAGTGAAGAACAAGCAAATACAATATCACAGGATATACAGATGAGTTGCATTACAGAGAACACACTAGGTAAAGTCATTATGCAGTTATAATACATGGAATCACCAGGAATTACTTAGAGTTGCATAGTGACTAAGTGCAACAACAAAGCAAATTCAGGATAAACTAGCATACACCTAATCTTTGTCAGAGGCGAAGTTGGGACATTACACCATCCTCTTGAAACTAAGTGCATGAACAGGAGGAGGAAATACAACTTGAGTAGGGGTTAAGCTGCTGAGTGTTGGCATGGTGTCTAATGCCTACTGGCAGGAGTTGTATGCTTTAGTCATATGGTACTTGAAAGCATTTTGTCCTTTAGAGAAGGACATATGTGGGACAGAGAGAAGCTGGGAGTCAGAGTTCTGGAGAGTATGTGGGAGGAGGTTGACTATAAGGACAGTTGCAAGGTAAGGGGTAGGGACTGGGTCCAGAATTTTGCTGTTATCCTAGCGCAGTCCATCTGCCTCTGATCCTGGAGTGAGGATAGGTCTAGGGACCTGTTGAGGTCCACAGTGGTGGGTTGTGGGAGGGCAGTCCAGGGCAAAACAGCAGAAGGAATGGAAGAGAGGGTCAAGTCTGGCTAAGGAGGACTTAGGAGATGCACTGTATACTATGTCTGCATAGTCAAATATAGGAAGGGTCATTTTCTGTACAATTGCTTTGCGGGTTGGTAGGGGATGAATCCATGGTTATGGTATAGGGCTCCCAGCTTGGGGTACAGTTTATTATGGATCATGTCAATATGAGCTGAGAAGTCAAGGTGCTGGTTAAGCCAGACCCGAGGTATCTGAAAGAGGTGCAGGCCTCAAAAGTGGTCCCATTGATGGTGTGGAAAGTAGGGGTGGGGAGTCAGGCGAGTCTCTGCCTCAAGTCAAATGTTAGGGATACAGTTTTCTTTGGATTAAGAAAAGCAGAACCAGAGCTGAATAGTATTGAAGTCCTGCTGGAGTCTAGAGACACTTCACCAGGGGAGGGACCTGTTGCATACAGTACAGTGTCGTCGGTGTACAAGTGCATGGATGTTGTGGGCATACTGAGGGCTAGTCATTCAGAAAAATGAAGAAGAGTAATGGGCCAAGGACTGAGCCTTGGGGACCCCAGAAGAGACAGGAAGGGGGACAGAAGTGTGAGAGCCAATTCTTAATGCTTGTGACCTGCCCACCAGGTAGAGCAGAACCAGCTGGTGGTAATTCCAGAGAGACCAGCGAGGAAAGTTTAGATAGCAGAAGGGGTGAGAGACAGTGTCAAAAGCCTTTGCTAGGTCGACAAAGATAGCTGAGGTGGTGTGCCCATTATCCATGCCAGTAAGGATGTCATCAGTGAGCCTTAGAAGGAGAAGTGATGGTGGAGTGCAATTTCCTAAAGCCAGACTGGTAGTGTGAGAAGGAGGAGGAGTTAAGAAAGAGTATAGTTGGGAGAGAACAAGTTGCTCCTGAACTTTGGTCAGAATAGGAGCAGGAGATAGGGACGTTGCCCAGTGAGGAGGGTCACCTCCTTTGGGGAGAGGGATGACTGTGGCATGCTTCCATTCAGATCCAATGCAGCAAGCAAGACAGAGAGATTGAAGAGTGTGGTCAGAGGGGTGCAATGAATGGGGCAGATAGGTATAGCATTTTGGAGTCCAGTCCTGAGGGGCATTTACCTTTGGAGGGATTGAGTGCCCACAGGGCTTCTAGCACTTCGGATTGGGTGACCCGACAAAATGAAAATCAGTAGGATGGGAGGCGGAATGAAGTGGGGGTGGGTGGACTCGTGGGAGGGTGTGGGGTAGACAATAGAAGAAAGGATGCACAACTAGTAAAAACTGTGCTAAAACTGAGCCACTTCACCTAATTCAGTGACAATGAAGCCTGCTACATTTAGGAAGAATGGGGTGGCTGGTTAAGTGGGGAGAATAGTGATTTAATTGTTTTCCAGAATTTGCTGGGTGATTCAGATTTGTGTGGAAGGAGACCATTAAGTAGTTAGCTTTGGCCTGGCATATGATCCTAGTGCAGGAATTATGAAGTGAGCGGTAGTGTTGGAGTGCCACCTGGGTACCAGTTGTCTTGTACGTTTTCCAAGCTTTGTCTCTGGCATGGAATTCATCTATGACATTTGCGGTGACCCAGGGAGGATGGGTACTCTTACTCGAGCCCTTCTGAGTGGTGTGTGGAAGTCCCAAGTTATGAGGAATCTGGACTTGAAGAGTTTCAGGGCTGAGTTAATGGAGGCGCACATGGGATGAAAACCAATCAGTATTTGCCAGGTCATTTAAAAGTGCTGCAAGGTCAAGTGATTTGTAGGACCTAGTGAGTAGTGTTCATGGGGAGGTGCCGGGCCTGAATATTTTCCTTACCATGTATATCATGTGCTGATCACTTAGAGATTCAGGCAGGAGACCTGCTTCTAGGATCCAATGGTGGTGCATGGTAAGGGCCCAGTCCAGGAGGGAGTGTTCTGTGATTTATGATTCAGGTGAGCTGTTCTGTGATTTGTTGGCACAGGTTTAGTGCAATCACTTGGCTGCTAAGCTTAGAGCTAGCATTTGAGAGCCAGTTAAAACTGAAGTCTCCAAGGATGTGTAGCTCTCCCCAAAGCAAGGGACTTTAGGGTGCTAAGGTGGTCTAGGATGATGCACAGAGGGGTGTCAGGGAACAATAGGACCCTGTTATATATAGGGGAATGGAGTGTGGGAGTGAGATTTTGATTAGAAGGGAGTCTAGGGACTTTGTGGGCAGGGAGAGGTGGACAGGGGTGAACTGTAGCTCTGAGGGAGATGAACATGGCAATGACGCTTTATTTTTTTACCCAGGCAGTCATGCCAAGTGAGGAAGTAACCAGGGATAGATGATCGGCATCCAAGTTATGGGGTTTCAGCCAGGTTTCAGTGATGATCAAAATATCAGGACGCAGGGAAAGGACACTTGGTTGGAGTGAGGCTAGTTTATTCAGGATGCTGCATATGTTAAGGTGCATTATTTTAAGGACCCAAGGTAACTGGAATGTTGGGAGGGGATATGGTAGGTGGGGGTGGTTGGTCCAGGGTTTAGCTCAACATCCTGGCTAGGAGTAGCAGAAGAGTTATTAGTTGTTTCTATGAGCATGGCCCATCTTGACTATCGGAGGGTTGAAGATTGCTGTGCAGTCGGTGCAGCGTTCCTTCTAGGAGGAAGTGTGAGGCTGACAGCCTTGCATGAAAGGAGGGCAGCAGAATGTGAGCTCCTATGCCCCAGTTAATTATTATGGAGTGTAGGAATGGCCAGAGGTGGATGAAGCATGGTAGGTGGGCGTAGTTGCCCTGATGTTGCATGTCAGAGGGGTTAAACTGAGCTTCAGCCTAGGCGGCAGGTGGGAGGGATGCTGGGGGGTAAGTAGGCACAATACAGCAAGAGATAGAGAAGCATGTTGAGTTGCTGGGTATAGGCAATAGGGATGCTGAGGGGTGGCCACTAATGGAGAGACAAGATAAGCTGCTAAGGAGAAAGTGGGCTGATTGGTTATAAGGCCATGTGACTCAGCCTATATACAGCGCAGCTTACAAGGAGTGGTGGGGCAGCCAGCACATAGCTCCGGCAGGTCACACAAACACAGATGTAATTCAAAGCTGGTGCTCAGACCCTGGTGTAGCATGGCATCATACCTGATTTTGGCCACTGGCTCTGTAGCGATGCATTATTGGGGAGGGCAGGACCCATGATGGCCCTTGACCACCCAGCTGTGGAGCAAACAAAGAAATGGATGGGTTATATCAGGTAGGGAGGAGGAGGAGGGCTTGACAGAGAAACATTTGCAAGCAGCAGTGTTTAAAACAGCTAATTGGATTAAGAACTAACAGTAGAGGCAGGACTGTGTGATTTTAAGGAGTGCTCTGCTATACATTTTAAATACTCAATTGCTGGGGTAAACACAGGACTACAGATTTAAAAGGAACAATTGTAACAAGCAGTTTTAGGCAGGTTAGTGAACTAACAGTAGAGGCAGGACTGTGCTGATTATTAAAGCGAGTGCTCTGCTATGCATTTAAATACTCAATTTTGGAGTAAATGCAGGACTACAGAATTAGCTGAAAATCACATAGAGCTGCGTATTAAACTGACAGAATTAGCTGCAAAATCACGCAGAGCTGCAGTATGAACTGGGAGCGGCTGCACTTTAAATTAATAGTACATACAGAGTGCAGTGTTAGTTTGGCCCCGTGTCCTGGCTAATCACATCAAGTTCAGGATGCAGCTTATAGGCAGAAGTCCGAAATTAAGGCAACCTCCAAAATGGGAGGAAACCCTGCATACAGTTAAAACCAAATTAAAGCACCCCAAACAAAGGGGACAAACACTAAATATTTGTGCAGGCGGCTGAGGAAAATAAACTATCTTCAGTGCTCGGCAGAATGGGACCTTTAAAATTGGCGCCAAAAATACAAGGTCTTTGTTCACACACATGCAGATGTAATTCAAAGCTGGTGCTCGGACCCTGGTGTAGGGAACTGCAAAGAAGTAACAGCTACTGCAGCCTTTTTTATTTTATCTAAAGTAAATGTAAAACTAAAACACACTGTATTTTCCATGGATTACTGCACATCAGGGATATATTACTGTGGATTACTCCTGGGACTGCAAACTGTATTGAAAGGTATTTGTTTTACGAATTCTCTACTGTGAAAAGTTTGCAAATTACAGCACAGCCTATTCTGCTATATCCTTTGGTAAGAAAGCAAGGGATTACAGTACTAAACATTTGAAAGCCAAACTTGTTTGGAATAATGAAAGAAAGCTATGTACAAACAGTAATCTATGTGAATTTACTTGAAACTGTGTAAAAATGCAGACAATTTATTCCTGAGTCTGCTGCAGTGATGGATTTGTAATGTAACACTTGGCATGCAGCAGCTGTTGCTATTGCTGTAACCCTTTCTTTACTGGTCTCAACTGATTAAGGAAACTTCTAACAGAACCGACTGGTTGCATTTGAAATGGAATGCAAAGCAGAGTGTTATGGCTCTGGAGTTCTGAGGCTTCTCATTATGACAGTTTTATTTTTCCTCTAAATAGCATGTTTACTTTAAAATGTACTGCCAATTATTTTTGGACATGCTCTTCTACTATGCATACTGTGGTAGTGGGGAGGTGTGGAGAGATGTGGGATAAAAGTGTGTGTGTGTGAGAGACATGGGAAGATTTTTACTTGTCGGAGTATGGGTAGGCAACCTGGAGCAAGGCTGCACTGGATTTCATTAATTTATTTATACACATTTACAGATGAAGAGTAAAAGATGCATTTATTCTGTTATCATTTGACTAAAACACAACACAAAAAACAACTCCTGAACACAGAAGAGTTATACTAAACAGAGAGTGATGGGCAGAACAAAATCATGCCTCTGCGGGGGTTGTGAGGTCCGTGGAGGGAGGGCAGTGGAAAACAATGCTGTGAAAATGACTGCATCACTGTGTAAGATCACAGGAGCTGTCTAGCCAAGTCCCTTTATCTCCTACTTATAGCAATAAGTCAGCATGGCTATGCCCATGCAGCCTTAAAATGAGAAAGGGAGAAGCAAGTGTGTAGCAAATGACACAGGCATAGGGGTTAATTACATGAGAGGCTGTGAAAAGGAAAATATGACTGCAATAGAAACTACAGAAAGAAAAAAAATAAAGGATCAGGAATGGAAATGGCACAACCAAAACACTGCACCAAGCCCCATATGAATAAACAAGCCTTTCCAATGATCCTGCATCAGGGTTTATGCAGTTTTGGGATAAAGGTGAGGGACTGCCTGTACATGGGAGGGATGCCACGTTCTGCTTGTAGGAAGTTTACCAGGCAGTCACCCCAACAACTGGAGATGATATGGGCACACAGAAATATAAAGGAAAACAATAAGTAATCACGCCATTTGAAAAGATTGGGAAGAGTGAATAGAAAGCATTTGATTTTTAAACAGATTACACCAAAATAAAAAATAAAAATCTTGAAAAGTAGTGTGTGTTGAAAGGTAAAAAGAAAATAAAAGTTTGGGAAAGAAAAAGGAGCAGAACTGAAGCTGGCACTAAACTGTATCATCACACATTTTTTGCTAGAAACACAGATTAATAAATGGAGTGAAATAAGGTTAAGAGATACTCACCTTTAAGTAAGAGGAATGAAGTTAATAAAACTAAAACAGAACGTGGAATGGAAGAGAAGAAGTAGCCATAAAATAAAGGGGGGCAAATATTGCTTTGCATCTCTGGTGGTGCATAGTCAAAAATGACATAATATATACAATAGTAAAGAAAATGAATAAAATACAGCTCACTGCAGAGTAGATTTGCAGTCATATATGAGCCAAAACATGTTAGTGGTCAAGTGCCCTGCCTTACAGAGAGTAGCACTTCCAACACAATACCACATGAAACAGGAATGGAAAATTTAGTCACAGCTAGTGGCAAAAAATCAATTGAACTTAACACTTGAGCTGCAGAAAAGAAAAACATTAATACCTCATCCATAACAGTATTAGATACTATTATAATATGGCTATAAAAATCCAGTAATCTGATTGGCTGAGGAGCTCGGATCCCAGTGCTGATATCCCATGGTGACAGCACTGGAAGAAGTCCAGTAGCCTCTTCACAATAAAATCAACAGTACCAGCCATTCCTGACTGCCATCACAGATGTGGCTGTCACTTTTACTCACTAAAATCTTAAGTTAGGCTCTAAAATAAAACTGTATTAAATTAATAAACATAAGAATTATATGTTATTTGCCCTCATAATATTCTTGTTACACACACACACACACACACACACACACACACACACACACAGTTGCTTAACAAATTAAGTACTACAGTACTTCAAATTGTAATTTGTGTTGTTTCTTTGCTGACATCCCCTCTGTCTCACCTGCTTACTAGGGAAATCTGTGTTGTTTAAGCTGTTACAAATTAAACAAAAGCCATGGTTTCTCTATACAGAGAACATGGTTTATATACAGTTGCATGGTTCAATGGTGGACCTGCCCCTGTATTTGAATCCTCCTCTGTTATGGCTTGCCTTGTCTTCCTTTATCATTTGACTCCCTATTACTGCACCATTGTGTTTGTGTTTATATACTTATTTACATGTATTTATATGTTTTATGATGAATGTTACCGACCTGTTCTAACCAGGTCCATCTTGTAAAATAGCTCTGCTCAATGATGTTCACCTGGATAAATAAAGATTTGGATTGATTGATTGCTTGATCTGAGACCTTATGTTTGTGTTAGTAGTGAGTAAACAGTCTGCTAGCAGAATGGAGCAGAAATTTGCATTCTTGCATTCTATGTGTAGTAAACATTTCATCTCTTGAATTTGGCAAGACAGAAAATAAATAAGACAGAGAAAATGGAGGGAATATTATGAAGAAGAAGAAAGAAAGGTGAAAGAATGGGTAAAAAGAGGATGAGTTGGGGAAACTAGAGGTTTAAGAGCTAATTAAAAATACATGAATTTTGTTGTACATACTATTTAAACCTGAGATGGCATGTCAGTGCTGGGATGTGCTGGAACTGTTTTAAAAAAGCCATAAACATTTTCTTTTTGATTTGGTGCATTTCTTCACCCCCAAAAAAAAAAGTAAACATCTTGGACCCATTTTATAATCTCAGTAAAACACTCGGGATGTACATTGTGGTGGGGTAACAGCACTTCTGGGTGAGTTAAAGTGATGGCACTCAGCAATGCCTCATGACACACTGAGGTGTGCCACTATCAAACCACAAACCTGTCATGTCTTTTGTTTAATTGCTTTTTGTTTGTTTGTTAGGACAGCCTTCCTCTTGTTAAAAAATGAATCACAGAAAATAACCATATGGATGCCTCTGCCACAGCACGATTGACCTCTATAATGACACTAAATGGGACTGTCGGTATTAATGTGTTCAATTTACAAAATGAAAAATTAGATAAAAGCATGAGTATTAAAAATATTGCTAAACTCAAAGCAATAAAATCGGCTATAAAAAGTCAGTGTAAGCAATATGGAGGATGCAGCAAAGCTGTTAAAGGACTATTTTCTCTATTTTATGTCTAAATTAATTATAATAAAGTTGCAACTTCTGATGTGTTTCTTATGTTTATTGATTAATCATTAAAGTCTTGTTGGATTTCTTATAGCCACATTATAATCACAATAAGGCACTCCAGGGTGTGATCATGCCTGAATAATGTCACACCTAGAGTGGCGGAGAAACACCTAACATGATGTTATTCAGCGTGATGCACACCCTGTCATGCCTCACTGCTTAATTATAAAATGAGCAAGAAAAAAATCTTGAAATCTCAGCTGACTATACATTAAATCTCTATAAAACAAACAGTCATCCTGGTCCTAAACCACATCACACAAGAGCAAATTAGTCCTCCAACAACCAGAACTATCTCCCATCATCCCCCTACAACGAGGCATGATCTTCCATCACAAACATGGCTGCTACCTTTACACTGTAAAAACCTTCAACTGGGCCCTAAAAATAAAACAGCCTTAAGCAAAAAATAAAACAAATTAATTAAATGTTGTTTTTGATCATCACACTCTCCTTACACACATAAACAAATCAGAAACATTACAATTTGTTGGTTTTCATTACAACTGTTTCTTTGCTTGACAGATGAAAAATTCCATGCTGCCTTTACCATACTCACGCAGGAAAGCTCTTCTGCTTGCCCTGAGAGTGAGATAATTGAGTTTGTGGCTGTACAAGAGGCCTTTGTTATGTGTCTGTGTGTACAGTATGTTAGTAGAGGAACATTCCACCAGTGGAAGAGAGTATTCTGAATACCTGTGTTCAAGGTAAATATTTAAGCAATAAGCCACAGGTGGTGTGGGTTATTAGAGGATTTCATATGGCTGGAGGATTTGCCCTTGAGGGTGCAGCCAAGTGGGTAAATCCATGGCAGCCATGGTAAATCCTCTGATAACTAGATCCCCAGTGGGTTTCATTACGATTATATCAAATGCTTTTTTTATTATTTAAAAAAGCAGTACGGTGTATAATGCTTAATAAGCTACTCAGTATTAAAGCAGTGTTTTTAATTTTGTTTTGTTTCCCTGATGTATGGAGCTGCTCTTTAATGGTCTCCGCTAGTGGGGAAACAAGATGGCAGTCACAGTTCCGTGATTTCGGCGTCAGATTGTTTTCTTTTTAAAGATGAGGCTGGGCCTTTTGTGGTGATCATCAGAGGATTTACAATGGAGGTAAGGTGCCAGCCTGCCGTTCTGATTGGTCAATGTCCGAGGTCCATGGTATAATCCATAATAAAATTCCATATCATGAATGTGGGAAAACAGAGAAAACACAGGAAGAAGAAAGTAGAAAATAATACTGTATTATCAAGGAGAAATGGGGCAAAACACAGTTATATAGGCAGAGGCAGACCCAAACTACTCAAACACATTCCTGAAGTTTATAAAAGCATGTATATTTGAATCATATATGGGTATTTTCAGGTGAAATCTATCACCCCCCCACACACACACACACATGTCACCCACCACCACCTAAAAAGGCAACCTGGCAGGTTTAAAGTTTTGAACACATTTCCATTAAGAGACAGTACTTGTACTGATTTGAAATGCAAGGTAACATATTTTGCTTACCAACATTTCATCTCAGTCCTATAAATAAGAGAATATTGCCTTCAAAGAAACTATATTACAACAGTGTAATGAAAATACAGTTTAAATACTGCTAATTTTACAAATTTAAGATGTTGCAGTGCATTAATATGAGAATTTACATGTTATAAAGAAAATATATATTGTCAACTAACACTACTAATAAATAATTTTACTACAAAGTACTAATCTACTGCTGAAATGTGCTATGTATGCATTAATAGGAACTACCTTTCAATTTTTAAGTTTCAGAGTTAATGTATTGTGCACTTGTTTGAAAATAGTAAAGAAGTTGTAATCCCTATCAGAGACTCAAACTAATTCTTTTATGATGGTGTCCCACTTTATAAGTGCGATAAGCCACTCCAGGTGTGCATTTCAAGATTTTAATGCACTTCCCAGGATAGGACACTTGACCTTCAGCCTTGTGCCTTAGCACTCTTGAGGCATGCATTAAAATCCTTAAAATGCACACCTGTTGTAGCTTATTACCTACCTACATATAGAACTAAAGCTTAGAGGTCATTGGAGTCACAGTGACCTAATGTGTAACTGTTAAGCTATTACTACAGTTTGTAGCAGTTCCCTTCTTTTACAATATCAATTGAGTGTCAGTTGTTTGGTATACAAAAAATCATAATAAAGTAAGGGCACTTCACACACAGTCCTAACAGAACAACTGTTTAATAAAACTAAGTTCTTCATTGTGCTGGTCATACTTTTAACCCATATCTGTCTATCAAATCTAGATGCATATTCACCAACCATATAAATGGGAAATCACATGGGTCAAGTGGAGCTAATATGTTCTTATCAAATTATTGTTTTATCAAGTTATATTGTGGTTTTAATATTGCCTGTTTTTATTGTATTACTTGCTATATAGAGAATAAAGGATGGGGTGGTGTGTGCTACTAGATTTTACACACACCGAGATGAGGGATGTTACATAAACCCAAGGGGTGAAGTCTGAGGGGTTTATGAGAAGCATCCCACACAAAGGGTGTGTGTAAAACGAGTTTTACACATTATTCCCATCTTTATTTTATATAATTGCTGTGCTTTTTTGCCACAGTAGTTATATAAAATAAAATAAAAAAAGAGATCTTTGGTTTCACTTACTGCTGAGTGGTGGTTATGCAGGTGTCCAGTGCAAGTAAAGGGAGAGAGCAGCTGGTGCATGTGTGCAGTCAGGGAAACCTGACACATGTTTGCCATAATAACCAGCCCGGTTATTATGGCAAATATCAACCTGGGTTTTCTTGGGAAAAGCACCCACCAGTTATTATAATATAGTACCAAACATAAATTCATACTATTATTATAAAACAATCTAACTTATTCCTAACACAGATCCTCAGGCTGCAGTGCCTGGTGGATGATTGAGTCAGAACCATGACTTCTTTCATGCATCAGCCACATGAATCTGCTCTGTACTCGAAAAGAGATGTAATTCCTCACACCAAAGTCAACAAAATATTTCTCACAGATCAGCAACCTAATTCCATTGCTTCAGTCAATGGGAGGTCAATGAGGTCAAGGAACCGTGATCCTCTTCATGAAAATGTTATTATTTTGTTTCTGGAAAAATACCAGTACAGGTATTACTGTTACTGCCATTATTTTGCACCTGGCTTCAAGTTCCTACATTTCTCATTTCAGAAAACCCTTACCACTTACAACATTGTCCCATTATTATGCTTACAATACTAAGGTTCATACTAAGATCTAATAGAAGCAGAAGGCTATAGAGCCCAGTAGAGCTTCCTGTTTACTATATAGTATTTCAGTTGGTTTGTTGATCTCATAAATTCATCCAGCCTATTTTTAAAAGTAATCTTATCTTTACCGATAATGATATTTAAAGGTAGCATATTCCAGGGTCTAACAACTCTTTGAGAAAAATAATATGCCCTTTTCTTAGATTTGCATTCATTTCTATTAATTTGTAATGGGTGTCCTCTGGTATTTTATGTATCTGTTTGAAATCCAAACCACATTCTGTTAGGAGGTTTTGATCTTGAATAATATCCCATGCAATAAGATATCGCCTCTAAGCCGCGTTCTTCTAGGGAAAATATATAAATTTACATAATCTCTCCTCATAGGAAAGCGATTTGTTTAATACTATGGATTTTGTTATTCTTCTTATATTTTCTTGATTCTAAGAATATTTTTAGTTTATATGGGCACCATAATTTAGATACGAAATCAAAGATGGGTCTTACATATGCTCTATATAGTGGTAGTAAAATATCTGGATTTCTAGAAGAGATGTCATGATGAATTGCCCATCAAATTTTATTTGCTTTACTAATAATGTTAGTGATATGCACATCTAAGGTATGGCCTGAATCAACAGTGATCCTTAGGTCTTTTTGCAGGGTTTATTGTTTAACAGGCTATTGTAAAGATAGTATTTTTGTTTTAGATTATTTGTACCGAAATGAATAACACTACATTTGGAAATGTTGAAATGGAGATTCCATTTCAAAGACCATGCTTCTAGTGTGTTTAAGTCATCTTGAATAAGTTTATGTTCATTTACATTTGTGCAGACATTGACTGGTTTGCAATCATCTGCATATTTTGTAATTTTACTATGAATGTCTTTTGTTAAATCTGATATAAAGATCTGGAATATTATAGGGCCAAAACGGATCCTGTGGAACTCCACTTTGACCTTTGCCAAGTTGATGTATGTCCATCGATTATTACATGTTGTTTTCTGTCAGATAACCAGCTTGCTATCCATTTAATACATACCTGATTAATGTTAAAATGCTGTAATTTATGTATTAGTGCCCTATGCAGTGTAGAATCAAAAGTTTTTAAAGTCCAGTAATATAACATCATGCGATGCCTTTATCAATATTTTCAGTGATGAGGTTATAGAAACTGATTAGGTTTGTTGTGCATGATCTCCCTTTGTGAATCCATGTTGTGTGAGGTCTAAACCTAATATAACTGAACTTAGTTCATCCTTAATAATCCTTTCCAGCACTTTGCAGAAAATAGGGGTCAAGCTAATGGACGATAATTATCGGGTGAGCTCTTTGCACTTTTTAAATAGTGCAATCACATTGGCTTGTTTCCACTCATTCGAAGTACTCCTAAGTTTAAACAATAATCATAGATGATTTTAATGGAGTTACCAGATGGTCTTTCATAGCCAAAATTAAGTTTCAGACATCCCATCTGGCCCTGCAGAGGAACCTTTTTTATTGCCTCTAGTTTATTTTTAATGGTGTCTAGTGAGATATCTACAACATCACTGTTTTGATTATCTGGGACTGATTGGGTTACCATATCATTATCTATTGCAAAGGATTTGCAGAAGTGAGAATTTAAATACTCTGCCATATCCTTAGGATCCTGAAGAACAGTGTCATTGGAAATAATTGGGCCTACCCTGCATTCTGTTTTTTCATAGAATTGATGTAACTAAATAACATTTTACAGTCCCCATTTTTATGTGTAGCCACTAGTTTTTCCATATTTATTTTAGCCTTTCTAATTTCTTTCTTACATTTGTTTTGAATATTTTTAAAGGCTTTTGTGTTCTTTTACATTTATTATTACTATATTTCTTATAATATTTGTTTTCTTTTCTATTAATTTCAATAATCTGTGTTCAGACATTTTGGGTAGATACGATTTGTTTTTCTTTATCCTTTGAATAAATTTAAATGCAGCATCCATGATAATGGAAATAAAGAACTTCAATACTTCTATATTATCTGAATTTAGATGAGCAGACCAATCAATGGTTGACTTGTGATCATTAAGTGCTTGACTGTTAATTTTATGAAAAGCAAACACTTCTGTAATATTAACAGATTTATTGTAAGAGTTAGGAAGGATAAAGCTTATAGAACAGTGATCACTATTACTCAGTGGTGCTGTTCCAATACATTGTGTCATAACAATAGTCAACACTATGAAACTTAAACTGCACCCGCTATGTTGTTACTTTAACAAAAGAACACAGTTCACTCTAAAGGGGCATATTAATACTGTATGTTCTTATAATATTGTTAAGTACTGCATTATATACTCTTATAGGGTATAGGACTTACACTAAGTACTGTCATACAATTACTCACTAGCTGGAGAAATGTGAATTGCTTGTAAACAGACTGTCTGACAAAAAAGTGAGCATTCCTTATCTGTACTGAAGGAATAACAGCTCCACTTGGGACCTTCATGTAGGTATGACACCTCTGCACACTAGAGTATTAGGTAACTTTATTATAGTTCCTTTAAAAAAACAAGCCACATAATAATTACAGCACCATCAACACACCTATGTAAATTTCTTTATCCATTTCCTCCACCTCTCTCTCTCTCTCTCTTTCATTCTCTGTCTCTCTCCATGTCTCACAATATTCACCAAGAATGTAAGGCATGGAAACAAGAATAATATTTATAGTGCAGAATGTGCCACTTAATACATTGATCATCAATTGAAAATTGAAAAAATACATTGATCATCAAATTGAAAGGCACAGTTACATATCTATCATCTTTAAATATCTTGCAGAGATTTATGTATTTTTACAATTGGTTTCACACACAAAATCACAAACAGCTATACTGTCACATCAAAATAAATACACAAATTAAATCTTCTATTTTTAAGCTCCTGACATTCATAGTGCTTACTGTGGAGGTGTGGAGAGACAGACAGACAGACAGAGGGAGAGGGTGGTGGAGAGAGAAATTACAGAGTTGCACTGACAGTGCTATAATTATCATGTGGCTTGTGTTTTTTTTAAAGCAACAATAATAAAGTTTAGCAAAGTATAGTGTGCAGTTATAGTTATCACACATGTATGAAGGTCCCAAGTGGAGCTGTGACTTACTGATGCTATCTTAGTAACTCTTTCAGTATATGAGTCTGGAGGATGTGCAGTTCAGTGTTCACATGAGGAGGAGGTGCGTGTGCAGATCTCTCTCTCTCTCCCCATGGCCCCATGCCAGGAGTCTGAATGACTGTAACAGCATTTTGCCAGTGGCTTGGAACACCCTTCTGTACTACCTGTCAATATCTGACACGGTGTGTCCATTGTAAATTCAGTCACTCGCTATAGTTGGTTCTGTTGGCTGTGGGAAGTTTGTAATAATGGTGGTTTATAGTGGAGGTAGCCACTCCTCACAGCCCACACCAGGAGTTGGAAATATTGTAGCAGCATTTTTGCCAGTAGCGTGGATGGCCCATCTGCACTACCTCTTGGTAGCCAACACTGTGCTCTTGGTGTAACTTCGGTCACTTACTATAGTGGGTTTATTTAGCTCACTGTGGGAATTCATTAACATTTGTGGTTGATGTCTGAGGCAGCCTGATCCCAACCCACAGATGCCATTGGAGGAGCTTGACTTGATTTCCTTCCCGTAGAGGAGAGCTTGTTGCTGGTAAAACCTACATACTTACTGTCCATAGAAGATGTTAATGACACTTAAAAACTTTAAAGTTACATGGGATTTGCTGTTCTCTAGCTTGATCTTTGACTGAGTCATGAGTAGTTAAAGGTGACTCCAACACTGGTACACAGACTTTAATTTCCCAGCTCTAACTGTTTATTTGTAGTTTCTATAAGGCAGAGCTGCACTAAGAGTAAAACGCTTCATTGTGGAAAGAAAACTGTGGATATCTGAGAAAAATAAGCTTTTCTAAATAATTAAGATAATGGGGAAAATAATAAAGTTTGCTCAGAACTTCACTGCTTTTTGAATTTACTACTACAGAGACAAATTATTTACATGGACACAACTAGTGATTAAAATTAATTAAACAGAAATGTTTTATATAGTGGTAGCTTTTCCTCTCCTTTTCATTATGAGCAAATCTACAAGAAGGGAAAAGAGGAAGAAAATATGGGTTTTGACCTTCCAGAACACAAGCAAGAAAACACCTCAAGAGATTATAAACTAAAGGGGAAGCTACAACAGAAACCTCAAGCTGAACAAGCTCTATTAAATTTCTTTGGAAAAGTCCCCACACTAATGGTTACTTCTCCTTTAAGTCCCATTGTCTCCCCATTTATGTTTCAAGCAGGTGAAAAATCTAAGGCTAAGAAAGAAAGCATGACACAGGAAAACTTACAAGAAACCTGATTAGTGAAAAATGGAGGAGAAGCACATTGAATTTGGCACAATCATCATTAAAGCAGAATTTAAATACTGGTCAGGCCCTTAATATTAATGTACATGATACTGAATACCTGTCTGCAGAATCAGATATTGACTGTCAACCTGATGAAAATAAATAATTACTTTACATAAAAGCAAAAGCAAAGCTGATGCTAAAGAACACATCAGAAGAAATAAATAATGTAGAAACTGGTAATAATTGAGAAAGAGCAATATAAAGATCCACCTCCTGCTGTAGATTATGTCTCAGTATGGGCAAAACATTATTAGAGGGCATTAATAACATAAAAGGAGATCTAAACTTTGTGAAACAAAGACAGAGGGAATGGAAAACACACTATCTGAAATAGAGAGTATAATCACAACCATTCAAAGTTAGATTCATTGGTTAAAGAGATTAATCAAAACTGTCTCAAATGGAGCAGAGAATTTCTACAACAGAAGGCAAAATTCTCCAAAGTGAAAGAACACTAAACTATTATGATAAAATTATAACTGATATGTCTCTAAAATCATGGACATGGAAATGAGGGCCAGGAGAAAACCTTTGCATAACTGGCATTCTGGAAACATGGGAACAGTCACAGAATTTAAAGGAGATTGTCTTAAAATCTTTGGTGTCTATCTGGATATAAAACTGATGAGGTGAAAATTGAAATAGACCATGTACATCGGGCTTCAAAGACAAGACAGTAAGATGGATTACCTCCTAGGATCTGTTATAGTTATGCTGTTTAAGACAGAAGACAAAATGCTAATCATGAAGAGGGTCTATCAAAAAAGGATACTTTTAGAAGGTGCTTGCATTGTAATTTTCCAGGATTTACCTTAGGAAGTGTTCAAAGAAAGGAAAAAATAGACTTTTGAGGAAACTGTTGTAGCAAAAGGTTACAAGTTATCCTGTTAATTCCAACAAAACTATGCGTTATTATAAATTTTAAACCATTTGTTTCCTCTGTAGACCAAGCTGACAAGGAGTTAAGAATACTAATTCCTGACATATTTAAATAAAATAGGGAAAAACAGTGTATGTACCAGGGGCTGATCTCAGCTGTAGCTAAAAATAAGGGAACGCTAGGTATCCGGTGAGTATTGTATACCATGAGTTTGGAGTAAAATTAAGTTTTAAGTATTAAAAATTATACAACAAAGTGGTTTGGGGTATTTAGGAGTGTTGACGCTTTAGTTTATTTTAGCCTCTGGCCAATGTTTTTCTTCTTGGGAAGAGTGTTAATGTTCTACATGGGCTAGGATCAGTATCTGCTACAGATAGGCATTTGGACATTGGATTGCCTTCCTTAATGTACATGGTTTAAATAACTATAAGAAAATTAATAAAATCCTGCAAAATGTTAAACTTAATCAGATAAAAATTTTGTGCCTACCAGAAACCCATCTCATAGAAAAAGTTAAACGATTAAAGAAATCATGGGTTGGGCAGGTTTTTATTCTTCTGGTACAAATAACAGTAGAGGTGTGGCAATCCTACTTTCCAAAGATATTAGTTTTACAAATACACAGGTTATCATGGACTTGGATGGACGCTATTTTTTGCAAAAAGCTTATTATATGGAGTGGAAATTCTTTTGGTACAATATATGGGCCTTTTGTAATGTATGAACACATCTTAAAATATTCGGAAAGGGACTTAGTGATGTTAGGTGGCTCAGACACCATGCTAGTTGGAGACAGGAATGCACTAATAGACCCAGGTATAGACAAAACATCAACAATTATTAATAATGAGATGTATAACTAAATTATTAAATGATTTAATTAATATGATTTTGTGGATATTTGTGAGAAAGAAACTCAAATAAAAGGGAATACATTTACAGGTCTACTTATTTAAAATGTACAGTAGATTAGATTTTTATTATTAATAAAAATCTAGCTAATAAGATTACCTCACTTTTGTGCCCAGCATTCTAGTCTCAGACAATGCTATGGTGTCATTACAGTTAACTCTAACTTGGGATAGATGCATGATTTATCAATGGTGTTTTGATAATTCTTTATTAAATTATGAAGAATTCAAAAATATGATTAAGCAATCATTACAGGAATATTGGAGGAATAATAATGACCCAGAACTTTCCATGGTGGTTAAGAGATGCCTGGAAAGTAGTTATTAGATCCTACATTATGTCATATCAGATTAAAAACAACAACAGAGTAAGAAGTTCCTCCAAAAATAGAAGAAGAAATTAAGGGTTTACAAAAGAAGGCCATGGAAGTAAACTTTGAGGACCTGCATATGGATAAATTAACAAAAGCCAAAAATAAAAACAAAATACTTAATATTACAAGCACTGGAAAGAGATGTTTGGAAAGCAAAAAATAAACTCTATTTTCACAGGGATGAAACTGGTAAATTATTAGCTTATGCTCTTAAAAACAAAAAGACAGGAATATTATAACAGCAATTGACAATGGGCAATAAATAGTATATAGAGATAAGTAATTACTAAAGAATGTGTTAGTTACTTTCACTCTATCTATAACAGACATTATACCAAGATTACTGTAAATAAAACTGTATCTGAAAGAGGTGATGCACTACAATTTCAAATTAGGGAAGACTCATTTACAATGTCAGAAATTGATCAGGCAATTGCCCAACAAAAGAAAGGTTCTTCACATGGACTGGATGGTTACACATGTGAATTTTACCAGATGTTTAATGATGTACTGTCCCTAGTTAAAATTGCTAATTAAAGAAACTATTGAAACTGATTTGATGTCTCAATCTATTAATTAGTGTACTATTATTTTATTACTTAAAGAAAATAAAGATCCCCATAAAGTAGAACATTACCATCCTATTTCACTATTAAACCTAGATTATAAAATGATTATACCATTAATATTGAACCATATCCAAGAACAAGTAACTAAGATCATAGGAAAGGAACAACAAGGTTTTAAAAAGGCAGGAACATTTTCAATGGCTGAAACAAGGTTAAGGTATTATTGCTAAACATGCTATTAAAGAGGTCCCACACAAAGGAGAGGGAAAAGGTTCTTCTTGCATTAGATGCAAAAAAGGCATTCAATCTCCTTTCAAGAAAATTTATGTATAATGTTTTAGAACATTGGGGCTTCCTTATTTAATCCTACAGTTACTATGCATTTTATACTCACATGCAAAGGCAAAATAAAATAAATTCCTATCTTTCAGATACAATAAAAATTACCAGTGGCATTCGGCAGGGTGCCGCTCTTTCACCACTGTTGTTCAGATTATGTTTAGAACCCTTATTATTGTATATACAAAAAATAAAGACATCACAGGGATCATTGCTCAGAATGGCCAGATAAAATGAATGTTTATGCAGATGATCTGTTGTTGATTTTATCCAATCCAATTAAATCTTGGCCCAATGTCCTAAAGGAAACTCAATATTTTGCTAGTCTGAGGTTATAAATTAAATCAAAGTAAATCTTTGGCATTGCCTATTACAATCTTATGTAACTACAAAAACGCTCTTGCCCCTATAAAGATGTTTACTAATATGAAATACTTAGGCATTGTAATGTTAAACAATATGCAAGATATAGTAAACATTAATTTAAATGTGACATACAATAAGATTAAGACACTGTTAGAAGGATGGGAAAATCATGCTTTCTCATTATGGGGAAAATAGAGACTCTGAAAATGGCTATCATGCGACATATTATGTTCTTATTTCAAGCTATACAGGGGCAGATACAGGATTCCTGGTTTTCAAAGGTTAAACATACATTTGTGATATTTCTATGCTGCAGGGCGTTCCCAAGAATAACTTTGTGTAAAATTACCATTTCAAGGTGTAAGGGAAGTATGGGTTGTCCAGATCCTTTCTATTACTATATCACTACAAAGATGAAGTTAATATTTTTATGGGCAGATAAATCTGATCCGGACATAGATTTGAGGGGTAAATACAAGTCATTTATTCAAGAATTGCTTAATGATTATGATTCTATGCTTTATATAAAGGACATTATGGTTAACTACATATCCTTTACAAAGCCAGACATGAACCAATCAAATGGAGTGTGGCTTGTATATGTAAAGTATGGATTAAGAAACATAAAAACTATTACCTACACACAAGTATTCTTACACAATGTTCTAATATACTAAAAAGGGTTGGAAGGATTGTTGTATAGTAAATAATATTGTAAATTGATTGAATTTGTTAGATAAGGCAGACATTTTGTCATATGACATGTTTAAAGATAAAATCAGAACCTCCAATGTAAAAGACAGCTGGTTGTTATATTCTTTCTTAAAAAAGTAAATTTATGATATTAAAAAGAAAATAGGTAACAGCATAAGAAGCTGTAAGTATCACATATATGTAAAATTGTCTAAACAGGAAGTCCAGTATTGTAGAGCAGATTTATATCACAATGACTAATATGGAATTTAACTGTACAACCAAAAGTAAAATATAGTTAACACAACAGAAATGGAATGATGAATTATGATTAACTACCTCCTTGGCTATATGGGGTTTTATAAGAAAGGATGTTAGCAAATTATATACTTTTTTCAAAGAACAAGACTATTCAATTTAAAATAATTGAGAGAGCATATCTGGCCCCTGCTATTACTGCTCATTTTGTGGTAATTCAGGACAACAGTGCTGGCATCTTTGTGGCACCATAGGGAACCATGCTCACATGCTACAGAGTTGCCCAAAATTATAATATGACAGCAGAAAATACACATTGAATTACAGCTGATTTTGAATAAGCAAATACATTTTGAACCAGTTTTTTTTCTAATCAATGACTATAGTAACTATAACCTGTCTAAAATGGAAAAATATATGCACATTAGCATCTGTCTTTAAGGAAACAAACTCTTAGTAAATGGAATTGGTCTGAAGTTGGTGAGTGGAACCATAATGAATGGTTATTTATGTTTAAAGAAAATGTGTTACTGGAAAGAATATCAGAGCTTACAGATTGTACAGATAATAGTATTACTTAGAAATTCTCAATTGGGAAGAAATAGCTCATATTTTCCCCACCATTCATATATTAACCTGATTCCTTTACAATGATGGTACATTGTGATTTTATAGTACAATGTTTATCAGAGGATTATCACTAATGGGTGATAAATATGTATTTAAGAGTGCAACTGTACTTGGATATGTATTTTAAGGTGTATCATTATAACATAAAACAATAAAAACATACTGGAAAAATAGTACATTTTTCAGTATAAACTGTTACATAGAATGCTCATTTCTTTAGCAGTCTGTCTTCAAGCAATTCACATTTAGTCAGCTAGTGAGTCATTGTGTGACTGTTTATCTGGCATAGCTGGTGGTGTTCTAAATACAGCATTTTATTTTCTGCCTCTGAATATGTATGTATTGATGTTTATTTTTCTTTATCCAGCTGAGGTGTGTAATATTTTAATGTGCTAAACTGTAAAGTAAATTCTAAAGACATAAAGGCAGATATTAAAACTTTGCCCAGGGGCAATAGCACTGCCCGGTGGGCAAACTTAGCCTGGAGCACAGAGCAAGCTATATTCAAACGGAATAGCCCAGGGCAAACAGCTTCTGAATATAGCATGGTAATGAGGCCATGCAAACTGGCTTGGGAGTGCAGGGCAAACATTACCCTGGAATAAGACAGCACTGAATAAAGCAACCAGGAAGTGCAACCCACAACAACAACACAGTACACAGCAGCGTGAGGGCAGGTACAGACGAACTACATGGCCAATGTGTTGCTGGCAAATGCATGGACTCAGTACAGTTGCAGGAAGCAGCAGATGAGAAAGAACAGTGATCAAAACTGTATAATATTCCCGTGCCGTTAGCGCGCGCTAACACATTAGTGCGGCATTGGCGAGGAGCTAAGCAGTTAGCCGGGCAAACCACACGTTTGCCGGAGCTAAAATGTACCATATTCAAAAGTGCTATGCAAATGAGCCTACTTAGGTAGTCTCTGGGCAAACAACGGATTAGCATCTCATTATACCCTGATTTTCATGCAGTTTGCCCAGCGTTACTGCAGGGTCCCACAGAGCCACCTGTGGGTCAGTCTGGAAGTAGGGCAGACCAGGTCCAACCGCAGCTCCACCTGTAGGTCAGTCTGGCAGTGCACGATGATAGCTGCAGGCTATATGTAAACAGTACAGCATAGCATAGCATATTGTACCCCAGGGGACAAGACAGCATAGGCACAGGTGGTGATGGTGCTGCATGCAACTGTCACACTGTAGGGCATGCTACAGTGCACAGCAACAACTACAGTAGCAAGGGGCCAGTAGTATGTGGACACAGCAATGCCTATGGTGTGTAGGGCAGTGATGATGACTGCACTATACACAGTGAGAGGCCTAACTCTGGATGCTTCCTGACACTGGACATTACTGTTACGCTGTTGTGTGACCCACAGATGCTGCACCTGTGGCATGGATGCTCACAGTGACATGTACATTCCTGGCTTTGTGTGCTATGGCAGTTTACAGCTGTGAGATATGTGGCCGGGGAGATATATTATCCGAAAGGCACACTGGTGTTGGGGTATTCCCAATACTGGCCCATGTACACTGCATGATGTGTCCCAGCCTTTGTGGCCACACCTGGTCTGTAGCACAGCCTCGCCACGCATACATGCTCCCTCAACATCCTCCATGCCCACAGTGCTGCATGTGTGTGCTGGCATCTGTTGGTGTCCACGGCAGTATGGTCCACAGGTGTGTGTTGTATGGCCACACTGCCGTGCTGTCCACTAGTGGCAGGGTCACCACTTACTGCCTGGCATGACTGGGACTGGTGGCAGATGATGGCATCATTGTGATGCCATCCAGTTAGCAGAATGCTTCCTCTATGTTTGGCTTTATCTATGTGTCATATTTATTTGTTAGGTCGCGCTAAACCCACGCTAAACCCAGCAAACACCGCCAAAGCCACAGTGTCGCGCAAGGCTGCTTCCCAGGATTAAGATGAGCTTTTCATAGGCGGTAATGTGCACTACGCTAAGTGTCGCGCTAGAGTCGCGCTATACCTTAGCAGCGCTAGCCGCTGAATATAGCATTGTGCTTGCATTCATGTCAGTTTGCCCTTGCATACATTATAATTTTGCCTGGTGCTAATGCAGTTTGCCACGCTATTTGGCCTTTTGAATATAGCAGACCCACGCTAATCCCGCGCTAAACCTGCAAAATGGTTTTTGCCCAGCGCAAAGCTTTGAATATCTGGCCCAAAATGTTTATTTCTCTTTTTGTGGGGAGTCACC
Source organism: Neoceratodus forsteri (assembly GCA_016271365.2). Classification (NCBI taxonomy): domain Eukaryota; kingdom Metazoa; phylum Chordata; order Ceratodontiformes; family Ceratodontidae; genus Neoceratodus; species Neoceratodus forsteri. The sequence continues at coordinate 514,081,212 of CM057450.1, read as the reverse complement.
TATGAAACAATGTCTAGCTTACTAGATGCAGAAAAAATGAAAGTCAACTAGTTCTAACTGTTCTGTGAATATCTGTTTATGGGGCTAATTGAACATCGGGATGTTTTGTATTTGTAGACTTTTCTCGTGGTGTAGCATGCAAAACCACTCAGCTGTCACTATCTTGTATCATTTGTACTGCACACTACACACCTAGAAAATTATCCTATGAATGGGGGGTAAAGGATGGCCTGCACTATCCAGGGTGAGGAATAATAGCTAAGAACAATAACAGCTTGCTACTTTCTCCACGGAGAAGCAAACAGACAGAGTTGAAATTCTAATAATATAACAGACAAGTAATCACTAAATGTCAGGTACTAGTGTCTCCCTGAAAGTGCATGCCTGAGAAAACAAAGTTGGCATTTAACACTTGAAATATGTTTATTATTTGGGAACAGGCATCACTGGCACTCTTTGCTATGGAATGTCTTACAAAGTAGCTGGACGATAGCTGTTAGGATGGAGGTGTCAATTGGCTTAATGAGGTGTTCATAGGGCTGAGGGCACAGCAGTGCTTATTTGTTATACAGAAAGCTCCAGGAAGTGTTTAACCCATTCTACTTACACTAGCTTTGTATGATGTCTACTTCATTAACCTGACACAAAATGACTGCCAGAAGATAATCAGTTAACTTTCTGTGTTTGCCGACTGTAGTGTAGAATGTCTGAGACTCTGCTGAGGAGGGCTCAATTAACTCCTCAAACCAGAGGTAAAACAGTGCTCTCCAGCTTCTATACACACACACAGGCAACGTAGTAATGCAGCTGCAGCGGAGGACTCTATTTTTAACATGTATCATGTTGTTTGGCAGCAAAAATGACATCAGCCCTTTTCTGAATGCAAAACATCTGCTGGGCTATGCCCACTCCAGCCATAAAAAGATGACTTAGAGTTATGTTCATGATATATCTTCAAAATAGTGAAAGTAATCTTTAAATGTTTGCTTTACCCAAAAAATATTTTTTACTAACGCATTCTTTGATAAATGAAATTGTTCATTTCTTTTGCTGTTAAGTACAGTAGGTCCTTTCTGTTTCAGTTAGGTTGAAAGGGCCCCTTTATATTATCACAGAGAGGTAATTCCTCTCTCTGTAGACAAAAAAATGGTGAAGCAGTGACCAGATAACAGTGCCATCAAAAGTTGATCTATTACAGCTATGCATTTTATTACTTAAAAGAAAAATAAGTGTTTTACCATATCCATTAAGGAAATCATTCACAAGTGGAACGGGTTCTCTGCCACTGAAATCATCTCCTTGGTCAATCAGGGCTTCCTTTACAGCATCATATCCACACAGTACAACTACCCGCTGAGAGCCCAAGGAAACTGAGAATACTGGTCCATATTTCTCACTCAGCTGGAGGTAAAACAAAAGCAAATAAAACAAATGAAAATGAATTCTTTTATGTCTCTGTTTTTTAGCTAGCTCATTGAATATGTACAACTTTAACATGGTACTTTGTAATGTGACTTTGTTTTGCATTGTATGTGTTAACAATTAGATTTTTACTAGAATATTTTTTCTTCCAGTGCTTACCAAGAACAAACATCAGAAGGTATTGGGATTACCAGATAGGAAATGAAGATTTTATGTAATGCAATTTGACCACTTTGAAACACATTTTTAACAGAAAGTCACAATATTGTTACTTGTTTTGTTTGTATGGGCATCAAACATCCAAACATTTAAAACATTTATTTTAAAAGTAGTCTTTCCATCAGTACATTTTCATTATACAGATGCAATACAATTCTTCTGTCAGAATGTATTAATACTCACACTTTCATGTTTAAAAAACAAGTTTCTAGAACTAACAATTCAAATGCTGGCTCTAACATTGATTGACTGTATTTTCAATAATTAGTACCCAGGTGCAATTCCCAACTTGACTATGCCCAGTGTCTGCAGCAAAATGAATGCAGGAAAGTGTTGGATTGTTGTTTTCAGTTATTATGACACATTTACAACAGTGTACCTATTTCACAGCAAACACATGATGCATGTGTCATTTTCTGAGTTCAACTTGCAGCACCTGTGAAGGGATGTTTGACCACATTTTATGTAGTCCTATAATCTGAAACAAGTATACAGCTGTGATGCAAGCACTCATGTATGTTCAGAATTAAAAATCTGGCTCTGTTTATTTATTCAAAAACTGCTAACTGAGAAAGGTACTGTATGATGAACCAGGGCGTATTTCCGTACAACCTGTGAAAAAGGAAAGGTTAAACAATGGATATGAACTTATTTATTTTTTAATGAAAGTGACCAGCATACTGACCCAATTAGCAAAGCCTGGAGTCAGGTTAAAAGGCTTTATCCTACTGATGCATTTTGAGTGAAATGGAATAGTTACTCATTGCAATAACAGATTTTCATCTAAAGCATTAGAACAGCAAGTATAACTGTGCAGCATCTCTGCAAGGAATAGTGTGCCTCAGAACTTATAATCTTTTTAAAGATGTAGTTTCTCACTGGGCTGGTCCCAAGCCTCCCAGTATTCAACAGTAGATCTTTTAGTTGAATAGGCCAGGGGACTCAACCCTCATTTGAAAAATATATTGCAATTATAGAACCATAAATTCAAAATTTAAAAAATGTGTTTTAATAAAATAGGACACAAGCAAAAGCAAGCATTAAAAGCTCAAGCTATAATTAGAAGAGGATGCCTGGATATTGTAGCAGTCACAGAAACATGGTACACAGAGAACCATGACTGGGATGTTAACATACCAGGGTACACAACCTACAGGAGAGACAGGTAGGGGAGAAGGGGGCAGAGTAGCCCTCTATGTAAAGGAAGGGATAAAAGCAACTAAACAAAAGAGTAAGCGAGGAGGAGGAGAGGCCTTTGGTCACCTTAGAGACTGGAAATGACACCACAATCCACACAGGGTTGTATACAGACCCCCATGTCAGGGAGGGAATGGATGAGGATATGACAGAAGGCATCCTTAGGATGGCAGAGAAAGGAGATACTGTTGATGGGGACCTTAATATGCCAGATGTTAACTGGAGCACCTTTGCTGCAGCCACATCCAAAAGCAAGGCCATTCTCAATTCCTTCAGGTGGCATGCCTCAGACAGCTAGTTCTGGAACCCACTCATGAGGGTGCAATCTTAGATCTCATACTCTCAAATGGGGACAGTGAGAGGATATCAGATCTAGAAGTGGGCAGCCACCTGGGAACAAGTGACCACCAAACAGGTGTGGTTCATGATAAACTCAGCTACAGAGTCAAGCCATGCAAAAGTGAGGGTTCTGGACTTCAGGAGGACTGACTTTGGCAAGATGAGAGAATGCCTTAGAAAAGCACTAGCAAACAGGCTAGAAGGAGGGTGGAGCAATAGTGGAAACATCAAAACTGCCATCACAGAGGCAACAAGCCTTTGTGTGAAGCAAATGAACAAATCAAAGTGAAAGAAAAGCCACTATGGTTTTCAAAATATGTGGCAGTGAAGGTTAGGAGAAAAAGATAGCAGTTAGGAAGTATAAGGAAACACAAAAGAGCAAGACAGAGAACTGTACCAGTTAAGGCAGAAAGAAGCAGGAGGGTAGTCAGAATAGCAGAGGCCCAAACTGAGGAAAGATAGCCAACTCGGTTAAGAAGGGATAAAACATTTTATAGGTATATCAGGGAGCATAGAAAGACAAAGGGAGGGATAGTGAGGCTGAATAGAATGGATGGTGGGTGGGCAGAGAGGAACTGTGACAAGGGATACTGAATGAATACTTCTACTCAGTATTCACAAAGGAGGAGGGGAGGTGCCTAATCCAATTAACAGAAGCACTCTGGATAAGGGATCAATCCCAGTCCTTTCACAGAAGAAAGGGTTGTGAAAGAACTCCTAAAACTGAAGGTGGACAGAGCAATAGGGCCTGATGGAATTCACCCCAGAATTCTAAAAGAATTAAGGAGAGAACTAGTGACACCATTGACTACCCTTTTAACAAATCATGGGAGGATGGTGTGGTACCTGAGGACTGGAGGAAGGTGGATGTGATTCCCTTTCACAAAAGTGGAGCAAGACAGAGGCAGAAAACTACAGACCTGTCAGTTTCACCTCTCTGGTAGGGAAAGTGATGGAATCACTTCTGAAGGAAAGAATTGTTGAGTACCTAGAGGCCAGTGGGGCACAGACCCAAGGCAGCATGGGTTCACAGTGGGAAGGTCATGTCAGATGAATCTAATTGATTTCTTTGACTGGGTGACACAAAGTAGTAGACCAGGGAGGGGCTGTGACATGGCCTACCTAAACTTTAGCAAGGCATTTGACACAGTCCCACACAAAAGATTAATAGTCAAACTAACCAGCCTGGGGAGTGGTCCCAGGGTGGTAGCCTGGGTAAAACATTGACTGGACAACAGGACACAGAACATAATTGTAAATGGAGTCCACTCTGAAGTAAGAGGGGTTACTAGTAAGGCACCGAGAGGGTTCAGTATTGGGCCCAGTCCTTTTAATATCTTTATAAGTGACATTGCAGAGGGACTGGAAGGAAAAGTATGCCTCTTTGCAGAAGACACAAAGATCTGCAACAGGTTGATACACAAGGAGGCATGGAAAGGATGAGAAGGGACTTGGCAAGGTTGGAGGAATGATCAGAAGTATGGCAGCTTGGATTCAATGCAAAGAAGTGCAAAATAATGCACCTGGGAAACAAAACCCAGGGGAAGATTACACAATGGGGGAGGTAGTAATAACAACAAAATGGAAAGGGACGGGGGTAATCATATCAGATGACCTTAAGGTTGGCAAGCAATGAGAAGGCTGTAGGAGGGCTGGGGATACTGGGATGTATAGGAGAGGCATCACCAACAGAAAACAGGAAGTTGTTATCCCTTGTACAGACAGTTGGTGAGACCCCATCTGAGTATCACATCCAGTTCTGGAGACCCCATCTCTGCAAGGACATAGACAGTATGGAGGCACTCCAGAAGAGGGCAACTAAAATGGTGCAGGGTCTGCAAGAGAAGCCATATGAGGAGAGACTAAAGGAGCTTAACATGTATACCCTTGAGGAAAGAAGGGAGAAGGGGACATAATAGAAACTTTTAAGTACCTCAGTGGAATCAACGAAGTCCAAGAGGGTAGCATCTTTCAGAAAAGAGATGCAAGAACAAGGGACACAATTTGAAGATAGAGGGGGATGGCTCAGGGTCAATGTGAGGAAGTATTTTTCACAGAGAAGTTGGTGGATATGTGGAACAGCCTTCCTGAGGAGGTTGTGGGGTCTAAAACTGTGGGAAAATTCAAGAAAGCATGGGACACACATAAGACAATTTTTGTGGGTAGTAGGAAGAAATAGGCTGTTGGTTGAATAGGATCTGCAGCTTATCCTGTAGGTAGGGAAATAGCAGACTAGGTGGGCCAAGCGGTCCTTATCTTCCATCAAAGTCTATGTTTCTATGTGATAACAGATACCAAAAACCTACAATAAGTATTGTACCTATCTTAAAAGGAGGCAGGAGATAGCATGGCCACTCGGTGAGTGCAATTACCATGTAGTACTTACTGTACAAAGAAAGTCCATGAAAGCGAGTTCCATGTAAAGTGATGACAGTGCATGTCGGGACTGCAAATGGGGGAGAGACTATAAGGTGAAACCATGCAGGTGTGGAGACTTGCTCCTTGTGTCAATGTATGTCTGACCTCAGAGTTATTTCTATTTACTGAAGTTATGGGGGGTCAGGGCAACCTCTCCTGATAAAAACAAGTGAATAATGATAAAAACAATTGAACAATGATAAAAACAAGTGCAGAATGATAGAAAAGTAAAGAGAATGTGCTGCAGTTCTATGGTTCTGTGCTGCAGTTTTATACTTTTGATGTGTTGTAGCTTGCAGGTGGTAGAGGCTGATTACTTTATTGGGCTGCACAAAGTTTACTGGTGTTGTGCTATGGTATAAGAGGTGTGGGGACTAACAGAGGAGGGAGTTGGGGTGTTGGATTTGGTTGTCAACTATTGTTGGCAGACTGAGGGTTTGTGATGCCGATGTTGTTGTGCTGCCATTTTTGTTGGTTTGTGCTAGTACTTGTTGCCTGCCATTCTACATTGCATGCAATACTATTTACTTACATGAGTTTGCTTTCAAGGTTATTTATCAGTGTGGTACTGCTGTACACTGAATTTCATATACTACTTTGTACAATACTGAAATGACATTTATTAAATTGTCACAGATCTGGCAGGAATGGTATTTTACAGGCTGTTCAAATCCTATAGGAAAAGCTAGTAATATGGATAATAATTTTCCTTCTATCTTCAAGAATTAGAACAGCCCATTACAACTTGTGCAGACATAAAACTGTAGTCTGGGTTAAAGGGCTAAACATTATCTTGATAATAGGTTCTTAAATACAGAAATCACAAATCTAACAGCTTCCATGCTTGCGTGTCTAAGCAATAAGATGAGAAAGTATGCAGTGAGAAGCAGTAGCAGTTTACAGATCTCTGCCAGGGGCACATTTCTTGTTGCTTCACTGATGCCCCAGTATTCCTAGTGGAGTATGTTTTGTTGCCATATCCAGGTACTTTCCCTGCTTTGGTATAGCATAAATAAATTGTGGATACTATCCACTTTGATATAGATTATGTAGTGCCTGGTGTCCTTGTGACAACTCACCATAAGTGACAAATAATTGTTTGCAGTAATTTCTGATATCCTCTGTTCTTGACTTGTAGAATCTGATGGCCCCACGTAACATCTAATGAATAGAGTTTCTCTCTCCTTTACTGGTATGTGGTCTTGTAAATAAACTGGTAAGGCAATAATCTCATTCTCTCAAGCATGGCTCATAGAAAGACACAAAAGCTGATCTTCAGTAGTAGGATCAATTAAAATAACTGATAATTCACAACAATTTCATCACAGCAGTGTGAGCTCCCACAACAGCTAATGTTTTATGTTATTTACACTTTTAAGGCTGAGGTGTACCTCAAGTGTAAACTCTTTATACTAGTGATTCTAAAGACACATACAACAATGCTTATTGTATGACATAGACAATTATGTAATGTAAGTACTATGGTACACTAAAGCTAAAACAAACTCTGACAATTGATACCATACATTATAACATTCATTTGTCATAGTGCCCTATATTAAAGTTAGTTATAATCACATAACAACACATTTAATTATACATACATATTAAATGTTCTTTGCAAACAAACTTCATTAATGTACCAGTTAGGATTCAACTTAATGCCACTAAGTAGAGCAATGCGGTATATATTTGCCAACCCTAACTCCCCAAATCCCACAAGGAAAACAGTAGAGTTTTGAGTCTTCTGAGTTAGTGCTGGGGACTTCCCTGAGATTGACAGCCTTAATTCTCCACCCCAAGCCCGTAGCCTTCTGTTCAAACCACAGGTAACAACTGCAAGCCAGTGGCTCATAGTGATACACTCTTCACAGATAAAGAACTATGTGTTGGCATGTTGGCAACACAGGCTGTTGCAGCTTTCTTCATGCAGGGTCCTGAAGAAAGGAAATCATAGCTGATGTTGTTTGCTCAGGAATGGGGTGGGCATTAGGGTTGACACCCCAAGGAAGACAAAACCACTGATTTACCAAAACTCTGGAGACCAAAAACACTATTTATTTTTCTTTCTGCTGTTTGGGGGTGGGGAGTGGGAGTGGGAAGTTAGGTTTGGAAACCCTAATGCCAGATTTTCCTATTTCTGTGGCATTAAGTTGAACTAACTGGTGCATTAATGAATTTTTTGCAAATAATTTAATTTCTTTTGAGATAGTGGAATCATATTCTTATTTATGCAGGTCCCTTAGGGACCTTTGGATCAGATGCAGATGCACAGCCTCCTTTGGATCTTGCACAAGGGAAGACTCCATCTGCCTACAGAAGTGCAGCAATGGATGTCAAGAATTAATGGGGTTGTCTGGTGGCTGCAGAAGCACAGGGACCTTTGGGCCCTCTGCTTCCATATGGCTGCAGAACACAGACACACAGGGTAAACAGTCAATCTGTCAGCTAATGTACAGGGCCCTCTGCCACCGACAGATGCAGAGATGCAGGCCTTCTTTCATTCCCTGGCTGGGGAGGTGTCACATAACAGTACTTGCCCCATACCCCTTACCCCATCTTGCAGAGTCAAAGTTTCTCAACAATTATGTAAATATGTATATGTGTATGTGTGTGTGTGTGCTGTATCTATCTATCTATATCTATATCTATCTATATATATATATATATCTGTATCTATATATATATATATGTATATTCATTGCAAAAATCATTGTTAATGCTTCAGTTATGGTTGAAGTGACAAAAGTAGGAAATGAGGCATTGGGTTGAGATCCTAACACCCCCACCCTACCACCCACCACACCCCCCACCCTCCACAGACCAACATGTGATGGGGTGCCTTGAGGTCATTGGGCCTAACTCTCATACCATTCCATGTAAGAAAGCTGACATGGTACAGTATAAGAGAATGGGGTGAGAGTTTGGCCCAATGACCCCAAAGGCACACCCCACACCTGTTGGTCTGTGAAGGGTGGGGTGGGTGGAGTGGTGGGTGGTGGGGTGTTAGATCTCAACCCATGCTTCATTTCCTACATTTGTCACTACAATCTTAACTGATGCACTAACAAAGTTTTTGCAATGAATTTCCTAGTTTTTGAGACAGTGCAATCTTTCCCTATATGGTTTGGGAGTGCAGGACCCCATGGTTTCAATTTTTTCTAATTAACTGTCATCTCCTGTGGGCGTGTATGGCCTATAAGGGCTGTCAGTTTTCTGCAGCACAGGCCCATCTGTCCATAGGTGTACAGAGATTGTAATGAGTTGTCCTCTCCACTGTGGGAGCTCAGGGCCCTGCACTCCCAGTATTGCATAATGGATGATCCAGAAGTCCCAATATGGCATAAATGTATCCATATCTATATGTGGAAGCATAAAGCCCTCAAGGCACTCCACTCCCACCTATCTATAATTGGAGAGACATAGCACAGACCTAGACACATTCCAAGTAACCCTTGCACTACAAATGGTGCAATATCCCAGTAACCGTAGCAACCTTGGAAAAAATTCCACTGCAGCTGTAGTCATGGACTGGTAACCTGCATGTGTGCTTAATACAGCAGCATTTAGTACAAAATCCATATCTTGAACCGTTTTCTAGACATAGGCACTGAAAAGTGCCATGCTCACTACAATGTTATCCTATGGGAAATTTCTCAACTTCAGAATGCCATATCTATGGAACCGATGCAAATTTTTATACCAAGGCAGCATAAGTCACATCTCTGAGACACCCTTTCTATCCCACAAATTTTAAGCCAGGTCCTAACCGTTTCTTTGCAGTGACGTGGCAAAGAAACAGCAACCTTTAAAAATCTCTGTTCATGAGCTGTCAAAATCCTTGTTCATGAGCTGAATCCTATTTGTAAGGTGTTAAAATGGCTATTCATGAGCCAATCCCTGTTTACAAGGTAGGGCCATCTGGTCGTCCTCTCATCAGCTAGGATTTTGACAGCTCATGAACAGGGATTGGCTCAAAAACAGAGATTTGACAACTCAAAACAAGGATTTTGACAGCTCATGGACAGGGATTTTAGAACCATCTGGTTGTCCACTCATGAGCAGGGACTTCGACAGCTCACGAACAATGACTTCACATGAATAATGATTTTGACAGCTCACGAAAAGGTATTTTGACACCTCATGAACAGGGATTCCTTTAGAACTTGTTCATGAGCTGAATCTCCGTTTGCGTAGGTGTCAAAATTCTTGTATGAGAGAAATCCCTGTTCATGAGATAGGGCCATCTGGTCATCCCCATATGAACAGAGATTTTGACACCTCACAAACAAGGATTGGCTCGAGAACAAGGATTTTGACACCTTACGAGCAAGGATCGGAAGAGAGTCATGAACAAGGATTTTCAAATAAAAAACAGCCAGTTTTTGATAAAACTAAATGGAAGCAAAGCCAGGAGTTTGCAAAGGGCATCAACCTGAACAAAACCCATTCTTCAATCTTCAGAAAAGACATCTGTGGGCCAAGTCAGAAAGTTTTGTTTTGGGGAAAAATTTAAAACAAGATGATGGTCCTGAACAGGATTTTTTCATTAGAACAGGGATTTAATGAATCCCTGTTTGTGAGCTATCAAAATCCCTGTTCATGAGCCCAAATCCTTGTTCAAAGCTATGCAGTTATCCAACAGACTGAACTGAGTATGTTCTGAATCTGAACTTTAAAACTGAATAACTTTGGAACAAATTAATATTTTTCACCAACCCAATGCTGGCTTGTTCTTTGGAGCTGGCTTAGTCTTTTCTGACAATTTCAGACCAAAATTCCAAACAGTGTGGCAGCAGTGTGATAAGGAAAATCAGCAAAAATGGCTTGAAAAAGTGATTAACACTTTTTTCATATGTGCTGCACAAAATCTGCAATGCTGATCAAAACAAAACTTGGCACATCAAGAGACCTCCACAACAGGGTCATGTATATCAAATGTCATGTAACTCTGTTGAACGTTGCAAAGTTATTAAAGTGCATAATCTGGGGTTTAACATTAAACTGAGTACTCAACCCAAACTATAGTGGTGTGGTAATATATGTGCATGTGTGTGTGTGTGTGTGTGTGTGTGTGTGTGTGTGTGTGTGTGTATATGTATTTAGAAAATAGGCTTTTTATTTGGAGGCATCTGACTGGCTGGTACTCCTTTCAGGGTACATTAACTTTCAATAGTTGCCCACCAAATAAAAAGCCCCAGCTAAACCTGCCTTATGGCCAGCCAATGTATCCTTGTGCTCAGCCTGCGTCCTCATTGGCTGAAAACACTGGGCACAAAATTTCAAACTGACGCCATTGTTGCACCCACTTAGCAACAGGAATGCACAGCAACAGACACTCCTCTTCTCTACACAACATGCACAAAACACATTTGTCTGTATTTAAAACTATTATGCAAGCCACAGTTTTGTTTTTAAACTAAAACATGCTCTATTCAAAATGCCCCGCTCTGGCAATCTCCCGGCCTTGCTTGCTGAGCAACCCCCCTGTGTAGCAAAAGCAGAAAGTACCACTAAACAAAAAAGAAAAACACATAGTTTATGAAATAAAATGTTTCCACCCTCAGCAAAGTCTTTTCAAATGCAGTACCAGTGCCCCCTCCCTTACTTTCCCAAAAGCTGGCTGATCTATTAAATCCTGGAAGTCGGCAGCACATCTACTTCTCTGGAATTCACCTTGATACAGTGCTGCCTTTGATATTCAGCCCGATTCTCTCCCACACAGTCATCTTCTAATTACCCTCACTCAAAACCACAGCAAGTGCACTACCGGTACAGTACAGCAATGAACCAGATTTTACTCTTACTTTTTGTCTTCCTCCCAGCTCTCTCAGCCTCTGATGCATTAAAACCCCAGGACTTTTCTCTTCTTTGCCCAACTTGGATACCCTGACATTTTCGCCCACTGCTGAGGTGATCACTCGCCACTTAATGCTAACAAACCCAGTTTTGTAATGGGGATTAAAAACACTGTCTACCACTAGTCCTATCACCAAATTCATTGGGGAACAGAAAAATAAGAAGGAAAATGTTTGAAAACAAAGACAGACATCATACCTAATGTGAAAGGGTGTCATATGCAGCAGCTCCCTCTAGTGGAAATTCAACTACAGGGATTATTTTACAGAAGCTGCTGTTTCTGATCATTGGCAATATTATTTTACTTTCTTTTCTTAATGAAATAATTACACAAAAATAAAATGAAGCTGACACCCATTTCTAAGTGCAATAATACCCTCCAGGGTGGGCAGTATGGGCATTACGGGACCTTCCAGGGGCTATAATTACACCCTGGGTGGTCGGTATTGCTCAATACTGCTGACCCTATAGGTATTATTGTTATTGATATATATATATATATATATATATATATATATATATATATATTCTATGCAGAAAACTTCATTAATGCATCAGTTAGGGTTCTTCTACAGTGAAAAAGCAAGGAAATTTGATTTTAGGGTTTCCCACCTTTTGCACCCCAACTGGCCGCCCCACCAACAGGCATTGGGGTGTGCGTTGAGTCATTGGCCTAACTCTCACCCTGTCCCATCTGTGAACAAGTTGAGGTGGTGCAGTGTAGGAGAATGGGGTGAGAGTTAGAGCCATTGACCCCAATGCACACCTGATGCCTGTTGGTGGGGGTGGGCTGGGGGTGGGGTGCAGGGGTGAGACCCTAGATTTCCTCTCTTTTCACTGTAGAAGAACCCTAACTGATGCATTAACAACGTTTTTTGCATGCAATTTCTCACTTTTAAGAAAGAATAGAAAAGTAGAAAGTTAGACAGTAGGGAGCATGGGGCCCGGCCCCACGCCTCCACCACGTGATTTTGTGTGACATAGTAACAGTAAGTGTAATGCAAACACAAGCACAAATAGTTACACACATGTGATGCAAACATAAATGGTAACACAATCAGAAATAGAAATGCAAGCGCAAAGTGATGCCAAAGCTAACAGTGACAGAAACAGAGACACAAGCGGAAGTGCGTATGGAATGCAACTGGTAATGCACTTGGACATTGTACCGCAATTGTAAATGCAAATAGTAACAGTAACAGCAAGAATAACACCAAAGGAAACAGAAACGCAACACAAACACAAGCATAATGAAATGCAAACCGTAACGCACATGGGCACAGTATCGCAATTGCAAATGCAAATGGTAATGGTAACAGCAACAATAACATCAAATGAAACAGAAATGGAAAGGCAAGTGCAGACAAAATGCAAACCTTAACGCACATGGTGGTGTAGACGGGAACAGTGACGCCGAATGGTAACGGAAGAGCAACTGGAAATGTTAATCCGGCACAGTAACGAAAGGGCACACCTTTTTTCCAAAACTGCATTGAAAAACACAGTGAAACAAAGAATGTATGCATAATAATGGAGCTTGGATCACAAAATTAGGGCTTGGAATACTAAATTGCTTATGTCTCAGGAACCATACAATGTAGGAAAAAAACATTCTCCTACACTGCACCACCTCAGCTTGTTTATACATGGGATGGGGAGAGAGTTAGGGCCGATGACTCAACGCACACCCCAATGCCTGTTGGTGGGGGGTAGGGTGGGGGTGCAAGGGTGGGAACCCTAATGTCAACTTTCTCTCTTTTGTCACTGTAGAATAACCCTAAATGATGCATTAAGTTTTATTTGCATTTTATATATATTAGCTAGATAGATAGATTATAGTAGCACGGTCGTGCCACTATAGTTAGGGTTCAATTGTCACTTCTATGTTAAACTCAAAATGTTGTGCATTAATAACTTTGAACCCGTTCAATGGATTTGCATGAAATTTGGTATGCTCAGTGGGGCATGGTAGATCTCTTGACTTGCAAATTCTGTTTTGGTCAGACTTATGATCTTTGCGTATGAAAGCGCTGAAAAATGCAAAATTATCCGCTTTTGGAGGTAGCTTTTGGGATTTTGAATGTGACCCTGCACAGCCATAATGTGGTGTATTGCTCTGAGAGATGGCTTGTTTGAAAGAGATTTGGTGGCTGAACATGCCACTTTTGTTTGGTGAAAAATATTAAGGCATTCAAAAGTTATGCCACTTTTAAGTTCCATTATAAGTCAATGGGAAAATTTATACTGTATGTTTTGCGAACAAAGAATGGGGTTATGGCCATCTGGTCCCACCTGGAGACCAAAGAATTTGCAGCCTCATGTTCAAGAATCTTTGTCCCTGAGAATTTCAAAACATTTTTGATCACGAGGTCCGCCATCTTGTTTTTACATTTCTGATTGGAAAACACAAATATCTCGGCTCAGGGGTCACTTCTGAAGTAAAACTTGGATGGGTTTTACTCAGGGACTTTGATCTATCTAGCCATGCCTTTGGTTTCATTCAAATCAGTCAAAAATAGAGTTACAAGCTTTTAAAATCTTAATTCACGGCTCACTAACGATCTTTGATCGCGAGCCTGCAAATTCTTCGATCGCTAGATTCTTTGATCGCAACCTAAAACACAAATATCTCAGCTTAGGGGTGGACTAGGGACACAAATGAGGGTGGGCTTTGCTCAGAAGGCTTCATTCTATCAAGGCATGGCGTTGGTTTGCTTCAAATCTGTGAAAAATCACATTTCACCATTTTTATTCTTTGATCGCGAGTGTGCAATTTGTTTGATCATGAGCCTCGCAAATCTTTGATTGCAATCATGCATTGCAAGCAAGGGATGAGATGGCCAGATTACAAAATAAATTTTCTCAGCCCAGGGGTGCCCTAGAAGTAAAATGAGGGTGGGCTTTGCTCAGGGGCTTCGCTCTGCCTGATTTGAATACAATAAATAATGTTTTCAATATCCCTGGTAGTCTAGTGGCCCTCCATCTGTATAAAAAATAATGTTCTGCATATCCTGGTAGTCTAGCGGCCCCCAATGTGCATTAAACAAATAATGTTGTCCATATCCCTGGTAGTCTATAATTAATTTCTGAGCACCTGTTTGCAGTAGCTCTGCTAATGCACACAGTCAGTGGCTGGCTGTGGAGGTAAGAGGTGGGCTGTGCCAGTCACTTGCTGGGAATGGGTGGGGGTTCTGGGTGGACTGGCACAGCTGGGTGGGGGGTGGGGGCTAGTAGACTGCCAGGGAATTGGTGATTGTAATTTATTTTATGATGATTGGGGGCACTAGACTCACCAGGGATATGGACAACAATATAAATTTTATACAGATCTGGGGGCCACTAGACTACCAGGAATATGGACAACAATATAAATGTTATACAGATCAGGGGCAGGATATGGACAACAATATACATTTTTACAGATCGGGGTCCGCTAGACTACCAGGGATATGGACAATATAAATTTTATACAGATCAAGGGGCAGCTAGACTACCAGGGATACGAAGAGCAATATTTATTTAATGCACATTGGGGAGCATGACTACCAGGGATATACAGAACAGTATAAATTTTATACAGATCGGGCGCTAGACTACCAGGGATAAGGAGAACATTATTTTTTTAGAGATTGAGGGAACCACTAGACTACCAGGGATAAAGAAAACATTATTTTTGTTCTTTGTTCACGCAGTGCAATTTCTTTGAACTTTGTAAATTACAACAGTTTTTATTCTTTGGTCATGACCCCTGCAAATTCTTTGATTGCAAGCCTGCAAATTCTTTGATCATGAGATTCTTTGATCACGACGTGCATCACAAGCGAGGGACGAGATGGCCAGATTAAAAATCAATGTTCTCAGCACAGGGTGCCCTAGGAAATCAAATGAGGGTGGGTTTTGCTCAGCAGGCTTAGTTCTGTCGAACCATGGCAGTAGTTACCACAATTACTTCAATTTTTGATTTATAGCATGTTTTATTCTTTGTTAGTGAGTCTGCAAAGTCTTTGATCATGAGCCTGCAAATTCTTTAATCATGAGATTCTTTGATAGCCATCTTTGATCATGAGGAGGGACAAGATTTTTATAATGGAATAGATAGGGAAATTTTACCAATCTTTACCATTGAATATCTCAGAAACAGTTTGGTCTTTTTATTTGAAATTTGGAGGGTGTTTACGCATGTCCTGTAGGTGTGAATTATGGTGTTTATGTGTCAGAGAAATTTTTTGTGGAGACATTGTGTGATGCACTTTACATGTTGCAGACAGTGTTTTGGATTGTGCTGGTGGCTTGAAATTGATAGGGTGCCTAGCCTTAGTGTCATGGATGTAGTTTTCAGTCATTTGTGTGTTAAATGTCAACAGGTGTGGAACTGTGCCACTCTGCCGAATGAAAATTTCAAACTTTGACATGTTATGTCTCTGACACGGTTTGGTCTTTTACTTAAAATTTGGAGGGTGATGACAGCATGTCCTGTAGATGTTAATAGCACTGTTTACATGTTGGACAATATATTTTGTGCGGAGATATTGTGTGGCACAGTTTACATTTTGTGGACAGTGTTTTCTATTGTTCTACTAGATTAACATTTTTTGGTGGCTGGCCTTGTTGTTGTCAATGTACTTTTTAGTCATTGGATGTGTAATGTGGCCTGAAACTTACAAGTTGGTGGGAGCGTGGGGCCTTTTGTTCTATTCTTTCTTAAAAGTAAGAAAATTATATGCAAAAACTTTGTTATTGCATCAATTAGGGGTTTTCTACAGCAACAAATGTGAGAAAATGTGATTTTAGGGTTCCCACCCTTGCACCCACCCCCCCACCAACAGTCATCGGGTGTGCATTGGAGTTGTCGAGACTAACTCTCACCCCATTCTCCTACACTGCACCACCTCAGCTTGTTTACATGGGATGGGGTGAGAGAGTGATGACCCCAGTGCACACCCGATGCCTGTTGGTGGGGGGTGGGGTGCAGGTGAACCCTAAATCGATCTTCCTGCTTTTGTCATCAGAAGAACCCTAACTGATGCATTAACGAAGTTTTTGCATAGAATGTATATATATATATATATTTAATTGCAAAGAACTTTATTAATGCATCAGTTAGGTTGATTTCACACCGACAAAAGTCTGGAAATTTGATGTTAGGTTACCAACTCTACCACACCACCCCATCCCCACCCATCACACACCAATAGGCATCGGGGTGTGCCTTGGGTCATTGGGCCTAACTCACCCCATTCCATGTGTAAAGAAGCTGAGATGGTACAGTATAGAGAATGAGGTGTGAGTTAGGTCTGACAACCCAAGGTCCTGATTTTCCTATTTTTTAACACTTTATACCTCAGAAACCACTTCACAGATTCCCACCAAATTTGGCAGGTCAGGAGACCTACCCTAGAGATTATTTATGCCAAACCACATGCACATCTGTTGAACAGCTCCAACATTATTAACCCTCAAAGTTTGAACTTTAACATAGAAGTGCACTTCACCCTAATTATGCTGGTGACCGCATTCACTATAATATTATATATATATTCTATGTAAAATGCATCATTAGGGTTAAAACATACTATGCTGTCACATTCTGCAAACATTATGGTCTCAGGAAGGATGCCATTTCTTAAACTTTGCATTGTTAACAGCAAGAAACCAAATATGCTGACTCTGTAGTGCTGGCAGCAGGGCATCTAGTGTCCTGTACTGGACTCTTTCACACTGGCTCACTGTGGGAATCCTTCATTAGTAGACATTACCAGCAAGTACCTTTCTGATGGGTTTTGAAGTTCTGAGCCTCCTGCACATTTTGATTTACAGTATGCTTTGTACATTGTGGCAAACAAGATGGTCTCAGGGAGGATTCCATTCGGTAACCAAATATGCATTAAACTTACAGCATCTGGTGTGGGTACCCAGTACTATGAAAAAAATACAGGTAGTGCTACTGTATAAAGCGCTGCTGTACTGTCTCACTAGATGACCTCAGAGAAAGTCAAACTTCTTTGTACAAGGTTTCTGAATAAAAGTGAATAAAATAAAAACTCCTCTTTTGTAAAGTCTGTTTTCTTCACTCAAACATAATTGCTGGCTCACTGAAGTATTGCCTGGGATGGGTGAGGGCAGACTTGGCCACCAGCATGGCAACTGAGGGTGCAGGAGTGGTACCACTGCCAGTGAAAATACCTAGATTAGTTTTGTTCAGTAAATAATGAAAAATCAACTGGATGACCACCAGTATAGTTTTATATCCAAAGTCCTTCAATATGCTTTAAGTGAATGCAAGTCCTCACAATACAAATTAAAACAATCTGATCCCCAGCTAGGACTACCTGCCCTCTTGCATCCACTATCCCAGGCTTCCTCAGGACCTGCATTCACTTTAATGCATATTAAAGCACTATAGATATAAAACTTTTCTGGTGGTCCTCTGAGTGATTTTTCATTGATGGCATGGTCTGGAGTGCTACACTTCTTTTGGACTTGTGCTTATTAAGGGCTTGGCTGCAGTATTGAGTCATTTCTTGCGTAAAATGGAAGACCCACTGCTGTGGTGGCTTATCTTTTATTTGGCACTGCATAGGTTTGTTTATTGCTGACTTGGTATTAGTAGATGGGGCTTTTAATTGAAAATAATATTTAATTTTATTAAATAGATAAAATATTGTTCCTTTTGTCCATTTGACTTGTTAGAGTGTTACTTATTTGTGGTAACCCAAATGAGCTGTGCCTATGTGGTGTGAAAGCCCTTGTTAGAAGTGCATCTGAACAGAAAATGTTTATTTTAACAAAGAATGTAAAGAGGGCACTGTGGGGATTGTAGTAAAAAGCACTTTCCCACTAGTGTAGAAGGTTATCTTTTTCTTATTGACGTACTGTACTAAAATGGTACGGTTACTTGAATTCCACTAATGTATGTTCACTAGGGGACAGCTGGAGGATCGAATAATTCTCATTTCTCGGGATCCACATCACTACCAAATATTACACTGTAAAAACTTAATGGAATGTCACACTGGAATCTATAGTTTTCTCATTTCCCCACTTGCTCCCTCCCCACCTAATCACCTTCATACTATTATCAGATGTGTGAAAGGTGGTGACAGCAGGATATTAATTTACCCTGAAAGTGAAAATGTTTCAGTAACCTAAAGTAACACTAACATTTTAGTTTGTCAAAAGAAAAAAACACCCTTCTACACTACATCTGGAAAACATATTTTTTACTACAGTTCCCACCCTGCCTTCTTTTACATTTTACATTTGCTTGTGCACATGCGCAAGGAACTTCTTGCAACAGTATGACTTTTGGAGGTGTGTGACCCCCTCCCCAGTGCAGTGCTCAGTGTAGCAGGCGCAACCCTATGGGACCAATACATGCCAAGCTGTGTATGAAAGCAGTTCGGTGGTGTTGGTATTCACTTTTAAGAAAAGGTTCACTGCAATCAGCGGTGGTAACGTGTATGCAATTAGCATACCGACATCATCTGAACTGCTGTCATGCACAGCTAGGCATCAAATCCTCCCACTTCCTCCCTCTGCTAATGTCCTTTCCTCCTTCTTACTGTTCTCCCAGCCTTCACCTTGTGTGCCGAGGGCGGTGCCCAATCCTGGCTCATGCACCCCCAGCACACTGTGTGGCTGACAGGTGCCAATCCCTTGTTGGCTGCAGCCCTCCCAAAAATAACAACCAGTTGGCACGCTGGGATCCCACCCCAGCATGCTCATGCCTCCCCCACACACACACAGTGTATGGCCGGTGGGGTGCCGAGATCCTCGCTGGCTCCAGTCCCCCACACACACAAACACATAAGCGACACACTGGGAGCCCACCCCAGCATCCCAACAGCGCCCATTTTTTTCTTTTTTGTTCAATTCCTGTGAAACAAGAAAACAGTCCTCTGTGAGTCCCTCAACCCCGCACCCACCCTCTGCACTCCCACCTTCCCAACCTCACCTAGGTGTCACACTGGCAGCCCACTCCAGCGTACTAAAAGCATCCATTTTTTTATTCCTGTAAAACAAGAAAATGGTCCCTTAGTGAGTCCTTGGCCCCCACCAACCCACACCCACCCTCTGCACACTCTCCCCACCTCCTCACCCATACTTACCTCTGGAGCCCTGTGTGACGATCTTTTGTGACTGGAACATGTCTGCACTCTTCAAAGCTGACCACTAACTGAGGAAATGCCGGTAAGCTGTATAATGGCATAAATAGTTTTTTCCAACTTAGGTGGATATCTAGCCCATTTTTGGACTTTTGGCACCAAATTTTCAACATGGGGTTCTTGACACCTTCTCATGAATTCAGTCACTGTCATGGAATTATTTGGTCCCGAAAGGTGATTTCATGGTCACTGTGTGGAATCACCTTTTGGGACTGATTAACAAAACAACAGTGTCAGTGTTCATGAGGTGGGCCCTCAAAAGCCTATGTTGCAAATTTGGTGAAAAAGTCCAAAATGACTGTTTTATGAGTGCGTTGACAGTTTCCATGCACACTCGTAAGTTCTTGAATTTGTAATATTTTCACTCCAGATTTTCAACATAGACATATTTTCTCACCTCCTTATGAACAGTGCAGCTGTCATTTTCACATCTTGACCGAAATGTGTATTCTAGCTAATGGAGTAAAATAGTGAGGTCGCTGTTGGAAATCAGTGTTTGCCACAGAGTAAGACAATCACAGTGACATTGTTCATTAGCAGAGGTCCTAAAATGCCTATGTTGAAAATTTGGGGGCAAAAGTACTTAAAATGGCTGTGTTATGAGCGTGCGTTGCTAAGTTTCACGCACACTTGTAAGTTTGTGAATTTGTAATATTTCCACTCAGAATTTCAACATCACCATTTTCCAACATCTCCTATGATCAGTACAGCTGTCATTTTTCACATCCTGGCACAAATGTGTTTTTGCACTTCCAGCGACAATAAGCGGCTGCTGCGAAATCATGTTCCGACAGAGTAAGAAAATCACAGTGACACTGCTCATGAGCAGACATCCTAAAATGCCTATGTTAAAAATTCAGTGCAAAATTCCAAAAATGACTGTTTACTGTTGTGCGTTGCACAGTCTCCACGCCAACTCATATCTTTGCGAATTTGTCATATTTGCATTCCAGATTTTCAACATTTGTATTTTCCCACACCTCCTTATGAGCAGTACAGCTGTCATTTTCACATCTTGGCTGAAATGTGTTTTCACACTTTCAGCACAGACTAGCGGTGGTCACTGTGGGAAATCAGTGTTCAGTACACAGTAAGAAAATCATAGTGACAGTGTTCATGACAAGAGGTGACAAAATGCCTATGTTGAAAATCTGGTGACATAATTCCACTGAATGACTGAGTTACAGCGCGGTTGCGCAGTTTCCACACAGGAACCCTAACGCCCTGGGCATGCTCAGGGTATGAGTCTAAGACAGACACTTAAGAAGTATGAGGGTGAAATGTTGATCACATGCAAGAGGAGTTGCAGAGAGGTACTCTGTTGGGATATGGATGCTAAAGGGACATGGATACAACTGGGGGCCTGCATAAATGTCAAACACCAATGCAAATACCTGCAGGTGAACGTTCGGCATTGACAAATGCTTGTTTTGTTTAAAACAGGCATTTCTGTTCAGATGCATTTCTAACAATGCCTTTCACACCTTGTAGGTACAACAAAATGTACACCCTAGGCGTCCCAGGAAATTTTATTCAGGTTAGCCCTTCTTGCCCTCTTATTTTAGATTAAAGCCAGAGTGAGCAGACATGTCTTTTACTAGAATTATAAGCTCCAATATGGAGTTGCCACTCAGCTTTCAAAAATAAGCGGATCTCTATATTATGTTTTTCCCGAAGCAAAGCCCTTAATTTATTAAAAACAAAACAGCCATTTATTCCAGAAAGTGATATACTGTTAGATAGGTTTATTTCCTGAACCCAGCACCTGGTCCAATTTCATATTGTGTCACAGGATCTGATGGAGAGATCAACTAAAACATTAATTGATAAATTTGTATTTCTTTTAACATGGCACATAGTTCACCCACAAAAGACAAGACACATTTGATTATTTAAACATCATTTTTATTACCTGTACTCTTTATAATAAAAATAAAATGGCATTGTCCTGTTGGAAAAAACACCTCAGATTCATACAGTACATATAGTAGACATGCTGACTTTTTCCTGCTCAAGCAATGAGTGAGAGGTTTAATATCCAATCTCAGTATGTTCTTACATATTTGTTGAAGCATAAACCTTGTGCTGCCACAGAGACTGAAACAACAAGTGTGAGAAAAGGTGCAAATTGCCCCATTCTGCTAAAGGGCAAAGCTTGCCTTTGAATGGTAGGGTAGGTGTTACATTGACAGTGCAAAGGCTGCTGGCACATTCATAAGGTAGAAAACAAATGGGCAGACTGGATGGGCCTTATGGTCCTTATCTGCTGTCAACTTCTATGTTTCTATGTTCTATGTGTTTTTGTGTACTTACTTTCATTCTGAATGCATTTTGATTCTCCTATGCAAGGAGTTCAGATGGCCTGACAATTATAAACTGGTATCTGCTTCTGAGGAATTGTTGACAGTGATCTTTATAGTAGCTAATCTGCCACAACTACATGTTCACATAGAAACATAGGCCCTGATTCTAGTACAGTTACACCTGGCGTAACAGCACTTGTGTCAAGTAGAATGGCGATGTAGCAACTTATGCCAGCAGTTGTGACATGACGATTTTATAATGTGGCCTGCAACATGGCGCAGGCCACTTCACCAAACAGCTGTTACACCGGCAGTTGTGCCATAAACCCCTCGACAAAGCACTAGGGGTTTACGGAGCAGTTGTGCCCCATTCCAGAAGGGCAGCAACAAAGTCCCCAATGTCAGGATTCTACAAGAACCCCCAGAGGAGAATTGGTAATGTAAGTTACACCAGCTTTTAGCTAGTGTAACTTACGGATGCCCCCTGGGGGTCCTGTAGACCTGCCAGCAGTCCAGCAGTCATTCCACAGTTGCACTCCCCCATGCCCATCATACCCCAGTGGGTGCCCCACAGGGCTGCCCACACCCACTGCCCCTGAATCATACATAAACTGCCGCAGGGCTGCCCACACCAACTGCTCCCAACACTGACATCATGTGTCCCGCAGGGCTGCCCACACCAACTGCCCCTGAAGCATACATTATGCCCCATCAGGCTGCCACACCTCCTGTCTCCCAAATCCACCATTGCAATATGCCCCACAAGGCAGCACAGTCAATCCTCTCACACGTGCCCGACCTCAAGTTGCCGCCGCAAATGCAGCACATACCCAGTCCAGCCCTGGTATTCTAGTGGCCCCCAATCCAGCTGTACCAGTCCACCCAGCACCCCCACCTCCCCAGCAGAGCGACCAGCACAGCCCACCTCTCACCTCCATGGGCAGTTGCTAACTGAGTTCAGTAGGAGCACTACTGTAAAGACACACTCAGAAATTAATATTTTTGTATATTTATGTTACAGTAAAACATATTTAATGGGCAAGCTACAGAGGTACTGTATATAACTGATTTACAGCCATTAAATATTTCTACCCTAATACTATATGTGGCAACTTGTATGGCATGCTTTTTTCCAGCATCTCAAGATTGAGCAGTTATGAAGATGGACTACAGAATAATTAGGGAGACATAAACATCCTTTGAATAGCCCCTTTAGGAACAGGATGAATTGTACAGGATCTGGGACTTCGTTTTACTTCTTCCCTTTTCCCTGCCCCCTATACCCCACACTCATGGTTATTAAGAAAAGGGTAATACTCTTTAAATAGTGGGCAAGCACAGAAGATTTCTTGGCACAATGGGCAATTTATGATGCAGAGCTAAACTGAAATAGATTTCTTTTTACAGGGTATTAAAAGACATGGACGGTGATGGGGAGGGGACACTAGGCACCAGGGAATTATATTAAAGAATAGACTAACAGGACTGTCAGTGCACCCTGGAATACCACTTTGTGAAATATATTGTATATGTCAGTGGTGTCAAGTGCTGATGAGAGATCCATGCACAGTTGTAAAACCTTTATACTTGATATCATTAATTAAATGTCATAATTGAGCACTAGCCTCAGGAATAAATTGTTTATATAAAAGCATGAGATTAATGTCTTTCAAGACCTGGAGACCAAGTAGTCTATTCATGTGAACATGTCCCTGGTGGGATCAGCAGAATGCCATTTTACTTAAACTAGTGAATATGGCCATGGATAAAAAAATTAAAAATAAACAGATGCAGTAGAGAAGACATCCTCCAACATTGAATATGTAGGGCTATAAGTAACTCACAATATGCACTATCTCCATGTTCTCCTCCATAGCTCTGCAAAATTGCCTGTGTGTCTTTAATAAGAAGAAAAACAATCACATTCTTACTTGTGCCACAGTTCCCCTTTCATCTTCAATATAGTAGAGCAATGCAACGTATCGCAAATGACAGTACTTGGCACCTTAGTGCATTCCTTGCCACTGTTAATTTCTCTGTTAAACTCTCTAAATTAAACAAAACTTCAATCCTGTCAGATTTGCTGGCCTCACTGGCACTCAATAAGGAAATTCAAATAAAGGCCATTGATTAACCCGATTATAACATGGGCTCTATATTCTGACAATGTCATTGGGTAAGACAGGTCAGGTGGGTATACATTAATACTACATACACAAACAGTTAGTGTGAGCAGACTCAGGCAGAAATCAGTGCTCACTGTATGTGACACAGAATCAGCAAACTGGATCTTTTTTCCCATCGCCATGACGTATTCCAAATCGATTCAGAGAGGCAGGTATTTGTTCTTTCCCACTCATCCACCCACTCAGTGGAACTCGTACTAACTCCTCAAGCAGTGGCATACACACAAGTTTGGCAAGCTGTGAAATGTATTCTTGTGTGTGCTTCTTGAACTTGTGATAGCGCCTCCGCATGACGACAGACACACCTGCCCACCCAGTGGAACTCGGATTACCCCTTGCAAACATTGGCACACATGTAAGTTTGTGAAGCAGTGTAAGGTATTGTTCTCTGTGCTTCTCGGACTAGCGATAGCTGCCCCCAGCACGACGCATTATAGACAGTGCGTGACACAGTAGTAAGTAGTAAGACACGCATAGATGTAGCGTGATTTGGCACTTTATTGAAAACATGTAATGCACTGTAACCTATTTATGAACAGCAAGCTTTACACATGTGGCAGGGATCTTACAGATTGTGAGTGTGTTTCAGTAGTGCTATAACACATGAAGTCTGTGTCATTATGTGGTAGAGAATGGAATTCTTGGATATTACATTGATTACTGAAACCTTTACTGATAATCTGAATTCAGCTACTTTTTACAATCAGTCTGTACAAAATACTATAACGGACAATGTTAAAGTTTAATACTTGTTATTTTTTCAGAGATGGAACACATGTTTTGTGTACTGTTTCAATCATTCCACTGTTGTGAGAGCACAGTGCTGCAACACAGAATGTCTTCCTCCATTGTATGATTCATACAATGAACGTTTTCATTTATTAAATGAATGTTAGAAATGAAAATATAACAAGGTTTTGTTAAATCAACATTCCGTAAGTTGTATAAATGTTATGTAGCAAGATGAACAAAAGTTGCCATCACGAGTGTTTAGCGATGTGTGTTCCCCATCATCCTGTGTGTATATAACACTGCATGAGGTATTTGAAAAGTATATTAAAACCTAAACTGCTAAAACCTGATGTGTCCTATTGAGAGATTAACATTAAAAAAAAACTAATCTAATAAGTGGCGCATTTCAATAAAAAGAGACACACACCATAACTTTACAGGTACTACTTTATTGGGAGTAAGGATGCATAAGAAAACATAGACATTTAATACATTAATTAAAGAAACATTACTTTTTGTGACAATCAAATAAGCCCATGTTGTAAGTGCAATAACTCACTCTAGGGTGTGTGATTATTGGGGATTAATCAACACCCTGGGTGCTGTGAGGACACTGGCTTCACCTTCATGCCTCACAATGCATCCAGGGTGTTGATAATCCCCAGTAACTACACATCCTGTCATGGGTTATTGCTTACTTGCCTGATTGCCATTAATATATTGACAATATGTAAATGGAATGGGAAGAAAAAAGAATAGCATGAAGATGAGAAAATAAAAATCAGAATGTGTGTGTGTGTGTGTGTGTGTGTGTGTGTGTGTGTGTGTGTGTGTGTATGTGAATGTTTGTGGAGGGTTACATGAAACATAGCAGGATTTTTAAAGAAATAGGTAGAACTGAAGGCAATGAAAAAATTATTGCTATTCCTTGCAGTGCTTTTTGTGATACATGATGTTTTGACTAAAGATATATTGCACAACACATCGCCATCCATACAGGAAGAAAACATGCAGAATCATTACACATGGCAGTAGCTCCTGGAGCATCATTTTATTAATGGGATTACTGACACTGTTTCAATGTTAAATTAACATGTTAAACAAAATGTTTATCAGTTTCCATCACCAATGTGGCTCCCACTATTTCCAACTGGGAGTCCCACAAAGCACAGTCCTTTTAAAATCTCACAGCAACAATTTTTCAGTTGCAGATGTGATTCCTAATAGTGGTGTAGGGTGGTTGTAGGGTCAAAAATGCTCAAAAGAGCGCCTCCTTTCAGAAAACAGAAAGAATTTTCCCTTTCCCTTTGCAAAAGGCAGAATTTATCAGGGGCCTTACATAGAGGCCCATACAGGAATACCTTATCTAAGACAGTTTAAACATTGTGCAGACCTGAGACTGAGAAATCCTTCATGCTGAAGTACTGATGCCCAGTACCGCTGCCCAATTATCGGAACGGGACTGCAGTGTGTGTGGTGGTACAGTGCTGCAGAAGCGATTATAAGTCTGTAATTTGACAGCATTCCTTCAAAAGATTTGTTAATTGTATGCTGTGATCATGGAAAACACATTTTTAAGAAGCATATATTTTATAAAAAAATTGAAACAGTGGGATACTAGATAGACATGTACTGAATTGCTAAGAGAAACCATGGCACTTTTGGCACATCACGTAGACTGTGCTGCAAAGCAAGGAGGATTTTGTGGGTTTCGTGATACCTGTATGTTCTTGCAATTTTCTGTGTACAATCTATAGTACTTTTGCTTACACTGAGTGAGAAATACATTGATAGATTCTTTGTTTCACCTGCAGACTGCTGCAATGTCACAGCACAGCATTAACGATCACTTAGAGGAAAAAAAAAAAAGAAATTGAGCACAGCCCAAAAATCATTAAAATGAAAATACTCCTACAATACTGTACTAACCTACTGATCTTACATCAAATTATATAAAAATAAATCAATAGAAACACACCAGGACACAAAGACAATGGTTCAGAGTTAAAACGTTATTGAAAAACAACACAATATAAGGGTTATGAGACAAAAAGAGATTCTATTCAGTATATATTTGTGATTAGATTCTCAATGTGACAGTGCCCCTGAATGGCAGCCTGATGCCATCTGCAGGTTAACTGCTGAGTGGAGGATGAATTACACTACAGGCACACAGTTTGCTGTGATGGCTCATGGTCGCCATCTCGTGGCTAAGAGATAAACTGCATTTAAGCAACTGCCTTAATCAGACATTCCTCACTGCAGTAATGAGCTACCAGTTCTGTAACGCACTGGCAGGAGTGTTACCAAGTGGTACACCTCGTTACTGGAAAATTTTTGCATAATCACCATTATATATATATATATATATATATATATATATCCATTAATGCATCAGTTAGGGTTCCTATTACAGCGACAAAGGTTTGGAAATTCAGTGTTATGGTTCCTGCCCTAACACCCCTGCACCTTCCACATAATAATAGGTGTCGGGTCATCATGCCTAACTCTAACCCCATTCTCCTGTACTGTACCATCCCAGCTTCCTACTACATGGAATGGGGTGAGAGTTAGAGCTGTCCCTGAGCTCCCATCCCTCCACACATGGACATACTGTATGTATCTAGCTGTGGAAACACAGGGTCTCAGGCCCTGTGTGTCCACACTTTAAGTTATGAGCAGGCATATCAAAATTGCACCAAGTAGTCATAACTGTGCCATCTTAAATAATTGCCACCCCAAATGTTCAACATGACCTTCTTATCACTTCACCATATGTACCCAGTACTGAAAATTTTCAAACCCTGTCCAAATGTAATTCCGCACAACTGTAATGCCGCTTTGCACCACAGGTGAGGATAAACATTTTGACAGGATTTGAAAATGACAGTTATACTGTTCATGAAGTAGTGTGAAAAATGGCAATGTTAAAAATCTGGAGTGAAATTAGGAAAAATTGGTGAAGTTATGCAGCATAGAAACTGTGCAATGCACGCTTGTAAACGGTAAGTTTTTGAATTGTTTCACCAAATTTTCAACATCGCCATTTTGGGACTTCCCTCATGAACAGTGCAACTGTGATTTTGTTAATTCAAAAGTTGATTTTGCACAGTGACTGCACCATTCTGTGCCGGAGTGTGAAAACAAGTTCTGGAGAGGATATGTAAAATGACAGCTGTACTGTTCATAAGGAGTTGTAAAAATGGCAATGTTGAAAATCTGAAGTGAAAATATAAAAACTGGTGAAGTTATTTAGCATGCATAAACTGTGCAATGCACACTCCTGATGCAGTCATTTTGGAATTGTTTCATTAGATTTGCAACATAGAGGTGTTTGGGACCCCACCTCATGAACAGCAGCACTGTTGTTTCGTGAATCTAGTTCCAAAAGGTGATTTTGTGCAGCGACCACAAAATCACCTTTCAGGATCAAGAAACAAAATGACAGTGTCGGTGTCTATGAGGTGGGGTACCAAGAACCCTCTCATGTTGAAAATGTGGGCCAAAATTCAAAAAAAAATGGCTGAGATAGCAACCTATGTTTACCCCCCCAATTGACTCCCATTATATGGCTTGCCTTGATTTCTTCAGTTTGTGGTTGGACTTTGAAGAATGTGGATGTGTCCCGCTCCACAGATGATTGCATCTGCTGACCTCCTGAGGGTAAGTATCGTGGTGGGTGCAGGGAGGTGAGTGTACAGAGGGAGGGTGGGGATGGGGAAGGGATGGGGACACAATGAAGGACAGTTTTCTTCATTACAGGGTAAAAGAAAAGACTATGGGGAGGATTTTTCATTTACAGTGATAAAAATTATCACACTGGGGTGGGGTCCCAGTGTGCCACATAAGATGAAGAGTAAATTAATTACTTACAGTATGTATTTGTTTCATGAAAAGGGAGTTTCTTGGTTTTCATATCAGAACTCAGACACAAATATAATTCACTTCTGCAAGTCAACCCACAGAAGCAAAATATTATGACTGGCCCAAACACACAGCCCTGTGGAAACACTACAGTTCCACCACCTCACCCAATAAACCCAGACAGCTACCAGACCCTGACAGTCCGCTCCTCTGTCATATGCCCAGCTCCTATCAAAGGAAAAACATGGACAGGCTAGTGTCAGTATAGAAAAGGGCCAAAAGATAATCCAGTGCCAGCAGGGTAGATCCTATGATGAGAGTTGGTTGGAAGCCCTAAATATGCACATGCCAGAGTCTAGGTGGGAGTGGATGGGACAAGATGGAAAACACATGATTGAATCCTAGGGGGTATAAACAAGGTGAGTAGAGAGGACCTATTTGTAAGGAATATGGATTCTGTCACCAGAGGGCATGGCTTTCCAACCCCAGTTTAAGACATCAGCAAGAACAGCTTCCAATGCACATGTCTGGTCCACCCCCCAAACACAGCCAGCTCCATGCATATGCACAGTACAACACAGAAATAGTGACTGAGTATATAGTTCTCATTTTCAAAGTGAGGTGAGTAAAGCCAAATCTGATGAGTATGAAGGACAAAATCTTTACAGTAAGCAAGTGTTTGTTTTTAACTCATTGCCTCCTAGGATACGCCTGTAGGTGGCAGCAAATGTACTGCAGTGTGTCCCAGAATGACTACAAAAGTCACCTACAGACTTCCCATGTGCCCTAGTAACATCTGGAGACATCACTCACATGTTTTAATATTACTTGCCAGCCAGAATTAATTAGAATTGACTGCATAGCACCATTAGAAAGGTAATGCTGGGTTGAACAGCTTTGCCACTGACACTTTGTGTGTATCAAGTTCACTTTAGGAGCTATTCACATTTATTTATGACATGGTGTGTATGGCAGACATTTTGTCCATCAAGAACCACCTAAGCCAGTGGTTCTCGAATCGTGATACCAGCCTCCCAAGGAGGCCCCAAACTGCTCCAGGGAGGTCTGGTCAAGTTTGAGATTGTACAGTATTAACATTTTAAGTTTTGGATGTTTTGTGTGATGGGATGAAGCAAACTAAATATGAATAATGGCAGCTGAATTTCTTTACTTATGCACAAACTGGTGACCAGGAACGGTCCAATGAGCCATAGCTTGTGTCTAGGCGTGTATTTATATGTCAGCAACTAGAAGGCACACCAAGTCAAGGCTTGTTTCTGCATTAGATGTTTGTTGGTATGTAAACTGATTCCTCCCTTTCCCTCTAACCCTTGTAGTTCTTTTGCCCAGTAAAGCCCATCCCTTTCTCTCTTATTACACATTCTAAGATTGTATATTATAGTATTCTGTATCTGTATAAATTATCTGTACTGTATACATTCTCTGTACTGTTATATTCCTTATTGTTCCTCAAATACTTGTAAATTATGTATAATGTTCTGTATCCCAGTACCCTTCCCCTTACTGTTATATTCATTGTTGTTCCTTCATACTGAATGTTGTATGCATAATTGCTATGTATCCTGTACCCCTCCCCAGGATGTACCATGAGACGAGCATCCTGTTGCTCATTGTATCTTTCCTGGTGAAACTTTTCAATAAATAAATGACTAGGAAAGGCACACAGACTCAAAGTGTGTTTTTACACCAGGTGTTTATAAGCAGATGAGTGACTGGGAAAGGCACACTGGCCCAAGGCTTGTTTTCACAGTAGATGTTTATATGCAAATGAGTGACTGTGAAAGGCACACAGAGCCAGTGTTTGTTTCAGGTGTCACCTGAGGGAAGAGTACGTGAAGCTGCTTAACAACATGGCAGGAGGGGAGATGAAGATGGCTAGGTAAGTTGTTCCAGATAGAGGGAAAACAGAGCAATAAGGGCCCAAGAGTCAGAGAAATAGTGACAAGGATAATTTGGGGTGTGGGTCTGAGGGTGGAGAACAGTAAGTTGAATAAAAGGAGAACATACTCAGTAAACTTTATTAGTCTCACTTTATTCTTGGTGTACTGTGCAAAATATATTTTTTTCTATGGGGATGCCCAAGTTGTTTTTTTTTTCAAAATTTGAGGGAGGCTCAAATCTTTTCCATTGCTTAGAGGATGCTCACTGTTATAAATAACTAATGACCTAAGAACTTTGAAGAAAACACATTCTGGGTATTTCAGCCAGTATAAAACAAAACTGAATTAAACATAATTGATTGCATAGCACCATCGGAAAGGCAATTTTGTGTGGAACAACTTTGCTGCTGATATGCTGTGTGTATCATGTATACTTTAGGAGTTATATGCATTTGTTTATGGTATGTATGGTTCAGATTCATCCTCAAACCTCACCAAAGCACCTTGACTAAAATGGGGAAAACTATATTTAAAACTACAGAAATAGCTGTTTTTAACAAACAAAGTATTAAATCTACATCTAAAGTTTGGATGCTTAATTTGATTTTGATATGTTACATATTTCCCAACAAAAAAGGCTTATTTTTAGTGGAAAATTTTTTTTTTTGCTGTTTCAACCAGCATAGAAAAAAACCTAAATTGCCTATTATTACTTGCATACCACCATTGGAAAGGTAATTGTATGCTGAACAAGTTTGCTACTCATACTTTGTGTCTAGCACTTATGGTTTTTGTGCTATTAGCATTTGTTTGCATCATGCTGATAATGGCTTGATTTTGCTTAGAAAGGCCCAGGATTCATTGTTAACAGTATACAGGAGACAAAGTGCTGCAACTTCAGAGAGCTCCTGAGGAGACAATGAATTAAAGTATTTGTAGTAATTAAATAAAAACACAAAATATCTCATTTTATGTTGGCTTGCACATGCTAAGCAACATCTTTTGGCAGTAGCACATTTCAGAGGTGTGTCAGTGTTGTCACCAATGGTGGGAACACTTTAGTGGGTGCGCCCCTTAGCTACCAATTAGCAAGCATGCTGCCAAAGACAGCCACAAAGTTGAAAGAAATCTGTCACTCTGTGAGGTGCAGCTTCTCCATTGAGCTTCAGATGACAAGACTCCGTTATGAGCCTTTCCTGGTGAAACATTTCAATAAATATGGTGGATCCTGCCATCCGTCACACAATCCTCAGAAAGCCAACTTGGGGTGCCCAGTCCCCATGTCAACATGTCCCCCAGTTCAATTTGTTTGCTGATGGGGTGCCCAGTCCACGCTAGCATCATGTATTCCCCATGCTTAATTTGTTTACTGACAGTGCCAAATCCCATCTGAATCATGCCCCACCACTTTGTTTGCCAACGTGGTTGCCCAATCCTCCAGCATTAGTTCCCCACCCAAAACTCATGTGGCACACTGGGAGCCTATCACAATGTGTCCCAAAGTATTTTTAAACCTGTAAATAAAGAAAACCTTCCCTCGATGTCCATTTTTTGATCCCGTAAAAGAAAATGGTCCCCATCGACCCGCCACTCACCCAACTCGCACCCACCTCTGCGAACTCCACCTCCCTCAGCCCCCACCCCATACTCCACCTCCAGAGGTCTGGCACTGTGATCTTCGTGGAGGGGGACACATGTGAACTCTTCAAAAGCCGATCGCAAACTGAAGAAAATCATGGTAAGCTTTATAATGGCATCAATGAGAGGTTTCAACTTAGGTGGATATTGCAGCCATTTCTTTGAATTTTGGCTCCAAATTTTCAACATGGGGTTCATGGAACCCCACTCATGAACATGTGACTGTCATTTCATTACTTGGTCCCGAAAAGTGATTTTGTAGTCACTGCATAGAATCACCTTTCTCAACAGAGTAATCAAATGACAGTGCCAGAGTTTATGTGGTGGGGTCTCAAAAATTAATGTTGCAAATCTGCGAAAAAATTCCAAAGAATGACTGCATTACAAGCGCGCATTGCAGCTGTTGTGCACGCTTGTAACTTTGCCTGTTTTAATATTTTCACTCCAGATTTTAAACACTGGCATTTTCTTGCACCTCCTTATGAACAGTCCAGCTGTCCTTTTACATCCAGTCCAAAATGTGTTTTTGCACCTGTGGCACCACATAGCATGGTCGCTGTAGGTAATCAACTTTTGGGACAGATTAACAAAACCACAGTGCCACTGTTCATGAGGGAGGTCCCACAGTGCCTATGTTGAAAATTTGATAAAAGAAATTAAAAGATGATTGGGTTACAGGCGTGCATTATGCAGTTTCTACACACGCTCATGGGTTTACCAGTTTTCATATTTTCACTACAGATTTTCAACATTGCCATTTTTACACCTCCTCATGAACAGTACAGCTGTCATTTTTACATCCTGCCTGAAATATGTTTTCACACCTGTGGTGCCAAGTGGCGCAGTCACTGTGCAAAATCACCTTGCTAACAAAGTGATTGTGCCACTTTTATGAGGTGGGGTCACAAAAAGCCCCTGTTGAACATTTGGAGGAAAATACCAGCAAACACCTAGGGCATTAGGGTTTCAACTGTAACGCCCACCCTGTAGAGACTGACGGCATCAGGAGGTGACTTGGGATTGTCGGCTGTAATGCTCATGCCATTCCATCCCCACCTTGCAACCAGTGACAGGCATCGAGGTGTGCCTTGGAGTATTCATCCCCAAAGTTCACCACATTCACCTATATGTCACCCATCTCAGCATATTTCCTTATGGAATGGGGTGAGCATAAGGCCTGAAGACCCAAAGGCACACCACAACACCTGTCAGTGTCTGCAGGGTAGGGTGAGGGAAATGGCATGAATGTTATGGCCAACAACCCAAAGACACACCAATGCCTGTCAGTCTCTGTGGGGGTGGTGTTGGCATCACTTCAATACTTTACTGCAATTCCTATTATGCATCTCTAACTCCTGCACTACCAATGCCAATGCCAACAAGCCTACTTTCAGCACTGACAAATGCTTGTTCTCTGTCTTACACACATAGATGCACACACACACACACACACACACACACACACACACACTCACATGCTTGTCCTTTAAACTAATGAAAGAATTTTTAAATTAAAGTAGATTTTTTTCTTGTGTTCCTAGTCAACTGTCACATGGTGTCCCAGACAGAACACAAACAGACCATCCCTGCACCAACATTTCCAGCCCCTACCCTGCCAAGCAAACTTAGTAAACCCTGGAACCAATACCACCAGCCCACTAAATGTTGAAAGATGGCTCTCCTACCATGCCAGCATGGCCAGTCCCTCCAAACCATCCCACCAGCATATATGACTACTCACACCCAAAACATAGCCATCTTCCCCAACACATCAACACATCTAGTCAGCCCACCAAACCCAAGCAAACATTGCCTGCTCCTCCACCCCTTGCACCAACACAGTCTGCCCCTTCACCAACATGGATAGTCCCTCCACTACACCCAAGGGAAAATAGATGGCTCTACCAACCACTGCAACAGTGCAGGCATTCCACTGCCAATCCTCCAAATGCACAATCATGGACAGCTCCACACCATGACCCCAAATAACCAGTCAGTTCTACCACCTCACCAACATGGCCAGCACCACTCTAGTGTGTCCCCAGTAAACACAGTCTGCTCCCTCATTCCTCATAGCCAACTCAGCTAAACAGTCAGGTCCCATGCACCATGCACAAGCACACACACACGTCCCCCATATCCTGAGCAATTACAGCACAGTATCTAGAGCCAGCTATGAGCACAAGGGCCCCTCCCCAGACACACCAGCCATCTTGCAACCTTTCAACCTGTTGCCCACACACACACAAAAATATATATAAACATACTTTCCAAAGTGCAGTCAAGTATGGTGTGTTTTGGTATAATTTTGTAAGCCAAAAGTAACCTTTCATCACCTGTTTAAGGCACCAACATGGTCAGGTCCCCATGTCTGGCACCCTTATCCACAAATGCCATGGCCAGCTCCTGCATAATGCCTGCCTCACCAACATGGTCAGCTCCCCACACATGTGCCTGGTCCCTTCCACTGCCAACAAGGCCAGTTCTGCACACATACACCCAGCTTCTCCTACAATACCCAGCATCCCCACCAAGACACACACAGCCTGCTCCCCAAACCCACATACAGTTTGCTCCACCCTACACACACACGCACATATGCACACACACACAAACTCTGAAAGAATATGGCTGAGTTCCCATTCCAAGTGAGTCCCACTGTCAACCATTGTGCTCACCCCAAATGACCACAACCAGCCCCTTAGACATTGGAGCAACATAAACAGCCTCAAACCACAAAACAGCCAGTCTCCCTCCTCTCAGCCAGCCCCACACAAGTGAACACAGCCCTGGTGTCAACACTGCCAACCCCACCCCACCCAAGAAAATAGCCAACCCTGAAACCAACACTGCCAGCACCCCACCAAATCCAAGCAAACACAGATGGACCCAAAACCTACATGGACAGTCACCACATGTCACCCAATCAAGCAGCCCACCTCATACCAGAACTGCTGGCCCCTTGCACTGCCCAAGCAAACACTGATGTCTTTGGATCCAGCACAACCAGTCTCTCCCCAAGTGATTACAGCCAGCCTTGGCACCAACACTGTAAGACTCTACCTCACCCAAATAAACCCAGCCAGCTCTCCAACCTACAGCTTCAACACAGGCCACCCCTGCAGAATCACTGCTTGTATCAGGTGAAAACAGCTGTCAGAACATTATTAATACTGAAATCTAGGCACAGAAGTATCCTCTCCTAAATAATTTCACCTCAGTAAAATAGATAACATTTGACCAGAGTATAAAGTACATTTCAGTCATCAACATGAATTAAATATAAAATAATGCATGGGGAAGTGTGGTGAATGAGGATTTTATACATCTGAGGTGTGTGATGCCCCATAAACCCTGTGGGAAAGCATGAGGGTTATCTTTGGCATCACACACCACGGGTGTGCATAAATCTTAATTTTTCAGATTTGCCCATGTTTTATTTTTAATATTTACTTGTTAAATTCTGGCCACAGTTCCTCAGATCTCATGGATAACAGAACAGTAGTCTCCAATACCACCCTCCCTTCCTACTCCCATTACAAGGCAGCCTGCCTCCGACTGGGTCAAAATAGGAATCCTCACTGGCCGCTAATTGGTATTCCAGCATAAAAAAAGCAGGATTAACCAGATACCACAATGTGAACAAATTTACTGCCAAAGAATGACAAAAAGAGAAATGGAAAGAATATGAAACAAAACATGACTCCTTTACTAAGAGACAGCTGCCACTACCACGTTTTCAGAACTGTTCAGCCCACTCTCACAGACAATGAGAGTCAATTCAATGCTGGTAACAAATGAAGCAACATACAGACCCTAGCTACCACGCTAATCTCCTTAGAGACCTATGAGGGCATATAATAGACAACAAACTGCAGAAAATTGTTTTATTTAAAAAAAAAACTCAAAAATCACATTGAAACAAAGAATTACGCAATGCCATGGATCAAGTGGAAATATCAATTTCCAGGTGTGGTGCAATCGAGTTGACAGCGTGAGGGAAGGCAGCCATGGAGCTGCTCAGCTGGCATCAGATAGGTTGGCATGGGCAAATTCCATTATTTATAGTTTGTTATTCACATGTGTGAATAACAGAGTTTGCCAGCTACTGTCAGCAGGTGATAAACAATAGCAATCAGTAAATATGAAAAAGTAAATATGTAGTAGATATTAGTCAAATTTTGAATAAAATGAAATAAAAGACACCAACCTCCCTTTCATTAGCTTGAAAACGTCCTGGCTATTCTGCTTCTCAGACACACATACTGACCTATCCAGGTGACTGAAGCACATATTAGGAGGAAGCAAGTATTTCTTTTATTATTATTATTTGGTAACTATGCAAGGCATGCTAAGCACATGTGCCTGTTTTCAGGGGTGACCTGAGAGCACTGGGAGATGAATTAACTTGCTCAGAGTCATACTGTATACAAAGTGGAGGTTTGGGAATCAAACTCAGGTCTGCTGGGTGTACTACATTCATTCACAGCTTGTTACTCTAACCTTCAGGCTATATTGCCAGCCCAACTATACAACTACTATTCCCCACTGTTATCTATGCCACATATAGGCAGCTCTTCTCTATCATGACTCTTTATAAATTAAAAAAACTTATTTTTGATCCCTCCAGTCATTGATGAATCTAAGTCTTGTAATGGAGACCAGACAAGTGAATGTAGCTTGGGCAGTAGAGAAGCTTGATGGGGACTCAGGAGTATGGACTGGATGTGCTGGACTAGAGCCCGAGCAGTGTTGAACTTGTCAGCAGCAAGACAAGTTACATACCCAAAACAGAAAGCTAAGGCTCTCTGCTTTATAGAAATACACTGATTCACACTGGTCCACCAACACTCATCTACACAGTCATCTCAAGGTAGGCCATAAATCTTTCACTCTTTGAGTCGGAGATGAGCCTGGGACTGTCAAAGAACATAGAACAGAAACTCCTCCTCCTTGTTGAAGCTGAATACAGCAGGGCTGCAATGTTAGTTAATTTAACCCTTCACACCCAAATTAAATAGATGCAAAGTGAGCTTCAAAAGTGTCTCTTTGTTTGGTGTGAGGGGTTAAATAACAAAAGAGAAAAAGACATCCACAGTAGAAAAAACAGACATCAGACCTTAAAGGGTTATTAAATTAGGATGTAAATTACTCAAGGAATGTATTTTGGGGCATTTGCACACATTTCTGGATGTGAAATATATCAAAATGAAGCCCTGAGTGTAGCATTAAAAAGCATCTAAAAAGCTAAACTGTTTGGAGTTTTTTTCTTTTGCTGCAATTTGGATTGGAATTTAAAACAAAGAGTTAAAAAACTAAACTGTTGTGAGTATCTGTTTCTTGGTCTGCAATTGGGTGGGGATTTAAAACAAAAAGGTGTTAAACAACTAACCTGTTATGAGTTTCTGAGTCTTGTTGCATACAGGGTAGCATCACCAGATCAAAAGCAAAGAAACTGGTGTGAAGGGTCACATGAAGGAAGGCGGACCAACAAGGTCTTGGTAGGAAGTCAGGGATTAGCATGAGACTTAAAAGCTCATGTCTTGGTAAATTCTAGGTGTATTCCTCTGTCTTGTTAAATGCTGACTTAGAAGAGCAGGACAGCATTCAGAAGAGGAAACTTTAATCTGAAGAGCATACTGGAGGCTTTTTGCAAGTGCTATTAGACCAATTAGTGTGTTGGGGTAAGAATGTGTTGGGGGTTGCTGCACATTTTTCAAGTGCCAAAGAACCAAACAGGAATTGGGAGTGAGGTTACATAGGACTGCAAATCAGGAGGAGGACAGACCAACAGGGACTCGGCATGAAGTTCTTCCTAGAGAGGGTCCCTTTGGGAGGATATAAGACAGTTGCTGTAGCATGACCATCACACTTGTGTCCCAGTGCATGAGTGGAACAGAGTAGAGTCTAACAGGAAGAAGATCTGCATCTTACATGTCAAAAGGCATCCACATGTAACAGTAGGGAAGAGGACACTGCCAGTCCAGTAAGGTAAAGTAGAGTAACTGTCTTAACTGTGCTGCCCGTGTAAAGAGAGTAGGAACTAAAACACTACAGGAGAAGGAATAGCAGAACACCTTATATAGGATAGGGGTATATAGGAGTGACAAGTAACAAGGGGTGAACATTTTAAAAGCACCCTATTTGGGCAATACAAAAGCAGGGTAGGCTTAGAAGAAAATGGAGATTAAAAAAGACCAAGCAGGAAAGCTTAAAAACTCTATCTACGGTCAGGAACAAGGGTGTAAAGAAACAAGAAAGTTTAGCAACATCCTATCTGGGATAAGGTAACAAGTTCCTAGCACGTCCAGAAAAGGCCTTTGTAATGGGAATGATAGGAGTGGTGCAGTGCAGTGGGTGTGAAGTGGTAGTCATCAGGGCCCTTCTGGAGGCTTAAATGCTGCCCAATCTGTAAACATTTCTCTGGCAGAGGTAGGAGGTCAGCAGATTCTAGGCTGAGTTGCCTAGGATCTGGGGATCCTTCTCCTCTCCCCGAGCAGCCACCAAGTCTACCTCTGTTGCCTCAAATGGTGGAAATGAGGAGAGATTGCTGGACTGTGGGGACTCCAAAAGGGTAGGGGTTGTGGGGTGAATAGAATCCTCAGCTGGTATGACTGTCAAACTTGTACACCACTCTGGCAAGATGGACAGCCAGGAGGATGTAACTATGGTTGTGGCTGCAGGGATGTGGGCACCCTCCACAAAGGAGGCACCAGGTTGGAGGCAGAGGACTCCAGTGGAGGAGGAAGCAACTCCTGGTGGGAAACTCAGTCATTATGGAGTAGTTTTGGGAATAGGATGGAGGGAAGAGAGAGGCTATGTGTCTGCCTGAGGCCTTGGCACATAGCAGTGGAAAGCAGATCCTTGGGATCACTGGGAAGCAGGGCAGGAGAGGAGCAATTGTCATTGTCTACCTAGGGATGAATAAACTGGCTAGGAATGCTACTAGGGTAGTGTAGGATAGAGTTAGGGATCTGGAACAGGGCCTGAAGCAGGTAGCTTAAATGGTGACCTTCACTGAGGTGTTATTGTGTATGGCTGAAGGAATGTTCAGAAGCAACACACCAGATCCTTCAATAAATCAATGAAAGCATGGTACAGAGAGATTTGGCTACATCAGGACTGAGGTCCTAACTGCGGGGGTAGAGGCCTGTACAAGGGAGATGGCCTCCATCCTTCCTGGAGAAAATAGTAGTCATGGGTGAAAGGTTCAAATGTTACTTTGATGGCCATTCAAACTAGCAGGGGGATGCTAAGACTGCCCTCCCATCCAGAGAATAGTGCAGCAATAAGAAGAAGCCTAGGAAAAGAATTCCCCAGGAGTATGGGAAGTATGAACAAGGGAAGAGAAGGTTGGGCATATTGTCAAGAGGGGGCGGAAGGTGAGGAAAGAAGTGAAGAGGAAAGCAAAATGTTAAAAAGAAAGGAGGACAGGACGGGAATTTAAGAGTAAGAGGAGGAAGCAAATGGGGAAAGATAGGGAAACAATGGAAAACAGAAATGGAGGGCCATATATGCCAATGCAAGGAGCCTGGGGAACAAAATCCCTGACGCCAAGACTATCATTGTGGAGGCAGTGCTAGATCTAGTCACTATAACAGAATCGTGGTGCACCAACAACCACAGCGCTGGGAGGTGGCCATCCCAAGGTTACAACATGTTCTGAAAGAACAGGGCAGGGCAAAATGGAGGGGGGACTTACTACATGTAAGTGGGCAGGAATCAAGGTCACAGAGATTCAGGGACACCAGTGGATAAGGAAGATCTTCAAGAAATTTTGTTGGTCTGGAGGCAGGATCAGGGGCCTATATTTGAAAAGGAGGAATACAAATCACCAAAACAGGTGGAGGAATTGGACAGAGCCTTGTGGAAGACCATTACTAAGATGGCAAGCATGGAGGACATAGTAATCTTGTGGGGGACTTCAACCTGCTGGATGCAGACTGGAACAATCAGGTCGTAGCTATGGCAAGCAGCTGAGCTGTCCTTGACTCCCTACAGGAGCATTTCTAAGACAGCTGGATAACCCACAAGAAACAGAACAGTACCAGACCTGGTATTTAGGCAAGGAAAGGCACATTTTATTTAAAGACACCCAATCCCTGGGGCTCTTGGCATTGTACACAAGAAAATAAAACAGAAAAATAAATGAACAACACACCAATGGCTAAAACAGTATTAAATATACAGCTATGACAGAATAAAATAGAAAAATACATACATACATACAT
Organism: Neoceratodus forsteri; assembly: GCA_016271365.2. Classification (NCBI taxonomy): domain Eukaryota; kingdom Metazoa; phylum Chordata; order Ceratodontiformes; family Ceratodontidae; genus Neoceratodus; species Neoceratodus forsteri. Next base: position 514,040,738 of record CM057450.1, on the reverse strand, counting down.
AAATAAGAAGCCTGGGACAAAAGCTGTTTTGTAGTGTGTCAGTGTCTGGCAGTATTTATATACAGGGATGGCACTGCAGACATCATAGTGGAAGTCCCTGGTACAAGTAATCACCATACTATCTGTTTCAGCATATGGATTTGGAAGGAGAGAAACCATAGAAAGACGAAGGTCCTTGTCTTTAGAAGAGCAGATTTTAGTGAAATGGGTAACTGCCTCAGAGGTTACCTCAAAGGAGGGGATAGCTGGTGAGGTGAAGACCCATTGGAAAAGGATTAAAGAAGAGACAGTTACAGCAATGCATGCTGCCTCAAAGAAGTGAGAAAGGGAAAGAAGAGAAGGAGGCCTCTATGGTTCTCAGCGGAAGTGGCTATGACAGTGAAGAAGAAACTGGCCTTCAGGAAATATAAGGGAGTATCTGGCAAAGCAAAGGGAGGAAGGAAAGGTGAGGAATCTAAGCACAAACTAAGTAGAAGATAGATAAGGAGGTTTATTTATTTATTTAGCTTTTGTTAACAGAGTAGGTACACTAGACAGCAAACTGCCTATTTTCAGGTACGACCTGGGAGATTACAACAAAGGGTATGTAGACATAGTATATACAAGAAAACATCATGGGAACAAGTAAAAGTCAGACATAGTATACTTATACAAAATTTTCAGCAATGACAGTACATTTGCAGGAATCTATATGTAGTAACAAACAGAAATATAAGTGCAAATAACTAACAGTCATAAGTCATACAACTAGTGAGTAAGTTCTAGAAGAGAGGAAATAGCAAGATTTCCAGGCAGGTTTGTGAGTAGTCCCTGTATGTAAATACTGCCTGACACTGACACACTATGAAACAGCTTTTAAAATGGGGGCAAAACATTTTAGTGCGTGAGAAGAGAAAAACAAGGAAGTACCCTGAGAATCAAGAGGGCAGTGGAAGGGGACTGTATAGAAGAAGATCAGGAGAAGGTTGAACTCCCAGATGAGTACTTTTACTCTGTCCTCACAGTTGAGGGTGGTGGGGCAAGGACCAGCAAGTAGCAGCAGGCTCCATGGGGAGGAGGAGATGTGGCCACTAGTCATTCTCAGAATTGAGAATCTGGAATGGCTTGAAGCCCCTAAGTGAGAATAAGACAATGGGGCCAGACTTGATTCACCAAATACATAGAAACATAGAAACATAGAAGTTGGAGCAGATAAGGACCGAAGAGGCCCATCCAGTCTGCCCATTTCTTTTCTACCTTATAAATGTGCCATCGGCCTTTGCTCTGTCAGTGGCCTATCTATTCATAGTCATTTGTATTGCTCCCTTGCCTATCCCATGCCTGTTTGAAGCCCTGCACTGTATTCATAGCCACCACTTCTTGTGGTAAGCCATTCCATGCATCCACCACCCTTTCTGTGAAAAATAATTCTCACACTCCCCTTAATCGGCCCCCTAATCTCATGCTGTGTCCTCTTGTCCTGCTATTTTTCTTATATTTAAACATGTTAGATTCTTTCACCTTGTTAATGTCCTTAAGGTGTTTGAATGCTTCGATCATATCACCTCTCTCCTCCTTTGCTCAAGGGTATACATATTAAGCTCTGTTAATCTGTCCTCATATGTCTTCTGATGCAGTCCCTGTACCATTTTGGTTGCTCTTCTCTGGACTGCCTCAATTTGGTTAATGTCCTTGTGAAGTGTGTGGCCTCCAATACTGCAGAAGTACTCCAGATGGGGCCTAACCAGTGTCTTGTAAAGAGGATTATTACTCCTCTTATGACTTGTGATACCCCTACTAATACAACCTAACACCCCCTAGCCTTACCTACTGCTTTAGAGGTCTGCTTGATGATTTCAGGTCATCAGTGATGATGATGCCCAAGTCTCTTTCTTCCTTTGTGACTGCTAGCAACCCTCCCAGCCTATAGGTGGCTTCAGGGTTTCTCTTCCTATGTGCATGATTTTGCACTTCTTTGCATTAAATCCCAGTTGCCACTCTTCTGACCATTTTGCTAGTTTATCCAGATCTCTTCTCATTCTGCCCACCCCATCTGGATCATCTACTCTGTTGCAGATCTTGGTGTCATTCTTAAAGAACTCAGTAAGGTGCTAGCTGCCTCTCTGGCAACACTGTTCAGCACCTCTTTGGAGTCAGTGAAGGTTCCAGAGGACTGGACAGGGCTGAGGTGGATCTTCTGTACAAGAGCGGCAACAAGGAGGAGGCTAGCAACTATAGCCCAGTCAGTCTCATTGCAATGGTGGGAAAATAATGGAGACTCTGTTGAGGGAAAGGAAACATGGTAGAAAATTGACTACAGGACCACCAACAGCATGGCTTCACTGGGAAGTCATGTCAAACAAATTTAGATTTCATTGACTGGGAGACTAGAAAGGTATACTAGGGAGGGCAGTGGATGTGGCCTGTCGGGATTTCTGTAAGATCTTCAACATTATGCCATACTGGAAGCTAGTGAAGAAACTAAATAACTTATGGGTAGGAGCTAAAGCGGTAAACTGGGTGATAAACTGGCTAAAGGATAGGAGGCAGAGGGTGTTGGCAAATGGCAGACACTCAGGGACAGGAAGTAACCAGTGGGGTACTACTAGGATCAGTGGATCAGTGCTGAGACTGGCCCACTTCAATGCCTTCAGACACAGCAGAGGAGCTGGAGGAATGTGTCTCTCTAAAGATGATACTAAATCTGCAACAGAGTTGACACTCTGGAGGAGGTGGAAAGAATGCCAAGAGATCAAGGGAGATGGGAGTAGTGGTCTAGGAAGTGGCAGCTGGGTTTCATAGAAACATAGTAATTGACAGCAGAAGAGGACCATCCAACCCATCCAGTCTGCCCTTATTGCCTACCAAATATAATCCTGAGACCCTAAATGGTCACAGCCTCTGCTCTCCCTCCTCCCACCCTTACCAGTGGTGTTTCCAATCCCTGTTCTGACTCAGGGTTTTCTTCCCTACCAGTTCTGGTGATACCCATGTGTCTATCTCATGCTGTCTTAAATCCAATAACTGATATAGACCACACCACCTCCTCCAGGAGACTGTTCCAGGGTTCACCACCCAAGTACTTTCTCGTGTTCCCTCTGAACATATCTCTTTCCAAATTCATATTGTGCACTCTAGTCTTTGAACACCTTTTTGATCAAGTTGCTCCTTTCCTGTACCCTGTTTACCTTTTGTACATAAATGTCTCAGTCATGCCCCCAATCTCCAAGGAGTAAAGATCAAGGTCCCTTAGCCTTTCCTCACAGGGCATCTGCTACAGGCCCTGCACCATTTTGGTTGCCTTCCTTGTACTGTCTCTGTCCTGTCAATATTCTTTGGAGATGAGGTCTCCAGAACTGCACACTGAATGCAAGGTGGGTCTCACCAGTGATTTATATAGGGACATTGTGACCTCTTTCAGCCTGCTGGTCATACCACTCCCTCTGACCATCCCTCCAGCTTCCCCAGGTTCTCCATCATTGTTTCTACCCCCTGGTGTGTCTATCCTATTGCAGATCTTGTGTCATCTGTGAATAGGCACACCTTTTCTTTTAAGCTGCCCATGATATCACCGTTATAGATATTAAAGAGGACGGACCCACTGCCTACCCCTGTGGCACCCCACTTGTCATCCTGCTCTCCCTGAGTGAATTCCATTTACTACCACCCCTGGCTTCTACCACTAAGCCAGTTTTCCACCATTTTGCTAATTTATGGCCCATCCTACTGCCTAGTTTGTTCACCACTCTGGTGAGGGATGGAGTTGAATGCCTTACTAAAGTCTAGCTACACCACACCCACTACCCCTCTGGCCCACCAACCTTGTCACCTAGTCGAAAAATTAAATAAGATTCATATGGCAGGACCTCCACTCAGTGACTCAATGCTGCCTGTGGTCCTGGTGACCACTGGCTGCAAGGTATTCACTAGTTCTTTCAACAGTGACTCCATTACCTTTCCCACCACCGAGGTCAGGCTGACCAGTTGGTAATTACCTGCCTCTTCTCTACTATCACCTTGTGCAGAGGCACCATGTCCTTCCTCCTCCAGTCCCCTGGAGCCACCCCACCCATGTCTAATGACAGGCTGAACAGTGCATTAACAGTGCAGCCAGCATCTCCTTGAGCTCCTTCGGCACCCAAGGGTGCACACCATCTGGACCCATTGCCTTGTCTACCCTTAATTTGACAGTTCTTTGAGGACCCTTTCTTTTGTGGATGGATTAGTATCCTCTTCCTGACCATGTATGCATTTGGTTATGTAACATTTGACTCTTACCTTCCTCTCTTCCATGCAAACTGAACAGAAATAATTATTCAGTAAGTCTGCCTTCTAGAGATCCTCCTCACTTGATCCCTTCCCCACCTGTCTCACTATCCATTTTGAACTTTCTTTTCTCCCTGATTTATCTGAAGAATGTTTTACCACCTTTCTTTACTGATTTGTCTATCTGTTCCTCTGTCACCGCCTTCACCCTCCTAACTATCTACCATGCCACCTCAGTTTCTTCTTATAATTCATTCTATCCTCTTCCTTTGTGTAGCTTTGTACCTCCTGAAGGCTTGTCTCTTTTCCTTACTGCTCTCACTACCTGTCTGGAGAACCAAAGTGGCCTGTTTTTTTTTTTACTCTTGCCAAAGTGCCTTATGCTTTATTCTGTCACTCTTTCAAATCCCTCTGAATGTAACCCACTGCTCCAAACCTCCGCCAGTTTCTCGATGCCTACCAGAGCACCTCGAGGATTACTCGCTCTATTAAAATCTGCAAGTCTGAAGTCCATGATCCTTGTCCTTGTGTGACTCATTTCTTTCCCACTCTTATCTTGAATTTCACCACATGATGGTCACTGGACTGCAGATTGTCCCCACCGTGACATTGGTGGCATTGTCCCCATTGGTTAGTACAAGGTCCAGTATCACCTCCCTCAAGGTGGTTCCCATACAAACTGCTGGAGGAACGCTCCCTTTAAGAGTCCAGTATTTCTGCTACTGGTTGTTGCTGCTGCTGGGCCTCCATTCCACATCAGAGATACTGAAGTCCCACACCAGCATCCATTCCCCATTCCCATTTCTGGTCATCCATTGTACTGCTTGCATTAGCTCCCTATCTACTTCTTTCTCCTGTGCTGAAGGCCTATAAATCACATATATTCTCAAACAGCCCCTGACCACTTCTTCAGAGTGACCCACTGTACCTCCACTTCCCTTGCTCCTCTTGTCCCATTAATGCCTGTCTGTCCTCATATAGGGTCTCCCTTCTTTCTGCCCTGTCGCTCCTAAAAGATTAAAGCCTTGGATGGCCATCTCCCAGTCCTAGTGTTCAGTACAGCAGGGCTCCATGATGGCCACCAGATTGAGTTCCTCCTCCATCACCGTGGGCTCTAGGTTCTCTAGTTTGTTGCTCAGACTCCTTGCATTCGCACACATCACCCCACACCAGTCTCTCACCTCACTACTGCCTTCACCGCCTTTAACCTTGGCCCTGTTTGTGGGAGTGCCAGCTAGATATCATCCCTTGGTTTGGTTTCAATGCTAAAAGTACAGGGTCATGCACCTGAGGCATAGAAACCCTAGTGCTATATATACAGCACTGCGCACTAGGATGAGGTGTTTTTTTTTATTTTATTTATTGTAAATATACACTCAAGAAACAACATCAGAACAATAATAAAAACACATGACTACTCAATGCAAACAAACAGTATAGCATAGTGGTTAAAACCACTGAGCTGTAAACCTGGGGAGATGGGATTAAATCCAACTGCCATCACTTGCATATCGTGAGACCATGAGCAAGTCACTTAACTCTCCTGCACTCCCAGGATGCACCTGGAAATATGCTCAGCTTAGTGTGTCTGTCCTGGACAAAATTAAAAAAAATGAAAAACAACTAACTAAAAATATTTGCCCGCCCATCCTACCCCCCAGCCACTTCATGCAAGGGAGCAAAGCTATCTAATGCAAACATATATATATTTTTTCAAATTTATTATACTTTTTGCAGTCACCAGCCACCTACTACCTCAGCCAGGTCATGGACCCTTGCTTCCACCTCCATATTGGATGGCTCCTCCTTGATACCCCCTGGCTTACCCCCAGGATGAGGCCATGGCACTGGACCCCATATACGGTGCCGCAGATGATGGATGGGTCAAAGAGGCCATCCTGGAGGCTCATTGAAGCTGAGGACTGGCTTCATCTAGGGCAGCTGGCAGCTAGGTTTTCTCCGCCTGTAAGCAGGGCAGGAACGCGCAAAGACACCAGCATCCATCCCGCCACCAGAGTCTTGTTGGTGCCAGTCACTGTGGTGCCCCAGCCTCTGCCAGGGCTCCATAAGCACTGGTCACACAGTGTACCCTCCTCCAAATACTGAGGACATCGGCTGTATGAATTGATCCCATCTCACAGATGCTCAGAAGAAAGAAATTCTTGAACATCAGTGGCAACCGCCTCAGGATTTCAGTTTCCCAGTCATCAGATGGGTCCAGATGGTTCGAGACAGCATTACAGGTGTTTCAATGGTCATGTATTGCATGACTTCAAATTTACTAGGTATTCAAAGGTGTTGGATGGCATGTTCTGTGGTCCATGCTTCATGTTCAACAGTTCCAGCACTAGCACCATTCTGGTATCTGCACCAATGAGGGACTAGTCAATACAAAGAAGACTCTGGAGAGGCAAAGCAAGTTTAAGGACCATGGAAATGCTGTTGTGAGAGTGGATGGGTTCTCTACGCTTGTGCTGGGAAGATAAAACAGTAAGCCACTCTCTGGTGGAGCACAACAACAAGGTGACAGAGAATACTCTTCACTTTCTATACAGAATCATCAAGATCATTCTCTATTGTGGGAGACACAACGTTGTTCTTCAGGGTGAGTACGACAATCGAAATTTCCATGGTTTGTTGCAACACACCGCAGAAATGGATACCAGTCTGCAAGAACACCTACAAGCGGCTCCAAGGAATGCACTGTACACATCCCCACAAATTCAGAATGAACTAATTCAATTGATGGGTCAGCAAATACAGCGAAAAATACTAAACAATGTAATGGAGGCAAAATGGTTCAGCTTGATAGCAGATGGAACAACAGATGTGTCAACCAAGAAGCAGATTTCTTTATCGGTTCGCTATGTACATCGGACCTTTTCGGGCACAATTGAACTTCATGAAGATTTCATTGAGTTCACTGAAGGTATGGATACAACTGGCCATGGTTTAGCAGAACTATTCTTGTGGTGTTTAAAGGCTTGGGTCATCAACACAAAACTAATGCACCAACAAGGGTACGACAAGGGGAGTAACATGAGTGGAAAATTCAATGGTGTGCAAGCACATCACAGCGGTTGTCCTCTAAGCAGTGTATACAGTTTGCAAGGCTCATGGCCTCAACACAGCTATTGTGCATTCATGTCTTTGTGACAAGTGTCCAATATGTTCGACACCAGGACAAAGATTATCTCGACACTCAAGTCATCCTACAAGCACAGTAGCATCTTTCAGGCAGAACTCAAAGAATTCAACAAATTGCCATTTGACTACTTATGAAGAGCCAGCAGATCAGACGCATAATTATTCTGCAGCTGAAAACACCAGGTGGATGAGTCAGGCAGATTCTCTATCAAGGTTAAAAGCAAAATTTTGGTAGTAGCAAGTACACTTGAGAAAATTGCAGAGTTTGACAATGAAGCAAACAGTTTGCTGCTGTGCATCCAGTGATTCGACTTCCTCGTGACTCTTCTTTCAGTTGATTATGTTTTGTCCCGATTAAACCTCTTTATCTATATCTGCAGCGTGTCAACACTGACCTCCTACAAGCAACACAAGAGACCTCCAACCTTGTGCAAGTATTGAAGAAAATGTGGGACAGGTCAGAGCCACTTTGCAGAACTGTAACAGAGTATCCTGACTCTAGCAGAGGCTGCATTCATACAGGAGGAGGTACCTCACATATGTGGTAGGCAAACGCAGAGAAGCAACATCAGTACTGCAAGCCCTCAAGACTACTTCAGAGTCAATATTTTCATTCCTTTCCTTGACCATGTCATTTCGGAATTGTAGGATAAACTTATAGAGTGCTGGCCACGGTTCCTTGCGCAGTATCTTCTATCACGCAAAACTGCATTTGCCACAGGAGGACAAAATAGCAGTACTGTACAGTGCCTACAAGACTGACCTGGGCAGCCTGGAGGAGCTTAAGGTGGAGCTGGAAAGATGGAAAGAAAATGGGTCGATGTTCCTGTGGCAGACCTTCCAGAGACCATTCTCATGACATTACAGGATGTGAATGCAGATCTCTACCCAAATGTTAATGCTGTTTTATCAGTCTTGGCAATGATGGCAGTCAGCGTGGCAAGTGCAGAGAGATCCTTCAGTGCCTTGAGGAGGCTGAAGACCTGGCTCAGAAACAGCATGGGGAACAACATCTGACAGGACTTGCTCTTTACATATACACAAGACATGGAAATTGATGTGGAACAGGTGCTCAAAGACTTTGAACCATGCCAGGACAGACGCTTCTCAAATAAGCCAATAGGATGACTTTGAACACTTACTGCATGGTATGGGGCTATTGGGCTATTTGGTGCGAATGCTTTTGGTTAAGGTAACAAAACCAGTGCATCAACTAGCTTACCCAGATCCTCCATATAACAGTGAGGCGCCATGTTACGGGTTACCTGACAAATTGTATAGTGTTCATGTAACAGAACACTGCTGTGAGTATGTGGCACTTGCAGTGGTGGGTTTTGGATATTTGGGTGTGAGGGCAGAAGCACAAGAATGTGGTTGAGCTCAGATGTTACTTGCACTACTTGTAACACTGCTGTGGTTAACAGCTGAGCTCACAGCCACATTCATGTGCTTCTGCCCACCATACCCAAAGTATCCAAAACCCACCACTGCAAATGGCCACATAAGTAAGAGCAAATTTTATTTAAAGTCTCCCATTCTCGAGGTTCTGGGCGCCGTATAACAAATTAACACATATTCAAAAATCAACAATAAAATAATGTAATACAATTATGCAGATAGTTTATAAAACATTAAATTCAAGAAATCAGTATACTTACTTTAATTTAAAACCAGAATTCATTCAATCATCAATTCAATCTGAAAATTCCTGGGTGAAAAGGAGGGCTTGCAAACCTAAAGTTGGGACTTCTAACCCCAAAGGGAGCCAGTTCCACAAGACCGGGTGGTGACACTAAATGACCTGTTGCCAGCTGATTTCAACCTTGGCCTAGGAACTGCTAGGAAGCCCCCAAAGGAGGAATGGAGGAGGTGACCCAAGACTGCGGAACCAGGAGGTCTAACAGATAACCAGGGCCCTGACCATGCAGGGCCTTATAGGAGAAGCTCACTTAAAGAGGATCCTCCACCTGACTGGCAGCCAGTGCATCCACACAACATTGGTGTAATAAGGCAAACTTAGGCTGCCCAGTAAGTAACCAGGCAGCTGCATTTTACACTAGCTGCAGTCTGTGGAGAGATCCTCCCGTGACCCCGAGATAAGAGCGTGACATAGTAGTCAAGCCTCAGGCAACCAAGGCATGCATCAAAGTAGGGAGGTCCAGAGGCTGAACAAGGGTTTTATCCTGGTGACATTTCTAAGATGGAAAAACAGGAGTGGACAATGGAGGAAATCTGCACCTCCATAGTCATACTCCTATCAAAATAATGCCAAGATTTCGCACCCTTGAGGAGCCTTCAATGAAACAGAACCCAGAACTAGTCCAGTCTCTGAATCAGAGGCCAACCTATCACGCACTCTGTTCAACTCCACTACCAATACCTCCGTCTTATCGGGTTCAGACACAACCAGCTAGATGCCATCTAGTCATTAATCTCGGCAAGGCAGCTGCTTAGCACATCCACGGGTTGGATGTTCCTGGGCAAAGATAAGTATGGCTGGGTGTCATCAGCATAGCAATGAAACCCAAGCCATACTTCCTAATGACCCCCAAGGGCAGCATATACACTGCAAACAACATAGGGGCCAGAACCGAACCCTGAGATACTCCGCAGGAAAGGAGAATAGCAGAGGAGGAGAAATTCCCATCACAACCTGCTGCCTCCTATTGGATGAGAAGGACTCAAACCAGCAGATGACAGTGTTGGTGAGTCCACAGAGCTCCTGAGACAATCAAGCAACACACCATGGTCTACAGTGTCAAAAGCCGAGGAGAGGTCCAGGAGAACAAGAACTGTCTTGTCTCCCTGATATCTAGCCCTGAGGAGGTCATTCTGCACCCAACAAGTGCAGTTTCTGTGCTATGCCTTTCCCAAACCCTGACTGGAATTGTTCGCACAACTCATGAGTCAAGAGGTGCTCCTCCAACTGAAGCACCACTACCTTCCACAACCTTCGCTAAAAGGAAGACTGGAGATAGGTCGGTAATTGCCCTGATCTCTGGGTCCAAAGATGGTTTCTTTAAGAGTGGTATCACCAGTGCCTCCTTCAAGGCATCAGGAAGACCCCTCAGATAAGGAGCACCTGACAATCAGGGCAAACATCGGGCTAATGGTGCCAATGCATCTCATCAAGAAATGCATCGGCACCAGATCCAGTTCACAAAAAGTGTGCTTCAGATTGGTCAGTCACCTCAATAACCTCACTGGCTTTCATTGGTTTAAACTTCCCAACCAGGCAGAGTGCACTTAGGTACCTCTGGCGACCACTGCCAGCTATGACATTGTTGACTGGAGGAACACCCTGCTGAATACTGGACACTCTGTCTGAGAAGAACTGAGCAAATTATTCACATTCAAGATCTGAAAACCTTCTTCGGCTGCAGACAGGCAGGATGGAGTAACCTGTCAACAGTCCAAAAAGTGTAGTTGGTTGGCTCTTCCCAGCAAAATCACCTTAGACAGAAATACTGCCTTCTTATGATTGATTGCCCCCTAGTATGCATAATAATGCTCACGTAGGGGCAGTTTGTCTATATCCAGGCTGGATTTCTCCAGCAGTGCTGTAATCTCTGACCTTTTCTTCATCTCCTGAGGCCCCCATCAAACCAAGGAGATCTCAGGTATGAAGATTTGGGACGACATGAACAGGTGCGAGGGTCAATGGTGTCAGGATAAAACCCTATTATAGGAGTCTCACCATAGAACCAACATCTCCAAAGCATACATTTCCCATGTAAGATAGATTGGCTGCCACCAGAAAACCCTTTGGGGTCAAACCCCATAAAAGGAGCGACTCATCATCTCAGTAGGGGAGCGATGGTGGGAGCCCTGAACATGAACTGCACCACAACAGTGTTACAAGTAAAGCATGTATGTGGCCACTTGGGTGTGAGTGGGCAGAAGCACATGAATATGTGGCTGTGAGCTCAGCTGTTACATATTGTACTTGTAACACTGCTGTGGGTATGGGCTACTTGCAGTGGTGGGTTTTGATACTTTGGGTGCGAAGGGCAGAGGCACATGAATGTGTGGCTGTGAGCTCAGCTGTTACATACACTACTTGTAACACTGCTGTGGGTATGTGGCCACTTGCAGTGGTGGGTTTTCGATACTTTGGGCGTGAGTGGGCTGCAGTGCATGACTGTGGTTGTAAGCTCTGCAACTGTCTTTGCTTTTGCACGTAGTCAGTTTGGAACCTGAGCAGGTACATACACAATGCTGTGCCTGGAATGAGGCTTTTTGGTATTGATGGTTTCAGTTAATGTAACTGAACAAAATCAGAACACCAGTCAAAGCACCATCTAGCTTACCACAACCGTCTTTGTGATGTGGATGGACTCTGCTGTGTGGGTAAGTACTTATCTGCAGTGGGTGTAACTCTGCTCCACTGTGGGTATGCTTTCAGCAGCTGAATTTGGTATGCATGTTGTGTAGACTGGATGAGTATTTGGATCTTGCTTACATCTAAACTGGTAATGGTACTGAACCTTTGGGTTCTCGGACTTGGGGCTTTTGTGGCTGGTGTGGGAGCTTGGATGTGGGCCTTCTGTGTGAGTGGACAGTGAGTGGATAGTGTAAGATTAAGACACTAGTTGGAATGGACCTCTGTGGGACTGGCTACCTTGATAAGGTACAGGCTTTTCACAATGCAACATTGTAAGTAAGCCAATCTGGTACAGAGGCTTGTCACAATGCAACATTGTAACTAAAAGCTAGTCTGGTGGCTGACTAGTGTGAATGGACCTCTGTGGGACTGACTTCCTTAATGTGGAACAGAGGCTTGTCACAATGCAACATTGTAACTTGGCCAATCTGGTACAGGGCTTGTCACAATGCAACATTGTAACTAATCCAATCTGGTACAGAGGCTTGTCACAATGCAATACTGTAACCAAAAGCCAGTCTGTTAGTCTGACACCTGTTGGTGGTGGGATGGTGGTGTGCTGGCATACAACACAGAAAATGATGCTAGTGTCTGAGAGGGCATGGATGGTGGGGAGGGTAACTCCCTAAAGGGGTGGGTAGAGGTGAGTCCATTTGGTGTGCAGCTCAGAAATTCTGGCTTCACCCCTGAGTGTGTGTGTGTGTGTGTCTCTGTGATGGGGATGTGAGATGAAAAGTTGTACAGCAGTGTTGAGCGGTGGCCATCAGGTAGTGCTGCCACTTGATAGAGAGAGTGTGAGTCAAGCAGACTGCAATCAGAAGCTCCAGCGAGCCCAGCAACCCCTGTTACCCCAACATAGAGACTGAGGAAGTAGCGAGAAGGACTCACAGAGGGTCAGTGGCAGCACAGAGAGGCAACATGACAAAGTAATTAATGGAGATGTGCTGGAGTGTAGTAAGTGTTTGTCCCTGAGTGTGTGAGGTTTAGTTCTCAGTAGTACAGATGCCAACAGTGTTGGATGTGTGGTGTGGGCTAACAATGTTGTGGCTGTAGAAAGTAACACAGCATATTCAGTAGAACAATTGTCACAAATCTTGTCGATACCATATTTGTGACAATTGTCTGTACAGAGCAGAACTGAGATATGCAATCTTTGTTTGGGACTATTTTGTAAGAAGGCAGAATACAGTGCTCTTTCACTATTTAAACAAGGAAAAGATGTTTCTGTGTTTTTTCCTTGTTTAAACATAACCTATTATAAGTGTCAATATCCATCTCAGGGTGTGGGTTTATAGGCATTTAATATGCACCTGGGGACATGAGGACACTTAGCCTATGGCCTCGTGGCTCACAAAGCACCCATTAATGCCCATAAACCCACACATTGTGGGGTTATTGCTACTTCATCTTTCACACACACACACACACACACACACACACACACACACACACACAAACACACACACACACACACACACACACACACCCCAATGTTAGAAACTGTCTTTTCAGGTATTTCACTTGCCTTGGGATATCTTGCTGTGAAACACAGAGGCAGAGACCTGATGTATCTGTCTTTGAGAACTTGTGCCATGCATTGTTTTGTAGCTGCTACAAGAGGGTTCCTTAATTCTAGCAGTCATACTGTAATAGTGTCTGTTAGCACTCTGACTAATGGGCTGTGGGGTGGGGTTTGTGGGAGAGAGGAGTGGAAAGGGTTTACTGAATTTATAAAACAAATATACTAAAGGCAGAATTAGTTTCAGTGGTGCATTAGCATTTTATGTTCTCTTGAATACATTTGGCACACTGAATATCACTAGCTGACATTTCTCAAAATGATTAGAAGTAAGTCAATGCACTCAAACTAAAAGTCTTTTATGCTCCTCCCTTCCCCTTTCAACAGACCTGCCATGACTTTGACTGATACCATCCGCACCTGGCAGCACAGTGCAGGACACTTGGGAGAGAATGGAAGGCCTCCTAGGGGTGACCTGGCCAATGCAGTGTACAGGGCACAGGTGTGGTTCGAGCTGGGGCTGCCCAACACACCAGTGTGAGAGATCTGCCTGAGTTGTCCCAGGGTGAATGATGGGTAAGAAGAAGGATCCAAATGGAGTACCCCACTGTGAGTATCCCTACATCCCAGAGAGATTATTGGACATAATTGAGGAAAGAGAATGGATTGGTTGTTTTGAAGGATGCTCACTAAGCTGCAATCAAGGCCTGGAGGAGGAGGAGGTTCAGAACAACAAGTCATCCAAAAGGCCTGAGCAATGCTTCACCACCCCTGGGCTTGTCTGACCCATTTTAAACATTTTACTATGGTGCAAGACTTGACAGGGTGCAAGGTCAAATACTATGTGACAGCAAAAGATTATTTTGAGATGTCACCACCAAGCTAGACCTGAGCTGTTATTTCCCTTGCGGCGGTGCCCCTCTCCCCATCTGAAGCAGAGCTGACTTTGAGAGCCCTGTTGATTGCCAGAACTGTCTCTTCAAGTGAAAAGTAAAAATATCCTTATTGTTAAAAGTGCCTAAGGTTTGACCTGCAAATTCAAGAAGAAACGGTGCCTAGGGAGGATCATCTGAGAACTTTCATAGGATTGCTTAATTTATTTCCTTTGAGACTTTAAAGAGTGTGTTGTTTCTTTTTTAGAAAAAAGGACAACATAATGCGATTTCCTTAATATTCAATGAAATAAAGTAAAGTAGAATGTGGCCACCCTATTTTAGGAGGGGTCCCCTTTCCATTGCTATACAAGTTTCTACCTTCATGTGACAGTGGAATGAAAGGAGAGATTGAGAGCGTGGATGGGGAATGAACGTAAGTAAGCTTCTATGAATGGTACAGATTTAATCTAATGGGTATGAAGTTTAGCCTGGCTAACAAAAAAAAATGTGGCTTACTACATTTTAAATAGATATTTTATTAAATCTTTATCAAGTTTTGAACCAAACTTGCTGCACAGAGTGGGTTTAGGTAAGCACTTAAAGGGAAGGGGTAGGCATGCCCAGGGTGCCCTAAGACTGGGTGGGAGTGTTAATTACCCACCTGGTGTAGCAGGGCCTCTGAAGGAGCTGGTACTGCCCCATTTGCAGGGAAATCATTTTCAGGAGGGAAGAGTGTGCCTCTCTCGCTGGGTGGGCTTACTATTCTTTTGGCTGAGCATTTCTGCTCCTTGGTATCTCTTAGTCTAACTACTGCCTTGAGAGGCCATTCCACCTACTGCCACCAGGAGGTAGTGTTTATGGCCAGTATTTAAGTCCTGGCTCCAGGCAAGGAAAGGGGAGATGTAGGAGGCTGTGACAGGAGCGGGACATTGGTCCATAGGGGGTCCTCCAGGGGGCCCTCCCCGGCCCAGAGGCAGCATGGGAAGCATTGGTGTGACACGGGGTGCTGTGTCTCCAATGGAGGTTTGCAAGAGCTTTGCAA